>CM055068.1:47423901-47480673 GCA_029204045.2 Tillandsia leiboldiana | reverse complement strand
CCTATCCCCCGAACCCCTTAAAAGCCGACACTCGCGGCCGATCCAAAACCCCTCTCTCACCGCCGTTGAATCCGAGGCTCGATCTCGGGTTCGGCTCCCCGCGCGATCTCTCGCCCTTCGCAATCTCCTCCTCTCGATTCAAGACGCAGGTGAGGCTGATCTCTCGCTAAATCCATGATCAGTACTAGGTTCGCCGTCCTTTGTTGCTCGATCTCTGCTTTTTTTGTTTTTTTGTTTTTTTTCTTTGGGGTATTTGTTGATCTGATAGGTTCTTACTGTTTTTTGCATGTTCTTGTTAGATATTTTTGGGAATGAGTGAATCTGTAGTTTCTTTTGGTGGAAAAATCCGTTTTTGGGAATTTCCTGTTTAATTTTTGATCTTTTAGATCGAGACTGGGAATATAATTTGTGGTAGGTTTTTTTTAATAATTGTAATTTAGATATCTGAGAATTGCGAATAATCTTGTGACAATTCTAATTCGATACGTTTTTTTTTCTTCATTGAAAGTGCATGTTTTTGTTGTACATATATATTGTTGTGCTATGATGTTTTGATAGTTCTTATTATGCAGGTCCAAATATTTAATGTTCAATTGTGGTTATGATGTGCACAGCTGCTGCGCACTCTAGATATTTGATATTCTGAATGATTTTCTCAAAGTTAAGTGATTCGAATGTCAAAATAAAGTCTTGTTTTTGGATCTCTTCTAATGGTAAAGTATGTTTTGTGTTCATTTGTATACTTTTTGTTGCGTAAGTTGTATGGGTAAGGTTTGTTTCCTGTGACACCCTGACATTGCAACTTGTTTTCTGTGCTTTTTAATTAAATTCTTCAGTCCTGGACTTTGAAATTCACTATGCTTTAGCCCTGATTATTGTGCTAAAAACAATCCGTTTCGCAAAATGATCTTGTAATGTGATTCATGCATTCAGTTTATATCCGCACGTTCTCATCCTCACATGTGTTGATCGATAATCCTTTTCCTTTTTCTTATACATTATGGGATGGTTGTTGTTGTTCTTCATAAAAATTATGTCATCTGTCTGCAGTACTGGTTGTAGAGTGCTTTCGGTTTAACTTGTCTTGTTTTTCGTCCTAGTTTTCGGCTCAATCTGTATAGGAGTCAATTTCTCCAGAAATAATTAGTTCCTTGTTTCTTCATAACTTCTTCAATTTATTCATAATTCAGTTATAATTTTCTTGGTTGCAGACATGGCGGGATTGACACCAGAAGGCTCGCAATTCGATGCTCGTCAATATGATGCCAAAATGAGTGAGCTGTATGACATTTTACTTCTGTTATAGTGTTTTACCGTCTCGTTTTGAATTTACTTTGCATTCTTTCCCATGTATATTTCTGTTTACCTTGCTTTCTTGTGGTAGGTTATCGACAGACGGCCAGGAGTTCTTTACAAGCTATGATGAGGTTTATGAAAGTTTTGATGTTATGGGGCTTCAGGAAAATCTTCTGAGGGGCATTTATGCATATGGTAGGACCATGAACTTTACTGCCAGTCAGAGTTCTGATTTGGTGATGCTTACTTTATAGTAAGTGTATTCACGTGTAAAATACATCTTTTATTTTTAAGGTTTTGAGAAACCTTCGGCAATTCAGCAAAGGGGAATTGTGCCCTTCTGCAAAGGGCTTGATGTTATTCAGCAAGCACAATCAGGGACTGGAAAGACTGCAACCTTTTGTTCTGGAATTTTACAACAACTTGATTATAGTCTGGTCGAATGCCAGGCTTTGGTTCTGGCTCCAACCAGAGAGCTTGCTCAGCAGATTGAGAAAGTCATGCGAGCACTTGGCGACTACTTGGTTGTGAAAGTTCATGCATGTGTTGGAGGAACAAGCGTGCGTGAGGACCAGCGGATCTTTCAAGTGGGGTCCATGTTGTGGTGGGGACGCCAGGTCGTGTGTTCGACATGTTGAGGAGGCAGTCTCTCCGTCCCGACCACATTAAGATGTTTGTGTTGGACGAAGCTGATGAAATGCTTTCACGAGGTTTCAAGGACCAGGTCTGTTGTTTGACAATTCTCCTTTCTTATGCACTTTTAATTTGCGTTTGGCTGAGCTTCTTATATATGTATATTTTCAATTATTCTTACCAAGAATTTCTTTGCCTGTGGAAATTAGAAATATTTCGCCTGTCAAAGTTCGGAAATTTCCGAGAGAATACTATTTGCAATTCGCACTAGTTATTCAGTTTTAACTTTGGACCTCCTTATTACAAGGCTGTGATATGTCGTTTGTATATCTAATATCTAGATTTGTTTTCGTGGAGAATGTTTCTGTTTTCTATTAAGCAGCAGTTAGGTAGTTGACAATGACAGATGCTAGTCAGCAACAGTGAAGCCTGTATACCTTAATATGGATGATTGGTGATAAGAAATAAGCCATTAGTACCAGCAATTTGGGTTTGGCTAAGGGATGATAGATTTTGTATATTTGTTTGAACCAATCTTATGGCAAACGTTTTGATTTTATTTGAGTTTCATCTAATTTAATACATAGATAATGGAAATGGCCACTAGTTAAGATTGTGGTTCTAATGTTGCAGTGGCTATTCTTCTTGGTGTGCTTATAATTTGTTATTGTTGATGGTAGTACATAAGTTTTCTGCTTGAATTACCATTTTATTCCTTCAGTAAAGAATATTTTAATTAGCATTTTAGTTCTTTTGATTAATATAAAATTGAATCCTTGTTCATAGGGCTCCTGCTAGTTTGGATTTTTAAGGGTAAGGTTGTTAGTGTGGGTTGTTTATGTGACTTAAATTTCAGTTAATAGGCAACTTGGCAGAAGCTTTAATGGCACACTCTTATAGTATGGGAAGTGAATTTGTTCAAGCACTTTTTGCTAGTCATAGAATAAAAATACCCAAATCCTGGCTAGAATTGTGTCTGAACTGTGACAATCAAAAAGAGCTATGGCAATATCAATTTACTTAATAGTGCATGTGTTCATTGAGATCATCTTTAAGAGGATAAAATTAGCAGAAGTAGCTAAATATTGGAGTTCCTGAGCTAATAATAACAGTTCTTGGAAGATTATTAGAAAAGCTTACGTGAAACTTTATACTAGTCTTTAAGTGATTATATTGTGAGGTGTCTGTAGAAGGTTGTTACGGTTCTTATCTAAAGGTTTGGAATGATGTAAAAGGTACTTCACAATGAGGTCTGTCATCTATTTAGTGATGTTAGTAATAGAACAAATTTTTACTAGGGGTAGAGCAGATTCGATGCATGTGGTCACTTTTCTATGCTTTTGTGTCCAGGTTCAGCAAACCTATTTACCCATAGTAAACTTGCTTTGTCAATAGTATTGCCCCTTTCATATGGAGTACTATAATGTAGAGTGCCAGCGATTAATTATAGAGAATTGATATTGTTAGAGCTCTTTTTGATATTTGTGGAGCAGATATATTGTATTTAGTCAGGATTTAGATCTTTTTGCATTTTGGATAGCAAAAAGTGCTCTGACAATATCAATTCCCTTAATTGTATTCCGGCAAAGTTTATGATTGCTAGAGTAGTCCAGAAAGAAATGATGGTAAGTAGTACCTTGCTATATAGGACTTCAAATATGTCTTGTAGTCGATCTGCATCACTGCTGTTCAGGTTTGCCAAGTTCAGGTTGAGGGGAGCTGGATTTATGTAAGCTTAGGGTGTGAGCTTGGGGTAGAAAGTTAGTCGGATGCTGATCGAGGTAATAAGGTATGCACTAAAAGGGGATCATACTGAAGTGGTTGATGTGTTGGAACATGGGTATGAGGTTGTGTTTAAATGGACCGTCCCAAATGGATTATTGGTCTGCGCAGTTGGCCATGCGGACCTAATAAATCGACTCTGTAGCGCTACACCACCTGAGATAGATCACAGGCCAACCAAACTTTTGCTATATAACACTACATCTCATTAAGTCTATCCTGTTTATCATCTTTTGATTTTGAATTTCGAAATACGCTTGATCTCACTTAGTAAAACTGATGTTACCCTTGTATGATTGGCCTGTTTCCTATCCTATGTGGTATGGGCATCAGAGGGAAGACTTTCTTCCGGTTGTAGCTGATTTTTCAGATCTTTGAAGGCCGGCATTAAAGAAAAGACTCCCCTAGTAAAAACCAATTTTCACGTCTTTGAAGGTCCAGGGATGAATATTGACATCATGCAGCCTTTGACACTTGTAGATAGAAGAAAGGAAATGCTCAAGTACTCGAGATCATGTGAATTTATTAGTTTAAGTCGTACCAATAGTGCAGAGTTTGCATCTTTATTTCTGTACCTCTCTTGACTCTGAAGCATACTAGTCGTACGAGTAAATTCAGTAGAGAGGTGAAGATTAAGTTTACTCTAAGCATTCTCTAACAGATAAAAAAGATAAAGCAGAGTATGTAAATAAGGTTATATAAGAACTATAAATTATTCTTAAACGGGCTTAGAAATTCTGTTAAAGGACATCCTAGTGACTCTTGATCTGCACTAGGGCAAACATGTACAACCATCTGGCCAACTGGTTGAAGCTGTACTGTTGACAGGCCATCTTCATCATCCAACTCTGATCTTTCCGAAGTTTCCAATGTGATGAACCTAATTTATTCTTCTAATTTACAATATGCATTTACATTATGGATGTATATAGTATATTAGGATTGGTGATGAGGCAAATAATATGAACTGAGATTAGATAACTAGGTATTATCAAAACTGAGCTTATTGGTCATGTTTAGGAGTAGAAATATGTTGTTTCCTGCAGTTGGAGCAATGTAAGATTCATTGTGTTGCCGTATGGAAGTACTTATAAAGAGAGAATCCAGTCTTGCTTTACCCAAAAGTGGGTTTCCAATGATCCTGTGTACCGATCAAAAAGATTGAAAATTCGCTCTGAGTTCCTTGTTTAGATTGTAAATATCTCACTCAACAATATCATATTTGTTGGCAGTTCATTAGAAACTCCCAGAAATTTGGTTCTTGTTGTATTTGTATCCAGGATATTTTACATGGTAACTTTAGCAGATTCAGATTCAGATTCAGATCTTACATAATGATCCAACGAGAAAAACCAATCTAATCATTCTTTTCGGCACCTATAGTTCTTACATTACCAAATGTACTTTATGCAAAAACGATGTAGCTTGTATCCCTTGGGTCAACTTGGCAGTTCTTTCAATTCTTGCCGCATAGGCTTTTTCCTTATACAGCAATATTTTTTTCCTGCCATTGCAGATTTACGATATCTTCCAGCTCCTTCCCTCAAAGATTCAGGTCGGAGTGTTTTCTGCCACTATGCCGCCTGAAGCCCTGGAAATCACCCGCAAGTTCATGAACAAGCCCGTTCGCATCCTTGTGAAGCGTGACGAGCTCACCCTTGAAGGTATCAAGCAGTTCTATGTCAACGTAGAGAAAGAAGAATGGAAACTTGAAACCCTGTGCGACCTGTACGAAACCCTAGCCATCACCCAGAGCGTCATCTTCGTCAACACCCGCCGCAAGGTCGACTGGCTCACCGACAAGATGCGCAGCCGCGACCACACCGTCTCCGCCACCCACGGCGACATGGACCAGAACACCCGGGACATCATCATGCGCGAATTCAGATCGGGCTCTTCTCGCGTGTTGATCACTACCGATCTTCTTGCCAGGGGTATCGACGTCCAGCAGGTCTCCCTCGTGATAAATTACGATTTGCCCACCCAGCCCGAGAACTATCTGCACCGTATAGGACGAAGCGGTAGGTTTGGGAGAAAGGGTGTGGCGATAAACTTCGTGACACGCGATGACGAGCGGATGCTGTTCGATATCCAGAGGTTTTACAACGTAGTGGTCGAGGAGCTGCCGTCCAATGTTGCCGACCTCCTCTGATGAGTTCCTCTTTCCTTTCACCAAATCCAGGTACTCCGTGTTTAACTTATTTAGATCTGCTTTTTGTTCTTTTTTTTTCTTTTTTTTTTTTTATAAATTGAAGTTCATCGTTTGGTAGCCACCTTTCCTTTTGGCATATTATCGTTTTAAGGGTTGAATCTATGTGATGGCTTTTTAGTGCGAGTCGATTGTTTTGTGCCATGTTTGGAAATTTTTGTAGCTGTGTTATATTATTAGATTGTGCCGTTTCTCGTCCCGCTTACCATTTTTCTCTTCTTCATTCCTGCTTAACATTTCGGCTGCCCATGTTGTGATAACCCGTCATCTGAATTGCCCCTCACTAACATGAATGATTTAAGTGTCGTGGTACAGAATCGTGTGTTTGTCGACAAGAAAAAAAATCATCTGTGGATTATTGAATTTCTTGTTGGTGTCGATATTTTGATGGCACGATATGGTACGGTGCGCAGGACCGCTCTGCTAGGATCTGTTGTTCTCTGCTTTGTTATATGACACCATGTAATATGCAATTTCTTATTAAAACACTCCATCTGTGTTCTCCTCACAGTAGAGTGGCGTTAAGGCATTCTAAGATGAAGCCTAAGTAAAAGATAAGGGCTCTTTCTCTTCTCTTATGTTCAGTGCTATCCACTTCGTTTTAGTTCAGTTTTTTTAGAAATAAATTTAGCTGAAAATGTGAAAGATAGCGTTCTATCTATTTTATTTAACTCTTTTAGATGTAAATTTAGTTAAAAAATGTGAAGTAATTATGATTCGAATTTGGGACCTCAGGTATCAGGCGATGTGAGACTCGTCTTGCTAGTCTTAGCCGACCTTGTGAGGAGCTGCACTTCACTCACAACAGTCATTAGCCGGGGAGGTTCGCTCTACCCGCTATATAATTCTGGCTCAGTCGAGACTTATCTCATATTTCCGGCTGGTGAATGGCTCTGATATCAACTGTGACGCCCCACTTTTCAGGGGGTCATCCATCCTAGAACTACTCTAGTTCTAGAACGCTTAACTTTCATAACCTTTTGGATCTTGCTACTATCCAAAATGCTATAGCCGGGTTAAGAGATTTAGTCCTATTATATTATTTATATATAGGACTAATTCAAATTTCGGAGGTGTCACATTGATATCGATCATCGAATTTTTTTTGTCACCGCCACACTAAAAACAGCCAGTGATTCTCGAAGTTAGTGATAACTGATAAATAATTTTAGAGTTGTTCATGGGCTTAGTCGGATATGTCCGGGTCGGATATGTCCGGATACGTAAGTTGCCAATGTACCCATTGGATTCATTTTGGGCGAGTCTAAGTAGTTACTATGCATATACTATCTGCTTAAAATCGAGTATAGATTGGATCTGGATCAAGTACGAATATTCATATGCGTACTTTGTATGTGTATCTATTGTGTAGAACACAAATATTTATTATATGATAAATTCAAAATAAAATTACAAAGTTTAAAATAGTTGTAGTTGGTTTAGTTACTCTGAAAATTATACAATCATCGTCTTAAAAACGTACAACAACATAATAGTTAAAATTATATTCATGAGTCCAAATACAAAATATACATAACTCGTCATCGTAGCATACACCACAAATTCAAAACACATACAATATTATAATGTAGTTAAAACACAACAATATTATAATGTAGTTAAAACACAAACAATAAGTTTGAAATATTATAATTGAAAGATAATCATCAAATTTTTTAATTTCCAAAAGTTTTTCATTTTTTGTTTTGTTTTAATTTTTGACGGTCACGTATTTTACATGGTTTGGGTTCAGGTCTAATTCCATAGTATGTTATTTATTTTATTTATTTTTAAAATAAATTTGGCTGGAAATGTAAAGCAACTACTAGATTTTTTACACTATTTGATCAATTATTCTAAATCATACCCACCAAAGAATTAGGTCCGGGTTGGATCCAAGTTTGGTATGAGTATAAAATATTCAGATATATTCACAAAATTTTAATAGATAATTTTTTAACCTATATACTATTCATTTTTAATCAGGCAAAGATCGAGTTTAAAATATCGAGTATTTTAGAAATCTATAAATAATAGACTGTTAGCACTCGAATCTAAAAAAAGTAATGATCTCCACGGTGGGGATTGTTACTATTAAAATTTTTGTTTATAGATTTTTGGTAAAAAATCTAACATTTCCCCACACACACACATATATAAAAAAAAAACCCCTCAAATTTTAGGATACTAATCCAAATGCTTTCACATACATGCCAACAAATAACTTTATTTTGAGAGAAAGATAATATGCTATCTGTTTTATTTATTTTAAAATAAATTTAACTGAAAATATGAAGCAGTTAGGGTGCGTTTGGTACCGGGTATAAGAGGGATAAAGCTTATACCCAAACGCAAAAAATGGAAGGGGAGAATAGCTAAGAGGGATAAAGCTTATACCCAAACGCAAAAAATGGAGGGGGAGAATAGCTGTTTCCCTATACTAGGTTATCCCGGATAACCTGGTATAAGGATGGAATAGCGGGGTGGAACTGCTCTGTTCGAACAGCTCTGTTCCACTTGTTGCTTACCTTTTTTTTTTTTTAATTAAATTTTTTTAAATTATAAGATATTTAAATTCATAAAATTTAAAATTTATTTTTTTTATGTTATAAATTTTAAAATTTTTAATTTATTTTTTAATAAATCTAAACATTTATTTTTTTTAATTTTTTTTTAAATTTATTAATTTTAAAATTTTTAAATTTATACAAATTTTTTTTATAGAAAGACAATTAAAATTAAAATTTTTAATATTTATAAATTTTTTACTTTAGAGAATTTTTAAATTTTGTAGCTTTTAAAATTTTTAACTTTAATTTTTAATAAATTTACAAATTTACAAAATTTTTAAATTTATACAAATTTTTATATTTTTAATTTTAATTTTTAATAAATTTATACCAAATTTTTAAAATTTTAAAATTTATACTAATTTTTATATACAAAATTTTGAATTTTAAAAAATTTATAAAATTTCAAAAACCAAAAATTTTTTAAGAATTTTTTTTATATATAAGTAAAATATAAATTTTTATTTTTTTTTAATAAATATATTTAATTAAATATTTAAAATCATATCATACAAATTTTTATCTTAAATTTAAAATTTAATTCTCTCTATTCTTCTTATTCCTCTTTAATTTATCAAATACAATTTTTTTTATCCCCGGTACAATTCTTATACTCAACCAAATACAAAATTATTTTAATTTTTTGTTTGTACCTGAACTTATATCTATCACAGAAATAATCAATTTTCACTCATATCCGAAAGAAACCCAGCCTTAGATTTTTCACATACATGCCAACAAATAATTGGACCTAATATTTGTTGGAGCTTGTTTGCTATGTTCTCAAAAGAAGGGCTCCCAAACAAAAAAAAGAAAAAAAAAACATTAATTGCACAAGCGTACACTGATATTGAGAATTTAATTGAATTACTGATATAATTCATGAAAAAAGTGATTTAATTCAGAAGTTATATAGATATTATGATAAATAAAAATAAGGAAAATGCTAAGTTAAAAGATGTAAAATTAGTGAACAACAAATATTGCATTTTTTTTCCCCTCAATCCTAAGGATACTAATCCATATACAAACACATTAATGGTAACAAATATTTTGGACCTAATATTTGTTTGGAGCATGCAATATATTTTTTTAAAAAATACTATTTGTACACTCCTTATGGGTATACATTTCACATCCCACCAATCAAATGGGTGGGGTGGATGGGTGGGATTTAGTGAGGGGTCACTTGAAGTGACCCCTAAAAGACACCCCACCCATCGAATGGGTGGGGTGTGGTGAGGGGTCATCCCACCCAGGGTGGATAGGTGGGATTTGGTGAGGGGTCATCCCACTCGAATGGGTGGGGTGGATGGGTGGGATTTGATGAGGGGTCACTTGAGTGACCCCTAAAAGATACCCCACCCATCGAATGGGTCGGGATGTGGTGAGGGGTCACTTGAAGTGACTCCTAAAAGACACACCATCCTTAAATGGGTGGGGTCTACAATGTACACCCTTTTGATGTGTACATGTAGTATTGCTCATATATATATATATATATATATATATATATATATATATATATATATATATATATATATATATATATATATATATATATATATATATATATATATATATATATATAAATATATATATATAGTCCGATTAATATACTATCGATAGGACCAAGCATTTGGTGCTATCAAGTTTTCTACTCTTAGATCAACCTATTTAATCATTTTTATCCGTTAGATTTTATTATTTTTCCAACCACCCATTAAACCCAAAGGACCCACTATCATCTAAACCACACACCTTTTAATCTAAGAGTTAAAAACTTAATAGCACAAATGACCTGATACTATTAATAGTATTCCAGCCTAACTATATATATATATATATATATATATATATATATATATATATATATATATATATATATATATATATGTATATATATATATACATATATATATATATATATATATATACATATATATATATATATATATATACATATATATATATAGGAAAATGCTATGTGTACACCCCTTTCGGGGTGTACATCATACACCCCACCCATCTAAGGGTGGGGGTGTGATGATGGGTCACTTGATGTGACCCGTAAAAAATATCGCCATCATTAAAATGGTGGAGGTGTATGATGTACACCCCTTCGGGGTGTACATGTAGCATTGCTCATATATATATATATATATATAGTCCGGCTAGAATACTATTGATAGCACCAAACAATTGGTGCTATCAAGTTTTCAGCCGTTGGATGAAAAGATATGCGGTTGGAATTATAGTGGTTCCCTAAGATTTTTACTATTCAACCAACCACCTAGTAAACCATAGGGGCCCACTATAATCCTAACCGTATATTTTTTCATCCAACGACTAAAAACTTGATAGCACCAAATGGTTTGGTGCTATCGATAGTATTCTAGCCTAATTCTCTCTCTCTCTCTCTCTCTATATATATATATATATATATATATATATATATATATATATATATATATATATATATATATATATATATATATATATAGAGTTGGGCTAGAATGCTATTGATAGCACCAACCCAACTTTGCCATCCATTTTGTAGCCATTGGATTGCATTGAGATTCGTGCAAGCCCTTTAATTAAAAAGAAAAACTTTTTACTTTTTACTTTTTCTTTTTACTTTTTCTTTTTTCTTTTTTTCATTAAAGAGCCTACACGGATCTCAATGCGATCCAATGGCTACAAAATGGATGGCAAAGTTGGGTTGGTGCTATCAATAGCATTCCAGTCCAACTCTCTCTCTCTCTCTCTCTTTCTCTCTCTCTCTCTCTCTCTCTCTATATATATATATAGTCCAGCTATAATAATATCGATAGCACCAAGCAATTGGTTGCTTGGTGCTACTAAATTTTTAATTTTTGGATGAAAGAATATGTGGTTGAGATTATAGTGATTTTTTCAAATTATTACTATTCAACCAACCAGCCAATAAACCCTAAGAGGGATTACTGTCATCCTAACCGCACATCTCTTAATTCAAAAGCTAAAAAATTGATAGCACTAATGACTTGGTGCTATCAATAGTATTCCAGTCTAGTTCTAACCTCATATACAAACTATCAAGTGCTAGATATGTTTAGTAGTTTTCAACAAATATGTTAATTACGTGAAACAATAGTATATTTCAAAATCCTAAAGCGAGTGGAGAATGGTGTTTTTAATATACATATATGTAAAGCTCTCTCTAAGAGTTCAAGATGTGAATTTGAATTAATTAGAAAAAGATAAATTTAATGAAGCTTGAAGCCTAGGATTCTTATACAAACCTTCATTTTTAATACTATGTTAAATTATGTGAAACATTCATTTATCTTCAATAGCTCAACTTGTTTGAGAACAGTGCTTCTAATATTAATTAATATATTATTTATCAGTCAAGCTCCTAGAGTGCAGTGGTTCCTTTTTCATGATATACGAGCTGGAGATTCTAATTAGTCTTAAATTCATTAAAACGTAATTCATCATAATAATAAATATAGAAAATTAAAATATTATTTTTTAATTGTTTAAATTCTTGGGGTCGTTTGGATTTGGAACCCTTTTCGGGGGATAAGGGGATATCCCCAAACAAAATTGGGTTAGAGGGGGGAACTGCTGTTACCCTCCCGGGTTAGGAAGAACAGCAGATTTTTTTTTTTTTTTTTTTTTTTTTTTTTTTTTTTTTTTTAAATATTTAAAATTTTTAAAATTTAAGATATTTAAATTTATAAAATTTAAATTTTTTTATTTTTAAAAATTTATAAAATTTCAAAATTTTTAAATTTTTTAATAATTTTTTTTATATACAAGTAAAATATAAATTTTAATAAATTTTTTTAATAAATATTTTAAATTAAATATTTAAAATCATACAAGTAAAATTTTTATTTATTTTTAAAAATTATTATGGTTGAGGGCAAAAACATTATTTTAACCGACTAATACTCTCTATTCCTCTTATTTTTCATCATCATACCAAACACAATTTTTTTTATTCCTGAAACCATATCAAATATTTTTTTACACTAGTTCCATACTTTATACTTATCCCTGAAATAGCTAGTTCTCTCTTATCCCATTACCAAACGCATTAGAAAATATGATTGTTTGATGACATTATTGTTGGTCTATTGGATCTTAAAATCTTATTATAGTTTTTTTATTTTTGGTCTTCTTTTAAGTAGAGAAAAGAAAGAAAGTCCCAAGGCATCATTTAGGGAAAAAGACTTAGATAACCTAGATTATCATCCTGATGATTAATTAATACAAGATTCACACTAGGATGAATGTGCAATATCCTTTTTGAGAAAGGAAATTAATCTCCTTTGCTCAATCATTACTATAGAGTGAGATGAAAATATCAAGTAAGAGTAGTGCCAATCAAATTGTGGACTAAACCATCATAGATATTAAATAGGAGATATTAATTAAGACTAAGAAGTTCTAATGAAATCAAGAACTATTAGGTAGAGGATATATATATATATATGAGGACTGCTATCTGTACACTCCAAATGGGTGTACATCCTACATCCACTCCATCCTGGGATGGGTATTCCTCCACTCGTCCCATCGATGGGACGAGTGGAATTCACCCCACCCCAGGATGGGGTGGGTGTAAGATGTACACCCCAATTGGGGTGTACATTTAGCATTTTCCTATATATATATATATATATATATATATAGGGATCAAGGGAAAATCTCAAATCCTTTTTTGAGAGAAAGGCAGCATGCTGCCGCTACATTCAAGGCGAAGGTGAATTTAGCAAGAGGGCGGCCGGTATCTGCAAAGGAGCAGCCGGGCCAAAAAAAAAAAAAAAAAAAAAAAAAAAAAGACGCCTAGGCACAAAACCTAGTCCAATGTGAGCGGGAGAGCCTGATTTCGCCGAGGATAGCGCCTAAGCTACGGTTCTTATTTTCGAAGACCCTTCTGTTTCTTTCTAGCCAAACCATCCACCAGGTGGTCGCGATGGTGGTTAGCGTCCTTCTGCCCCATGCCGCCCTCTTGTGAGAACTCGCCTCCCACAGCTTGGCGACGGTTGGGCAGTTTCGGATCTCCACTTTATTAGGCAGCAAGATCTCCAGCAATGAATTGGTGCAGGTGCAGGAGAGGAAGAGATGATCTGCAGTTTCCTCGGGGCCTAGAGAAAATCTCAAATCCTAATAGGATATGAGTAATGCATATTTATAGTATGGTAAGTGCAACTATTATAAGCGGACTTACAATTAAATAACGAAAATACTTTTTGTACATCTTATTTATTCTAGAGTGAGGTAAATTTTATCCATCTCTTCGAACTGATGGATAGAAAAGTCTCCATCATTTAAAAAAAAAAGTGGAGTGTAGATTCTACACTCCAAATAAAATGTACTACTATTATTACTCATTAAGTAATAAGATATTATAAGATATACCAACATTAATAGGGCCTTCTCAATTTGGTAGGTAAAGAGATTAATTTTACAAATAAAGAAACTCGAACTCTTATCTTTAATTAGGATGGAAACATATAGTTTGTATTAACATATCAATAATTTCTCCCTTGAAAATTTTACATAGAAATACTATAATTTGGCAATATAACTCCTAACTCCTATGCATGCTAATGTGATAGTGACATGTTGGATACAAAATGAAATCTTAATTTTAAGTTGTTGAATTAAATTGTAACTCTTTAACACAATTGTAAGATTTGGTTCACATCTTCTAATTTTTGGGCGAATATAGTGATCGTATGTTAGTTAACTGATTAATTTATGAATTTTGTGTGACATACACATATTAGATGCAAAATAAAATTTTAACATAGGAAATATTTTCCCTTTGAAAATATATTCTTGAAGAGGATCTATTTGGGGAAAAAAAAAAGGAAAAAAAAAAAAAGAAAAACTCAAATCATATCACATCATCAGTTTTGTCCTCAATATGGAAGGCTCACTTTTTTCTTATCTCAGATTCATGCCAATTTTCTCTTTCTAGACATACCAGAGACATTTTCATGATGGATTCACAGTGGACATAGTAGAAACATTTCCATGTGGATTTGTACTATATATGTTTTCTATGGTCAGGGAAAAGGGTATATATAAATATATATTTTTTTTTTAGGGGTATATATCTTACACACTATTTCATTTTGAAGTGGAATAAATTTCACTCGTCACTCGATGTGACGAGTAAAATAATACCCATCCCAGGGTGGTGGGATGTAGGATGTGGGTGTACACCTAGCATCGCCCGAAAAGGGTATATATACATCTAATAGGTAAAGTATTTTTAGGAATTACTTGAAGTGATTTTTTATCACACTCCCACCCATCTATTGGATGGATGGGGTGTAGGATGTACATCCCATAAAAAATATATATTTAGTATTTTACCTTATGTTTATTTACTTGTATATTAAAAATAAAAATAAAGATAAATAATTTTACAAAAAAAAAAACTAATAGGATACATAAATTTGGAAAGGCCAAGGTATTGCCATTTGAGGACAGTTTGGCCTAGATTTTCCTTTTTTTTTTTTTTTTTTTTTTTTTTTTTTTTTGTAGAATTAATTTTAGTTTAGTTAATTAATTTTGGTTAAAAATCGTATAATGCTCGGCTGAATTTAAATAAAAAATAATTTTTCTGAATTAACTTTATAAAACTGTTTTACGCAAATTTTTTATTGTTTGCAATTAATAATTTTTTTACTCAATTTTTTTTTTTCAAAATAATTTATAATTTTAATTTTAATCTTAAATTTTAATAAAAATTTAAAATTAGATATTTTAATTTAAAATAAAAATCAAATTAAAAACTTAAAATTTAAGTTTAAAATTAGAATTTGATTTTAAGAAGCGGATTTTAGCTGCTTCTAATTTTAGGCATTGGAAATAAAAAAACTTAATTCTAAAAATTAAAATCAAATTTTGAAAACAAAATAACTAAACGCTATATTAACTCAAAAATTACTTTTGAACTTAAAATAACTTTTTAAAAGTTAGGCGGAATACTCACTTAGTATGGCACAAAAAGCGGGCGAGTAAAAAATATTTTATTTTGGTCCCTTAATAAATTTTAAAGTTGTAGCACTAAATCCAGTACCCTTATTATTGTGGGGCTATTATGTATTTAAATTTTATGGTATTATGGAGTAACTTATTGAAATATTTATTATATTCTAAAAAAATAGAGAAAATGCATATATAAGAATCTTTTATTTTTGTCTCAAATTTGGTCATTTTATGAAAAAGATCTCCTATTTACTAATTATTTTATTTTTTTTTTCATTTTTAGAGATAAAATGAGTATCAGTAGTTATCAAATTGTATCATATAATGCATATGCGAAATGGGAAGGAAATAGTGTTTAAGTTGTACAAATTTATTCTGGAGGGGAAAAAATGAATAATTACAAACAAATTTTCTGTATTTTGGCCAAAAATAAATACTCTTTACGACTTAGTTATTTTCATGTATGAAATAAGATTTAATGAAACACAAATTATGGCACACAAATCAAAAATAATAATAATACTAACAATAGGATTTTTTTTTTTTTTTTTTTTTTTTCATTCACTAAAGTTTTCTGAGGAAGTAATAAAGAGATTACGAAAATACTATCACGTTGCGGTTGGTTAGAAAATAAACAAGAATTGCTTATTCTAGAAAAAGAAATAAATTTAGAAATAAGCAGAAGTAAATGTAATTTTGAATTTGAATAAATATTAAGTTTGTATCAGTTATAAGAAATTTTGTATTTGATTTGATAATAAAAAATAGAAAGAGTAAAGGAAAGAAAATTTTTGTAATTGACGAAATTATTCTTTACCTTAAAAATCTATTTAAAAAATTTAATTATAATTTTTATTATTTAAATTTAATTTTTGTATATAAAAATTTTAATTTATTTAAAAATTTAAAAATTTGTTTAAAATTTTTAAAAATTTGTACACAAAAAATTATATAAATATTTAAATTTATAAATTTTAAATTAAATAAAAATTTATAAATTTATAAAATTTATAAATTTTAAAAATTATATCGAAAAGCGCACAAAAAAGGGTGGGAACAAGTTTATTCCCACCTTAATAAATAGTGTTTGGGAAACTAGAGTGGAATAATGTCTGCAGCCACGAATGAACCGACTCGCGAGGATGAGTGGTCATTCATGATACAGATCGAGTTTGTTTGGATTTTTTATTTGAAATCAGGTTTGCAGGCTCATGGCTTCCAGCAGACTTAAGAATCTGCTGTTAATTACCCCACACTTGCAGTGTTAAGGGACTCTCGATTGAGAGATCAAAATGAATGCTGATGATGAAAAAGACCGTAATATAAAGACGAACTTTTATTGATATGACTTCCAAGTATATGGCTTAAGCAGGGACATACCCCCACTGTATATGAGTGAAATGCTCAATTTATAAACTTGGTGGCCCTTCAAAAGTGGGTGGCGGTCAAATGGGGTTGAGTTTGATATGATTTGCTCAGTTTAACGACTTGGCGGTCAATTCGGGTTGAGTTTGATATGGTTTACTCAGTTTAACGACTTGGCGGTCAATTTGGGTTGAGTTTGATATGGTTTGCTCAGTTTAACGACTTGGCGGTCAATTTGGGTTGAGTTTGATATGGTTTGCTCAGTTTAACGACTTGGCGGTCAATTTGGGTTGAGTTTGATATGGTTTGCTCAGTTTAACGACTTGGCGGTCAATTCGGGTTGAGTTTGATATGGTTTGCTCAGTTTAACGATTTGACGGTCAATTCAGGTTGAGTTTGATATGATTTGTTTAGTTTAACGAATTGGCGGTCAATTTGGGTTGTGTTTGATATGATTTGCTCAGTTTAACGGCTTGGCGGTCAATTTGGGTTGTGTTTGATATGATTTGCTCAGTTTAACGACTTGGCGGTCAATTTGGGTTGTTTAGTTTAGTGACTTTTCGGTCGTTTGAATTTGGATTTAGTTTAATGACTTTTCGGTCATTTGAACTTGGGTTTAGTTTAATGACTTTTCGGTCGTTTGAACTTGGGTTTAGTTTAATGACTTTTCGGTCATTTGACTTTGGTTTTAGTTTAATGACTTTTCGGTCGTTTGACTTTGGATTTAGTTTAATGACTTTTCGGTTGTTTGGATTTTGGTTTAGTTTAATGACTTTTCGGTCGTTTGAATTTGGGTTTGTGAGTCGATTAAGTTGACTCAGCCGATTCATTTGAAGTCAGCTCGGTTTGAACTCTTGATTTATTTCGGTTCAGGCGGAGCTGATTTGCTTGCTTTGGATCATTCTTGAAGTTTGGTTTGAACCTTTGTTCAGGTTGGGTTCAAATTGAATTGGTTTGAACCTTTTGTATTTGATTTGAGCTGAGCTGCCTTAGGCTTTCGCTCGCTTTGTCCCTTTTGAATATGATTTGGGTCGAACCGTTATACTTTGGTTCAGATCCCGTTGAGACATGGTTTAGGTCGAACCCTTTTGATAGTTCGAAACCATTTGAAGTAGATTTGGGTCGGGCCTTTATAGTTCGACTCAACTTGGACCCTTCTGTAGTTCGGTTTGGTTCGGATCATAATCTTATGGTTTGGTTCGAGATCCGTTTGAGTTTGATTCAGGTTGAGCCACCTTGGGGTTCGGTTCAACTTAGAATCCCTTTGCATTTGGTTTGGATCAAACTCTTGTGATTTGGTTCGAAATTCGTTTGAGTTTGATTTGAATCGCCCTCTTTGCGGCTTGGTTTAGAACTCTTTGATTTCGATTTTGGGGTCAAGCTGGTTCATGGTCCGGTTCAAGTTGCATATAGTTCCGTCCAGATTCGATTAGGTTGAATCGGCTTATGGTTTGATTTGGCTTGGCTTGATCCTCCTGCGGTTCAGTTCAGGTTGAACCAGTTCGTAGTTCAAGTTGAACTCTTTATGGTTCGGTTTAAGTCGAACCAGCTTGTGGTTCAGTTCGAGTTGAACAGGCTTGCAATTTGGACCTCACATAGTCAGTTCGAGTCAAACTGGTTTGTAGTTCAGTTCGGCGCAGCTTGGACCTTCTGTGGCTCCATTTGGGATGAACCGACTTCAGGTCAAGTTGAATCCTTTATGATTTGATTTAAGTAGAACCGCCTTGTCATTCGATTTGACTCAAACCTCATGTGGTTCGATTTGGGTTCAACCAGCTTGTGGTTTGGTTCGGCTTGACTCGGACCTCCTGTGGCTCCGTTTGGGTTGAACCGACAAGTTGAATCCTCTATTGTTTGGTCTAAAGCTGAACCGGCTTGTGATTCGGTTGGGTTCGAACATCATGCAATTCAGTTTAAGTTGAATCCGTTTAGGTTCATGGTGTATCCTTAATGGCTCGGTTTAGGTCGAACCGACTTGTAGTTCGGTTTGGTTTGGCTCGGTTCTTCTGTGATTCCATTCAAGTTGAACCGGCTTGTAATTTGATTCGGCACGGCTTGTGGTTCTGTTTGGAATGAACCGACTTGTAATTTGGTTCGGCTCGATTTTAGCCTCCTGTGGTTCTGTTTGGATTCAACCGATTTCAATTCACGTTGAATCATTTATAGTTTGGTTCACTATTTATCTCGATCATATTCATTCCGAATTATATCCATAGGGTTCAGTTGGTAATCTGGTTTAAATCGAATTGATTCGAACCGAGCCTATCATGAAGATGGCGGTTTGATCAAGTCGAGCCGTGCCTATCACGAAGATGGCGATTAGCTCGACTAGTGCATATCACGAAGATGGCGATTTGATCGAGTTGAGCCGTGCCTATCACGAAGATGGCGATTGGCTTGACCAGTGCTTATCACGAAGATGGCGATTTGAACGAGTCGAGTCGTGCCTATCACGAAGATGGCGATTGGCTCGATCGGTGCCTATCACGAAGATGACGGTTTGATCGAGTCGAGCCGTGCCTATCACGAAGATGGCGATTGGCTCGATCGGCGCCTATCACGAAGATGGCGATTGGCTCGATCGGCGCCTATCACGAAGATGGCGATTTGGGTCGTTACCGTCGTGTATCCACTTTTTTTTTTGTTTCATTTCTTCTTCTCTTCTTTTTTTTTTTAAACCTTCTACTTTTTCCTTTTTTTCTTTTCTAATACGATCTCCCTTCTTTTTTTTTTTTTTTTTTTTTTTTTTTTTTTTTTGAATCCAATGGCCCAATTTATAGTGATTTTAGGGCCTCTTCGTTTTGAAAAATAATTAAAAAAATTTCAAAATATTAGGCAACGATATATTTTTATTTCTTTCCCCTTTTTTCTTTCTTTCCTTTTTCATTTTTTTCTATATCTCATTTACTTCCTATCTCTTTTCAATTTTAAATTTCAAATTCTATATCTCATTCATTTTCTTTTTTTATTTCTTTCCTTTTTTTTCAATTTTGAATTTTTAAATTTTTTTTGTCTCAACAAAGTGCTCCCCACCTTTTTTTTGCGAGCGCTATGCGAGCGAGAAAAAGGTGTAGTCTCAAGAATTTATATGTGTGACACCCCCGAAATTTGGATTAGTCCTATATATAAATAATATAATAGGACTAAATCTCCTAACCCGGCTATAGCATTTTGGATGGTAGCAAGATCCAAGAGGTTATGAGAGTTAAGCGTGCTAGAGCTAGAGTAGTTCTAGGATGGGTGACCCCCTGGGAAGTGGGGCGTCACAGTTGGTATCAGAGACATTCACCAGCCGGAAATGTGAGATGAGTCTCGGCTGAGCCAGGGTTATATAGCGGGTAGAGCGAGGCTCCCCGGCTAATGACTGTTGTGGGTGGAGTGCAGCTTCCCACAAGGTCGGCTAAGGCTAGCGAGACGAGTCTCACATCGCCTGGTGCTTGTGAGTGTGCTTGAGCCTGACGTGGACGTCAGTGCTTAAAGGGGGGAAGAATGTGACACCCCCGAAATTTGGATTAGTCCTATATATAAATAATATAATAGGACTAAATCTCCTAACCCGGCTATAGCATTTTAGATGGTAGCAAGATCCAAGAGGTTATGAGAGTTAAGCGTGCTAGAGCTAGAGTAGTTCTAGGATGGGTGACCCCCTGGGAAGTGTGGCGTCACAATATGACTAGATGATTTCAGGATCATTTCTGCTCAACTGATATTCCATAAAAAGACGTTGCATTCATTGGTATATGCGAGCCAATACTATTCATTTCTCATATTGTGATATCGAAACTTTCTTTTTGGGACATCAAAATATCAGGAGACGTTCTTATTCTCATGTATGAGAAATTCACTCCAATAAACCGCAAAAGAGTCATCCTATTGCTTGCCTTATATAAGTGACTCATTGATGAGGCCATATTCTTTCCGTGGTGATGACCATCCTACTTCTCATTTATGACTCTGTCAGTTTGTTATGACACCCTAGTGGGGTGGATATCAAAGTCACACTTTATAAGGGCCCAATGCTTTAATAGGATCTTTCTTCTATATATTGATTGCGTCGAAAGGCCAACACGCTCATATACCTTTCGTAAAGAATTGCTTCGAAGGCTTATTTTTGCTTGGAATTGATTCTTTTGGCGGATGAGGAGTTGAACATATATCTTCATATGCTGTTAGGCATGTCTCTTCAAGATCGTCCTAGAATGACATGTTTATTGGGCACCAAAATGGGACGGGAGGGAAAGGGGCATCTTCACATGCGATTCAATAGAGGCCTTTAAAGACTTCCCTCATATGACATATTTGTAGGGCCTCAAAACTAGATGGAAGGAAGATGAGCATCTTTATGTGCATTTAGGCAGTGCCCTCCAAAACTTTTCAGTATATATGTACATCTTAGTGGAGTTGCCATCACATGCAGTTAAGCAGAGCTTTCTAAGACGACTTTTTTTTTTTTTTTTTTTCTTTTTTTTTTCTTTTGCATCCTTTCGTGAACAATTTTTATTTTGCCCTCGGGAACAACCTGATGTGTCATGGTTGTTGTGCATAACTGACCCAAGAATGAATCAGCGTTCCATCGTTGGCGGAATTTTGATTATAGCAACTAGTGCCCGAGAGGGTTTTCGCCACAAGCATTCTCCTAAATTTTGCCTGCGGGCCTAAAATAGGTTTTCTCACAGCGGGGATCCTATTTTTGCCTGCAGGATTTACATCGCAGCTGGAAGTTTTTTTTTTTTTTCTTTATTTTTTTTTCGAGGGATCAACTTCAACCCATATGAGGGTAAATGTATGTCCTCGGGGAGAGAATCGATGCTTCCAAGATAAAAGAGGGTTGATTGCCCCCATTCTATTTGTTTCACACATGACGAATAGCTAAGAAGCAATCATGGGGTGCAAAAGATAAAGGACCGGAATCGCTTATGGAAGTCGTTCTGCCCCCTGACGGCTTGAGTGACAAATTGGTAATATTCTTCGTACTGGTACCGAATAGGAAAGAGAATGAGCTAATGACCCCGGAATGACGAAGGATTGATTGCCCTCAAAGAATAGCCAAAAAGTGACCTTCGAAAGGGGAAGACCAGAATTGTCCTGTCCCCTAACAGCTTGAGCAATAGGTCAAGACATGATAGACACTCGAATGTTTTTGTGGTGGTGCCAAATTGGAGAAGAACCGGCATGCTTCGTCTCGATCTCCACCAAAGTAGAGGAGGTGGTGTTGTTGGATGCCATTGCTCCTCTTGGATAAAGCAAGATCTATCAACCAAACATTTATATATAGGTCTCTTATCAGCATTATTAGATTTGGTCTCAAAGATGGAGGGTGAAGCCATGTCCCATCGGGCGTGCCATTTTGTCTGCCGCCACGAATGAACTGACTCGCGATGATGAGTGGCCATTCATAATACAGATCGAGTTTGTTTGGATTTTTTATTTGAAATCAGGTTTGCAGGCTCATGACTTCCAGCAAACTCAAGAATCTGCTGTTAATTACCCCACACTTGCAGTGTTAAGGGACCCTCGATTGAGAGACCAAAATGAATGATGATGATGAAAGAGACCGTAATATAAAGACGAACTTTTTTTGTTTCCTAAATTTTAATGCGAGATGAATTATTTATTAATTTATTTGTAAACTCTAATGCCATGAACTTGATTATTTATTAATTAATATATTTAGGTTTGAAAATGTAATCTAAATCTTCCTTTTTTTTTTTTTTTTTTTTTTTTTTTTTTTTTCTATACAGATTTGGAGATCACCTATTTAGTCTTATTCTTCGTTACTTTAGAACTTTATTAATTTAATTTTTTCTAAATTATTTTTATAAAACTACACTGAATATTTTATCCCAAACTCTTTACTCTATGGTATTCAAGTTTTAATTATAAAGAAATTCTTACTGTCCTGAATTAAAGGAAAAAATTATTTTTTAAAAAATAATAAAGTAAAAACTTTTCCACATAAAATAGAAAATAGAGAGAGAGAGAGAGGGAGAGAGAGAGAGAGATTGATTTGGCAAGCCAAGCTAAGTCATAGTAATTAGAAAATACAGAGAGAGAGAGAGAGAGAGAGAGAGAGAGAGAGAGATTTGGCAAGCCAAGCTAAGTCATAGTAATTAGACAATGATTGGAATTGACTCTCTCATAATGATTATTGTTTATTAAATAATTATTCCTACTCTAAATTGAATACATATACATCATGTTGGTAATATTATATATTTTGCTTATCCATTGGTAATATTGTGTGCTAATGAGACACTTATGTCACTATCTTAAAAGCTATGCAAGTTTATTTCTTTGACTCCTACTCCCTGAAAAAAGGGTAGCAATGTTGCTTTATATATATATTAGTTTTTCTCTTCTGTCACTCATTATTTTGTATTTAGTGGATTCAATTAGTTTGCTATTTATGACTAAAGTCAAAGAAAAATATAATCTTTATTATATTCTTCACTATTATGTTTTACTAGTTAAGCACCCGCGCTTCGCTGCGAGAACTAAAAAATAATTAGGCATTAAACATAATGTATTATATTTGAAAATTAGAAATATTTAGGCATATTATATTTAATTTAAATTAGTTAGTTTATAGGGAAAGCAAAAAGTAAACTGTATTGAGAGAATCAGTATTTATAAAAATTTTAGGGACAGAAAAAGAGAATAGCTATGATAGCAAATCTGCCATAATCTAATAAAATCTGTTCAAAATCTTTAGAAATTATTTACTTTTAGAAATATCATATCAATCAAATCAAATCAAATCAGAATTTATAAAAATCTTACGGAGAACAAAACATAGTAGCACTTTGAAAATTAACCATATTTAAAAAAACACATCAAATCACTTAGGGACAAAAAGAGTAGTTATGATAGTAAATCTGTCGTAATTTTACTAAATCTGATAAAATCTGCTCAAAATCAAATCTACTCAAAATTTTTAGGAATTAATCATTTTTAAAAATATCACATCAATCAAATCAAATCAATGTTTATAGAGATGATGAGTATTTACTTATAGTAATCTTAGATTTTTACCTATGATAGCAAATCTGTCATAATCTGACAAAATCTAAAAATCTTAGGGATAGAAAAAGAGAGTAGCTATGATAGCAAATCTGCCATAATCTGACAAAATTCGGTCAAAATTTTTGAAAATTAATCATTTTCGAAAATATCACATCAATCAAATCAAATCAAATCAATGTTTATAGATTTATTTATAGTAATCTTAGACTCTTACATATGATAGCAAATCTGCCATAATTTGATAAAATCTAAAAATCTTAGGAACAGAAAAAAAAGAGTAGCTAGATAGCAAATCTGCCATAATCTGACAAAATCTGGTGAAAATCTTTAGAAATTAATCATTTTCGAAAATATTACATCAATCAAATCAAATCAAATCAAATCAAATCAATGTTTATAGAGATGATGAGTATTTATTTATGAGCAATGCTACATGTACACCCCGAAAGGGTGTACATCATACATCTCCACCATTTTAATGGTGGCGATATTTTTTACGGGTCACATCAAGTGACCCATCATCACACCCCCACCCTTAGATGGGTGGGGGTGTGAGATGTACACCCCTTACGGGTGTACACATAGCATTTTCCTTTATTTATAGTAATCTTATACTCTATAATGATTTTAGATATAGGAAAAGAGAGAAACATGATGGAATTTATATGGCATAAAATAAATTAAATACATACCAATATTCAGGATCATAAATAAAATCGTAAAATAACTTACAGAGCGCCATCGAAATGAATTCTTGATTAAACAGCGGAAGCAAGAAATTCGGTTGCAATACTAAACCGTACCGACCGAACTAGGTAATCTGGTTTCTCCTCCTTTCTCAGGCACTCTTCCGTATGGTGTGAATTTGATGAATAATCTTACCAGAATGCACATGAGTAGGTGGCAGGACCAGTACCCCTTTATATAGATTCCAGATCGACTTCCCATCAAAGTCTGATTAGGATTCTATTTAATTTAAATAGATGGGAAAGGGATAAGATATACCATATAAAATAATTCTATATCTTTTAGGATTGACCTTATCTATAGTAAATCCAAATTTAAATATAATTAATTAGGCCACATATATGGAAATCCTAACAATCTCCCACTTGGCTTATATTAATTATATTTCATGAACGGATTTCTATATTCCAAACTTTATTGCGCATTATTGGAAACTTTATGGTCAAATACCTTAGAACTCACTTGATCCTTAACTCAAACTAAAAGACTACAATGATAGGAACTATGGCGGTCCACCTCTCTATATTGAAATTTTTCTTCCATAATTACAATATCATCCTCATCTCCTAGCCAAGCACTTTATATGGCACAACTTTATGAATGAACTAAAACTTTATGTCCATTCGTTAACAGACAAAGCTTTATGTCTATTAAACGGTCCAATACAGCTGCATTAAAACTGTAACTTTATTGAAAAAAGATAAAAATAATGTCAGAATCTTATACATCAAAAGAACTCATTAGACCCATGCTACAAACATGATCTTTATATGACCCAGGTGCTAGCCCCTTGGTCATTGGGTCTGCAACCATACACTTGGTACTGATGTATTCAATTCTAACAGATCCTTCATTTATCTTTTCTCTCACAACAAGATACTTGGTGTCCAAGTGTTTACACCCCGTCGTAATCTTGTTGTTATTGGCAAAGGAAACTGCAGCTGAACTATCACAGAAAATCTTTATTGGACGAGCAATGGAGTCCACAATTCTGTGATAAAATTCCTAAGCCAAATAGCCTGTGATGTGGTCTCATAACATGCAATGTACTCTGTTCAATTTCTAATTGGTTCTTGGGACACTGAAAAGCATTAAGCTTATGCCCTTTCTGAACGGGAGCAACACTCGGTTTACAATTATGCATTTCAAAATTTTCCAAAACTTTCTTTATGTAGGCCTTTTGAGATAGACCGAGTAAACCTTTATGTCTATCTCTTTTAATTTCAAAATTTTGGAAAAGAAATTCTTTAGTGTCATGCAATAGTCCGAGATCATTACTGGCAAGCAAAATATCATCAACATAAAGGACTAAGAAAATTATTTTACTCCCACTAACCTTCAGATATATACATTGATCAACAATGTTTTCTTTAAAACCAAAGGTTAAAACGGTTTGTTTAAACTTCAAGTACCATTGTCGGGAGGCTTGTTTTAGTCCATATATTGATTTCTTTAATTTGCATACCAAGTGCTCCTTTTCCTTTTGCGAGAATCCTTCAGGTCGACTCATATATACCTCTTCATGAAGATCTCCATTTATAAAAGCAGTTTTTACATCCATCTGGTATAGCTCCAGATCGTAATGAGCAACCAGAGCCATAATCACACGGAAAGATTCCTTTCTCGATACCGGAGAGAAAGTCTCTTTATAATCAATGCCTTCTTTCTGAGTAAACCCTTTTGCCACAAGACGGGCCTTGTATTTCTCTATGTTACCTTTGGAGTCCCATTTGATTTTATAAACCCACTTGCATCCTACAGGTTTAACTCCTAAAGGTAACTCAACAAGATCCCATACCTTATTGTGGTTCATGGATTCAATCTCATCTTTCATGGCATTGTACCATTCTGTTGCATTACTGCTATTTATGGCTTCGGAAAAACTAAGAGGATCATCAAAGTTCTGACCATTCTCATAAAGATAGACAATATAATCGCTAAACATAGCCAGTCTTCTCTGTCTTGAGGATCTTCTTAAATCTATCTGATCATCCACTTGTAAATCTTGATGTGGATTATCAATGATAGGTTCACCTTCACTTTGTGGTTCCAAAATAGCTTGTTGTTCTACTGGAACTGGAACCATCAAATTATTAGGAACAATAATGGGTATATTCTGTACAGAATCTAAATGCTCTTGAATTTCATCAAATTCAACGACTCGAGGTTTAGAGCTCCCACTAACTGTTTCATCCTCAATAAACCGTGCTGTTTTAGTTTCTGCAATCTTTATAGGAAGTGATGGACAGTAAAACTTATACCCTTTGGACCTTTCTGAATAACCAATAAAATATCCTGAAATGGTTCGAGGATCCAATTTCTTTATTTGTGGGTCATACAATTTGGCCTCAGCTTGACAACCCCATGTATGAAAATGTCTTAAACTGGGTTTCCTACCTGTCCAAAGCTCAAAAGGAGTTTTAGTGACAGCCTTAGTAGGGACCCGATTAAGAATATATATGGCAGTTTTGAGCGCCTCACCCCACAATGATATCGGAAGGGTAGAATTACTGATCATACTCCTGAGCATATCAATTAATGTGCGATTCCTTCTTTCAGCAACACCATTCTGCTCAGGTGTGCCTGGCATGGTGTACTGTGGAACAATCCCACACAGCTCTAGAAACCTAGCGAAAGGCCCAGGAATTTGGCCTTTATCTGTCTGTCTACCAAAATATTCACCACCCCTATCCGATCTGACCACTTTTATCTTTCTCTCGAGTTGATTCTCTACTTCAGCCTTATATGCCTTAAAGGCATCTAATGCTTCAGATTTCTCTTTAAGCAAGTAAAGATAGCCATATCGAGAGTAGTCATCAGTAAATGTGATAAAATATTTATGGCCAGTAAACGTAAGAGGGAGAGGTCCGCATATATCCGTATGAATCAGCTCTAATGTTCCATCACACCTTTTGGCACCTTTAGAGGAGGTTTTGGTCTGCTTTTCCTTTATGCAGTCCACACACGTTCCAAAATCAGAGAAGTCAAGATCATCCAAAATTCCTTCTCTAATTAACCTTTGGATTCTCTGTTTCGATATGTGTCCCAACCTCCTATGCCACAACATGGATGACTTTTCATTATTAATGCCACGTTTTGATCCAACATTTCCGTGCATGGTAAGAAGGATTTCACTATACGAATGATCTAAAGATACTTTATATAGATTATTTTCCAAAACACCAGAGCCAACTATCTCAGATTTGTAGGATAACGAAAAAACTTTATTATCAAAATTGAAACTATATCCCAAACCAACAAGTTTCTAAATAGAAATTAAATTCTTTGAAAAATTTGGAACATAAAAGTATCACTTAGATCCAAAACATAACCACCAGAAAGAACTAATCTAAATGTTCCTACAAATTTAACTTTAGTTGGATTTCCTTTAGCAGTATAGATAGTGGCTTCATCTTTATTGGGTTTTCTGCGGTTTAGAAATCCATGCACGGAATTCGCCACATGGCATGTGCCACCAGAGTCAATCCACCAAGTATTAGATGGAACAGAAACTAAATGCAACTCATGCATCAAAACTAGAAACTTACATTTCTTCTGGAGTCATTTCTGATACTTTAGACAGTCTTTCTTTATATGACCCTTTTTCTTGCAAAAGAAGCACTTGGGAGTCCAATTACTTGATTAGCTTTGTGAACCAGACATGACTTCCAAGTTCTTCTTTTTCGAGCCATTCTTGCCTTTACCATTCTGAGTACGCTTTATTTGTCCTTTGTGAGAAACAAAGTCAACTGTATTTTGTTTTTCTTGTATCAATCTGCCTTCCTCTTGTACACACATAGTCAACAATTCATTAATTGACCATTTATCCTTATGTGTCTTATAAAAGATCTGAAATGGTCCATATTCAGATTGTAAGGAGTTCAAAATAAAGTGCACTAAGAATGAATCAGAGATGGTTACTTCAAGTGCAGTGAGCTGCGCTGCAATATCTCGCATTTCCATAATGTGCTCGCGAATCGAGCCATTTCCGGAGTACTTCATGGAAGACAGTTTATTCATTAGAGTACTTGCCAAAGCTTTACTGGAGCTTACAAACTGTTGCTCCACAGCATTTAAGAAATCGCGGGCTGTCTTACATTCAGGAATAGAGTTCCGAATGTTTTTACCGACATGCGCCTTCATCAGCATCAAACTAAGTCGATTAGAGCGCTCTCACTTTTCCAAAGATGCTGTTTGGATTGGCGTACTTTGATCTGTAAGAGGAAGAGGTTTTTCCTCTCTTAGAGCCAAATCAAGAGCCATACACCCTAATGTAAGCATAATCTGTTCTGTCCACTCCGAATAATTAGAACCATTAAGCATAGGAACAGAATCACCAATAGGAACAAAGGATGAAGTCATAGCTGAAAAATGCATGTCTTCATTAATAAGAAACCACATCATAATTTTCCACACCAAAATTAGAAAAATATAATTTATATGACATCACAACACCTCCTTTGGAAGCAGAATTATGAGCATAAATATTTTTCTTTCTTTCTTTATACATATACTTTATATGACATCATAACCCCTCCTTTGGGAGCAGAGTTACGAGCATAAATATGCAATTTCTTTATCAGAAATTAATTTAGACTTTCTGTAGATCGTGATAATTTCAAGTTTTCCATATGAAGAAATTGTCAGCTTTGGCCAGGCTAATTTCTCCAAACGAGTTACAAGAAAATTACCATCCTACACCACCCATATACCTTTATGTCTAGAATCATACTAAACAAAAATAATAGGGTGCAATTTTTACATGCACTTCTTTAAAGCGATTAATTCACTATTTCTTCTGAACGAGGCCGCTTTGGCTTGCACCCGAACAGTTGAAACAATAAATTAATTTGACTTAGTGCCGTATAATTAACATGAAAATTATCCAAAAGAACGCTACTTTAAAGTAAATTAATTTATTATTCTTTAGTTAGGGCCGCTTTGGCTTGCACCTAATTAATCGAAATAATAAATTAATTTAACTTAGCGTCTAGATTTAAATAATCTTACAACAATTATGATTATTTAATTTTTCATGTTATGTCTGATCAAAATAACACTTTATGATATACATAAGTATGGATGCAATAATTTAAAATATAACATTGCAATCATAAAATTTATGTATATCCTTATATCACCATAAATATCAGATAAAAGAATTTATGATAAATTAATATTATATGCAAAATTTAAATCCTTATGTGAACGGATTCTTTATGTTCACAATACTTTATGAATCGAAATAAGATGAATTAATAAACTTAATAATTAAAAGTAATCTTTTATGAATTCGGAACAAATAAATAAGTTTTAATAACAGATTAAAGTCTAATAAAAGAAGGATAGCCACAATCGTAAGAATTATATTGCCTCGGATCCAAAAGAGGCACAAACCAGAAATTATTTTTCTTCAATTAATTGTATTTCATCCAAAACAACCCATAGAGTCCCAAAATTACGACAAACTAAAATGATACAGTGGTGTCGTACTGTAAGGTCACACATAAACAAAACCGAGTGGCCTTATAACGTCTTTTCAAAATTGGGAAACTAAGAAATAACGATATCCAAATTAAAAAAAAAGAAAAATAAAGCACATCAACAACAATAAGATGGCCTTTAACAAATCATACGACGTGGCAATATTTCAATAAAATCTTGACTATATATAATTAGATTCAAAATCTAAAATCCGTTTTAAAAATAAATTCATCTTTATTCAATTCAATTTAATAAAGCATACAATATTAAATTTATCTAACTGACTCTGATACCAATTGATGGAATTTATATGGCCTAAAATAAATTAAATACATACCAATATTCAGGATCATAAATAAAATCGTAAAATAACTTACAGAGCGCCATCGAAATGAATTCTTGATTAAACAGCGAAAGCAAGAAATTCGGTTGCAATACTAAACCGTACCGACCGAACTAGGTAATCTGGTTTCTCCTCCTTTCTCAGGCACTCTTCCGTATGGTGTGAATTTGATGAATAATCTTACCAGAATGCACATGAGTAGGTGGCAGGACCAGTACCCCTTTATATAGATTCCAGATCGACTTCCCATCAAAGTCTGATTAGGATTCTATTTAATTTAAATAGATGGGAAAGGGATAAGATATACCATATCAAGTAATTCTATATCTTTTAGGATTGACCTTATCTATAGTAAATCCAAATTTAAATATAATTAATTAGGCCACATATATGGAAATCCTAACAAAACATACTATGCCGAGAGAATCATTATTTATAAAATTCTTAGGGACAGAAAAAGAGAGTAGCTATGATAGCAAATCTGTCATAATATGACAAAATCTGTTCAAAATATTTGAAAATTTATTATTTTTCGAAAATATCACATCAATCAAATCAAATCAAATCAGATATTTAACTATTAATCTTACAAAATCTTATATATAATATTATTATTCTTAAATCTTAACTGATGTCTAATATTTTTATTCCTAAATCTTAACTGACAAAATCTTTTCAAAATCTTTAGGAATTCATGATTTTCGGAGAGATATTTAACTATTAATATTAACAAATCTTATATATAATATTTTTATTCCTAAATCTTAACTGATATATAATAATATTTTTATTTCTAAATCTTAACCGACAAAATCTTGTGAGCATCTTTAGGAATTCATCATTTTCGAAAATATCACATCAATCAAATCAAATCAAATCAAATCAAGTATTTAGCTATTAATCTTACAAAATCTTATATATAATATTTTTATTTTTATTTCTAAATCTTAACTGAAATTTTTATATATATTAATTTAATCTTACAAAATCTTATATATAATATATATACAATTTGGAAAATTAACGATATCTCAAAATATATATGCCATCATCTTACAAAATCTATTGTATATATTTATAATAATCTTAGACTCTATAATGAGTTTAGGAAAAAGAAAGTAGCTATGATAGCAAATCTGTCATAATCTGACAATCTGTTCAAAATCTTTAAGAATTCATCATTTTCAAAAAATATCACATCAATCAAATCAAATCAAATCAGATATTTAACTATTAATCTTACAAAATCTTATATATAATAATATTTTTATTCCTAACTCTTAACTACAAATCAGATATTTAACTATTAATCTTATAAAATCTTATATATAAAATCTTATATATAATATTTTTATTTTTATTTCTAAATCTTAACAGATAAATAATAATAATATAATAATACAAATCAGATATTTAACTAATCACAGAAAAAGAGAATAGCTATGATAGCATGTTGAAAATCTTTAGGAATTAATCATTTTCAAAAATATCATATCAATCAAATCAAATCAAATCAAATAGATATTTAACTATTAATCTTACAAAATCTTATATATAATAATATTTTTATTTCTAACTCTTAACTACAAATCAGATATTTAACTATTAATCTTACAAAATCTTATATATAATATTTTTATTTTTATTCCTAAATCTTAACTGATATATAATAATACAAATCAGATATTTAACTAATCTTGTATATAATATTTTTATTTCTAAATCTTAACTGAAATTTTCATATATTAATTTAATCTTAGAAAAATTTATACATAATATATATAGAATTTGAAAAATTAACGATATATCAAAATATATGCCATCATCTTACAAAATCTATACAATCTTTATTTGTCTACTATATAAGAGAGGAACATACTATACTGAAAAAACTATTATTTATAGAATTCTTAAAGACAGAAAAAATAGTAGCTATGAAAGCAAATCTGCCATAATCTGACTATCTGTTCAAAATCTTTAAAAATTCATCATTTTTAAAAATATCACATCAATCAAATCAAATCAAATCAGATATTTAACTATTAATCTTACAAAATCTTATATATAATATTTTTATTCTTAAATCTTAACTGATATATAATAATACAAATCAGATATTTAATTTAACTATTAATCTTACAAAATCTTATATATAAAATATTGTATATAATATATTTTTATTCCTAAATCTTAACTAATATAACTAACACAAATCAGATATTTAATTATTAATCTTACAAAATCTTATATAAAATATTTTTATTCCTAAATCTTAATTGATATATAATAAAATTTATATTCCTAAATCTTAACGGATATATTTGCCCGTCTACGCCTTGTCAATCAATCAAATCAAATTAAATCAAGTATTTAACTATTAATCTTACAAAATCTTATATATAATATTTTTATTTCTAATTCTAGGTTGAAATTTTTATATATTAATTTATTCTTATAAATTTTATATATAATATATATATACAATTTGGGAAATTAAAGATACCTTTGACATTTAAAATAAAATTAAATAACATCACATCAAATCTATACATATAATAAACTAATTTAGATTTTGAATTCAAAATTTAAACTCAAAGTCGAATTTGAATTATATATTTGAAATAAAATCATATTTAATAAAATAAAGTACAAAGTTCAATTTCTTTTAATATTTTTATACCAAAATATATTTATAATTAATGAAAAAATTTTAAAACTGATTTCAAACTTAAACTTAACTTATATAATTCATAAAATTTAAAATTTAAATTTTAAAATATTGGTTTGTTATATTTCTTATATATAATATTTTTAGTCCTAAATCTATAAAATTTTTAACACATTACTATTTTGACTCAACTGAATTTTTCATATATTAATTTAAAATTTAACTTTTAAAATATTGGTATATTAAATTTAAAACTACTATATCAGATATAACTAAATAGTAAATAAATAAATTAGGAGATGATACAGACAGAGATAAAAGAACCATGATATGTTGGAAAATTTTTAAAATTAACCATATATAGAAATATCAGGTTATATGTAAAATAAATAAATAAATAACTATATATAATCTAGTATTTTTTTTTTTGAAATTTAACTATCTGAAAATAGTACATCACATCAAATATATATAAATTATAATAAAAAAAATTATTTTTAAATCTTAACTTAAATTTTAAATTTAAATTTTAAGACATTGGTATTTTAAATTGGAAATTTGAAATCAGCTTCATTAATTATACCTTGCTAATTAACATGTTATTAAACTTGCATTTGTACCTTACCGTGGCCGCCCCTGCCTTGGCCGCGCTCAGTCTTGCACCCAGCCCGCACCCGACCGTGCCCCGCGCAGCGCAGCCCTGCTGCCGCATGCGCCTTGCGCACGTGTAGCGCGGTTGCTGCCGCTCGCGCGCGCTTGCTACATGCTGCCTACGCGTTCCCCTGCACTGCTCGCCCCCGCGCGTGCTGCCCCAGCCCGCACTGCGGGATGCCATGCCGCGCGCCCGCACGCCCTGCCTCAACCAGCGCCGCGCGGGGCCGCTGCAAGCGCGCCGCCCGCGCGCGCCGCCCGCGCCTTGCTCACGCGCCACCTGCTTGTTGCTGCGCGTGCCGCCCGCGCGCGCCCCTGCACTGCTCGCCCCCGCGCTTGCTGCCCCCGCCACAAAAACCCATAAGTCGAATATCCTTCTTTTTCTTCTTCTTCTTCTTCTTCGATACAATTTTTATATCTAAGAAACATAAACCAAAGGAGAAGATTTAAGAAAAAAAAAATCAAAACTCTGAAAAATGGTGGAATCGGAATCAAATTAAAAGGGAATAATTAAAGAGAAAGAGAGAAGAGAACCTGCCAGCGCGCCGCCCGCGCCATGCGTGCGCCGCCCGCCTGCTGCCGCGCATGCCGCTCGCCTACTGCCGCGCATGCCGCTCGCCTGCTGCCATGCATGCCGCCCGCATGTTGCTGCGTACAAGACGAAGGAGAGAGAAGGCGAGAAGGCTAGGAGAGAGAGCGGGCGAAGGCTAGAAATCACAGATAGAGAGAGAGAGAGAGAGGAGGGGGAGAGAAGGTTAGGAGTCAGAGAGAGAAAGAGGTCAGGAGCTAGGAGTCACACATAGAGAGAGAGGGGAGAAGGCTGGGAGCCAGAGAGAGAGAGGTTAAGGAAAGGAGTCAGGCGTGGGAGAAGGAGGTGCAGGCTAGGATTGCGGAGCAAGGAAGGAACGCCACGTCAGCGAAAAGCATAGGAATGCGACATGTCACTATGAAGAAACCGCCAAATTAATATTTGTATAGAAGATTAGGTTAAATAGATGGAGATTCACTCAACCAAAAGCCATTCTAAATTAGGCTTTTATTAAAATTTAGTTAATTAAATAAAAAATTTTATTAAAATAAATTGATTTTTATTTTGATTTAAATCATCAGCTATTTATCATTAACCAGTTCAACAAAAAAAATAATTAGAGTCATTAAAGACAAACTTACCGATTAATTTTGTCAATTCCCGAGCCCACAGCGGAAGCCCTTGGGGCATGCAACAAATCTGTTACGTGTACGAAGACGCATTCCATACATGTGAAGCGTTCAAAGCTAACTTGCAAAAGAACTATAATTTACAGCTAAATATATATCAGGGTATAAGTAAAAACTAAACTAACAACTATCACCGTTGTAATAGCACAAACCTTTAGCTTTAATTTTTGGAATAAAATTAGATTTTAGGTTTTCTCGTGGCTTTGTGTTGTTTGTACCGTATTGTTGTGAAGCTCATTAAACGGAAAACGGCGGTGCAATCGGTTTGAAAATCCGACTTACGGATCTCTCGAAATGACGATTTTAAGTTAGCGGGTCCGGAAAGGTGAGTTTTGAAATTTTCTATACCCGCTAAGACTTATTGGTGCATCGGAATCCGTGCTAACGGATATGTGGCATTTCAGAGGTTTGGCATGCTTATCGAGGCAATCTGACGAAAAAATTCTTATAAATATTTAAAGATTTGAAATTTTTCGTACGTACAAGAGAAACCCTAATTTTTATTTTCAGAAAATAAAATAAATAAATAAAATAAAGATCGGGTTTTTTCTTCTTTCTCGTTGTGCATGCCGGAGACCGAGATCGGAATCGTCGCCATCACCGAAGACCGGAACCGAAAACAACATCGTCGTCGGAGATCAGAGTCGCACCGTCTTCCCCGTCGGAGCAAGGTTGGTTTTTGTTTCCTTCGTTTTTGTCGTTTCAAGTGTTCTCTTTCGTTTCCTCGTGTTTACCGTCGGAGCGGAAAAGTGGTTGGCGGAGGTTCTTGGCGGAATCGCTTGACGGAGTTTCGGCCGCCGCCGGGATGCCTTAGCCGCACCGTCGCCGGGATGCCCTAGCCGCGCCGCCGCCGAGATGCCCGAGCTGCTGCCGCATGAGCGCTGCTAGGCGCGCTGCCGCGTACAGCCAGACGCGCTGTCGCATGCGCACCGCCAGGCGCTGCCGCACGCGTGCATAGCCAGGCGCTGGCCGGGGCCGTGCCCTGCCAGGCCGCTGTCCGCGCGCCGCTGTCTCGCGCCGCCCGCGCGCCCGCAGCAGCCCGCTCGTCTCCTGCGCGTCCGCAGTAGCCCGCGTGCCGCTGCCTCACGCTTTCCGCGCGCCAAGCCAACAATAGCCCGCGCACTGCTATCAAGCACCACAGCCTCACCGCACGCAGCCAGGCCCCGCGACCCGCGCCCTTGCGCCATGCGCGGTCTTCACCCATGTGCCGCGCGCCGCCCAAGCAGCCTGATTGTGCCGCTGTCGCTGTCGGGTTTTGGCTGGGTTCTTCGTTGACGGAGTTGATTGGTTTTTTCGTCAGGTGACTTTCCGCTTGATCGTTTTTCGTCGCGAACTTCGTCGGGGCAACGGTAGAGACCCGGTTTCTCGTTCGGTGACTCGTCGACGATCAGTTCGTGTCGGGGGGTAGTTTTTACGACGTGGGGTTCCATCTGTTAGCCGTTTTGGGACAGCGGAGCATCGTTTTTGGGCCCGGTCTTTTCCAACGTCACCGGGGTGTCGACTGTTGCTCACGGTACACTTATAAAATTCCCTTTTTTCGTATTTTGCTATTTTTGCACAGTTTTTCCCTATAGCTATGTTGTAGGTAATGGTTATGGTATTTTTATCCTCCGGGTTATTATTTCTCGCGGCGACAGATTCAGTGGACTGTTGTCTATATCCGAACAACGATAAAATTGTTCAGGGCATAGTTTTGATCGGTTTGACGATCGGTGCAATAAATCAGACTCCGGAGGTGGTTCCGGTAATTCGAAATAGAAGGAATTTTCTGCACAGTGGTCGGGATCACTGAAATTGCCGGTCAGGAGAAAATTATTGATTTGTTTTATTTGGACATGTAATAGGTCGGGTAAGGTTCCAAAGGCTTAGGAGGGTCGCGAGCGCGATTATTTGTCTCTTTTGAGGTTGGTACCCTGATCCGAAAAAGATGACTCCGTTGAATGGGCTTTCAATTCAACCCTTCTCTTCTTCTCTGTTTTCGGTTAACACTATTTGTGTTGATAGTAGGATACAGATTCGGTCATGGATAGAGTGACGATATGATACACCAAGCAGGACGAACTTTTGCATGATTAACCCTTTTCACATTATTCTTATTGTTTGCTACACTTGGGCGGCCGGTTGTCGCGGAGAGAGCTATACACATATAAGATCGTCATGCTCTTGGTGCTTTCACGCACACCAGCGGTTTGGCCACCGCGTCAGTATACTTTTCCGGAAAGGTGGCCTATTTGACCCGTGATCCCTACGCGGCGATTTGCGTGAGGGAACCCTTGCGGTAGGGGTTGTACTGCACTAGTTTGATGAGCGGAGTTATTGTTACGCCTGAGGTCACTCGACCAAGATGGCAGGTGGTTTAGGATTCCTCATTTGGGGTTCGGATGGTAGCGATATGGTGATATGGGTGACTTGTTACGGTTTGGTGTTTTCTTTTATTTACAGCACTTTACTTTTTTTAGCTGACTTTATTATTTAGTCATTCTGTATCCTGATTTATGCCACTGACTCCCATTGTGTGACAGGTTCAGTCGGGGATAGGGAGCAGGACGGAGGTGAGATTACGCCTAGGGAGTGATTGTGTTTCCCACAGTTTTGTGATATTCTTTTATCCCTTTCTTTTGGATATTTCATCGTAGTTCTTATATGTGCGTGTGGATTGAGATATTGTGGATGATGCGGATGATTGGACGGATATGTGTTTTCATTCATTAGTTAGTTATACACTTTTTGAGGCTATGATTGGATATGCATTCTTTTAGATGCGTCCGGTGGACGTGGGTTTTCTAAATGATAAAAAGGATTTGTGAAAATAATTTTTTGAAAAGTTGAGTGTCGTGAGGGCACTGTTTTTAAAACCCTATGGCCCCGTTTGGTTCGTGGATAAATTTTTGAGGTATAAATTTTTTTATACCTGGGATAGCTTGCTATTCCGGGATAAAGAAGTATAAAAGTGAAATTGCGTTTGGTTGAAAAGTTGGTATTCTCTGGAATAGCTAAAATTGTGTTTGGTTAAAATTATGGAATAGTGGAGGATAGTGAAAAAAGAAGGTAGGTATTTTTTCAAAATGCCAACTTTGCCCTTATCTTTTTGTATAGGAAAATTAATTTTAAAAATTATATTTAATTTGAAGCAATTTAATTATAAGTAATAAATTATATCTTACATTAAAAAATAATAAATTTTATTTTATAGTATATTTTAGTAAATGCAAAATTCAAATTTTAGATAGTTATAGATTGGAAATGAAAGTGCAAATTTTAAAAATCAGAGTTCACATAACAGGAATTTGGAAAAAATTATAGTTCACATAGCCTGAAGTTCAATGATAATACAAAAAATCACATAGCCGCAAGTTCAATAATAATGCAAAATCACATAGCCATATTTTAAGTGATAATGTGATGATCATGATTTATATTAAAAATTTTCTCCCAGCAAAATTGAAAGTATAGAAAATTAATACCATAATTAATTAAATTGAATATATTCAACCATCTAACTCTACATTAAAAAAACTGCATCAATCTAACTCAACATTGAAATGAATCAAATTTATTTCAACAGCACAAATACTCCAATTGCAAATAGCAACGAACATCACAAATGAAACTCAACATTTTTAGAATAGAAACAAGTTGATACAAAGAGTGCGAAGATAAGAGAAATTACTTGATACAACACATGCGAGGAAATGATAAATTAGTTCAACATGTAGAGAAATAAGTTTATATATTTTCTCCTATCTATTGTTCCACAATTGGTCTGTGATCATTGTGCGAAGGGCATCGCCTCGCTGAGACTCATCTGGGCCAAACGGAGGTGTTGATTCATTTTCGTTGTCTTCCGTGGGCAATGGGTCGATTTGCATGTTGAAGTACCTATCGGTCCCTTGATGCCTCTTGATGAAATTGTGTATCACACAACATGCAAGTGCAATGCGACACTGCACTTTATATGGATACGGTGTTGCTTGTCGAAGTACCTTGAATCGGCTTTTGAGAATTCTGAAAGCTTTCTCAACTACATTTCTCAGTTGAGCGTGACGATGATTATATAAATCTCGAGGTCCCCGATGCCTTCGTGCATGTGCATTTACATCGAATTGGCTCAAGTGATATCGCTCCCCTCGATAGGGGGCGAGGAAGCGGTCAGTGTTCGCATATCCCGAATCGACTAGATAAAATTTTCCTACCAAAAAATTGGAAAGCTTTATCAAGATTTCGACAATGAAAACTATATCTTACGGTTGCATAATATTAGTTACCTTCCGGTACCGTGAAGCCGCCACTCTCACAACACAATCGTAGTACCCTCATATCGGCTGCAGATGTGAGGACCCGAAAATTCCCACGTTTGGATTACTGTTGGATCTGCGGCTTCTGGAGACCCGTGTTGGGTGCTAGAGGTGTTTGCGCGCATATTGGACCCAAGATTTGGACTCGGCATAAAAAAATGGATCAAGTTTGCTTTCCCGGGAATTTTTGAGAAATTTTAGAAGTGGAATTTGGCAAATCGGACTTCGGATTTGGATTCAGCGCGCGAAAACGGTCAAGATGGACTATTTACTTGTATTTTTCGGAGCCCGGATGACCCGGCACGGATTTCGAGGTGATTTGGTACTGTTCCGGCCGCCGGAGGGGCGCCGGTGGCGGCGGCGGGCGGCGGAGCGCGGCGGCTGGCGGCGGCGGAGACGCGCGGTCCACCGCGGAGGCGTGCACCCGGGGGCTGGCCACGTGGCGGCTCCCAGTTGGCGGGCGCAGCAGGCGCGGTCCACGGGATCGTCGCGGGTGCACGGTGGACCAAGTGGCGACACGTGGCGGCTGGTGGTTGGCGGGTCCTGGTGCGCGCGGTCCACGCAGCGGCAGGGGCTACCTCGGGATGCGTGCCCGGCACGGGGCCGCGGGCGGCGCGGCCGCGCACGTGGGCGCACGTGGGCGCGGCGTGGGCGCGGTCGGGGGCGACGTGGGGGCGCCACGTGGCCCCCCGCGGTTGGTCGGGTGCAGCTGCGCACGCCCGCGTGTCGGGACACGTGGCGCTGCGCAGTTGGCGGGCGCGCGTGCGCCGGGCGCAGGCGGCGTCGGCGGGACGCGTGGCGGGCCCTCGGGCTTTCGGGCGCGCACAGTGTTGGGCCGGGCCCAACACTGTAGCGGCCCGAATGTTCCGGGCGCCCGGAACTTTGGCCCAAAAGTCCAAAGTCGGATTTTTTGGGCTGGGCCTATAAATAGGCGGTTGGCTGGGGCTTTTTGCCCCCTTTCCCGAGCTCCCTTCCCCTCGCACCCTTAAGCAAAGATGGAGATCTTTGTGCTGCGCATCATCTGGCGGAGGCCCGGATTTTTTGGAAGCCGCGGCATCAACGACTTCGGCATCGGAGCGCAGTGTGGCGATTTTTCATCGGAGGCCCGTTATCGTCGCAGTTTGATCTGAGAGGTCTACAGAGCTACTCCGTCAGTATTTTTGGACGATTTCTGCGGCGTTGGAATCATGAGAGGTACGTCTTCGATTTTCATGTCGATCATCTTGCTGGATTCAGAGTTTATGACACGGTTTTCGGGGCATTTCTAAGCCGCTGTTTTCTGGTGGAGTTTTTGGACAGCGGCCCCTTGCCGGAATTTTATCTCCGCAACCGAGTGTCGGATCGAGATGAGCCTATACACTTTTTGGATCTACTCGTCGCAAGGATTATCATCATATTTTTCTTGGATTTTTCCGAGACCTTCCCGGAGGTATACTATTCCTCTCTTGTCTGTGTTTGAGTTTACAGTTGTATGGTTGTGAGTGTTTGCGCACCTGTACTGTGGAATTTGTAACTTGGCCTACGGGGCTCCGAATTGGGCGTGCAGGTACCCGTTTCGAAGGTATCGACGCGAGGATCGCAGCAGTATTTTTATTGGAATTTTTGGAGTTTGTTTTACAGGTGAAAATTTCGCATTAAGGGGACTATTCCCAGCAGATTTGTGATGCTTGGATTTTATGGAATTAAGTGTAACTTTGGGTTGTGTTTTTGTACCCAGGAGGTATTGATCACTGTTCCTGTATTGTTGGATTGGTGGGTGTGTAGAGATATCTGTTTCTGGACTGTCTCAGCTGTGCGACTCCGGACAGTTAGCATTTTCAGGTGGGTGGCCTTGTCTCCAAGATTGACGGACTGTGCTTTAAATCTGCTATAGTAGGACTATGCATGATAGTGAAATGCTTGTGCAGCATGTTAGAATGTAGGAATTGCTATTCCTTGTATTATCTGATGGTATTGTCATCTCCTTGCTTTCTACCATCTGTAAATTATAGTTATTGGAACTTGACCTAGCACCCCGTCATATGTTGCATGTGTAACCAGACTAGTAGAAAATCCTCACTTGGGCTAGGGTTATTTCTGCTTTAGACATCCACACTTCTACTTTCCTGGACATAGTGTTCTTCCTCGCCCGGGTAGTGGGCCGAGTGGTCAGGAGTTATCTTTTAGTGCGGGATGCATGTTACACTCGTGCTTGGGAGCAGAGTGGAGTCTGGTAGATGTAGTTGGTTGTTCATCTGTAGCGGGAGCCGTTTGGGTAGACGGCGGTCCCGAGATGTTTTATTTTTCTTGTTTTATCTGTCGCCGCTGTGCTAGTGGCAGCGGTGGATCAGTGTTAGCAGGACCTTAAACCCAGAACCTTTTTGGACACACATATGATTTTTGTCAACCAAATGGTTTCTTCCAAGCATCGTAGGGTCGCCGGAGTCTGTTCTTGTTTGATTGGACGAAGGCATTAGCCCTTCGAGGCTTGGATATAAAACTTGGTTTCAACTGTTTTCCTAAAAAGAACTAAAAAATCATTAAATATGGATTTCTTACAGATCAGATGGCTTCAGTAAGAAATGTCACCTTTTTCTTATAAATTAACCACCCGAGATGATTCGAGTGGTCTGGGTTCTAAGGTCTGCCTTCTTCTTGGGACGAGAACAACGAGAGGCTATGCCCAGAGCCTGTTCTTGTTTGATTTGGGTTGTAGGTTCTAGTCTTTCGGTGTTCCCGGACCCTTCATTGAGTCAGTGGTTGAGATGTTCGGCCTGTTTGGCCTGTTGAGTCAGCTGTTCGCAGTGGATGCGACTTTGTGCTATGAGTTGGTAGAGTGTGATCTAGAGGTTGTTTTTCCTAATTTAGTGGTGGAGGTGGTTCTCCCACTTAGCCTTGAGGATCTTGGGGTTCTGGCAGATCGAGTCGTGGAGGTTTCCCGACTCAGCCATGGTCGTGCATTATCAGATTGAGTCGTTGAGGGTTCTCCGACTTAGCTGTTTGAGTCGAGGTTCTTTTTCCGACTGAGTTGTGTTTTGAGCTTGGAGTTACCGATCTGTTTGATCGTGGATTATAGCCTGCATGAGCCACATTTGGCTTGACAGAGATACTTTACAGAGATACTTGATATGGGTTACTTATTGACTCGAGCAGGTCGCTCCCCTCGAGTGCCACTCCGGAGTAGGCGAGACCGGGCTGTTGTACCGGCGAGAGTTTGAGCTTTTCTTTTGCGGCTTGTCATCGCATTTGTCCCTCTGGCTGTGCTTGTGTTGGCAGTCATGGACGTCCTACGTAAGTCCGCTCCTCCGGGACGTAACGGCAGTAGGTTGGCGCAGGCTTGACTGGACCCGAGGAGGCAGTCAGTTCAGATTGGGTGATCAGAGATGAGTGTTAGTTGTGGCATCATGTTCTTTCTGTTCCACTCTTTGAGCATCTAGATAGAGGCATAGTAGCTGTAGAGTTTACTTTTCCCAGCTTTCCTTACAGCACTGCTTTTGTTACTTTATGCCTCTAGTGGACTTAGTGGGCAGACCGTCGGGCTTGTTGGCGGCACCCACTGAGAACTACTTGGGACGTAGTTCTCACACCCGTCGTGGTGTCTTTTCCCACAGGAACTTCTACTCCAGTTCCTGTTGTTCCTGTTGCTGATCCTTCTGGCCGAGGCGAGGGAGTCGCGAGCTAGTTCCCTACCCGTCGTTGGAGTGTAGCGGTACCCCTTCAGAGGAGAGCTTCAGTAGATTAGTTATTTTATTTTCCTCCTTTGAGAGACTGTTGTAGTGAGGATTGTTATGTATTGAGAGCCTGTACACTGATGTATTTATTGGAGATACCTCCCGGTTGAGTTCTGAGTTTGTATATGAGGATACTGTATGATTATCATTGTTGGGAGACGGACATTGTTGTAGTATTTCCAGTTGTACAGTGATTGATTTAGTTATACAGCAGATTTTTATTTATAGCTCTGATATCTGTTTAGCTGTAGCACTTTTCTTGCAGGTAGGACGCTTCGCCTATGCGGGTTTGGCATAGGTGGCGGATCTGTTGGCGAGCCGGGTCGCAGTTTCGACCCCGGGGCGTGACAGATTAGAGTGGTATCAGAGCCTAGGTTGTAGGTCATCGAGGACTTAGAAACCCTAGGCTTGTGGTTGGACATTAGGATGACTACGTGAGAGTCGTGACTTTTAGCGAGAGTCCTGATCGAGTTTTGTACCTCTCCCAAGAGACGGGATGAGTGATTGGCATGTTTATGCTCCTAAGCGATTATGTTGGCTGCAGACAACATAATGTTGTGGAATTGGTAACATGCCTTAGACTTTCGCTGGATTGGGTCGTATGATTGTTGTGTCCTGATGTTTGTTATTGTGCAGTGGACCTACGATGCTTTTGAGACGTCGTGCAGTGAGGAATGCGCATTCCGCATCTGATGAGTAACCCGAGCAGCGGGAGGCAGAGCTATCAGAGCAGAGCGAGACCCAGGAGTTATGGATCCAGATGGCACAGATGTCGGAGGCTGTCCGATGCCGGGAAAAAGCCATGGAACGTTTGATGCGCTTGTTGGAGCAAAGAGCACAGCTAGTTGCAGTACCGCTTGAGTGTCCTCCAGTACTTTCTTCCTATGCAGTGGTACCTTCAGTTGTACTTGTGGCACCGACTGAGCGAGCAGCCCCTCCGTGTCGATGAGTAGTGCCGAGGCACCGAGGCAGGATGGATAGTGGATAGTAGCTGAGCTTAGGGACATCATGGATCGATGGAGCCAGTCCCGGCAGTCTGAACCATCCCGATTCATAGGTTTGAGTTGGAGCCTTGTAGGCAGAATTGGGGTTGGTGGTGATGGAGAGACTATCTGAGAGCCTCCCTGTGCTAGGGAGTTTATACAGTTGTTGAACTGCACGCTCCAGGTTTCGAGGGACGAGGCGCATAGGATATGTTTGACTGGGAATGGTTGGCGCCAGGACACCTTTCAGTTTAGTTGGTCCCTCCGTTTTGGATTATTGACGCTTCGATAGAGTAGGCGTGGTGTGTGGAGCGTGGCGCTGCAGTTCCTTTGGATAGGGATCTGCCACCAGAGGCGAGTTCTGGATTTTGGTGCTTCGCGCCGAGTGATGGAGGACAGATCGGACGGCAGAGACATTTCTGATTTCTTTTCCTGGATAACGGGTCCCCGAGATGCCAGAGTTTGGGCGGGTCCCGATAGCAGCATCAGCATCTACGTCAGAGTGGCGCGGCGGTAGCGTGGATTGGCTATCTGCGGAGGACCGTATTTGTCACCCCTGTGTGAGTAGAGGCGGAGGTCGTGCTCCCTATATGGATAGTCTTGATTTTCAGGCAAACTGAGCGACGACCACTTTCATCGAGCGGATGAATTGGTGCTGCCCGGCTGGAGGGCGCCACAGCAGCGGATTGGGTTGTCACCGGCATGATTTCTTTACAGCAGTCTGAGATAGAGTGTTTTTGGTTTTCCTGTCTGGACTGGAGGTAGAGTTATTACCATGTGCACTAGAGGTACAGGTTCCTGTTGGTATTGTGCACTTGGGGAAGCCTTATGGATTATGTCTTGTGCTGTTGAGACTTGGAATTTTGCCGGCAGTTGACGGTTGGGTTACAGCTCCACGACTCAGATTGAGCACACGGGATGGACCAGTTGGTGCGGTATCGCGCAACGTTTGATTGTGGATTGAGAACCGTGACCTTCCCGCGAGTTGGACAACTGGAGATCATTTTCTCAGGTCACCGTGGCATCCTTCCTGCAGCAGTGGCTTCAGCGGTTTTGGGTTGGGTGCTACCTGTTGAGCGTAGGTGACGTTTAGGACTAGAGTTGTGTTCATAGGGGTCACGGTTAGATCGTAGCTTCTGTTTTGTAGCCACAGCAGGAACGGCTTCAACACTTCTCTCCCTTTCCTCGCCTTGTACTGAAATTTCCGAACATGACGAGAGCTTCGAAAGACTGCTCCAGAAATGGAGACGGTGCCCGAACCTGTTCTTGTTTGATTGGGGCGAAGGCACTGGTCTTTCGGAATTTTCAGACTTTTCATTAATTTCAGCTGTTTTTATAAACAGAGAGTTAGGGTTGACGACTTTCCTGCTGGTGGGGCCCTTACATTTTCTTGTTGGGTTGTGGTGACGTTCTTCGTGTGGTTTGGACGAGTAGATTCGGTTAATCTTCCTTGTCCCCAGCTTTTTGGAGTTCCTGAGGTTTTCCGCGTCTCAGCTCAGAGGTGTTTTGCTTTGGACCCCTCGCCCGTGATTGACTCGCTCTAGTTGAGATTTGTGGGTGTGGGAGTACGAGGGACGCCCGTTGCGAATTCTGGCTCGTGTGATGAGAGAATTGCGCAACCGGGCCATGCCGTACTGATTATTATTTTGTTGAGGAGTAATCACGGGGAGTGAGTAGCGACTGGGGAGTTGGAGAATGTGTTGTTGGATGCTTACCCTTGGCTTTGAACTCCCTTTTGAGCCGTGTTTGTTTCGAGGACGAAACTTTCTTTTAGTGGGGGAGGATGTGAGGACCCGGAAATTCCCACGTTTGGATTACTGTTGGATCTGCGGCTTCTGGAGACCCGTGTTGGGTGCTAGAGGTGTTTGCGCGCATATTGGACCCAAGATTTGGACTCGGCATAAAAAAATGGATCAAGTTTGCTTTCCCGGGAATTTTTGAGAAATTTTAGAAGTGGAATTTGGCAAATCGGACTTCGGATTTGGATTCAGCGCGCGAAAACGGTCAAGATGGACTATTTACTTGTATTTTTCGGAGCCCGGATGACCCAGCACGGATTTCGAGGTGATTTGGTACTGTTCCGGCCGCCGGAGGGGCGCCGGCGGCGGCGGCGGGCGGCGGAGCGCGGCGGCTGGCGGCGGCGGAGACGCGCGGTCCACCGCGGAGGCGTGCACCCGGGGGCTGGCCACGTGGCGGCTCCCAGTTGGCGGGCGCAGCAGGCGCGGTCCACGGGATCGTCGCGGGTGCACGGTGGACCAAGTGGCGACACGTGGCGGCTGGTGGTTGGCGGGTCCTGGTGCGCGCGGTCCACGCAGCGGCAGGGGCTACCTCGGGATGCGTGCCCGGCACGGGGCCGCGGGCGGCGCGGCCGCGCACGTGGGCGCACGTGGGCGCGGCGTGGGCGCGGTCGGGGGCGACGTGGGGGCGCCACGTGGCGCCCCGCGGTTGGTCGGGTGCAGCTGCGCACGCCCGCGTGTCGGGACACGTGGCGCTGCGCAGTTGGCGGGCGCGCGTGCGCCGGGCGCAGGCGGCGTCGGCGGGACGCGTGGCGGGCCCTCGGGCTTTCGGGCGCGCACAGTGTTGGGCCGGGCCCAACACTGTAGCGGCCCGAATGTTCCGGGCGCCCGGAACTTTGGCCCAAAAGTCCAAAGTCGGATTTTTTGGGCTGGGCCTATAAATAGGCGGTTGGCTGGGGCTTTTTGCCCCCTTTCCCGAGCTCCCTTCCCCTCGCACCCTTAAGCAAAGATGGAGATCTTTGTGCTGCGCATCATCTGGCGGAGGCCCGGATTTTTTGGAAGCCGCGGCATCGACGACTTCAGCATCGGAGCGCAGTGTGGCGATTTTTCATCGGAGGCCCGTTATCGTCGCAGTTTGATCTGAGAGGTCTACAGAGCTACTCCGTCAGTATTTTTGGACGATTTCTGTGGCGTTGGAATCACGAGAGGTACGTCTTCGATTTTCATGTTGATCATCTTGCTGGATTCAGAGTTTATGACACGGTTTTCGAGGCATTTCTAAGCCACTGTTTTCTGGTGGAGTTTTTGGACAGCGGCCCCTTGCCGGAATTTTATCTCCGCAACCGTGTGTCGGATCGAGATGAGCCTGTACACTTTTTGGATCTACTCGTCGCAAGGATTATCATCATATTTTTCTTGGATTTTTCTGAGACCTTCGCGGAGGTATACTATTCCTCTCTTGTCTGTGTTTGAGTTTACAGTTGTATGGTTGTGAGTGTTTGCGCACCTGTACTGTGGAATTTGTAACTTGGCCTACGGGGCTCTGAATTGGGCGTGCAGGTACCCGTTTCGAAGGTATCGACGCGAGGATCGCAGCAGTATTTTTATTGGAATTTTTGGAGTTCGTTTTACAGGTGAAAATTTCACATTAAGGGGACTATTCCCAGCAGATTTGTGATGCTTGGATTTTATGGAATTAAGTGTAACTTTGGGTTGTGTTTTTGTACCCAGGAGGTATTGATCACTGTTCCTGTATTGTTGGATTGGTGGGTGTGTAGAGATATCTGTTTCTGGACTGTCTCAGCTGTGCGACTCCGGACAGTTAGCATTTTCAGGTGGGTGGCCTTGTCTCCAAGATTGACGGACTGTGCTTTAAATCTGCTATAGTAGGACTATGCATGATAGTGAAATGCTTGTGCAGCATGTTAGAATGTAGGAATTGCTATTCCTTGTATTATCTGATGGTATTGTCATCTCCTTGCTTTCTACCATCTGTAAATTATAGTTATTGGAACTTGACCTAGCACCCCGTCATATGTTGCATGTGTAACCAGACTAGTAGAAAACCCTCACTTGGGCTAGGGTTATTTCTGCTTTAGACATCCACACTTCTACTTTCCTGGACATAGTGTTCTTCCTCGCCCGGGTAGTGGGCCGAGTGGTCAGGAGTTATCTTTTAGTGCGGGATGCATGTTACACTCGTGCTTGGGAGCAGAGTGGAGTCTGGTAGATGTAGTTGGTTGTTCATCTGTAGCGGGAGCCGTTTGGGTAGACGGCGGTCCCGAGATGTTTTATTTTTCTTGTTTTATCTGTCGCCGCTGTGCTAGTGGCAGCGGTGGATCAGTGTTAGCAGGACCTTAAACCCAGAACCTTTTTGGACACACATATGATTTTTGTCAACGAAATGGTTTTTTCCAAGCATCGCAGGGTCGCCGGAGTCTGTTCTTGTTTGATTGGACGAAGGCATTAGCCCTTCGAGGCTTGGATATAAAACTTGGTTTCAACTGTTTTCCTAAAAAGAACTAAAAAATCATTAAATATGGATTTCTTACAGATCAGATGGCTTCAGTAAGAAATGTCACCATTTTCTTATAAATTAACCACCCGAGATGATTCGAGTGGTCTGGGTTCTAAGGTCTGCCTTCTTCTTGGGACGAGAACAACGAGAGGCTATGCCCAGAGCCTGTTCTTGTTTGATTTGGGTTGTAGGTTCTAGTCTTTCGGTGTTCCCGGACCCTTCATTGAGTCAGTGGTTGAGATGTTCGGCCTGTTTGGCCTGTTGAGTCAGCTGTTCGCAGTGGATGCGACTTTGTGCTATGAGTTGGTAGAGTGTGATCTAGAGGTTATTTTTCCTGATTTAGTGGTGGAGGTGGTTCTCCCACTTAGCCTTGAGGATCTTGGGGTTCTGGCAGATCGAGTCATGGAGGTTTCCCGACTCAGCCATGGTCGTGCATTATCAGATTGAGTCGTTGAGGGTTCTCCGACTTAGCTGTTTGAGTCGAGGTTCTTTTTCCGACTGAGTTGTGTTTTGAGCTTGGAGTTACCGATCTGTTTGATCGTGGATCATAGCCTGCATGAGCCACATTTGGCTTGACAGAGATACTTTACAGAGATACTTGATATGGGTTACTTATTGACTCGAGCGGGTCGCTCCCCTCGAGTGCCACTCCGGAGTAGGCGAGACCGGGCTGTTGTACCGGCGAGAGTTTGAGCTTTTCTTTTGCGGCTTGTCATCGCATTTGTCCCTCTGGCTGTGCTTGTGTTGGCAGTCATGGACGTCCTACGTAAGTCCGCTCCTCCGGGACGTAACGGCAGTAGGTTGGCGCAGGCTTGACTGGACCCGAGGAGGCAGTCAGTTCAGATTGGGTGATCAGAGATGAGTGTTAGTTGTGGCATCATGTTCTTTCTGTTCCACTCTTTGAGCATCTAGATAGAGGCATAGTAGCTGTAGAGTTTACTTTTCCCAGCTTTCCTTACAGCACTGCTTTTGTTACTTTATGCCTCTAGTGGACTTAGTGGGCAGACCGTTGGGCTTGTTGGCGGCACCCACTGAGAACTACTTGGGACGTAGTTCTCACACCCGTCGTGGTGTCTTTTCCCACAGGAACTTCTACTCCAGTTCCTGTTGTTCCTGTTGCTGATCCTTCTGGCCGAGGCGAGGGAGTCGCGAGCTAGTTCCCTACCCGTCGTTGGAGTGTAGCGGTACCCCTTCAGAGGAGAGCTTCAGTAGATTAGTTATTTTATTTTCCTCCTTTGAGAGACTGTTGTAGTGAGGATTGTTATGTATTGAGAGCCTGTACACTGATGTATTTATTGGAGATACCTCCCGGTTGAGTTCTGAGTTTGTATATGAGGATACTGTATGATTATCATTGTTGGGAGACGGACATTGTTGTAGTATTTCCAGTTATACAGTGATTGATTTAGTTATACAGCAGATTTTTATTTATAGCTCTGATATCTGTTTAGCTGTAGCACTTTTCTTGCAGGTAGGACGCTTCGCCTATGCGGGTTTGGCATAGGTGGCGGATCTGTTGGCGAGCCGGGTCGCAGTTTCGACCCCGGGGCGTGACAGCAGAACCCTCCCATCCGGCCCCTACAAATAGAAATTGGTGGTCGAATGAACATGCCGCCATCATGTTCTGAGATGTAAACCCTTTTCGACATCGATATCTTGCCTGCTTTGTCTTCCGTACAACGGCCGGTATGTGTGTCCCATCTACTGCACCAATTGCATTCTGCAAGTCAATAATTACATAAATAGTTAACATCAAAGATTTCATAACCTACAAAGAGTTAAAAATTGATTTCAAGTAATATACTCACCTTGAATGGATGGAACATCGGATTTTCTGAAATTCTTGGATGTACTCCCACATTTGAAGCCGGCAGTTTGATGTAATCATGTCTAAGTTCCACGACACCTCGCAGCACATTATTAAAATGCCTACTAATCGTTTCTCCTGAGTGTTGAAATGTTTCAGATAAAACTCTATTCGCCACACCATGACCTACCCCAAACAGAAATATTCCAAGTTGCTCATCAGCAGTTAAATGCCTAGTGCTTTGTATCAAACCCTTTCCAACTAGTTCGTCTCGAAGCCTTATAAACATAGTAGTGGTCATCCTAAAATGTTGGTATCCCCTATCAGGATGCCCACTTAATATGTCATGAATTAGCTGATGGCCAGTGAATGGTCCGTGTTCGACAAGGCCGATAAACTATGGTGCTGTGGGATGAGAACTCTTCATTTTCAAGAAGCAATGCATGCACTTCTTCCATATAGTCTTCTTCCTCGTCTAAGAATGACATGAGATCGGCAACGAGTTCAGAAGAAAAAAGTCGACGATTGATTGACTCAGCCATTACTGCACATAGTCCAAATGCAACTTTAACAATCCAATTATATCAAAAGGTTGACCTCTATTGGCCCAGGTAATAAAAAAGCAGCTTATCAAGTACATGTTTGATACATGTGTTGGCTCAGGTAATAGAGGCCCTAGATACAAATGGTGGCTGCAATAGAGCTTTCCTATTGCCTCCCAAACCATTCATCATTGAATCTCTATTAATCATCACTGCCTCCCAACAATTCACAATAAAAACTGCATGTTAAAAACTGCATAACAGGAATGAAGCACAATTCTCTCACATAGAAACTGTATGTTAAAAACTGCATAACAGATATAGTTTTTCCACAGCAATAGAGAATCAACATTAATTTTTCCACAGGTGACGAGCACAATTCTATCACATATGACAACCAAAGATAGGTGACATTATCTCTCCACTGCATTTTCAACAGTTCCTAATTGAGTGCAAATCTAAATGCAGCAGTTTAATTTTAATCTGCATATCTAAATATAACAACATGCAGATACAACTACATCAACTGAACAACTCAATTTTGAACTTGCTTATAATTATACTTGTGATATAGTTTAAGATGCAGGTAACTAAACAATCACTCTAAAAGGTGTTACTGTGAAGGGGATTCATCTACATGACAAAGTGTTACTGTGAAGGGGATTCATCTACAAACAATTATACATCAGAAAGCAGGCATGTTGAAGTGTAAGCTACATCAAAGTTAAGAATTCATCTACATGACAAAGTTGTGACATCAATTCATACTGTGAAGGGGATTCATCTACATGGCCCTGACCAGGAACCCCACACATATCAGATAAGATCAAAGTTTGATTCAATCTATCAATAAAAGAGAAAGACCACTTTAAATCACACTGCGACGACACAAATAAAGAAGCATTAAAGATAAATCTGTTATTGTCAAAAGCCAAATACAAACAAAGCTGATTTTTTTTTTTCATGTTCACATGCAAATTGTCAGCACTTATTCTCCAACTCTAACTTCTTTAGACTTGCGACAATGCTGCTCTTGATTGTGAACTTCCAAAAACTATTTCAGAAACTATCAATCAGTTACTCTTGATTGTGAACTTCCAAAAAACTGCAAAAAAAACCTAAAAAATTCTCAATAATAAGAATACCAACTCATAGTAAAAGCCCATAATGATTCGAAATGACTTAACTGGCTCATTAATTGAACTCAAAGCATTATTGACAGAACTTGGAAAAACTGGAAATGTAAAAAACTGCATATCTGTTAAAAACTGGAAAAACTGGAAATGTTAAAAATAGTTGAGATGTACAACCAGACAAAAACAGCTGAGAGAAACATGGCTAACATAAATCTGTAAATCTGTACATGTGTTGGCTCAGATAAATCTGTAAATCTGTAACAGCACAAGTGCATAGGGCCCAATCCTGTTGGCTCAGATAATAAAGTTTTGATACATGTGTTGGCTCAGGTAATAAAGGCCCAAGGGATAAAATGGTGGATGCAATAGCTTCCCTACTGCCTCCCAAACCATTCAACCCTGAAACTTTATTGCTCATCATTGCCTCCCAACTGCCTCCCAACTGCCTCCCAAAGCATTTCCAGCTCAATTTCATCACATAGAAACTCTATGTTAAAAACTGCATATCTGTAACAGCACAAGTGCATAGGGCCCTGTCACGCCCCGGGGCGATACTGCGCCCCAGCTCGCCAACAGATCCGCCGCCCATACGGGAAGCCCCGTATAGGCGTAGCGACTAACCTGCAAAGAAACATCTACACTAGCAGATATCAGAGATGAAAGAGAAAAGCTGGAATAAAATACATAAAATAAACTACAACTCACAAATATACAGACCAATCTCACCAGAATACAAGAGTCTCTCAGAAAAGCAGGAAAGAAAGGTACAACTCAAAACCTCACTACAACAGTCACTCGACATAACACCACACCAATAATGGTACTGGGCTTACATCTACTCACACACTGAAGAGATGAACAGTGAGGAGGGAATCTATCTCGCGACGCCCCTTACCCTCGGTCAGAACGGAAGCTGGACTCCAGCAACAAGAGCTGCAGGAACCGGCAGCAGACCAAGTCCCCCTGGGTGATAGAAAACACCACGACGGGCTGTGAGACACTACATCCAACAGTAGTTCTCAGCTGGATGCCTGCCAACAATTGCCCGAACCGGTCTGCCCACTAAGTCTACCAGAGGCAAAAGTAACATATGCCGTGGCTTATAAGGAAAGCTGGGAAAGTAACTTCTACAGCTACTATGCCTCTATCTCCCTAGATGCCTCAACAGTGAACAGAAAGAAATAAATGCCACAACCTACTTCTCCTCCCTGATCACCCAATCAAACTAACTGCCACACCGGGTCCAGTCACACTCTGCGCCAACCTACGCAGTTACGTCCCGGAAGGATGCGGACTTACGATTAGGGCATGTCCGTGGCTGCCAACAACGCACAGCCAGAGGGACCAATGCAACAACAAGTCGCTAAAGAACATCTCAAACTCACGTCCGGTACAACAACCCGGTCTCGCCTACTCCGGAGTGGCACTCGAGGGGAGGTAGCGACCCGCTCGAGTCAAAGTAACCCATAAGTATCACTGTAAAGTATCTCTGTAAAGCATCAAATGTGGGCTCATGCAGGCTATGATCCAATCCTCGATCAATAAGATCGACTACCAAACAAATCACTGACTCACTCACTGGCTGGAATCTACACAGCTGAAAACTCACTGTCTTCTCTGACAGTTTCCAAGAACCCAGATCTACCATCACTATCACTCTCCCAAAGAAATCAAATCTACAGACTGCTATCAACTCCACTCGGTCCCAGACACGAGTGCAAATGCATCCCACAACCACCCGACCTCTCGGCCCACAACTGGGCGAGGAAAGCTAAGTCCATAGTGAAATGAAGTATCGTGATGTGGAATGTCTAAAGCAGTAAGAACCTAGCCAAGTTGGAGTTTTTCTACAGACTGGCTGAACATGATACATATGACAGGGGTGCTAGGTCAAATTCCAAGATTTCATTACTTAACATAGTGTAGGAATCAAAAGATCATCAACTGATATACAAGATACAACATACAGTTTTACACATTGCTAATACTCCAATTTCTAACATGCATGATCCTACACACATAGAATTAGTACACAGTCCAGAGTTCTTGGAAGCAAGGTCACCCACCTGAAAGTGCTAACTGCCCCGGAATCGTACAGCTGAGAAAGCCCAAAACAGTCAACATACATAATCACAACCAAGCCAACAACACGGTAGAAGTGCTCACAACCTCCTGGGTACAAACATACACCAAAATTACACTTTAAACCACACAAATTCCAAAATCCCAAATCTGTGGGGAACAGTCCCATTCACACGAAATTTTCACCTGAAAAATTCCTCCAAAAATTCCAATAAAAATATGACGGCGATCCTCGCGAAGAGTAGAATGTCGATAGAGTCCTGAAACGTCGAATTCCGATGTCCGGATGAGAGATAAAAATCGACAAGTAGGTGCTGTCCAAATCAACCAACAGTCGCAAAGGGGGTTAAAAATGTACCAGAACCCCAAGAAAAGCTCGGATCCAGAAAAAGTGTCCAACACGGAAAATGTAGATTACCTCTTACGAAACCGTCACCGCAGGAAATCGTCCAAAAAAAACGTCGGGGTAGCCCGGTAGACCTCCCAGACTAAACTGCGACGAAAATGGGCCTCCAACAGTAGATCGTCGCTCCGCACCCCGATGTAGAAGTCACCGTCGTCGCGGCCTCCAAAATTCTGAACCTTTGCCAAAAGATGCACAAGAGGGAGAGAAGAGAAGAAAATTGGTGAAGGGTCAATGGCTAAAGCTCTCGGGAAAAGCCTCTAAAATGAGCCCCAAGGGGCCTATTTATAGGCCTCACCCGAAATCAGCCCAAAAAGACAAGTCAATGGGCTTTCGGGCCCAACTTTCGGGCGCCGGTACTTTCGGGCGGCTACAGTGTTGGGGCGGCCCAACACTGTTCACGCCCGAATCCACCAGGTGCCGCCACGTGGCCGCCGAACAGCAAACAGCTGTTCGGGCCACCCACGGGCTTGCCAGTGGCCCGCCCCAGCACAGTAAGGCGGCAGGCGCACGCCAACACCAGCGGGCGACGCGTGTCCACCCGCGTTGGACCCGCTGACCGGTCGGCGGCCGCGCCGGGCGCGCGGCATGGCCCCGTCGTGGGCACGCCGCCCGGTACGGGCCCCGACTCCGTGCACCCGCACGGTGCGCTCCGCGAACCAGAGGGTGACACGTCCCCTACACCCGGTCCACGCATTCCACTCCGGAATTTCGTGGACCGCGCGCGTTGCACCGACCAACCGGAGGGCTGCCACGTGCCCCGCCTTGGTCCATGCACCGCCGCGCACACCCGGTTAGACCGCGCGCCTTTGCGCCCGCCAATCAGGCGGTTGCCACGTGTCCATGCGCCGGGTCTGTGCACCCGCCGCGCAGCTCTGTGGACGCGCATCCTGAACGGCCAATGACAGGCCGCCACGTGGCATCCCGGCGGTCTACGGCCCCCTCCCATGCACCATTCCACTAAAAACTTCCGGGGAGTCCTTTTGGGCATCCGGACTCAGAAACAAACAAGCAAATAGCCGTTTTCAAGCGTTTTTCCGTGTGAATCCATTTCCGACCTCTGTTGGGCCTAATTCTTTTCCGAAATTTCAGCAAACTCAGCCGAAGGCCTACAGCTAATAATAACAACACAGGGCATCTGTGGCATCCCATTGACGCACATGGGCCAGATACACCAACGCTAGGTGCTCTAACAGTGGATTCATCGGAAGAACGCTGCATGGGAATTAGGCCACTACATCCTCCCCCACTAAAAGGAAAGTTTCGTCCTCGAAACAAAGTAAGGTAAACAGGCGTACCTCAACCAGTGGTTCTCGAACAGAAAAGGGTATGCAGATCTCATCTCTGTCTCTAGCTCCCAAGTAGCCTCTCGCTCATCGTGATTGCTCCATAAGATCTTTCACATACGGAAGGTCCGTTTGCGCAATCCCTCACCTCACGAGCAAGGAATCCGCACCGGCCGCTCCTCGTAAACCAGGTCCCACAGATCTCAAGGGAGTGAAAGTCAACCACAATTGCGACGAATCAAAGACATTCTCATCAGGGCTAAGACATGAAAAACATCGTGTACACCGCCAAACGTGGAGGAATAGCAACTCTATAAGCCAACAGGGCTACCTCTCAAGTACCTCAAAGGGTCCACCAAAACGGGGACTAAAGCTTCCCACGGACTCCAAATCTTCGGACCCCTTTCGAAGGCGAGACCTTTAGAATACCATGGCACCACTCTGAAACTCCAGCGGTCCTCCAGTCGAGTATCTGCATAATCCTCTGACGACTCTGGGCTACCTCAAGGGTCGTACGAAAAACTCTAACTTTCTCATAGCCTCCAAAAGAAGATCTGGATCCAATCCTCCTCTCGCCCACGTCACTCCAATACAAGGCAGTGGACGACACTTGCGTCCATACAAGGCTCAAACGGAAGCCATCGAATGATCGCCTGATAGTGTTTTGGTACGCAAAACTCAACCAAGATAAGTGTCCGGTTACAATCCTACCCCTCACACAATCAAACGCACGCTCTCAGCATATCCTCGAGGTGGTCTGTATAGGCGCTAAGACTGGCCGATCAGGTTCTGCTGGGGGGAATGCAGTTGCTGAATATGGAGCTGGGTCCCCCCAAAGCTACTGTACAATCCCCCAGAATAGTGGACACAAATCCTATCGATCCCGATCTGAAACAATCGACGCAGGTAGGTTATCCCGTGTAGCTCACTATCTCGTCCAAATAAACTGTGCCAGAGCTCCATGACCAAGTCATTTGAAAGGCAAGAAATGGCAGACTTGGTGAAGCTCTATCAACAATAAACAAATCGCACGTCGGCTCCCACTCTGCGCTCTCGGCAGCCCTGTAAAAAGTCCATGGTGATGTGGTCCATTCCATCAGGAATGGAAGACTGTTGTACACTTGCCAGCAGGAACCCGGGCTCTGCCTTTCCCTTGCGGGCAAGTTAAACAGTGAGCCACAAATATCTTCCAATGTCCCGCATTCATTCGGACCACCCCAAAAATGGCCTGGAGTCATGTATACATCTCGTACCACCAGGATGAAGGTATAAGGTGTATAATGAGC
>CM055068.1:47237064-47423801 GCA_029204045.2 Tillandsia leiboldiana | reverse complement strand
CCAACCTCAAGAACACAAAAATTCTAATTTTCAAAAATTGGAAAAATTGTACCCAACAATCATAACATGTAGAGACTAAGAATCAAATTAGTTTTGCAAAAGGACTTTTAAAAATAGATCAATTGCATGATTTTCGAAAATCCTTATTATATGCCTAAAACCGAAATTTTAGAAATCGAAGCCTAAAAATCCGTTAATCAGGAGAAAACCTAGCATATAATCAAAACTAATCTACCCAGAGTTCTTATTTCAAGAAATTTGATCAAAAACCATCCACAAACAAAGTTGATCCAAGAAATTCGTGCGTTTGAGGAGGAAAAGAGAAAAACGGTGAAAAACCGAGATTTTGATCAATAAAACTTACTTGGAATTGAAGAACTTGAGTTTGAAAGCTTCCAAGGAGGATGAAATCTAGAGAGAAGCGCTCTGGAAACTTTGAACAAAAGATTGGAGTAAAAGAAATCAAAACCCTTTTGTTCTTTATAAAACCTAGCCGCGATCCGGATCAGTTCATAACTGCGATCCGGATCGGCTACCCGCAGTGAGAAACTGCGTTCGGGATCCGGATCGGCAGTCCAATCCGGATCGTCAGCCCGCAGAAGAATTCCTGCGTTCGGGATCCGGATCATCTTGCCCGATCCGGATCGGCCCCAACTTTTTCTTTAGAAAATTTCAGAGAAATTCAGGAAAAACCAGAAAAAGATTGTAAGCACAAAGTGTATCAACTTTAAACAAAAATCATCGTTTCATACAACAAGAATTAGATTATGCCAAATCTATCAATAATATCCAAAAATGAAACGAAAATTTACAAAATTAAATCCCTTAAAGTTGAACACCTTCAATCACATCTAACTTGATCTTATGAGTAATGCCTTTATCAAATCATCAATTCAGTAAAGAAAATGAAATACAAAGATCAATAGATGTTTGAAATCCCAAATATGGTAGATAATATTTCTAGACAATCTGTTGAAGAGAGTGGCTCTTTGAGCATCTTTCTTTAAAATCCCACCTTATACCAACCTTGAAATTTGACAGAGTCAAGTATTTCAACATGCATTTTACTTAATCAAAAATTTGAACAACCATGCTTGGTATACATGTGGTAGCTGCACACAATACTCGGACGACCGAGGTGGTAGCTCTTTCCTCCATGTGGTGGTAGTTTTCACACTCCTCATTGGGATGTAACTCTTTCCACATCTTTTGAGCATTTTACATTATCTTTGACTCCCCCTCAATTGGCTATCAATTATTTAAGATATAAAGTATTCAACCAAAAATTGATCTCGATTTCATACTCGACTAAACAGTCAAATAAGATAATGACTATACCAAGAGATCATTGAGAGAGAAATTGACTTTGATCACTTTAGAAGATGATTTAATTAACATAAATGATCATTGCAACAGTGAAATATTATGATGGCAAAAGCATAATAAATTTCTAAATGTGCGAAAAGATGCAATTAAAGTCAATTATGATCTATGCTCAATTAATGTCCTATGTACAAACATAGATAATGAACAAAACAAAACAAATACAAAACCTATCCTAAGCAAAGGTTTCAAAAAGAAGTTTATTTCAAGAAAGCATACCAATTGCTTTTCGCAAATGAATAAAACGTTTTGATCCAAAGGTTTTGTGTTAAAAAGTCAAGCTAATTGATCTTCAGTTGAAATATATGAAAGTTGAAGAGTATTTGATTCAACTAGCTCCTAAGAAATGATATCTAAGTTCAATATGTTTTGTTCTAGAGTGCAACACAGGGTTTTTAGAAATGTTAATTGCACTTGTGTTGTCACAAAGAATTGTTACGAAGATGCTGAAATGCGGAAGTCACTCAATACGCTTTTCATCCAAGAGTTGAGTTGAGCAACTTCCAGCTGAAATGTATTCCGCTTCGGCAGTCGAGAGTGCTATGGCAATTCTGTTTTTTACTGTGCCATGCAAACAAGGCAATGGCCAAGATAGAAGCATGCCACCACTCGTGCTTTTCCGATCATCCACTGATCCTGCCCAATCGGCATCTGAGTATCCACAATGTCCAGACTTGTTCCCATAGGATACCAAATTCCGAAATTAATTGATCCTTTGATATACCGGATGATCCGTTTCACCGCTTTCAGGTGAACCTCCTTTGGTGCTGATTGATATCTCGCGCAAATCCCAACACTAAAGGATATATCCGGCGACTAGCCGTGAGGTAAAGTAGACTTCCAATCATACTTCTATACAGTTTCTCGTCTACATTCTCACTATGTGATTCACTTCCAAGTCCCTTGTGGCTAGTTCCCATTGAGGTGGAAAAACTTTACAATTTTCTAGATCAAACTTTTTGACCAACTCCAGTGCATACTTGGATTGACTCAAGTGAATACCTTCATCATTTTGTTTAATTTGCAATCCAAGAAAAATAGACAGTTCGCCCAACATGGACATCTCAAATTCGCTTTCCATGGTCTCCGCGAATTTAGAAGCATCATTATCTTTTGTTGCACCAAATACAATGTCATCGACATAGATTTGTGCTACAATGAAATTATTTTGATAATGCTTCACAAAGAGAGTCCTGTCAGCTCCCCTCGAGTATAGCCCTTCTCCAAAAGGTGCTTTGTTAACCTTTCGTACCATGCTCGCGGTGCTTGTTTCAGACCGTAAAGAGCCTTTTTCAAACGAAAAATATGGTTAGGTTGTTTATGATCTACAAAACCTTTCGGTTGAGCTACATAAACTTCCTCATTTAAAAACCCATTTAGAAATGCGCTCTTGACGTCCATTTGAAATAATTTGATTTTAAAATGACAAGCAATAGCAAACAATATACGAATGGACTCGAGTCTAGCTACAGGGGCGAAAGTTTCGTCAAAGTCTATACCTTCTACTTGAGAGTAGCCTTGAGCAACTAGTCGTGCCTTGTTCCTGATGATAGTACCATCTTCATCTTTCTTGTTCTTGAAGATCCATTTGGTACCTATCACATTATGTTGCTTTGGAGGCTTCGTTAATTCCCAGACTTTGTTTCGCTCAAATTGATGGAGCTCTTCCTGCATTGCTTTAATCCAGTAGTCATCCTGAAGAGCTTCAATCTATTGTCTTTGGTTCGATTAAAGATACGTAGCAAGCAAGTCCGCAAACCAACTGCCTTCGAGTTCTAACTCCTTCTTGTGGATCTCCAATGATGTTCGATTCCGGATGATCCTTGGAGATTCGTAGCGTTTGTTGAAACGGAGTACTCGGAGGTACACGAGATGATTCCTGCACATCAGATAAACTAGAAGAACCATTAGATGCATCATTAATATTGGAAGTATTATTATGAGAGGATGCACTAGCAGGAGAATCATCATCTAGAGAGATATCGAGGGTAGATTTTTCAGATTCAAAATGAGAAGCTTCATCTACTTTAACATTTATAGATTCTACAATCGTCTTAGATTCAATGTTAAATACTCGATATGCTCTGCTATTCGTAGAATAACCAAAAAGATCCCTTCATCACTTCGAGAGTCGAACTTTCCAAGATTTTCACGGTCACGTAAGATGTAACATCGACTCCCGAAGATACGAAAGTATTTGATATCCGGTTTTCTACTAAACCACAGCTCATATGGTGTATTCAGGTTCCTGGGCGCAAATACACTCTGTAATGACATAGACAGCGGTGTTCACAGCTTCAGCCCAAAAATGTAGCGGTAATTTCCGGCTATGAAGCATCACACGCGCCATCTCTTGAACAACCCTGTTTTTGCGCTCAACAACACCCTTCTGCTGAGGTGTATAGGGTGCCGAGAATTCATGTTTAATGCCATTTGAAGTACAAAAGTCAATGAATTTGAATTATGAATTCTCCACCCCTATCACTTCTAATACGAATGATCTTTTCATTCTTTTCAATCATAATACGATGGCAATCTCATGAAAAGAGTCAAACGTATCAGCTTTCTCTCTCAAAAATGCTACCCATGAAAATCGAGAGAAAACATCAACCAATAAAAAGATGTACCAATTACCTCCCAAAGATGGTTGACGGGTCGGCCAATAGAAAAAGAAGAAAAGAAAATAGTCTACACAAACTATACAAGATTTAATCGTAGAACGATTAAGGACAAGGAGGGGTTTCACCTTTGCATACCCAAACCTTTTGAGTTTTGGAGTATGTTGGTAAAGGTTGAGAGATTCTCCTTGAAGACGACGTCTTGTATGATTGATCTTTTTCTTTTGTCATCGTCTTGTTTGAGGTGCTACCAATGTTCTTTCCTTTTGAAAATCCTTCCTTGAATTCCGGGAAGTGAGCTTATTGGTAGCAATTGCAAGATGTGGTTGATTTGTTCTTTGAGCTTCAATCTCGCAATTTCTTTCGATGTGCCCTGCAAAATTACAACGAAAACATACCTTGAGCTTGACGATTCCGAAGAGGATGAGGTAGGTTTGTTGTCGTTGTTTGTCTTGAATTCCGATGTCGGAGGAGGAGATACCGACTGAGGCACAAAGACTGTCCCACTCGAACTTGGACTGTTTCCAGTTTGAGTGTACCCGAGGCCGAACCGATTTGTTTGACCAAGACCAAGGAGTTTATCCAACTTACTCCTTCCTAAAGAGAATTGTTGTAAGTCATCCTTGAGTTGGAGAATGGTCTCTGTCATTTCCCGTCTTTCCTGTCGGCCCTCGCCATAGAGCTTCAAGAAGTAGTTTGCTTTGTTCACCATATCTATATAGTTCTTCTCGAGCTGCTCATTGGACTCTTGAAGGGAAACATTTGCTTTTATCAAACTATCCCTTTCCACTTCAAGATCGGTCGAGAGAGAAGTTACCCTTTTTACTTCTTCTTCGAGATCCTGCAATCTCCCTCTCAACCCCTTGTTTTGCTTAGCCGGTTTCTTTAAATCCTGTAAAGATCTGTGATAGGCTAGAGCAACCTCTTCACCTTCCGAATCATCCGATTCATTGTCCATTGCATTCTTTTCAACAGTGGAGTTGGACAATGATTCAGATGTACTTGCCATAAAGCACATGAAGGGTGAAGATATGGACGCGTGGAATGCCGTGGAGCTCTTTTCTTCATCACTTGAAGACGACTCATTTGACGTTGAGTTGTCATCCCAAGTGACGACTTGCATCGCCTTCTTCTTTGCCGGATACTTGTTAGGACATTCCGTGCAATGTGGCCGTAGCCTCGACATTTGAAGCATTGCAGTTGTCCTTCTGAACTTTTCTTATCCTTTGAGAAGTTTTCCTGCTTTCTTGACTTGTGACTTGAGTACCCTTGCCTTTGTTCCACTTTCCGAAGGATGGAGATTTGCTTGAATTACCCCTTCGGAAGTTGCGGCGAAACTTCCTTGTCAAGAGAGCGAGCTGCTTCTCAATTCCTCCATAGAAAGGTTCTCGTCATCGTCCGAGGAGGATGTATCCGCGTCGTCTTCCTTAGTTGTTTTCAACGCATAACCTGAAGACTTAGAAGAGGATGCTTTTCCAGAAGAATTGTTAGTAGTAAAAGTCATTTCATAAGTTTGTAATGAACCAACTAATTCTTCTACACGTATTTCGTCCGGGTGTTTAATAGTTTCAATGGCAGTAACCTTTGGGCGAAATCGTTCAGGAAGAGTTCTTAAGATTTTTCTTACAATCTTAAATTCTGGAATCTTCTCTCCCAGATTAGTACATGAGTTTACGATGTCTTGCAATCGTGTATAGTAGTCCGTGAAAGATTCATTTTCTGCCATCAAAATAGAGTCAAACTCGCTCGTAAGCATCTGCAGTTTCTGAATCTTCACGAGGTTAGTTCCCTCATGGGTAACCTGGAGAACATCCCAGATTTCTTTCGCAGTCTCACATGCCGAGACGCGAGAGAATTCAGTTTGAGATAAGGCATTAAAAATAGCATTAATTCCCTTGCCATTGTAAGAAGATAACTCAAACTCTTCCTTGGTCCATTTCGACCTAGGTTTTAAGGTGTGAACATCAGAGATAAGTTCAGTTGGATTAGTCCATCCTGATTCAATTGAATGCCACACCCTTTCGTCGATGGAAGATAAAAAGGCTTTCATCCGTACTTTCCAGTACGCATAATTTGTTCCATCAAGAAAGGGGGTCGATTGATGTTTCCACCTTCAACCATTGTTCACAACCCTATTCCCGCTCTGATACCACTTGTTGGGTCGTATATAATACGGATCTAAATAGGGGAAGAAGAACACCTAGAGGGGGGGTGAATAGGTGTAAACGTATAAACACTCCAAAATCGTTTGCGATAAACCCAATGCGGAAAATAAAATAACACGCAAGATTTTTACGTGGAAAACTCCATCACCGGAGTAAAAAACCACGGGACCGATAACACGGCAGAAATCCACTAGAATTAAAACACGTACAAGGTGATTTACCGTACACACTTACGACTCAACCTTTTCCATCGCTCCTAGAGGATCTTCTCCGCTCGCTCCAGACGCTTCTCGAATCCACGATCTGCGCCCAACGCCGAATCCACGGCGTCCAACGTCGAATCCACGACGTCCGACCCGAATCCACGGTCTTCACCCAATAGCACCGTTCGAATCCACGAACGTGCCTCGCTCCGAATCCACGAGAGCGATTGAACCTTGAATCCACAAGGACACGCGAATCCACGCGCCGATTTTTGGGGAAAATCGTTGTTTTTTGGGTGGTGATGATCCGCCGAATACTTAGATCAAAGATAGATCGGAAATACCATCTAAGTATTCATTAGTTTGATTCAACTCAAGATGTGAGTATGAAAACCTAGAATCAAACTAATCAATATAGATGAAGAAACATAGAGTATTCTCTAATGATTTCCTTTCTTCTCTATATGTGGATCTATAGCCGTATAAGATGATACAAGAAAATGACGGCTATGTGGATTCCCCCTAGAAAAAGAGTCATAGGGTGTATTTATAGGTTAGAAACCCTAGGAAGGAGATAAGAATCAAAAACCAACCATTTCTGGAATTTTACGGACGGCGATCCGGATCGTGATAACTAGGATCCGGATCGTCACAACGAAACAGCCAATTCCAGAAAAACGAAGGTTCGGGATCCGGATCATGTGACTACGATCCGGATCGTTCATACAGTTCACCAAACATCAACGTTCGGGATCCGGATTGCGAAGCAAGATCCGGATCGTTCAAGGTAGATGGTAAACTCAACGTTCGGAATCCGGATCAAGAGACTACGATCCGGATTGCGACGATGTATGAACGAACCACCTTCGGGATCCGGATCGAACAACCTGATCCGGATCCTGAACATGTCCCAAGTCCAGTTTTTGATTTTATGCAATGAAGATTCTTCCAAGTGTTTCTACACTACAAGAAGTATTCGGATCACACAAATTCTTTAGTTAAACATACCTGATCCTTCTGAATTCTTCTTTCTTGAGATTGAGTTAAATGAATCAACTTTTCTTCACCTTCAATCTTCAGGACTTGAAACTTTCACGAAACTACGCCAACACAAATTCCGTAACAGCTGCATCAAGACACAACCCAAACCGCTGTGCGAGGCGTCACTGTAAATCACGTAGCCATCACCCATCACTGGCAGTGTAAGAACTGGTGCTGAAATCAGTCTCCTCTTCAGCTCCTCAAAACTCCGCTGACACTGCTCAGTCCAAATGAACCTCATCCCCTTCCTAGTCAAACAGGTCAGGGGAGTAGAGAGCTTCGCAAAGCCCTCTACAAACCGACGGTAGTAGCCTGCCAAGCCCAGAAAGCTCCGGACCTCCGTCACCGTCGTCGGTCTCGGCCAATCCCGAACTGTATCGATCTTCGTCGGGTCAACTGCCACCCCTGCGGCTGATACCAAGTGGCCCAAAAATGCAACCTCCCGAAACCAAAACTCGCACTTCTTAAGCTTGGCATACAGCTTCTTCTCACGTAGAAGCTGCAGCACTATCCTCAAGTGCTCCTCATGATCCACATCGCTCCGGGAGTAGATCAAGATGTCATCAATGAACACAACCACAAACAAGTCTAAGTACGGCTGAAATACCCGGTTCATCAAATCCATGAATGCAGCTGGGGCATTAGTCAAACCAAACGGCATAACCGTAAACTCATAATGCCCATACCGGGATCGAAAAGCCGTCTTAGGGATGTCCTCGGCCCTCACCCTCAACTGGTGGTAACCTGACTGAAGATCAATATTCGAAAACACTGTGGCTCCCTGCAACTGATCAAATAAATCATCTATCCGTGGAAGAGGGTACTTGTTCCGGATGGTCACTTTATTCAACTCCCGATAATCCACACACAAACGAAGCGACCCATCCTTCTTCTTCACAAATAAAACTGGCGCTCCCCACGGAGAAACACTAGGCCTGACAAATCCCCTATCCATAAGATCCTGAAGCTGGGCCTTCAACTCCCTCAACTCGGCAGGTGCCATCCTATAAGGCGCCTTCGAGATTGGTGCGGTTCCCGGTACCACATCAATCACAAACTCCACCTCCCTCTCCGGCGGCATAGTCGTCAACTCAGGGGGAAACACATCTGGGAACTCGCGGACAACAGAAATATCCTCGAGTCCCAGTGCCGCCGTAGGCACCTCCACAATCGTCGCTAAGAAAGCGGTGCAGCCCCTACTAATCATCCGCCTAGCCCTCGCCGAAGAAACAGTCATCGCAAAGAAGGTGCTCTGGCAGCCTCTGAAGACGAACTCCTCCTGTCCAGGCTCGCGGAGGGTCACCGTCCTCTCTCTGCAGTCTATAACAGCATAGTACCTCGACAACCAATCCATACCTAGCACGACGTCGAAATCCTGGAGCTGCCGCAAGACAAGCAAGTCTGCCGGCAAAATCCAGGATCCCAACTGCACAGGGCAATCCCTACAATACTCCTCGACATGCAAGACATGATCTGGTATCTGAACCTCTAATGCATGCGATAAAGAAACTACCTCTATACCATGAAGGGATGCAAATGCTCTACTGATAAAAGAATGCGATGCACCGGTATCAAAGAGAGTACGAGTACGAACTGCAGAAATCAAAATAATACCTGCGACGACATGCTCTGCTGCTGTAGCATCCTCTACCTGAGCGGCATAAACTCGACCGCTCGGCGCCGGGGGATGTCGCTCTGGCTGTCGCGAGGACGAGGAAGCAAAGTCTGGCCTACCGGAGGTCCCGAAGGTCCTGCTGACTGACGAGGAATGAAGGATGCAGAAGCTGATGAAGGAGCTGGGTAACCTGCCCTGGGGCACGCCCTCGCGAAGTGACCGGTCTGCCCGCAACGGAAGCAGCGGCCCTGACTCTGCGGGCACTGGGCCGGTGGGTGCGGTCCTCCACAAATGACACAACGATCAGGGCGCGGCTGCCGCGAAGTCTGCTGCTGCTGCGAAGACTGCTGCTGCTGCGAAGACTGCTGCTGTCGAGGTGGTCGACGCTGCTGCTGCTGCTGCTGGAACTGACGAGATCCCCCAGATCTCTGCCGCCCCTGATACCCCCGTCCCTGAGAGTGGAAACGGGGTGGTCTCGGGGGTCCCTGTCTACTCGACTGCCCCTCCTCAAACTGCGCCGGGCGCTTTGCCCCAGGAGTCACTACGGGGGCTGGAGCCACCTCTGCCATCACGACCTCACCACTCTCCACATACAGTGCCTGCTCCATCGAGGCCTCCAGAGTCTGTAATCTGCGGGAGCGAACCAACTGATAAATGTCCCGACGCAACCCTCTCTCGAACATATAGATCCGGTGGGTCTCATCTCTGGCCACGTGGGGCATACAAGCCAACAGCCGATTGAAATCGGCTATGTACACGTGTACGGGCCTATCTCCCTGGCGAAGACTCCTCAGCTGCTCCTCCAAACTCTGCCGAACACTCTCGGGAAAGAAGGCCCCAAGAAGCATACCACGAAACTCTGCCCAAGAGATAAACTGGGTCCCAGGCGGACCTGCGGGTCGCACACGCCGCCACCATGCCTCGGCGTTGCTCTCCAGAAAATGAGTAGCCAACAGAACTCGAAACCTCTCATCAATAAAAAGGCTCTCGAAATGGCGCTCCATGGCCGTAACCCAAGACTCAGCCGCCCACGGCTCAGCGCTCATACCCGAAAAGCGGGGTGGATCAAACTTGCGAAACCTCAACAAAAGACCCACCAAAACCTGCTGCTCTGCCAAAGTCAAAGATCCCGTCGTCCCAGACGGTGGCCTACTGGAAACTGGCTCAGCCGGAACTGCTGGTGCAGGCTGCACAACCGAGGGTGCCACCACAGGGGAAGAAGGCACCGGTGAACTCTCAGGGGGTACTACCGCCGGCTGCGCTATCTGCTCCAACAAGAGCGTCAACCGACTCACAGCCTCCTCCTGGCGTCGAGACGCCTCAGCCAACTGTGCCATCTGGGCACGGAGCTCCAAAACCTCGCTCTGCTATCCCTGCCCCGAGTCCTCCTGCTCGGGCTCAGAGGACGAAGGCTGCGAACGCGTCACCATCGAGCGTCGAGGAGGCATCCCCACCTGAGGGACAAAGCAAACAATCAGAACCCAAATCATCTCTCGACCCAATCTAGCGAAAGTCAGAAGGCATGTCCCCCTTCCCGAAATACTATGTTGTCTGCAGCCAACATAGTTGCCACCGAAGGAAGACATGTCAATCGCTCACCCCGAACCACTCGGGAGAGTTAGAAATCCAATCAGGACTCTCGCTAAAATCACGGCTCTCACGCGAGTCATCCTAGGGTCCAACCACAAGCCTAGGGTTCCTAAGTCCTCCAAGACCTACCTCCTAGGCTCTGATACCACTCTAATCTGTCACGCCCCGGGGCGATACTGCGCCCCGGCTCGCCAACAGATCCGCCGCCCATACGGGAAGCCCCGTATAGGCGTAGCGACTAACCTGCAAAGAAACATCTACACTAGCAGATATCAGAGCTGAAAGAGAAAAGCTGGAATAAAATACATAAAATAAACTACAACTCACAAATATACAGACCAATCTCACCAGAATACAAGAGTCTCTCAGAAAAGCAGGAAAGAAAGGTACAACTCAAAACCTCACTACAACAGTCACTCGACATAACACACACCAAAATGGTACTGGGGTACATCTACTCACACACTGAAGATGACAGGAGGGGATCTATCTCGCGACGCCCTTACCTCGGTCAGAAGGAGCTGGATCAGCAACAAGAGCTGCAGGAACCGGAGCAGAAGTCCCTGGGGAGAAAACACCACGACGGGTGTGAGAACTACATCCCACAGTAGTTCTCAGTGGGTGCCGCCAACAAGCCCGACGGTCTGCCCACTAAGTCTACCAGAGGCAAAAGTAACATATGCAGTGCTATAAGGAAAGCTGGGAAAAGTAACTCTACAGCTACTATGCCTCTATCTAGATGCTCAACAGTGGAACAGAAAGAACATAATGCCACAACTAACTCTCCTCCCTGATCACCCAATCAAAACTGACTGCCACATCGGGTCCAGTCAAACCTGCGCCAACCTACTGCCGTTACGTCCCGGAGGAGCGGACTTACGTAGGGCGTCCGTGGCTGCCAACAAAAGCACAGCCAGAGGGACCAATGCAACAACAAGTCGCTAAAGAACATCTCAAACTCACGCCGGTACAACAACCCGGTCTCGCCTACTCCGGAGTGGCACTCGAGGGGAGCGACCCGCTCGAGTCAAAGTAACCCATAAGTATCACTGTAAAGTATCTCTGTAAAGCTCAAATGTGGCTCATGCAGGCTATGATCCAATCCTCGATCAATAAGATCGACTACCAAACAAATCACTGACTCACTCACTGGCTGGAATCTACACAGCTGAAACTCACTGTCTCTCTGACAGTTTCCAAGAACCCAGATCTACCATCACTATCACTCTCCCAAAGAAATCAAATCTACAGACTGCTATCAACTCCACTCGGTCCCCAGACACGAGTGCAAATGCATCCCACAACCACCCGACCTCTCGGCCCACAACTCGGGCGAGGAAAAGCTAAGTCCATAGTGAAATAAAGTATCGTGATGTGGAATGTCTAAAGCAGTAAGAACCTAGCCCAAGTTGGAGTTTTTCTACAGACTGGCTGAACATGATACATATGACAGGGGTGCTAGGTCAAATTCCAAGATTTCATTACTTAACATAGTGTAGGAATCAAAAGATTCATCAACTGATATACAAGATACAACATACAGTTTTACACATGCTAATACTCCAATTTCTAACATGCATGATCCTACACACATAGAATTAGTACACAGTCCAGAGTTCTTGGAAGCAAGGTCACCCACCTGAAAGTGCTAACTGCCCGAAATCGTACAGCTGAGAAAGCCCAAAACAGTCAAATCACATATCCCACCAAGCCAACAACACGGTAGAAGTGCTCACAACCTCCTGGGTACAAACATACACCAAAATTACACTTTAAACCACACAAATTCCAAAATCCCAAAATCTGTGGTGAACAGTCCCATTCACACGAAATTTTCACCTGAAAAACTTCCTCCAAAAATTCCAATAAAAATATGACGGCGATCCTCGCGAAGAGTAGATGTCGATAGAGTCCTGAAACGTCGAATTCCGATGTCCGGATGAGGAGATAAAAATCCGACAAGTAGGTGCTGTCCAAATCAACCAACAGTCGCAAAGGGGGTTAAAAATGTACCCAGAACCCCAAGAAAAGCTCGGATCCAAAAAAAGTGTCCAACACGGAAAATGTAGATTTACCTCTTACGAAACCGTCACCGCAGAAATCGTCCAAAAATAACGTCGGGGTAGCCCGGTAGACCTCCCAGACTAAACTGCGATGAAAATGGGCCTCCAACAGTAGATCGTCGCTCCGCACCCCGATGTAGAAGTCGCCATCGTCGCGGCCTCCAAAAATTCTGAACCTTTGCCAAAAGATGCACAAGAGGGAGAGGAAGAAAATTGGTGATGGGCTCAATGGCTAAAGCTCTCGGGAAAAGCCTCTAAAATGAGCCCCAAGGGGCCTATTTATAGGCCTCACCCGAAATCAGCCCAAAAAGACAAGTCAATGGGCTTTCGGGCCCAACTTTCGGGCGCCCGGTACTTTCGGGCGGCTACAGTGTTGGGCCGGCCCAACACTGTTCACGCCCGAATCCACCAGGTGCCGCCACGTGGCCCGCCGAACAGCAAACAGCTGTTCGGGCCACCCACGGGCTGCCACGTGGCCCGCCCCCGCACAGTAAGGCGGCAGGCGCCCGCCAACCAGCGGGCGACGCGTGTCCACCCGGTTGACCCGCTGACCGGTCGGCGGCCGCGCCGGGCGCGCGGCATGGCCCCGTCGTGGGCACGCGCCCCGAGGTACCGGCCCCGACTCCGTGCACCGCGCACGGTGCGCCCGCGAACCAGAGGGTGACACGTGTCCCCTACACCCGGTCCACGCATTCCACTCCGGAATTTCGTGGACCGCGCCGCGTGCACCGACCAACCGGAGGCTGCCACGTGCCCCCGCCTTGGTCCATGCACCGCCGCGCTCACCCGGTAGACCGCGCGCCTTGCGCCCGCCAATCAGGCGGTGCCACGTGTCCATGCGCCGGGTTTGTGCACCCCGCCGCGCAGCTCTGTGGACCGCGCATCCTGAACCGGCCAATGACAGGCCGCCACGTGGCATCCCGGCGGTCTACGGCCCCTCCCATGCACCATTTTCCACTAAAAACTTCCGGGAGTCCGTTTTTGGGCATCCGGACTCAGAAACAAACAAGCAAATAGCCGTTTTCAAGCGTTTTTCCGTGCTGAATCCATTTCCGACGTCTGTTGGGCCTAATTCTTTTCCAAAATTTCGGCAAACTCAGCCGAAGGCCTACACAGCTAATAATAACACACAGGGTCCATCTGTGGCATCCCATTGACGCACCATGGGCCAGATACACCAACGCTAGGTGCTCTAACAGTGGATTCATCGGAAGAACGCTGCATGGGAATTAGGGCCACTACAGGCCCAATCCTGTTGGCTCAAATAATGAAGATTTGATACATGTGTTGGCTCAGGTAATAAAGGCCCAAGAGATAAAATGGTGGATGCAATAGCTTCCCTACTGCCTCCCAAACCATTCAACCCTGAAACTTTATTGCTCATCATTGCCTCCCAACTGCCTCCCAACTGCCTCCCAAAGCATTTCCAGCTCAATTTCATCACATAGAAACTCTATGTTAAAAACTGCATATCTGTAACAGCACAAGTGAATAGGGCCCAATCCTGTTGGCTCAAATAATAAAGATTTGATACATGTGTTGGCTCAGGTAATAAAGGCCCAAGAGATAAAATGGTGGATGCAATAGCTTCCCTACTGCCTCCCAAACCATTCAACCCTGAATCTTTATTGCTCATCATTGCCTCCCAACTGCCTCCCAACTGCCTCCCAAAGCATTTCCAGCACAATTCCATCACAGTAAAGCAATTCAAGCACATTGAAGCAAATTCCAACACAATTCCAGCACATTCCAGCATTAATCAGCACAAGTACAGCACAATTCCAGCACAGGCAACATATGTGACTTAAACTACTGTAGGGATTAAACTTAGGCAGATTTAAAACCTGCATAGCTGCCCAAAACTTAGACAGAGGTGGATTAAACTTAGGCAGATTTAAAACCTGCATAGCTTCCCAAAACTTAGACAGAGGTTTAAAAGTGGCTGCACTAGCTTCCCAAATGCCTTCCAACCATTCATAGTAAAAAAAAAAAAGTGTCATAGCTAGATAGAAAACCTGCATAGTAAAAACTGCAATGAAGCAAGAGAAGAAGAATAATCTGCAGTAGCTCACCTAGTGCCCTCATTGTACTATAAAAAAAAGGAATTTTAAACTGCAGATTAAGAACTGCAGCTTTAAAACTAACTTGCAGATTTAAAACCTGCATATTAAAGTCTAAAAAGTAGCAAGCTAAGATGAAAAAAACTTAGACAGAGGTTTAAAAGTGGCTGCACTAGCTTCCCAAATGCCTTCCAACCATTCATAGTAAAAACAAAAAAAAAGTGTCATAGCTAGATAAAAAACCTGCATAGTAAAAACTGCAATGAAGCAAGAGAAGAAGAATAATCCCAAAATATTGCAGATTACGAACTGCAGCTATAAAACTAACTTGCAGATTTAAAACCTGCATATTAAAGACTAAAAAGTAGCAAGCTAAGATGAAGAAAACTTAGACATTGGTTTAAAAACCTGCACTAGTAGTAAGAACAAAATCCCAAAATAGTGCGACAGTTCATCAAACAACTATTAATATTCACTTTGGAGGGGAAGATGGCATTTCCGGGGGAGGTGAGGGTATATTAGTTGGGGCAGAATGCATTGCTGGAGCAAAGGTGGGCATGCCAGGAGGGAAGGATGCACTTGCATGTGTAAATGAGGATGGTCCAGGAGGAAAGGTGGGCATGCTAGGAGGGGAGGGTACACTTGCATGTGGAAATGAGGATGGTCCAGGAGCAAAGGATGAACCTGCAGCTGGGAAAAAGAGTCCGCTAGGTGGGAAAGATGGTGCAACAGGCCTTTGTCCAGAATAAGGAAGGTGCATGGCAATTTGACGATCAATCCACATGTACAAAAGATCGCCACTTAATGTCATAAATATAGGCCTATTGCTCTCATCTTTCAAAGCCTCACAAACAGCAAGCACACCCTCAGGAGATAGGTGAGCAACAGTACTAAGCCTTTCCATACAGTCCTCTATAGAGTGGACTTTTGGACGTGCTTGTAACTCACGTTGCATTAAAGCTTGTGCTATTTCCGTTCTTTTCTTCCCCAATTCAACGAGCTCATAAATAGCTTCCGTTCGACCATCATCTTTTCGTCTACGGTTTGAAGTTGGTGTAGGATTCGGTGGTGAGACTCGAGCCCTTTTCATGGATGAAGTCTGACCAGAGCCACCACCAGCATTGTGTCTACTTACTTTAATTGGAGTTGAAGTTGGAGAAATCGAAATTGCGTCATTAACCTCCTCTAAATTGTTTCCTAAGTTCTTCATGTCAAGTGGATGCATAGCAGGAGAAGATGAAGAGGTGCTACGAACATCCTCAACATCCATTTGAGTACTAAATCCATGCCTTCCGGTTGCAATGGCCTTTCCCGACAAGAACTCAATAGATTGATATGCAGGAAAAGGTTTGTCTCGGCACTTAGCATAAGATGGATTATCCTACGAAATACAAAAACATATATGATATGCAATTATGCAACAACTGAAATATTATGCAAAATTCATTTATTAAAAATTAACATAACGTTATAATGGCATCCCAATCACTAGGGTCACCGGGAGTTGGAATGTTTTGAGTATAATCCCATCCCCATCCACTTTTGTTGGCTAAAGTTTGATACATCACATATTGTCTCTTCAAGACTTTCAAACGATTTTGCAAATGGACTTTGTTAAAGCCTAATTTAGTCCTCTCATTAAAGTCTTTCACCATTCTAATCCATGCCAATGGAGTAAAACTCCCATTAACAAAATTTTCGAGAGTATGCTCCTCTGTCATTAAGTTCAACATTGCCGATGTCACGCCCCAGAACCCGGGCTCGCCAACAGATCCGCCGTGCACACGGGATTTCCCGAGTACACGAAGCGCTGGTAACCTGCTCCGATATAATATGAACAATAAAAGAGCATAATACAGAGCTGAAGTAGAAGAACCACATAGTATCTCAGACTGGAACTACAAATAAAGCTGTAATAAGTACAATAATCTCCCAGCTCACCAAAAAAGTACAACCAGCTGGCGAAAGCCAGACCTAAAATAAAAGAGGAATACCACAGTCTGAGTAAAGGGTGCAGCATCTATCTAACAGCTCTTAGTCTCCCAGGAGATCTATCTATTCAGTGATCCCCTTACCTCGATCAGCTGCCGATGGCCTAGCAGCTCCCGCAGACGACTCTGCAAAAATAAAGGAGAAGAAAGAAACAGAAAAGAACAATGGGGGTGAGAACTACCAGATAAACCAGTAGCCTCCCCTAGTGGGCAAAACCTCAACTCTGATGCACCCACTAGGATTACTAGAGGCCAGAAAGGAAAAAGTGGTAAAGCTGTAAGCAGAACTGCTGAATAAAGGGGAAACCACCACTAGCATGCCTCTAAATGCAGTGCCAAAAGGAATGACTGTATGTATGCATCAGTATCTAACATGCCTGCCTGAATAAACCCAATCTTATGCCACCAGTAAAACTGGTACTGCCTGCTGTGCCTTGCCTGCCAAATCGGGTATGCTGGCCAATGCATAACACCGATAGGGAATGAGAGTCTCAAGGACTCAAGCCTGCCTGTAACACACTCCGGAGTGGCACTCGAGAGGAGCGACCCACACGAGTAAAAGTACCTCAGTAATAAGTATCATAAGTGTCGTAAACAGCAGGACTGGATCATGACTATGATCAAAGTGGGAAAAGCCATCCACTAAGAAACCCTGATCTGATGCCATAGTACTCAATAAGTGGGAAAAACCATCCACTAGAGAAAAGCCCGATCCCCTGCTGATGCCAAAAATAGACCAGACTCAACCCCATTCTGATGCAAGGATAAACATCCGGCCGACCGCCTACAGTCCGCGGTCACCGCAACACCCCACAAGTTTATAATCTAACATAACCTTGGCTATACTATCCCAAACCCCTGCTCATACTCGAGCGACAAGCAACTGAAAGCAAAAGAGAGCAATAAAACATGTCAAGTCTTAATATGATAGTGTAGCAATAAATAGTGGCCCTACCTGATGTCCGGGCATGCATGCAACTGTCTTTATTTTAAAAGTTGTAAAATAGTGTCAAAGATTTAAAAAGATTGATTTACTGAATAAAAGTCATTTGCATGCGAGATTATAGCCTTTGTCTCAATCACAGTGTCCCAATATAAGTCATCATATCATCTGTGGGGTTATATTAAATTTTAGGAGAGTTCGTCCCAGCGGTTCTCGTCAATTGTCACATTAGTTCGTCCCAATAGTTCTCATCAATTGTCCTGTTAGTTGTCCTGTTAGTTTGTCCTGTTAGTTGTCCTGTTAGTTGTCCTGTTAGTTTGTCCCAATGGTTCTTATCAATTATCATATTAGTTTGTCCCAGTAGTTCTCATCAATTATCATGTTAAATTTTAGGGGAGTTCCAGTAATCCCAGTGAGCTTGTCAAAAATGAGGTAAGCAACAACCGCCCACCTCGAGCAGCTCAAACTACACCTCAGATAGTCTCCTGGTTGTCCACAGTCCTCAAATCCTGCAAATCAACGCTCCCGGTGTAAATACAAATCCCAAAAAGCACAATATTTGCTGTTTTTTAAACAGCACAGGAAAAGAGGAGTTTTTCACCTCTAAACAGTGCTCAGGAAAATCCAGAAAAATTACGGTTGCGTTCCTCGCGAAGAGTAGATCAAAATCGACTCTTTAAACGTCTCGATCTGATGCTCCTACGCCAAGATAAAAATCGGAGAAGTTGACGCTGTCCAGAAATTTCCACAGCAAAAAGGGGGGTCAAAGAGACCTCGGGAATCGTGCCAAAAGTACGAAATGGAGCAAAGTGATCAACACGAAAATCAAAGCCTTACCTCTTAGGAACGCGCTGCCGTGAAAATCGTACAAAAATTCTTCCTGGTTAGCACTCAGGGAATTTCCGACGGAACTGCGACGGGAAATGGGCCGAAAAAGAGAACCGTCGCAGTGCGCCGCGTCGCAGATAGCTCACTAACTGTAACTCCAAAAATTCTGGAATTTTGAAGAGAGAGAGAGGAGAGAGAGAGGAAGAACTTTTGTAGAGGGCTTAGATTTTAATTCTCTCTCTAAGGGCTCGGAAACCAAGGTGAGAATGAGAGGGGGTGGGGGACCTCTTATATAGTGGGCCAAAGGGAATATTCCCACACGGGATCCGGATCCGAACAGGAAACACCGAAATGGGCCAACCAGAAAGCGCCACGTGTCCACAAAACAGCAAACAGCCTGTGCAGGCCCAATGAAAAATCGCCACGTGGCCACGTGGTGCACATGGCCGGTCCGCGCTCCGGGTTTTCCGGATCCTGTCAGCCAATGGGAGCTTGCCACGTGTCACCATCCCACGTGCCTTCTGGAAGCCGGCCCACCAATGGGGAAGCGCCATGTGGCAAGGAAGGTCTTCGGTGCTCCTGGTGCACGCCATGCCTGTGGACCCCGCACCTGCGCGCCTGCCCGCGCCGTGCTCCGCTGTGCTCCGCTGCGCTCCGCCGCGCTCCGCCGCTGCACCGCCGCCCGCCGGTCGCCGCCGGCTGCCGGAACAGTAATTCCGGCTAGCCGGAGTTACTGTTCCGGTGAACAGTAAAAATTTAGCGAAAAAATAAAGTGAATATACCATTTTGACCGTTTTCGCGTGCTGAGTCCAAATCCGCTGTCCATTTCGCCAAATTCTCATCCGAAATTTTGCCGAAAGCTCCCGGAAAATTCCATTTGCTCCGATTTTCGCGCAGAGTCTATATTAAATGTCCAATTTCGATTCTACAAGCTTTGTTTCACCGAATAAGCTCCCCACAGTCACTGTTTAATGTTGCACAGTTCCTGCGGGAGTCTGGATCATCACATCCTCCTCCACTAAAAGAGTTTCGTCCTCGAAACGAGACTAAACAATAATCCTCAGTCCGATGTCTCAAATAAGTAGGGGTGGGCATCCCTCATCTCCGACTCGAGCTCCCATGTAGCCTCGCGCTCGTCATGATTGCTCCATTGGATCTTCACATAGGGAATGGCTCGACTGCGCAATTCTTTCACTTCTCGATCCAGAATTCGCAGTGGGCGTTCTTCATACCTCAAATCCTCGCTGATCTCAAGCGGTGTGAAGTCGATGACGTGCGATGGGTCGAAGATATACTTCCTCAAAGTAGAAACATGAAATACATCATGGACACCAGCAAGCCTTGGAGGAAGTGCGAGTCGGTAGGCAACCGGCCCGATACGCCCCAATACCTCAAAGGGTCCAATGTATCGGGGGCTAAGCTTTCCACGAATGCCGAATCTCCTGATTCCTTTGGACGGCGAGACTTTCAGGAATACATGATCTCCAACTTGAAATTCTAAGTCTCGTCGCCGAACATCGGCATAACTCCTCTGTCGGCTTTGGGCGGTCTGAAGATGCTTTCGAATCACTCGGACCTTCTCCTCTGCCTCTATCAATACATCTGGTCCCAAGGTCCGCCTCTCGCCCACGTCACTCCAATAAAGCGGTGATCGACACTTGCGTCCATACAACGCTTCAAACAGAGCCATCTGAATGCTCGCTTGAAAGCTATTGTTGTACGCGAATTCAGCCAAAGATAAATGCCGAATCCACCCTCCGCCGAAATCCAGGACGCAAGCCCTCAACATGTCCTCCAGGATTTGTATAGTCCGCTCTGACTGCCCATCAGTCTGCGGATGAAAAGCCGTACTGAACCTAAGTTGAGTCCCCAAGGTTGTCTGCAAACTCATCCAGAAACGCGAAACAAATCTCGGGTCTCTATCTGATACAATGGAGGCTGGTACTCCATGTAATCTAACTATCTCATCTAGATATAGCTGGGCTAGTCGCTCAAGTGTCACGTAGTCTGCATGGGCAGAAAGTGTGCCGACTTGGTAAGTCTATCTACAACTACCCAGATAGCGTCTGCTCCTCCCTGTGCCCTTGGCAATCCGACCACGAAATCCATCGTAATGTGGTCCCATTTCCACTCGGGAATTGGGAGACTTTGTAACTTGCCAGCTGGCACTCGATGCTCAGCTTTCACTTGCTGACAAGTTAAACACTGAGCCACAAATCTCCCAATATCCCTCTTCATGCCTTTCCACCAGAAGTGTGCCTTGAGGTCCTTATACATCTTAGTCCCACCAGGATGTAGGGTATAAGGTGTATAATGGGCCTCTCGCAATATCTGCTCTCTGATCTCCGCATCTATTGGCACACATGCTCGGTCTCTGTATCTTAGTACTCCTGAAGCATCTATTGTAAAGTCTCCTGACTGATCACTTGGAGTTTGATCTCTAATCTTGGTCAAGTGGGGGTCTTCACTCTGTTTCTCCCTGATCCTGTCTAGCAGAGTGGGCTGCAAGACTAAAGATGTCAGTCTAGCAGTGACCCTAGGGGACACAACCTCCAACTCGAGTCGTCTCATCTCCTCTAATAGCGGTGCCTGGTCTGTGATTAACATAGACAAACTTTGCACCGCCCTTCTACTCAAGGCGTCAGCGACCACATTAGCCTTGCCTGGGTGGTAGAGAATATCTACATCATAATCCTTTAATAGCTCTAACCACCTACGTTGCCTCAAATTCAGCTCCTTTTGCGTGAACAGGTACTTTAGGCTCTTGTGGTCGGTGTAGATTTCACAATGCTCCCCATACAGATAATGGCGCCAGAGCTTTAGCGCAAACACTACAGCTGCAAGCTCCAAGTCATGGGTAGGGTAATTTTTCTCATATTCTTTGAGTTGTCTTGATGCATATGCAATTACCCTCCCTTCCTGCATCAACACACATCCGAGTCCACTGTGTGATGCATCGCTGTAGATCACATATCCTTTTCCCATAACAGGAAGGGAAAGGATAGGAGTGGTCATCAGTCTATTCTTCAGCTCCTCAAAGCTCTTTTGACAGTCCTCACTCCAGATAAACTTCACTCCCTTACGCGTCAAGCGAGTGAGGGGTGTGGAGAGCTTCGCAAAGCCTTCCACAAACCGACGGTAATACCCAGCTAAACCCATAAAGCTACGTACCTCAGAAACCGTCGTCGGTCGGGGCCAATCACGGACTGCCTCAATCTTCGCTGGGTCCACTGCCACACCCGCGGCAGAAATCACATGGCCCAAGAAGACTACCTTCCGAAGCCAAAACTCGCACTTTGCCAGTTTGGCAAACAACTTCTTCTCTCGTAGAAGTTGCAGCACAATCCTCAAGTGCTCCTCATGCTCCGCATCACTTCGGGAGTAGACCAAGATATCATCAATGAACACTACCACGAATCGATCTAAGTACGGTCGGAAGATCCGGTTCATTAAATCCATGAACGCGGCAGGGGCATTAGTTAGCCCAAAAGGCATAACTGTGAATTCATAATGCCCGTACCGTGATCTGAATGCCGTCTTCGGAATATCCTCGGCCTTCACTTTCAACTGGTGGTAACCGGACTGCAAATCTATCTTAGAGAAGACACAAGACCCTTGCAGCTGATCAAAAAGATCATCGATGCGCGGCAAAGGGTACTTGTTCTTGATGGTCACTTTATTTAATTCCCTATAGTCCACACATAATCGAAGTGACCCATCCTTCTTTTTCACGAATAGCACCGGCGCTCCCCAAGGCAACACACTTGGCCTAATAAAGTCCTTGTCCATCAAATCCTGGAGTTGCGCCTTAAGCTCTCGCAGCTCAGCCGGTGCCATCCGGTAAGGAGCCTTTGAGATTGGCGCAATTCCCGGAACTACGTCAATCACAAACTCAATCTCCCTATCTAGCGGCATGCTTGTCAGCTCAGGTGGAAAAACATCCGGGAACTCGCGGGCAATAGGGATATCCCCGAGTCCCGGCGCCGCCGTAGGCCCTTCAACAACACTAGCCAAAAAGGCTACACATCCTCGATGGATCATCTGCCTCGCTCGGGAAGTCGAAACCATAGAGGCAAAGAAAGCACTCTGACATCCCCGGTATACCAACATTTCCTGGTCTGGCTCTCTAAAAGTGACGGTCCTCGCGGCACAATCAATGGTCGCAAAATACCGAGCCAGCCAGTCCATCCCGAGGACCACATCGAAGTCCTTCAATTGTCTCAGGACCAACAGGTCTGCTGGCATAATCCAGGACTCGATTTGCATCGGGCAGGACCAACAACACTCCTCCACATGCAAAGTGTGATCGGGAATCTGAACCTCTCGTGCACGTGGTAAAAGTCCTACCTCTATCCCATGTAATGATGCAAATGATTTACTAATAAAAGAATGCGATGCTCCAGTATCAAATAATGTACGAGTCCTAATGCCAGAGAGTAAGGTGATACCTGCCACCACGTGATCTGCTGCCGAAGAGTCCTCTACCTGCGCAGCATACACTCGCCCACTCTGGGCTGGAGGGCGATACTCCGTGGGATAGGAAGAAGATGGCCTGCTTGCTGGAGCATATGGCCGCTGAGCCGTCGACCGCTGTTGAGATGAAGATGGAGCAGATACCGAAGAAGGGGCCGTCGATGGCGCATAAGGGCAAGTAGCTCGGACGTGGCCAGACTGTCCACATCTATAGCAGCGACCCCACCGCTGGTCGCAGGTGTTGGAAAAATGCTGACCTCCACAGAAAATACAATTGCCGGGGGCCCGTGGTTGTCGTGACTGCTGTTGTCGCTGAGGCTGTCGCTGCGACCCACGCTGCGACGGCTGGGATCTCTGCTGCTGCTGCTGCCGCTGCTGGGGCCTCTGGGGTCCACCAGGCCCTCGCCGCTCAGACCGTCCTTGGCCGGAAAACTGAGGCGGTGGCGGTCGGGGTGGCCTCCAGGAACTGGCCTGTCTCCCGTCGTCCTGCGCTGGTCGCTTTCTGTCAGAACTCTGAGCGACCAAGCCCCCACGTCTGGCGACGACGTGGTCTCCCCTTTCAACCCATTGGGCATGCTCTGCTGCCTCCTCCAAGGTCTGTAGTCTCTGAGCATGCACCTGTGACGCCCCCAATAGTCCCACATCGGATGTGGATGGAATTGTGATTGGGTTTATATGAGACTTGGACACTAGTAATAATAACTGGGCTTAAGCATTTTGGGCTGTGGTTTGGGCCCAACGAATTATTATTGCTAGTGGGCCGGGTCGTTACATTTGGTATCAGAGCCAATAACCAGCCGGAAGTGTGCGGCGAGTCTCGGCTGAGTCTGGGTCTAGATGACAGGACTAGCGAGACGAGTCTCACATCGCCTGGTGATCTTGGGCTGCTGTGTGTGTTTGGGCTGACGAGGACGTCAGGCCTAAACGGGGGGAGTCTGTGACGCCCCCAATAGTCCCACATCGGATGTGGATGGAATTGTGATTGGGTTTATATGAGACTTGGACACTAGTAATAATAACTGGGCTTAAGCATTTTGGGCTGTGGTTTGGGCCCCAACGAATTATTATTGCTAGTGGGCCGGGTCGTTACAGCACCAAAGTATAGATCTCTGGGCGCAGGCCCAACTCAAAGAGCTCCACCTGGTGCGGTCCGTCCCTGGCGACGTAAGGTACGCAGTTGAGTAACCGTGTGAACTCCTGAAAGTAGTCCAATGCTGTCCGGTCGCCTTGCTGAAGATTCTTCAGATCATCCTCCAGCTTTTTCTTCATACTCGTGGAAAAGTACGTATCCAGAATCATCCTCTTGAACTCTGACCAGGGTAGCTGTCGAGTGATCTGGAACTCCAGAGGCTCTACCCGACGCCACCATGCATCAGCGTCCCCGTCTAAGCAGTGTACAGCCATATGTATCCTGTACTTCTGGTCAATGAAGAAGTCCTGGAATAACTTCTCCATTGACGAAAGCCAAGTCCCGATCTCCCACGGCTGGGTATTCCGCCCTGAAAACCTGGGCGGTCCCCGCTTACAGAACTGAGTAAGTTTGTCAGCAATCTCCTGCTCCTCCGCAGGAGTCAATGGCCGGATTGCTCCTTGAGCAACAGGGGATGCCGTGGTCACCGATCCAACTGGGGAAGCCACAGCAGGGGAGGGTGGCACGGGAGAACTCTCTGGGGGTGCAACAACAGGCTGCGCCCTCTGTTCTAACATCTGCGTCAGCCGACCCATGGCCTCCTCCTGACGCCGCACGGCCTCTGACATCTGGGCCATCTGAGCCAGAAGCTCCTGCACCTCACTCTGCTGGCCCTGCTCGGACTCCTCCGGCTCGGGCTCAGGGGAATCAGGCTGAGAACGCGTCAACATCCTACGTCGCGGAGGCATCCTACCACAAGAAACCACACTCAGTATCATATCCCCACACGACCCAATCTAGCGAAAGTCAAAGACATCCCCATATTTCTGTGACTTTATGTTGTCTGCAGCCAACATAACGGTTCACCAGAAATTGGGCATGTCGATCCCTCTTCCTTCACTGGAAGAGCCAAACAATAAATCAACGACTTTCGCAAATATCACGTCTCTCGTACCCTATCATCCTAGGGTCTGCCAAAAGCCTAGGGTTTCTAAGTCCCAACTGACCTATCCCTAAGCTCTGATACCAACTTAATCTGTCACGCCCCGGAACCCGGGCTCGCCAACAGATCCGCCGTGCACACGGGATTTCCCGAGTACACGAAGCGCTGGTAACCTGCTCCGATATAATATGAACAATAAAAGAGCATAATACAGAGCTGAAGTAGAAGAACCACATAGTATCTCAGACTGGAACTACAAATAAAGCTGTAATAAGTACAATAATCTCCCAACTCACCAAAAAAGTACAACCAGCTGGCGAAAGCCAGACCTAAAATAAAAGAGGAATACCACAGTCTGAGTAAAGGGTGCAGCATCTATCTAACAGCTCTTAGTCTCCCAGGAGATCTATCTATTCAGCGATCCCCTTACCTCGATCAGCTGCCGATGGCCTAGCAGCTCCCGCAGACGACTCTGCAAAAATAAAGGAGAAGAAAGAAACAGAAAAGAACAATGGGGGTGAGAACTACCAGATAAACCAGTAGCCTCCCCTAGTGGGCAAAACCTCAACTCTGATGCACCCACTAGGATTACTAGAGGCCAGAAAGGAAAAAGTGGTAAAGCTGTAAGCAGAACTGCTGAATAAAGGGGAAACCACCACTAGCATGCCTCTAAATGCAGTGCCAAAAGGAATGACTGTATGTATGCATCAGTATCTAACATGCCTGCCTGAATAAACCCAATCTTATGCCACCAGTAAAACTGGTACTGCCTGCTGTGCCTTGCCTGCCAAATCGGGTATGCTGGCCAATGCATAACACCGATAGGGAATGAGAGTCTCAAGGACTCAAGCCTAACTGTAACACACTCCGGAGTGGCACTCGAGGGGAGCGACCCACACGAGTAAAAGTACCTCAGTAATAAGTATCATAAGTGTCGTAAACAGCAGGACTGGATCATGACTATGATCAAAGTGGGAAAAGCCATCCACTAAGAAACCCTGATCTGATGCCATAGTACTCAATAAGTGGGAAAAACCATCCACTAGAGAAAAGCCCGATCCCCTGCTGATGCCAAAAATAGACCAGACTCAACCCCATTCTGATGCAAGGATAAACATCCGGCCGACCGCCTACAGTCCGCGGTCACCGCAACACCCCACAAGTTTATAATCTAACATAACCTTGGCTATACTATCCCAAACCCCTGCTCATACTCGAGCGACAAGCAACTGAAAGCAAAAGAGAGCAATAAAACATGTCAAGTCTTAATATGATAGTGTAGCAATAAATAGTGGCCCTACCTGATGTCCGGGCATGCATGCAACTGTCTTTATTTTAAAAGTTGTAAAATAGTGTCAAAGATTTAAAAAGATTGATTTACTGAATAAAAGTCATTTGCATGCGAGATTATAGCCTTTGTCTCAATCACAGTGTCCCAATATAAGTCATCATATCATCTGTGGGGTTATATTAAATTTTAGGAGAGTTCGTCCCAGCGGTTCTCGTCAATTGTCACATTAGTTCGTCCCAATAGTTCTCATCAATTGTCCTGTTAGTTGTCCTGTTAGTTTGTCCTGTTAGTTGTCCTGTTAGTTGTCCTGTTAGTTTGTCCCAATGGTTCTTATCAATTATCATATTAGTTTGTCCCAGTAGTTCTCATCAATTGTCATGTTAAATTTTAGGGGAGTTCCAGTAATCCCAGTGAGCTTGTCAAAAATGAGGTAAGCAACAACCGCCCACCTCGAGCAGCTCAAACTACACCTCAGGTAGTCTCCTGGTTGTCCACAGTCCTCAAATCCTGCAAATCAACGCTCCCGGTGTAAATACAAATCCCAAAAAGCACAATATTTGCTGTTTTTTAAACAGCACAGGAAAAGAGGAGTTTTTCACCTCTAAACAGTGCTCAAAAAAATCCAAAAAAATTACGGTTGCGTTCCTCGCGAAGAGTAGATCAAAATCGACTCCTTAAACGTCTCGATCTGATGCTCCTACGCCAAGATAAAAATCGGAGAAGTTGACGCTGTCCAGAAATTTCCACAGCAAAAAGGGGGGTCAAAGAGACCTCGGGAATCGTGCCAAAAGTACGAAATGGAGCAAAGTGATCAACACGAAAATCAAAGCCTTACCTCTTAGGAACGCGCTGCCGCAAAAATCGTCCAAAAATTCCTCCTGGTTAGCACTCAGGGAATTTCCGACGGAACTGCGACGGGAAATGGGCCGAAAAAGAGAACCGTCGCAGTGCGCCGCGTCGCAGATAGCTCACTAACTGTAACTCCAAAAATTCTGGAATTTTGAAGAGAGAGAGAGGAGAGAGAGAGGAAGAACTTTTGTAAAGGGCTCAGATTTTAATTCTCTCTCTAAGGGCTCAGAAACCAAGGTGAGAATGAGAGGGGGTGGGGGACCTCTTATATAGTGGGCCAAAGGGAATATTCCCACACGGGATCCGAATCCGAACAGGAAACACCGAAATGGGCCAACCAGAAAGCGCCACGTGTCCACAAAACAGCAAACAGCCTATGCAGGCCCAATGAAAAATCGCCACGTGGTGCACATGGCCGGTCCGCGCTCCGGGTCTTCCGGATCCTGTCAGCCAATGGGAGCTTGCCACGTGTCACCATCCCACGTGCCTTCTGGAAGCCGGCCCACCAATGGGGAAGCGCCACGTGGCAAGGAAGGTCTTCGGTGCTCCTGGTGCACGCCATGCCTGTGGACCCCGCACCTGCGCGCCTGCCCGCGCCATGCTCCGCTGTGCTCCGCTGCGCTCCGCCGCGCTCCGCCGCTGCGCCTCCGCCCGCCGGTCGCCGCCGGCTGCCGGAACAGTAATTCCGGCTAGCCGGAGTTACTGTTCCGGTGAACAGTAAAAATTTAGCGAAAAAATAAAGTGAATATACCATTTTGACCGTTTTCGCGTGCTGAGTCCAAATCCGCTGTCCATTTCGCCAAATTCTCATCCGAAATTTTGCCGAAAGCTCCCGGAAAATTCCATTTGCTCCGATTTTCGCGCAGAGTCTATATTAAATGTCCAATTTCGATTCTACAAGCTTTGTTTCACCGAATAAGCTTCCCACAGTCACTGTTTAATGTTGCACAGTTCCTGCGGGAGTCTGGATCATCACAGCCGAGTCCATTTTTTCTGTCCAGTTAGAGGATCTTACCCTGCTTTTTGATGATTCTTGCACAGGGCATTCTAAACTTTCGCTATCAACAGATGGAACATCAATAATTGACCGATTGTTTTTCAAAGTAGGGTGCAACAACCTTTTTAAAGGTGCCATCTGAGATTAATAGACAAACATATAACATTAGTTTAGAACTTGCTCAATCTTAATATGGTTTAATATTAAGTTATGAGGCTCAGGGGATAAAACATTACATGACTCCATGACAGCTGCATTAGTTAAACAAACCATGCCACCTCCCATGGATATGTATATAGCTTTTCCCTACATCATAGCCTTAAAATTTCAAACTTTTTCCCACTCTTTCCAAGCTTGGTGGATTCATCATTGGTCCCCTCAAGACTAACTGGTTTCAACTTCCAACTCTTTCCAAATTTCCAGCACTTTCATATCAAAGTGATATCAATCTCAGAAAAACTTAAAATATTAAGTTGAAGTTCATATGGATACAAGTAACAACATGACATGTGAGATTATGTGAAAGCCTAAACTACAAAAGCAAGATTAATTGGGAGTATATTCAAATAAAACATCACCTCGAGGAGATAATAACAATGCTGAGAAGCGAGTAATAAGATGCTGAAAATCCAACAGTGACCAACTCTTCAGCAACACAGGTATAAAAACAAGACCACCAAAATATTAACAGAGATAGGGTTCCAAAGATAATGTAGAGATAAGATGTCTCTTTGATTCCCACTCTGTTTTATATAGGAAAGGGGAGAAATAAGGCAATGTAGAGATAGGGTTCCCCAGACAATGTAGAGATAAGATGTCTCTTTGATTCCAACTGAGTTTTATAGAGGAAAGGGGAGAAATAAGACAACGAAGTGTTTACCTGTGTGGTGGGTGGTCGCAGTTAATTAGCGACTGGACTACACAATCAAGTCGCCGATATCTTGCCTCAGATTGCAAGAGATAGATTGCAAGAGAGTAAAGAGAAAAAAAAGCATGATTCAAAAAATTAGAGTTACCCATGAATGTGGATCTCAAATGAGATCTTCCTCATTTATTATGCTCTCAGCGATATGAGTCAAGAAAAGTAGAGATGAAGGAGAGGGCGCCCGACACGAGGAAGCAAGAGATCGGGAAGGGCGAAGCGGGAGGAGGATGAACATTTTGCCAACCTTTACCCACTGGGATCAGCTCGGAGATGGCGTCCGACACGATGCAGCAAGAGATCGAGCATTAACGAAGGGCGATTCGGGAGGAGGAAGGTAGGTATGCGGCATTAACGGAGAAACCCATTTCTCCAAACCTTTTGCCACTAGGATCTGAGAGATCGCGGCATTAACGAAGAAGGGATTCTGGAGAAGTAAGGTTGGTGAAAGGCATTAAACGTGGGTGAAAGAAGAAGGAGACCCTTTCCATGTTCGAGAGAAGGAAGGTGGGCGAAGGGCATTAAACGCGGGTGGGAGGAGGCCCTTTCCATGCTTGCCCCTGGGATAAAACGAGGAAAAGGGGCAATTCCTCATACCCATGGGAATAGCTCTTAACGGGTTATCCTTGGATAACCCGTTAAGAGAGGGATAATTTAAACTTGTTGTAAATGCTGGTGTTTGGATGAATTAGCAGGATAAAATGGGCTATTCCCATTTTATCCTGCAACCAAACACCACCTATGGATTTATCCTTTCAAAATACATACGCCGAGTGGGCGTGGCTTTCCATGTTTAACTTAATTTAAATATTGTTATTCTGAGAACAAAATCTGTATGCGGTTGCGACGCCGTGCATATATAGGGGAGACTCTGTCCGTTTGCGCAAAGAGATCTTGTATATGTGGCGGATCTGTACACGCGCCAAAGCGAGAGGTTTTTTTTAAAAAATTCCTAAAATTGGACAGTTTTCGCTTTAAAATAGCTCCCAAGGCGTGACAACTGTACAAAAAATATATACAACACCCACCTCCCAAAAAAAAAAAGAGTAAAGGGTCCTTCCCTAACCAGTCCCAAGTACAGTGTATCTAAACAAAACTACAAACCGATAGTCTACCTCTACCAAAATAATTGGATAGGAGCTACTATCTACGGTGCAATCCCCTTATCTCGATCTGGAAATGACTCATAAGGCCCTGAAAACTAGGCCACAAGTGGTCGTGAGAATTACAAAACAGTAGTTCCTAGTGGATACAGTCGGCACAACCACGGCCTACCCACTGCGTTTGTCAAAAACAAGATAATGAAACTACAATAATAAGCGATAACATAACATAATAAAATAAAATAAAACAAACACACACGACACTAAGCTTGTAGTGGCTCGGATCCCCGTGCAGCTTTTTTTCATGACCCACATTGTGGAACACCTAGTATTGGTGTGTCGAACCCGCAACGCATCAAATGGACGCGTTGGACGGACTCTGTGAGGCTTCTGGATTGAGTCTGTCTTCCGGTTGCTTTCGTCGGATTTTAGAGAGGGTTTCAGGCTAATCCGAGGCCGGATTTGGATTCAGCGCAGAAAAACGTCGAAAATCGGCTATTTACTTGTGTTTTTCTGAGTCCGGATGCCAAAAATCGGACACCCGAAAGTTTTCTGTGCATTTTGGTGCATGGGGGAAGCCGTGGACTGGCCGGATGCCACATGGCGGCCACTGATTGGCCGGCGCACGCGGCGCGGTCCACAAAAGGGGCGCTGGTGCATAGATCGGGCACGGGGGACACGTGGCGGCCTCGAATTTGCGGGCTCATGGGGCGCGGTCCACGGCGACGCGCGGGCTGGTGCATAAACTGGGGCGGGCCACATGGCGGCCTGTGAGTGGCCGACTCATGCACGCGCGATCCACGCAACGCGGGGAGCCGGTAGGGCAGGTGAGGGGGCAGGTGTGGGCAGGTGGCGGCCGTACGCAGGGCGCCACGTGGTGCCTTGCGATTTGCGGGCGCCACCCACCCCACCGACCCGGTCAGGCCACGTGGCGAACCCCCAGCGGCCCCGAACACGCTGTCCGTTGTTTGGGACACGTGTCGGGCGTTGGACGATTCGGGCGCTGATCGCGGGCCGGGCCGTGGCGCAGTTTCGGCGCTCGAAAGATTCGGGCGCCCGAAACATGGGCCCAAAAGCCCAATGGCTTTTTTTTTTTTTTGGTTTTTTTGGGTGGGCCTATAAATAGTCCACTCCCTTGGGCCTTTTGACCCTTTTCCCAAACTCCTCTGTGGTTGAGCCCTTAATAAAAGTTGATCCTTATCTCGTACTTCATCTCTTGAAGGAGTTTCGGAATTTTTGGAGGCTGTGGCATCGATGTCTTTGGCGATTCGGCGCACTGCGACGATCTTTCTTCGGCGGCATTTTTCGTCGCATTTCAGTCCACGAGGTCCCCTGGGCTACCCCGAAGGAATTTTTGGACGATTTTTGGGGAATCGATTTCATGAGAGGTAGATATCCGTTTTTTGTGTTTTTTGCTCCTCTCAGTTTTGGGTTTTTATTAGGGTTTATGGAACATCTTTGAACCCCTTTCTTTCTGGTGATGTTCTTGGACAGCGGAGCTTGTCGGATTTTTATCTCCATGCTCGGTTATCGGATTTTGACCTGTGAGGACTCGATCGACATCTACGCTTCGCGAGGATTGCAGCCATATTTTTATTGGAATTTTTGGATATCATCTTGCATATGGTATTTAAGCTTATTTCGAACTGATCTTACCGCAGTTTTGTGATTGTGGGGATTTTTGCTTACCGCGATGCTTGGACTGTATCTTTGTACCCAGGAGGAGTTTTCTGGTGTTTTTGGACTCGTTGGAATCGTGGGAATCTGAGGATTATCCCCGTTCAATTTCAGACCATTTGGACCTTGGATCGATGCGCACTTTCAGGTGGGTTGCTTCGTCTCCAAAACCGGTGGACGGTTCTCTAATTCTATATGTGTTAGTGAGCATGCATAATGTGAGCGGTAATAGGAAGCATGTTTATGTGAGAAAATATTTTCTAGTGTGGTTATTATGATCATGTTGATTATTGCTTTCTAATTGTGTTAAATTAAATGCTATTATTGGAACTTGACCTAGCACCCTGTCATATGTTGCATGTTCAACCAGACTAGTAGAAAACTCCAACTTGAGCTAGTTTATTTATGCTTTAGACACTCCCACATATTTATTCTTGTCACCTGGACTTAGAGTTCCTCGCCCGGGTAGTGGGCCGAGTGGTCGGGTGGTCGTGGGTTGCATGCTATACTCATGCCTGGGGGCCGAGTGGAGTCTGGTAGCTGTGTTTAGATCAGTACTTGTCCTGGGAGCCGTCTGAGTCGACGGTGGGTCCCGGCTGTGAGGATTTCCAGTCAGTGAGTGAGAGATGTGATGTTGGTTACTGTCGATCTTGTTGATCGTGGATTTGGACTATAGCCTGCATGAGCCGCATTGAGCTCGACAGATATGCGCGGATACTCTTCTCGGTGGGGTCGCGCCTCTCGAATGCCGTTCCGGAGCTAGGCCTGTTACTTTGCTATCGCGACTTGTCGACGCAGTTCTTCTGGCTGGGGCCTTTTTGGGCAGTCACGGACGCCCTACGTAAGTCCAGTCCTCTGTGGATGTAATGGCAGTAGGTGGGCGCAGGTTTGACTGGACCTTATGTGGCAGTCAGTGTAGATTGGGTGATTGTATTATTGAGAGATAGTAGATGCATCATGTTCCATCTGTATCTCCCCCTTGAGCATTTAGATAGAGGCATAGTAGCTATAGAGTTATTTCCAGCCTTTCTCTTATAGTATTGCATTTGTTACTTTATGCCTCCAGTAGACTTAGTGGGTAGACCGTCGGGCTTGTTGGCGGTACCCACTGAGAACTATGTGACGGTATAGTTCTCACACCCATGGTTGGTGACTTTTTCCAGAAACCTCTCCTCTAGTTCCTGCCGCTTTTGTTGCTGATCCGTCTGACCAAGGTAAGGGAGTCGCGAGCTAGATCCCTACCCGTCTCTAGCGTGAGAGTAGACGTACCCCTTTTGGTGATGTGCTAGTACTGTCAGAGATTTTAGGATGTACCTTGTACTTTTTATTTTGAGAGTTTTATCTTGGAGAGACTGATGTATTGTGAGGACCTAGCATGCACTATTTGGAGTTGTATGTATTTATTTTTGTAGTTTATTTTTCCGCTCTGATATCTGTATAGTGTAGTATGATCTTTGCATGTTAGTCGCTTCGTCCATATGGGGCTTCCCGTATGGGCGGCGGATTTGTTGGCGGGCCCGGGTCGCAGTTTCGACGCCGGGGCGTAACAAAGCTATCATGCCTCCAAACCACAACCCACACTATCATTAACCTAGAACCGTAATCAACGGAAAACCCTAAGAAAAGACAAGAACTCACTCACCAAGACCCAAACATCCAACACAACACCAACCAATTACAACACGGGACACAAAACCCAATCATAAACAGACCAACTCAACAGTCCGGTCAAGCCTGCACCGCCTACTGCCCAAACTACAAGGTTGTTGGTATGCAGACTATGATCAAAATGATGATCTCTCATATCACCAACGACTCAAGACAGAAATCCAAAAGTCAACTCAAGAGCCCCCAACACTAAAAATACTCAACATCTCGATCACAGTGCCCCAAGCACATACTCACCCACACACACTGGCCCACGACCCACGAAACCTTGGTAGAGTCGTTTAGTGGTCGGTTAGGGAATCGACGCTCCAGTTATGTCACGATGCAATTTAGTACATTGGTAGGGTGTCGGTTAGTCTAGTTGACTCGTGAGGGACTTACTGACACGGGTTATGTGATGTATTATGTCTAGGTTTCCTTGGCGCCTAGAGTCTTTGACAGAGTCGTGGACTCGGACAGTCGTCATTCAGGTGGGTATTTCGGTCCAGACATTAGTATAGTGAAACCTCACTAGGTACTATACTCGATTTGGACCCTTTGATCTTTACTTAGCTCTTGTCCTTATATTCGGATAGTTATATCTTTTACTGCTAAGATACCGATCATACTTGATTACTGCCTTGATCATTGTGTTCCTATGATTATCATGATACTAGAGCTTAGCTATACATCAGTATATCCATATCTTGTCTACAATCTTGATTATATGCTTATATCTCAGTATGCCTGTATGATATCACCTACTCATGACACTGTCGACTGATTCTTGTTCATTTTGGTTTGATTGTCATTGCATTACTCTTAGAGTAGGTGTTTGTGACTCTTAGAGATGTAGTCTCTGTTTACCTTTTTGGAGTTGTATTTTCACAGTAAGTTATGATGACTTTGGTTGAGAGTTTATGGGCCTTGTGCCGATTGTCGGTCGTTGGACCGTAAGCCTTGATATGCATAGTTCTTGTGATCCTGGTTAGGAGTTTCTCGGCTTATTATCGTCTTTTCGGTCTCTAGACCGCGAGCTTGAGCAACAGCATTATGATGGCCGCAGCACTAGCTGCACATGTCACGTACGCCCGTGAATTGATCCCCCGCATTGGCGTTTTTTGCCGGTAGAGTGGTCTGTCCGACTCGTGAGCCCCAGATAGCACCGAGTAGGTATAGGATTATATGTCAGGCGATAGGTGCCATATAATGGCATTAGCCTAAAGTCCTCGTGACCAATAGCGGCAGAGATTGGGTACTTTGGTTTCTAGTGATTGATGTATTATATTGGTACTTCGATTATTACAGAGTTTGCATGCCATTGATTCTAGCTATTTTTCATATATAGCATGATATGAGTAGTACCTGATTCTTGTTAGAGCTTTTCATACTACATGAGTTGTGCTTTCTTGCATTTCAGTTTTACTGATTGTACGCTACTTACTCAGATCTCCTGGTTTTGGTAGTCATTCATTTGTTATATCTGTTGCTTACTCTTGTTCATAGCTGCTAATTATTACTATATACTATTTGTTGATTACATTAGTATGCTGATGATTACCATGTATATACCTATTGATTTCACTGTAGGTTGATTATTCCATGTGTTACTTATTGATCTTACCGCTCATACTGTGTTGATCATATCTGGTCATTACTGTTGATTTTGCTTGATATCACCTACTGATTATACCTGATTATTTCTCATCTTTATCGCTTATAGTATATCAGTAGGTATGACTTACTGGTCTCCAGCTCATTGTACCCATTGGGATATATTCAGTTATGTCTCACACCCTGATGGTTGCACCTTTTTTAAGTACTTCAAGTTGTGGGATAGGGGACAATGTCCTGAGGATTATTGATACGATTGATAGAGTCGTCTCGATTAATGATCTCGTTAGTTTGTGTATTGGTTATTTTGTTTATCTGAATTATAGTAGGTGTTGGTGTAGTTATTTAGCTTATTGTGATTATTCTTTATTTAGTAGCTCTGAGATATGCATCCATTGTATTTTGTACATTGCCTAGCCGTACATGCATAGGGAAGACTTTGCCTATGTGGACAAAGGATTCCTTATGCACGTGGCGGGTCTGCTCACCTCCTGGGATCAAAATATTTATAACTTTGATTTTTTAAAAAATATATATATCATTTTTTTCATCCCGGGGCATGACAATTCATATTTTTCAAAATTTTCTATCTCTTCTGCGCCTATCTCTACTATTTTAAATTTTCAAATATTTCAAAATTTTCTTCGTAATTCTCCTTTGCTTGGGAGAATTACGAGTGAGGTTTACCCCAACAGGCTACATTGTCTGCTTTACTCTATTTGCTTTAGCTTTTTTGTAGTTGCTTGTTTTATTGGGAGTTCACTCGCCTAATATTAGCGATTCGTTCTCTTTTGTCGGTTCGGGCGCTGGGCCCATTTCTTGTATTTTGTGAAGTGTTGGGTCTTTTCTTTCAGTCCTTTCCTGTACTTTTCAAATAGGGTATATCCCTGTTTAATCAAAAAATTCTCCTTTGCTTGGGGAGAGTTCTTTTAATATTGATGCAATTTGTAGCTTCTACTTCACACTCCTCTTTGCTGACGCTGGTTCTCCTACTTCTTCTATGAATATACTTTCTCCGTCTGTTTCACCATCTGAGTTTTTATCTTAATTTCCTATCGTCTTGAATCATGATGCCACCTAATTTAGAGATGAGTATAAGGCCGCTACTGCTGGTCAACCAGAACTACGGGTCTATACTAGACAAAACACCTTCTAGACTATTGTAACAATTCCACCTACTAATCCAGATCCTCCCTCATCTAACCCTCCACTTTCCACTCAACCTGCCACCGCTTCCTCTTCTTTACCTACTGAACTCTTTTTACCCTTCCGTACACATTCTATGATCACCTGATCCATAACAGGAGATTTGCCTAAGTCTATCGGCTTCCGACTTCTACGAATTCTTCCTAGTAAGCCTAACTCCTTTACTGAGCCTTTTCAGAATGCAGTTTGGCATGCCCACCATGGCTGAAGAATTTGATACCTTATTGGCTAATTCTACTTAGGATCTTATTCCTTCTCCATCTTTCATGAATCTCATAGGGCTGTAAGTGGGTGTCTAAAGTCAAGCAAAAAGCGAATGGTTCTTTTGAGCGTCTCAAAACTCAACTTGTGGCTCAAGGTTATAAACAACAACATAGTATTAATTTTGATGAGACATTTTCTCCTGTCGTCAAGCCGACTACTATTCGTATTGTTATTTCTGCTACATTCTTGTCTGGATGGTCACTTCAGCAACTTGATGTGAAGAACGCCTTTCTTCATGGTACTCTCTCTGAGGAGGTTTATATAAAACAAATGCCTTGCTTTGTGCATCATTCTTTTATTCATCATGTTTGCCGTCTATGCAAAGCAATCTATAGACTCAAGTAGGCACCTCGGACTTGATTTCACCGGTTTACTTCATTTTTTTCTGAAATTGGTTTCATTGGAAACACTGCGGATCCCTCAATATTTATTTATCATTTCTTTTCAGGCACTCTAGTTCTTCTCTTATATGTCGATAATAATATTGTCTCCGGAAGCTCTTTCTCTTTTTTATTAGCTCTTATACTATCTTACAATAGGAATTTGCGATAACGAATTTAGGACCATTATATTATTTTTTGGGTCTTGAGGCTAATCGTTCACCTTCTGGTCTTCATCTAACTCAATAGAAATTTATGCATCAACTGCTTGAGCGTCATGACTTTCTTGATAGTAAGCATGTTTCCACTCCCATTTCTCCAACCGCTTGTCTTTCGTCTCATGAGCGGCGTTCCCTTGAGAATTTCTACACTTATCGTTAGATAGTTGGTGCTTTACAATACCTTACCTTCACACGACCAGATATCTCGTATGCTGTCAATTTTGTTGCTCAGTATTTACATGCACTTCGTGAGCCACACATATAAACAGTTCAACGTATTCTACATTATATTTGAGGGATTGTTTCTTATAAAATATCGACTGAGGGTTAGTGTTGAATAAGAAGTACTAAAAAGAGCAATGCTAGCTACTCATACATCCAAGATGGGGTGTATGATGCACACCCCATTCATTATAAGGTGGGAGCTTCTCCACTAGTCACTTTGAGGCGACTAGTAAAATTCATCTCACCGTAATTAGGATGGATAGGGTGTTAATTAAGATGTACACTTTATTTAGAACGTACAAGTAACATTTTCCTACTAAAAAACTACTCTATAACAACTTAAGCTATCATCAAAAAAAAAAAAAAAAAAAAAAAAAAAAAAAGAAGAAGAAGAAGTTTTACAAGCTATTTCCCTATAAAAATAAGTATAGCTTATTATATACAAAATAATAATAAAATACCTTACCTAAACCATACTACAAAACATACGCAAACTTCAGTAGATTGGATTATACACGCAAAAGCTCTTTGTCATTAATTAATTAAATAGAATTATATAATAAAAATATGAGTCCTTTTCCTTTGCAATTTGGAAAAGAAATTAAATACTAGTAGCAACAAATATGGTTTATCACCTAATACTCTAGATAAGAAAATAATTATTTTTGGTACGTAGTGTTGTTTTGTTTCGTGTTTGGACAATGAATTTAGTTACTTGTATAAATTGCTCACTTTTTAGCTTTAAATGTGTATAATGGGAGGTTGGATTCTATTTAATTAGTTTAACGATCCGACCTATTAATAATAATAACTAGTTAAATTCAAAATTATAATCAAAATATTTAAAATAATTAATTATAATTATAATTTTATTCTGTGAATTTATTGGGTATCACAATCACTGGAGAAAAAGGATGTCCTTTCATGCTCATTTTGGAAAGAAGTTGATTGGTGAGTATGATCCACAAGAAGATCAAATTAATTAAGAGATTTGTTTACTTACTCCACTAACTCATATTTTTCGGATACACAATTAATGGCAAACTGATTGAGGTGAGTATACAATTATAATTTTTTTTTAATTTTATTTTTTTACAATTTTCATATATTCAGCATGAGCTTGTTTTTTATTTGGCTAGGTGATTGTGACATAGAATTTGAAAGGGGGAACCGGCCGTGGGGTTACCGAGCACATCTCAATTCACACAACACACGAGCGCAGCAGAAATAGAATCTTTCGTAGATAAAAGTAAACGAGAACGATCGTAGAAAATAAGCACGAAAATAACTAGGCAAATAAAACGAATAAGAGAATACAAGGATATAAGATTTACGTGATTCGGCCAATAATGTGTCGACCTACGTCCACGGGCAAGACCACCTCAATGCGTTCTTCGATTAATCCATAACACAAAAATACAAGAAGTAAAATTGGATTACAAGAAACTCCCTCATGGAGGCTCTCCACGCTTTTCCTCTCAATTAGAATTTTTCAATGAAGCTCTAAAAAATAAAAGATAAATCACAAGAGTTAATATAACTTTAAAAACCTAATTCTAATAGGAAACGATCTCCACCGTCCATCCGAGTTTTCAATTCATCGTCGATATCTTCTTTAAAATATTTCTAAATCATCTCTAATCTTTAGGAACAAGATTTGATCGAATTAGGATCAAATCCATCATATTCAATCCATCGCGGAGTTGAATATCGTGATATCGACTCGAAACATAATTTTACATAATCCAACATAATTAGTAGTAAATTTTATAATTTTTCTTTAAAAAAATTTGTTCGAGTGCAGGGTACGTCTCTCCACCAATGCACTATTAGTTGTTGCTATCATGAGAGGTTGCTATTTGAATTCAATAATAGAGTATAATTGGTCCTTTTCATCTATAGTCTTTTTGAAGTCACCATAGAACAATAATCATGCAAGAGATTCTTTTCAAAAAATGCAGTAAATTTAAAATATATACAAATGTGTTCAAATGTCTGAATATCTTGTCCAACATGCCTATTTTTTTATTTCCAAATAATATTTGATAGATTGAGTGATTGTGTCACGTCCGGAGTTAGGCCGATACTCGGACTCACCAACAGATTCATCGACTGTACGAAAGATTATGCACAAACGAAACGTCTAATCTGTAAAAAAAAAAATCTACACTACTATATATATATATTAGAGCGAAAATAACTACTAAATATAAATTAAAATATAATTTACTGTACATATAACTCAAACTACACATAAGTCCACTCCCAACAAAGAAAAATAAAAAATACAACTATATACAATGTTACTCTACAAAATCAACCTCCATAGGGTGCTCCTCTATCTCGAACAGCACAAGAAGGTAGAGAACTAGCTCACGACTTCTTTATCGCAATTAGATATAGCAACAGTGCTAAGAAATAGTCCTTAGTGGGTACCATCACCAACACCGACAATCTACCCACTAGGTCCACTAGAGGCAAAAGTAATAAAACTACTGTAACAATAGGAAATGAAAGCTGAAAAAATTTTCTACGGCTACTATGCCTCTAAACTAACCATGCACAAGACACTGAAGTTAGGATATGTATATACATCAACTCCCAAACGGATAAATAAAACTAACCCAATCTCTACAAGCGACACAAAGTCCAGTCCAGCCTACGCCAACCTACCACCACACACCAACCTTGAGATGGCGGGTACTAGCACCACAACACCACCCTTGAGATGGTTGGCCCAATGTAGATCACCCATCCCGGCTGCAAAGACATAACACAATAAATGCCAAGCTTCAGAACAACACTTGAAAGGCGCGACCATCGAAAAAATTTGCGTTCTCTGTCGAGCTCAAACACGGCTCATGCAGCTTATAATTAATGCGAATGATCAACCAGATCAAGAAATCTATTATCCACGTGCCCATGACACAATCCGGAGTAAAACTCAATGTTTCTCCTCACAGTCTGGGATCAACTTTTTGTTAGATGTATGCCCTAGAAGCCAATCTGGCCGACACATGTTTTCTTTGTAGGATATAAATTTGTATTTGACATTTTATATTATAAATGTTATTGGGTTTTTATTTTCATTCATGTTGTGTATGTGTCCATGAATTGTCCAAGGAATAATAAGATGATGATACGTATTCTCAAGAGTTGAGAATTTGAGACATGTATCATTAAAGATTAATTCTTAAATGCTCTCGATCGATGGATCATCACGGGGACATTGATTGATCCGGTGAGATTGGTGCACAGGTCGCTTCTCTTTTAGGGTGGACGAGTCTCGAGTCAACAGTGTGGGGACACTGGAGCGAATGTGCAGGTGGTTGTTGGAGAACAAGGATACCGAGCATGACCATCACGAGAAGTCACTTGAATGTCTACTCACTCGTCAGTGACTTACTGATGTTGCAGTAGTGTGACTGGTCCTTTGACCTGCGGTGTCTCGGCTATTCACAATGGGGTTACTGTAGTTTGACTGTACATACACTTGGTCCCTAGCCATTCGGGCCCTTGCAGTGCATGCTGGCTGCAGTAGGTTCGTTGTAGGAATAGGGTGTGCACCTATATGGAATCTATCGCCCTTAGTAGATAAGAAATTTAGTCCTATGTGATTTATGAGACTAAGTTTAGAAGACCTTGGCCAAGGCAGAGTAAATAACGGAAAGAGTTTCCGATATTAGAAACTCGAGTCAAATAAATTTGACATATGACAGACGGTAGGGTTTGACGAGCAATTCCGTGACCTTCGTCTAGTTGGGACTCTTGATAGAAGGATTGTATTACACTTAACTGCACCTAGAGGTTCAGTATTCCATTCTACTGGAATGCCACTATATGCTGCTAGGCGTCATTGGTGGATTGTGGGACTCATGAGAATTATCTGGATGATCGATAATTTTTATTGGGCTGAGTTGGAATTGTTCTAACCTACTGAAAAGAGTTTCAGTGATATTATTGATGGTGATCACAATATATCTCACTACCTGTTAGAATAGAACCTATGGGGTCACACACATAAGAGGTTATGACTGATCGGATAGTTGGATCGCGATTTTTGAATCACCTGAGGACTTAATTATCAATATGTTGATAATTGAACTAATTTATAATTGTTACAAATTATGGATATTAAAGTGCAAATGTTGCAAGAGATGACTTACTACTAGTTAGTGAGTTGTGAGAGGACTTAAGTGCAAATATTGCATTAATGATTTGATTTGATTAAATTAGGATTGAGTTCAAGTCGAATTAAATTAGGATTTAATCGATTGAACCGATTAGGGATAAGATAAACTTAAATCTAATTTTAAGTTTATCTCAATGTTTATCTTAATGATTATAAAAGATATTATATCCATCTTTATACGTATGAGTTTTGTTTAATAGAAAAAAAGAAAAAAGAGAAAAGCCTAGTCATCATCTTTTTCCTCGTCTTCCTCTTTTCTAAATATCCACATTCAAAAGAAAGACGTTCTCTGCAAGGGAGTTAGCACCCCGGTGAGAATTTCGATCAAGTCGACAACCTCGTGTGGATACCCGTAGAGGCCGGATGCGTGTGCGGCTTCAAGAGAACCAAATTCCACGATCATCACATTGCGGTGTAGATCTCCTCGCGCAAAGGTGAATATTAGATTTTCATTCTTCGTTTAATCTTAAATACATGAGGGATCCTATTTTACGTGGTTTTGAGATCGAACCTCAAGTTTCTCAAATATTTGTTTATTTGATTTTTTTTTCCGCTGCGTTTATTTTGCGCAAAATCATAACTATGGTATCAGAGTCATCCTTATGTTATTTAAGATTAAAATTATAGTCTTGGATATTTAAATCATTCTTTGTTGATTGAATGAATGATAAATCATTTTACCGATTTCGAAAAATTATTAAATTTTGATCAATACGAAATTATTTTAATCCGCAGAATACCAAAAAAAAAAAAAATGTCGTACGGACTGCTACAGTAATTCTGTACGGACTGCTACAGTAGTTCTAAAAAAAATAAATAAATATATTTTTTGTCAAATTTGATGAGATCAAAATTTATTTTTGAATTTTATTGATTAGATCAATTTATTTTATTGTAAAATTTGATGAGATCAAATTTTATATAGTTTTTCCACATAAGACGTGAACCATTGATGAGATCAAGTGGATATTTTTTGCGGATTAAAATATTGATCAAAATTGTTTGAATAACTGTTTAGTTAAATCAAACGATTGATAAGATCATATCATTTTGGTGATTTGATCATCTATTTTTTTGAAAAGTTGGTAAACGGTTAATTAAAATATCCAAAATTAATTATTGTGATTGTGATGCATGAGATACATATGGGTGATGATCATGGATACCAACCAATTTATTTTGTTTGGACATGTGATGTATGTTGTGTATGCGGAATTATGTAATTTTAAATTTGTTTAAATTAAGAACTCTGTGTATGGCTGTTTTGGGTGCCTGCGAGCACGAGCCAATTTTATTTGGAGACCTGTATCTCAATAGATTAGAGATAAAAGTTATCAAATGTAATTAATGTAATTTTATTCTTTTATTGGGTTGTATTTTGTTTGGTTGCACGTCATTGGTTGATTGATAGCAAACCGTTAGCACACAACAAGCTCAGATCGAGACGAGCTCTTGATGGCGGTCGGGTCAAGGAGTTGATGGTGATTGAATCAAGTTGTAGCTCAGGATTGGATCAAGAAGTTGAAGATGATCAAACCAATGGCGTGCGTGTGCTTGTATTTATGACCCTTAGACCCCGGTTCTGGCTCAGTGGCTCGAGCACGAATCTTCTTTTTAGATCCATGATCATCACCGGTTGCATTATATTTGTTTTTATGTGCAGTTTATTTTTATTTGCATGAGATACAAATAAATAAAATTAAATATGAGACCTAAATGCAAATCTCCTCATAAATATTAAGTCGAGGGGTCTTCCACCGTTGTAGAAGTGCGGGCGTCTTTTCTAGTGTTGATTGGCACGGTTGGTTACAGTGGTCAGTTGCATTGGGAAGGCGCAACCACTTTATTAGCATAAGATGCTGCGGAGTAAAGATGGGGTTGGGCTCAATATATGTCAGGTGAGTGACCCAATGACAGCTTTGCTTACGCGTTTGAACGGTGGCTCTGACTTAACTAAAGAATGAGGCCAATATTAGTCACGTGAGGCCTACAGGACTTAGAGACCGAACATCACTACAATTTGCTTAAGAAGCATTGGACAAGAATTGTCCACTCACTGGTTTCTGTATTGCCAATATCTGTCAGGTGAGGTGGTGTGGTAAACTGGTTGGACCGTAGTACCTACTTGAAACCATTGTCGCATTGGGTTTCCGTTTCTCTACCCGAGGAGTTTAAGAGACTCGAGAAAATAGTGGGAGGTTAATGTTTGCTTTTAAAAAATGTCCCTAAAACAAAATTTTGAAACAAATACAAATATCTAATTTGAATCTTTACTCTCTACAAATCAAGATATTCGCTTCTAATCCTTTTTCTCATTTTTTTCGAAACTAACTGCTTAACCGAAACTAATTATAAAGACTGGCTAAGAGACTTAAAATAGTTTTGAGTTTCGAGAAGCTTAGTTATGTTCTCAACCAGGACCTCCCTAAGTTACCAAACTGTCCAACAGCTCATCAAAAGGCAGTCTGTTCATGATCATTGTTTAACAATGATCAAAGACCTCGAGGAGCTTGAGAAGCTCGGCATGAAAATGGATAAGGAATTGCAAGTTGATATGATCCTGCAATCTCTTCTAGATTCATATGGACAATTTATTATAAACTACCATATGAATAAAATTGACTGCACCAATGCTGAGTTATTAAACATGTTGGTAACTACTGAGAAGACCTTGAAGAGTTCAAGGGGCTTGGTTCTTGCTGTGGAGCGGGCTTCCTCTTCCAAAAAAAAGTCTAATTGAAAGAAGAAACCTACAAAGAAACAAAAGACGAAAAACAAACCCAAGAGGGAAGCTCCTAAGAAGAAAGCCGCCGACAAAGAAAAATGTTTCCACTAAATGTCGACGGTCATTAGAAGGAACCGTCCCGTCTACCTGGAGGGCCTAAAGAATAAGAAGAAAGACACACCTTCAGAAGGTATGTCAGATCTGCTCATAAAAGAAACTAACCTTACGGTTTCCTCTACTTCCAGTTGGGTCATAAACTCTGGTTCTAGTTTTCATTTGTGTACTTCAATGCAGAGTCTAAGAAAAATTAGAGGGCTAAGGAAAGGTGAAGTCACCCTACGGGTAGGCAATGGAGCAAGAGTTGCTGCTGTCGCCACTGACACCTATCCTTTGCGACTACCGTTAGGACAAGTTTTATTACTTAAAGACTGTTATTATGTGCCTGCTACTAGCAGAAATTTGATTTCTATTTCTTCTTTAGCACAGAACGATTATATTTTTAATTTTGATAAAAAACTACTGCACAATTTATTTTATAAATAAAGTTGTTGGCCGTGGTTTTATGATTGACAGTATTTACCATTTACATATGGATGTATCTGTGAATGTTTTTGAGCGGGTAGTGAGTGCCGTTGGGTCTAAGAGACCTAGAGATGAGATAAACCTAAAGTATATGTGGCACCTAAGGCTTGGTCATATTGGAGAGGAAAGGATTAAAAGATTGGAGAAAGATAGGTTTCTGGACCCATTGACTTCAGAGTCTTATCCAGTCTGTGAATCCTGTCTTTAAGGAAAAATAACCAAATTACCTTTTGTAGGACAAGGGGAAAGGGCCACTGAGATACTTGCCTTGGTACACACTGATGTGTGTGGCCCATTTGATGTGCAAGTCAGGGGTGGTTATCTCTACTTCATAACCTTTACCGATGATTATTCACGGTATGGATATGTCTATCTTATGAGACACAAATCTGAAGCTTTTGAAAAGTTCAAAGAATTCAGATGTGAAGTAGAGAAGCAAACTGGAAAACCCATTAAGGCTCTTCGATCAAATCGAGGGGGAGAATACCTTAGTGGGGAGTTCCTAACCTATCTCAAAGAAAACGGCATAGTCTCACAATGGACTCCTCCTGAAACACCTCAACTTAACGGAGTGTCAGAACGGAGAAATCGAACTTTATTGGATATGGTTCGATCCATGATGAGTTTCACTGATCTTCCTTTGTTTCTTTGGGGATGTTCGGCCCATGACAAGCGATTACAGGCGGACAAGTTAGAGGCTAGGTCAGAAAGGGCTCGTTTTGTAGGGTTTCTAAAGAATCTTTATATTACTATTTTTACATCCCAAAGGATCACAATATAGTTGTGAGCCGACACGCTACTTTCTTGGAAAAACAGTTTATTCAAGAAGTAGTAAGTGGGAGAAAAATTGAGCTCGAAGAGAGAGTCTCTAAATAGCAACGAGTCCCAAAACCTACGAAACCTATTCATGCTGAGCCAGTACATGTAGCACCTAATCCACCTCGAAGATCGAGTAGGATCTCCCATCCTACTAAAAGATGCTTAGGTATTCTTACAGAGGAAGTAGAGAAAATGTTCCTCATAGGAGATAAGGAACATGGAGATGATCCTAAAACCTACAACGAGGCAATGTCTGACATCGACTCCGAGAAGTGGTTGGAAGCCATGAAGTTAGAAATTGATTCAATGTATTCCAACCAAGTCTGGACCTTGGTAGATCCACCAAAAGGTATAGTACCTATCGGGTGTAAATGGATCTACAAAAGAAAGGTAGGTTCGGATGGAAAGGTAGAAACCTATAAAGCAAGGCTGGTGGTGAAAGGCTATAGCCAACGCGAAGGCATTGACTATCAGGAGACCTTTTCGCCTGTGGCCATGCTTAAGTCCATTCGAACACTACTTGCCATTGCAGCATACCGTGATTATGAGATCTGGTAGATGGATGTGAAAACTGCCTTCCTAAATGGATTTCTTGAGGAAGATATCTATATGGTGTAGCCTTTGGGTTTCACTTCCAGTGACGAAAATCATAAAGTATTTAAGCTACAAAGGTCCATATATGGGCTTAAGCAAGCATCTCGGACTTGGAATACTCGTTTTAATGACATAATCAAATCGTTTAATTTCGTTAAGAATGAGGAGGAACCATGTGTTTATAAGAAAGTTAGTGGGAGTGCTGTTACATTCCTCGTATTGTACGTGGACGACATTCTCCTAATTGGAAATGACATTCCAATACTGACTTCGGTTAAGATGTGGCTATCTAAGAAATTCTCTATGAAAGACCTAGGGGAAGCATCCTATATTTTGGGGATTAAAGTCTATATAGATAGACCTAAGAGGATGCTAGGCCTCTCACAGAAAATGTACATAGAGGAGGTGCTGAAGAAGTTCAGCATGGAAAACTCTAAGAGGGGACTTCTACCCCTTAGGCATGAAATTTATCTCTCCAAAAAAAAGTGCCCCAATACATCTGAAGAGATTCAACAAATGAGCCAAATCCCTTATGCTTCAACTATAGGGAGCCACATGTATGCCATGCTATGTACACGACCTGATATCGCACTTGCTGTGAGTGTCACAAGAAGATATCAGTCCAATCCAGGTGAGGAGCACTGGACTGCTGTGAATAATATACTTAAGTACTTAAGAAGGACTAAAGATATGTTTTTGGTCTTTGGATGAGGAGAGCTGAAAGTACAAGGATACACTGATTCAGACTTCATGTCTGATGTTGACGACGGGGGAAGTCTGTGACGTCCCCAATAGTCCCACATCGGATGTGGATGGAATTGTGATTGGGTTTATATGAGACATAGACACTAGTAATAATAACTGGGCTTAAGCATTTTGGCCTGTGGTGTGGGCCCAACGAGTTATTATTGCTAGTGGGCCGGGTCGTTACATAGAAAGTCTACGTCGGGATACGTGTTCTTATGCAATGGTTGTCACGCCCCGAGTTTTAAAAATCAGGTCTACAATTTTTTTTTTTCTTTTTTTATAAATCAGAGTTCGCAAACTGGGCGTAACAGACCGCCACACATATAGGAAATCCCCTATCCAAATGGACAGAGTCTCCCCTATACATGCACGGCTAGGCGAGTACAACGATCATCAATCAGAGAGCAATAAATATCTCAACTAAACAATAAACTAATCAACAGGAATAATCCAAGATAAAACATGCTAATATCAGTTTGAAACATCTAAATCAAATAGAAGCTTAAATACTATGAAATGATAATCAACTACTAATCATCGAGATCTCAATCACAGATATATCATCAGGGGGACAGCTCTATCGTGACGGCCTCACTCGAACGTCCCGACATCCCAGCACCCGACCGACCTGAAAAATGGTCACCCAGGGGGTGTGAGATACACTGTACATGTATCCCAGTGGGCACGACGAGCCGAGAAATAGCTAATCGTACCTACTGGATACTAAAATCTGCGGATAGTAATAATCGATGGGTAAAGCTGAAATAAACAGGTAGTGTCTACTGATAATCAATAATCAGTGGCTAAAGCTGGAATAAGCAGATAATGTCTACTGACAATCAATAAGTCAATGGATAAGCTGAAATAAGCAGACAATGTCTACTGATAATCAATAAGTGCTGATAATCATGATATAACTGTACTAATCCAGCATAAAGGACTGCAGATAAGTAATACTGGAAATCATGATATAACTGAAATAATCAAGCATAAACTGAGCAGCGATGGTACAAGGTAAATAGCTACAAATGACAGTGCAAGCTAAAAATGATGCGTCAAAAATAAAAACCCAAGTATCCAATCATATGCCATTATTGGTCTCACAGAACCTCAGGCAATACCACTGATCCGCACCCCATCTGCTGACAATAACCCGGCACTCACAGATGCAATCGGGCTCACGGGTCCCATCTCTAGACCACTTTACCGGTAAAGAACATCTACACGGGTCATGACTCCGCTGATGTTCGTGAAGTACAACAGTGCGTGGCAATCATAATGCTATGCTCAAGCTCACGGTTTAATGACCGGGTAGTCGGCAAACCTGCCGAGATCCCCTCAGGGAAGCAACTATCTGTCTGTATATCAATCATGGGTCGATCATGCATATCTGAATATATAAGCAAGTATCTCCGGATATAAATGCAATATAACAAGTGGCCGATATGATAGAAAACACCAGGTATGATCAGACCGTGAAAATCTACTATACTGGGATATAGGAACTATCTGAATATATCAATCATGGGCCTGTCATGCATATCTGAATATATAAGCAAGTATCTCTGGATATAAATGTAGTATAACAAGTGGCATATATGATAGAAATCAACAGGCCTGATCAAACCATGAAAATCTACTGTACTGGGATATAAAAGCTGACGAGCAGGTATACATGATATGTCTAAGGAGATCAATGTCTATCAGGAAAGATCATATGGTATATAGGCAAAATCATCAGGACTAAATCAAGAACAGGCAAGATCATCAGGACTAAATCAAGAACAGGCAAAATCATCAGGACTAAATCAAGAACAGGCAAAATCATCAGGACTAAATCAAGAACAGGCAAGATCATCAGGACTAAATCAAGAACAGGCAAGATCATCAGGACTAAATCAAGAACAGGCAAGATCATCAGGACTAAATCAAGAACAGGCAAAATCATCAGGACTAAATCAAGAACAGGTGTCCGACTGGACTAAAGCAACCAGAGGGCCGAAAAGATAAAGCCCGGACCGAAGATAACCCACCTGAATGTAGGCAGATCCTCGAACTCCCGCTCGGCTACTGGGACGCTGGTGCTGAACAATTGGGCCCTGAACAGAAACTGTAGTCAGTAACAGACTCACACAAACCCATCCCGACGACACTACAATAACGCAACGCCAACACGGGACACTAAAGCCGTTTTACGAAACGAGATCCTATTCCCGCTCAACAAGAACCCACGGAACTCTAACAAAATGCTCAGTAGGTATGAAAACACTGTCTAAAGGCAGCCAGCGTGTCCCGACTATATCTAGGTCCATAGTACATCTTAAATTTGAATAAAAACACTATATTATTACTTGTTTCGACTCGTTCCTGCAATCCGGGAATCCAAAAGTAGTACTGTAAATTCTGTCACGTCCGTTTCGACGAGACGAAGCTCGTGCTCACAAGCTTGGGCTGACACGGGGCCCGAGGGCAAAGTTGGCCCATAACTAATTTAGCTCTATATGACATATTGCTACAACTTGTAATATGTTTAATCTCAGTGTGACTAAACTAGAGCATGATACACAGGTTGGACAGAGAAAGGTTGTGCTCACCTCGTGCACGTCGGAGGTCGGCCGGAAAGCTTGCCGGAGCAAGATGGTGCACCCTCCAAAGCAAACCAAGGCTCGGGTTGGGTTATCTTGGAGCAAGCCAGGCTCAGACCTGATGAAGAGGTGAGCATCGATTAGGGATAGGTCTCAGGAGGAGACTGGTCCATGCTGGGTCGAGCGCCGGCGGCCGGAGGCGGCGGCGGCCGGAAACAAACCCGAAACTACAAACTCGGGTGAAACATTGGAACCAAGCTACAGGGGCCACCCTGGCCCAAAATAAAATGCTGGGAGACATAAGAGGGGTGTTTAACTCCTACCTGGGCAAGTGGCCGGAGCCCGGAGCGCCGGAGGTGGCCGGAGGCCGAGGTCGGGTGCAACACGGGTGCAACTGCAGAATTTTTCATCCCGACGTCAAAGACTGCATGAAACCCCATGAAAAGCCTAGAAATGCTCAAATGAGCTTACCTGCCCGGTTGGCCGACGTCTGGAGGCGACGGCGACGCGCGGCGGCGGAGCTCGGTCGAGCTCGGGGAGCTCTAATGGCGGAATCCGGCCGGTGGTGCCTGAGTCGGTGCAACTTGGACCAAAAGCTCCCACTCGGTGCCAGAAAGCTTCTGGTGGCGATGGCCGGCGGCGTGGGTGAGCGGCGGCGCCGGGTGGCGAAGATCGGCCGACGGAAGAAGGAGACCGGATCTAGGGCTGGCTCGCGCGGCTTGGATTCTGCACCGATCTCCACCAAATCTTGAAGGTAGGTTTCAGTCGGTGAGGTAAGGAGGATCGGCGGCCCTGATCGTGGTTCCAACGGTTGGATGGAGGCGGCGCCCGAGACCGGCAAGAAATGATCATTCCGGCAACAGGGAGCTTTCGCCGGTGATCGGGACGACTGCGACCACCCCCACTTCACAGAAAATGCCTGTGCCATGTCAGGAACTCAATGGAGTGGTCCTTGGGCCATTCGAAAATAAAATCCTCCATGAACTCACCTTCGCCGAAAAGTTGGAGGAAGAAAGACGCTCCCGCGGCGGCGCACGGCGGCGGCGGTCGCCGGGTTCACCTCAGCTCGGCTTCTCAGACACGGGGGAGTCCTCAGTTGCAGCCCGGGCCTCCCTGGGTCTCTGGGAGCTGACCACCCACCTTGCAACCGAGATGAAGAAGGTGTTTGCTTCTCATTCTTCTCCGGCGACGAGGAGGCGGCGGCCGGTGCGCAACCCCCCCCCCCCCCTGGAGTGCGGCAGAGAGGAGGGAGTTGTTGGAGTGGACGGCTTGGGTAGAGGCTACGGCTTAGGGTTTGGAGAAACCCTAGCTTGCATGAGTTTAAATAGTGCATTAAGCACAATTGCTCTTTGGTCCCTCAACTCTTCATATTTGGAGCCCAGTCCCTCACAGCAGCTCCCTTTCACATTTAAGTCCCTCACCCAAGAGCAGCACGCAAAACGGAGCATAAAATGTAGGGTGTTTTGTGCAAAATACCGCATTTTTCACTGTTTTCACACTTTTCGAGGCATTTCTGTCGTCGAAACGAAAAACGGATTTCGCCACGACGTCCGGCTCGACGAATCTTATTAGGTAGCGATTTTTGTTTTTCGACGAAACGCCCGGATAAATTCTCGGTCCATAATTACTGTCTAACTATACAGTTTATCACGCTTTTCGAGACTTTAGGGTCGTCAAACAGAAATTCCGTCAGCGCCATTGCGTTCAGAACGACGAAATCGTTCAAATCGACTACCTGGATCGCTATGATCGGAGTCCAGACAGCGAATTGACTAACGTTGGCATTAAGGGGATTTCGAAATAGGGGTTACTGTTCATCTACTGTTCACAGCACTATTCACTTAAGTCGCGGGTCCCGCCCGCTTCTTCGCTGATTTCTGGAAGATCCGACCGTTGGATCTGAACTTACTTAATATCATTTTTGATCGGTTCGACGAGACGGTCGCACTGGTGATCTCGGATTTTCGAGATTAGGCTCGGATTGACAGGCGACATTTCAGCCTCGTAAACTGTTCAATTTACACAGTGGCAAAAAGGTCAACTGCGCTCTTGTGCCAAAATCAACTTGACATTTCCTTCTTTTCTTTTATTTATTTACAATAAAATTTCAAGTTTTTACAATGGTGGTTCGGTGTATTGGAAGAGTTCCAAACAACTAATCATCGTTGACTCTACTATGGAAGCAGAGTATATTGCCGCATCTGAGGCTGCAAAGGAAGCCTTTTGGTTTAAGAAATTTGTTGCGGAACTAGGTGTGATGCAATCAAATGCCATTCCAGTTTACTGCGACAACAATGGCGCCATAGCCCTGGCTAAGGAGACAAGGTCTCATCAAATATCCAAGCACATAGAGCGGCGGTTTCATATTATACGCGACTATCTCAAAAAAAGTACATCGAGGTACAGAGAGTAGACTCCGCGGATAACACGGGAGACCCATTGACTAAGCCGCTAAGCCAGCAGAAGGCTGAAGCCCACCTTGAGAAAATAGGGCTTAGGTATATGGCTAATTGGCTTTAGTGCAAGTGGGAGATTGTTAGATGTGTGCCCTAGAAGCCAATCTAGCCGACACATGTTTTCTTTTTAGGATATAAATTTGTATTTGACATTTTATATTATAAATGTTATTGGGTTTTTATTTCCATTCATGTTGTGTATGTGTCTATGAATTGTCCAAGAAATAATAAGATGATGATACGTATTCTCAAGAGTTGAGAATTTGAGACATGTATCATTAAAGATTAATTCCTAAATGCTCTCGATCGATGGATCATCACGGGGACAGTGATTGATCCGGTGAGATTGGTGCACAGGTCGCTTCCCTTTTAGGGTGGATTAGTCTCGAGTCAACAGTGTGGGAACACTGGAGCGAATGTGCAGGTGATTGTTGGAGAACAAGGGTACCGAGCGTGACCATCACGAGAAGTCACTTGGATATCTACTCACTCGTCAGTGACTAGCTTACTGATGTTGCAGTAGTGTGACTGGTCCTTTGACCTGCGGTGTCTTGGCTATTCACAATGGGGTTACTGTAGTTTGACTGTACATACACTTGGTCCCTAGCCATTCGGGCCCTTGCAGTTCATGTTGGCTGCAGTAGGTTCGTTGTAGGAATAGGGTGTACACATATATGGAATCTATCGCCCTTAGTAGATAAGGGAGTTAGTCCTATGTGATTTATGAGACCGAGTTTAGAAGACCTTGGCCAAGGCAGAGTAAATAACGGAAAGAGTTTCCGATATTAGAAACTCGAGTCAAATAAATTTGACATATGACAGACGATAGGCTTTGACAAGCAATTCCGTGACCTTCGTCTAGTTGGGACTCCTGATAGAAGGATTCTATCACACGTTAACTGCACCTAGAGGTTCAGTATTCTATTCTACTGGAATGCCACTATATGCTGCTAGGCGTCATTGGTGGATTGTGGGACTCATGAGAATTATCTAGATGATCGATAATTCTTATTGGGCTGAGTTGGAAGTGTTCTAACCCACTGAAAAGAGTTTCAGTGATATTATTGATGGTGATCACAATATATCTCACTACTAGTTAGATTAGAACCTATGGGGTCACATACATAAGAGGTTATGACTGATCGGATAATTGGATCGCAATTTTTGAATCGCCTGAGGATTTAATTATCAATATGTTGATAATTGGACTAATTTGTAATTGTTACAAATTACGGATATTAAAGTGCAAATGTTGCAAGAGAGGACTTACTAATAATTAGTGAGTTGTGAGAGGACTTAAGTGCAAATGTTGCATTAATGATTTGATTTGATCAAATTAGGATTGAGTTCAAGTCGAATTAAATTAGGATTTAATCGATTGAACCGATTAGGGATAAGATAAACTTAAATCTAATTTTAAGTTTATCTCAATGTTTATCTTAATGATTAAAAAAGATATTATATCCCTCTTTATACGTATGAGTTTTCTTTAATAGAAAAAAAGAAAAAAGAGAAAACCCTAGCCGTCATCTTTTTTCTCATCTTTTCTAAATATCCACATTCAAAAGAAAGACGTTCTCTGCAAGGGAGTTAGCACCCCGGTGAGAATTTCGATCAAGTCGACTACCTCGTGTGGATACACGTAGAGGCCAGACGCGTGTGCGGCTTCAAAAGAACCAAATTTCACGATCATCACATTGCGGTGTAGATCTCCCCGCGCAAAGGTGAAGATTAGATTTTCGTTCTTCGTTTAATCTTAAATACATAAGGGATCTTATTTTGCGTGGTTTTGAGATCGGATCTCAAGTTTTTCAAATATTTGTTTATTTAATTTCTTTTTCCCCTGCGTTTATTTTGCGCAAAATCGTAACACTTCACACTCCTCAACCACCATGAGTCACCCATATTGTGACGCCCCACTTCCCAGGGGGTCACCCATTCTAGAACTACTCTAGCTCTAGCACGCTTAACTCTCATGTTCCTCTTGGATCTTGCTACCATCCAAAATGCTATAGCCGGGTTAGAGATTTAGTCCTATTATATCATTTATATAGAGGACTAATCCAAATTCCGGGGTGTCACATTCTTCCCCCCTTTAAGCCCTGACGTCCACGTCAGGCTCAAGCACACTCACAAGCACCAGGCGATGTGAGACTCGTCTCGCTAGCCTTAGCCGACCTTGTGGGGAGCTGCACTCCACCCACAACGGTCATTAGCCGGGGAGCCTCGCTCTACCCGCTATATAACCATGGCTCAGCCGAGACTCATCTCACATTTCCGGCTGGTGAATGGCTCTGATACCAACTGTGACGCCCCACTTCCCAGGGGGTCACCCATCCTAGATCTACTCTAGCTCTAGCACGCTTAACTCTCATGTTCCTCTTGGATCTTGCTACCATCCAAAATACTATAGCCCGGTTAGAGATTTAGTCCTATTATATCATTTATATAGAGGACTAATCCAAATTCCGGGGTGTCACACATATAGTCCCAGCTGAGCAGAACAACAATCAAAACACATAAAACCACTATTTGGCCGGTCCAAAACAAAAATTTAACATGATGAACTCAACTAACCTCACCACTAACTAGAGATAGCTCAAAATCAACAAGTTGAGAAAAGAAAACCAGCTAAGAAATCACCTAAAAATCTCGCGAAAACAATAAACTTGGTCAGAATCGGGCACTCGCAAGAGGATCCGAGTCTTCGTAGCTACTATAGTCAATCTCGGGCATCCGAACCTGCATCCGAAACTCAATCACCACTCGACACATGTCAGCACCACACGATACACTTGAGGGAGCCCATCAACTCACTTCCGGACTGCTACAATAAATTTTGGGTGTTCGAAAATAAGATCCAAAATCATCACTAGCAAATTTGCTCATTCAGGCGCCCGAAATCTGATCAGAGCACCTGAAACCTCTAAAAACTTCAGTTTTCTTTGATTTTATGATTCCGAGTTTGTTTTCGCGTTTATTTCACGCCAAACGACTTATGCTCGACTCAACACTCTACAGACTTGTCGATAAGCTAACTCTACTATACCCAAATAGCTATTGAATACCGGAACACTACATATTAGCATAAGAAAATGCCCACGGATAAGAAGGAATTAAGAAGAATTAAGTAATCTTAGCAGAATGATAAGTAATGTTGTGGATTGAAACATTTAATTCTTAACTATTAGCCAAACTTCTATCCTATATATATTTACTTGAATATATTTGATTTTCTAAGTTGTAAAGTATTGATTCTTTTACCTAACTTTTTTTTTTTTGAGTGCTAATGATGAATTAGTGATAATATTTTGTAATACTATATTGGTAAGCAATGTAAGAATAATAATGTAAGACTAGTGAACATGCAAGGGAAGTGTAATTGAAGATTACCTAAAAAAGGCATGTGGTCCTACTCCCATATTTTCCTTCTTAGAACTCAAATAACAAAGTAATATAGTAACATGTTACCTAACAAAACCATTTCTTAGTTAAAAAAGTGACATCAACATATAGGTGGAATTTGTGAAATATCCTAATGAACAAAGCAAATACTTTACAAAAATAATAAGAGCAATGTTATCTGTACATTTATTTTTGAATATATATTTTATATTTTATTCATCCAAAAATAAAGTGTAATTTACTAGTCACTTCGAAGTGACCAGTAAAATTCATCCGATCCTAAAATAAGTAAAGTATAAGATGTACACCCATTTTAGAATGTATATCTAGCTTTTTTTCAAACAATAATACACTATTCTAAAGTTTAAGTCTATATGAATGTAGGCCAAGATCACTATTTGGAATTAAAGACTCCATATTCAATATCAATATTTCCTTTTTTAAAGAGATATTATCCACTATCAAGTTGGCAATCTTTATATGAATGGCTAGCTAGCTCATTCTCCACCTATTTGAACCACCCCTTCTCTCTCTACCACATAACTTAGGAAGTACAGTTTATTGCATGCAAAATTCGTAAAAAATAATTTTCGGTAAAAAAAATATTTTACATTTCATAATATTTGCTTTGTAGGAAAAAAAAAAAAATAGTTTTTAATCAAAATTTATTTGGTTGAAAGAAAAAAAAAATTATATTTGTTTTGTTCGGTGAAACGCAAAAAATGAAAACATATTATTTTTTTCGAGTCTGTAAAAGGTTTTTTTTTAAAAAAAAAAAAAATTGTGACTAAACAAACACACGAAAAATAATTTTTCAAATCAAAAATTAATTTTTACTGCATTTATTAGCCAGTCAAACGCACTCTTATTTAGTGTGTATACTGTTGGCTATTTATTTATAAATTAAAATAGGCCCAACTTTCTGTTCCGTGATAATAGGCCCAGAAAACTAATAAGTTGAGTTGGGTGAGCCCAATAAGTTGAGTGGGGCTGCGGTCCACAATAGACCTAACGGCAAGAGGTCAACAATAGACCTAACGTCCAGATGGGTTGAGTCCGGTCGACCTGTGGGCGCTGTGTCTGTACACTTTAAGGTAATGTTTGGTTCGAGGATTATAAGTTTAGGGATAAATTTTTTTATTCCTGGAATAGCTTGCTATTCCGGAATAGTGAGGGATAAAAAAAAAAATAGTGTTTGGTTTGTAAAGCTGTTATTCTTAGGAATAGCTGAAATTGTGTTTGGTTCATTTCTTAGAATAAACGAGAATGGTAAAAAAATAAAAATAATTATAATTTTAAAATAATAATATTTTATCTAATTAATTAATATAAAATATTAATTAAATAATAATTAATATTTGTATAAATTAAAGCTTATATTTTAGTAAATAATACCGTTTAAATTTTTTAAACTTAAAGTTAAAATAATTAAAATTTGTATAAATTTAAAAATTTATTAAATTTATAAATTTATTAAAAATTAAAGTTACAAATTTTAAAAATTATAAAATTTAAAATATCTCTAAATTTAAAATTTTAAATTTTAATTATCTCGAAAAATGTGTAAAAGGTGATGCAAAAATTTTAATTTTTAAATTTTTATAAATTAAAAAATTTCTATAAAAAAATTAAAAATTTATATATACAAAATTTGTATAAATTTTAAAATTTCAAAATTTTAAATTTTTAAATTTTTAAAAATTTGAAGTTAAAAATTTTAAAATTTATAAAATAAAAAAAAATTAAATTTAAAATTTTATAAATTTTATAAATTTTAATTTAAATTTAAAAAAATAAAAAATAAAAAAGATAGAAATAAAGTTGTTTCCGGATGGGAACAACCTTATTCCCACCAATGAGGAGAATTGTTATCCTTTCTCCTTAACGGGCTATTCCAGAATAGCCCGTTAAGGAAGGAATAACAAATCGCTTTATTTTTTTTTGTCTAGGAGATAAATTGGTGATAAAGGAGTTATTCCACTTTATTACCCAACCAAACATAACCGAAGTGAATTGGTTGCATATTTTTAATAACTCGATCTTTTGAAATTAATAGTTAACTCTAACCATCCGACATGTATGGCCGAATTTGTTAACAACTTCTCGGCTTTATATAACCCTACAAAAAAAAAACTAATTATGCAAAAACTCCATTCACCCCAAACAAGGCATCCAGCATCCTCTACAACTAAAGAAGATTGTGCATGTTTTTCGATTAATTCGATTTACTTACGGAAAAAGATTAATAACCCACAAAATGGGGAGCAGAAAGAGCAGGAACATCTTTCTTACGTGGAATCCAACATCTTTTAAAATAAAGTGAGTTATCTTCACTTTTTTTTTTTTTGTACTGGCAAAGCTTTTTAAATATAATAATACATATTCAATGATATATACAACCTGAAATAATATATATATATAAAGAGAGAGCGAACTATGCTGGAATACTACCAATAGTATTTTTAAGTGTAGAAATACTTAAAGCGAATTTACATTCAAAATTAGGTGTAGAACTATGCTGGAATACTATCAATAGCATCAACTCACGCAACAAATAGCAAACACAATACGGCTGTACAAATAGATAAACAATTCATAGAGATATGATGCTTGAAATGCTTTACAGCGTCTTTACCGAAAATAATGCGAATCCACATATCATTAAACATTACTATTGTTATGATTTGATTAGATTTGTAGTTGAATCCAAGTTGGATTAAGATTAATATTTAAATCTTAAAGATATAGGTTTGTTAAGATTTAAATATTAATTAAAATAAAATTCTATTTAGATTAGAATTTGGATAGCTTTTGATGTAAGCTATAAATATAGCATATATGCTATTATTTTACGGTGGGGTTAAGATGGCCACACCCACAGTGGTGGTAATATCCATGGAGGTGGTGGGGGCTACAATTTAGCCACACCCATATAGTGGTATCCATACCCACGATGGTGTTAACACCCATGGAGGTGATGGGGGCTTGGATTTAGCCACACCCATAATCTTCTAGGTTTATAGAAGACGAGAGAAGGGTGAGAGAGATTTAGGAGGAGGGCTCGGGTTGAAATTACTCTATTGCAGAAGAGGAGTCGGTGTAATTCTTCTCTTGGTTAATCGGTGTAATTCTTTTCTTGGTTAATGAATCTTATTTCACCCTCATATTTTCTCTTTTGGTTTTTTTTCTCTTTGTGGTTGTATTGGTTCCAGTTTTATTGAGGGGACAGGTTTATAGTAAAAATCCGATTTGATGTTTCCGCTGCGGAATCCCAACTCTAGGCCATACCGGCGTGGATTGCGGTATCGAAGCGGGTTGCGGATTCACAGAATCTGGTACCGGGACAAGTACCGAATTTTCCCAACAATTAGTATCAGAGCTAAAGGTTGGTGATCCTCAGGAGAAATCCACATCAGAGTACTGGATTACCGATCATCATGGGAGGCGATCACAATTTGATCTCGCTAGGCGTGTTGGACTCGAAGGTATGTGATTTTTCAGCTTCAGGTGGAGCTAGCTATGTGGGTCCAAAAGCGAGATCGGATCGTACAGAGATGCAGTCATTAAGGTAGAGCGGAGGAGAGCTCAATGTAGTGATTGAAGACTACAAATCAAATCAAGGTGGAGATTGTTAGGATTTGATTAGATTTGTAGTTGAATCCTAGTTAGATTAAGATTAATATTTAAATCTTAAAGATATAAGTGTTAAGATTTAAATATTAATTAAAATAAAAATTTATTTAGACTAGAATTTGGATAACTGTTGATGTAAGCTATAAATATAGCATATGTGGTATTATTTGACGGTGGGGTTAAGGAGGATATACTCACGGTGGTGGTAATACCCATAGAGGTGGTGGGGGCCAGAATTTAGCCACACCCATATAGTCGTATGCACACCCACGGTGGTGGTAACACCTATGGAGGTGGTGGGGCTAGGATTTAGCCACACCCATAGTCTTCTAGGTTTATAGAAGACGAGTGAAAGGTGAGAAAGTTTCAGGAGGAGGGCTCGGGTTGAAACTACTCTATTGCAGAAGAGGAGTCGGTGTAATCGGTGTAATTCTTCTCTTGGTTAATGAATATTATTTCACCCGCATATTTTTTGTTTTGGTTTTTCTTCTCCTTAGTGGTTGTATTGGTTCCAGTTTTGTTGAGAGGACGGGTTTTATGGTAAAAACCCGATTTGACGTTTCCGCTGCGGAATCCCAACTCTAGGCGGTACCAACGTGGATTGCGGTACCGGAGCGGGTTGCGGATTCACAGAATTTGGTGCCGGGGCGAGTATCGGATTTCCCAACAATTATTTTTTTAAGATGTTTTTCATCCGAAAAGTTTATTTTAAAATCTAAAAATACAATAAAAAAAATCATGAATCTCTTTGATTAAAACTGTTTCCAACACGAAAACTCAATCTTTTGAAAACAAAATACAACGTGGGGTAGAAAACATCGCAATAAAAATTTGCGAGATTACAAGGTCCATCCACACAATCGCAGAACCAAAATCTACCGTTTATTAAACCAAACAATCAGTCAGTTGAATCAAGATGAACATCACTGAACCACAACTAAAAAATACAAATAAGTCTCAACCATCATCTCCCGCGGCACCTGAAATTAGGCAAAAGTGATAAATCAACTAGGATCTTCCAGTGGGTATCGCAAGCTGACGAAAGCAAGTTGTACTCACTGGCAACCGAAAGATAAACAAATGTATGAAATAGCAATAACGAATACAATAGTAAATCATATCTACAGATAAATGGATAACAAAAGTACCACTACTGCTACTGTAACTAAAAATATGCGTTAACCGGACAGATAGTCCAACTATACCCAATCAACCACCATGTTGATCAAAAGACCTTAGCCAATGTCACATCCTGCTCAACCTAGCATATATTCCTAGCATTGGCCACATAGGGCTCACAGGTCGGAAATACAACCGTTTTTTCGAGAAAGAACACCATTGTGATGGTCAAACCGCTGGTGTACGTGAAATGCACACGAGTTGTGACGATCGATGTAATATAATCAATAGTCAACCATTGGCAAGTAGCTAACAAGAAATCCACAATGGATTTAAAACTACCGACCAATGAGGTCACCCAATCTCATAGATATATATATCGCCGACTAATCATGTCAAACTAGTCATATAATGACATCTAAACAAATACCACTCTACACTAAATCATGATGAATATAATCGAGGGTAAGAGTTGAGCAAACAAATGCGAAGTCAAATGGTGATCAAGTGCTCAATATGCAAGGTGTGTATAATCAAGTAAAAGGGAAAGGAAGAGAATGTCACCGAGCCAGCACCACTGTAGCGACTTTGGATCGAAATTACCCACCTAAAATTAGACGAGGCACCTAACTCCCAAGGTGCTTCTGATCGTCGATCGAATCTACAAAAGATCTAGAGAGTCCAAAACTAAACCTTATGTGACTCAAAGTCACCAATCACGTAATCCCAACCATCGAAAAATCGGCTCCTTTAACCGAGCCCCGAAACCCCGCCAGAATTTCTGGCAACTCATCCGAGTACTTCCGAAACCTACGAAATACCTCGAAAATACATTTAAATGTAAGTAAGCCGTAACGAGTTCCCGAAAATGTCGATTTCGGCTCCAAAAGCCTCCGTCGTCCACCTGCTATCTCCGAACACATGAGACAGCGAAGGTAACAAGACAACAAGACTCAAAGACATGTATAAGGCATACACGTTGATCGAAACGCGAATCTCGTACCGAAAACAACATTACATTGGCGATTTTACCGATTAACTCTTCGAATTCCTATTTATACCACACGAAGGCTGTCAGAGCTTAGACGATCAGTACAGAGGGTGGGTTCACGCTGCCCAAGGCAGCCCACATGGCCGATTTGCATAAAAGTCCCATGATAATATTCTATTTGTAATATTAATGCAATAAATAGAGTTTTATGGATTTAATCGAACTTTGCAAACTTCAGCAACCAACCAGCAGCATAGACTGATAGGTCACGATGTGTCGAAGTCCGTGCTCACTGTCCGGAGCAAAAGCGGTGGCCGAGGATCGCTCCAGAGCTACCCGAACCGATGATTCTATGGTCAACAGGAGCGACACAGAGGAACCAACAATACGAGGCCAATCAGGATGCAGCAAAGGCGAGCACCGTGATGTATCAACGTCAATGGTGGTCGTGCTCCACCTTCGAGGGGTCGCCAGTGATCGTACTGGCCGAAAAAAGTAGCTCGGCCAAGAATTGCCTTGTGTTCGGGAAGATCTGGGACATGGTGCAAGGAACGCAGTTTCGATGGCCTGGAGGCGCGGGCACCGGCCGGAGGAGAGTGCGGCCGACAAGGACGACCGTTAGGGTAGGTGGTTAGTGGCTGGAGGCGGCGGCGGCGGCGATCAAAAAATCGCGGTAAATATAGGGCACTGTGGTTCAAAAGTTAAATCTGGCGACGGGGGCAATCAAGGGGACGACGGAGCGGCGTCGGAGGTCCTCTGGTATCCTCTGGCATCGACCGAGATCGCGGGAAGTGGCGACGGCGACCGAACAAAAAGTCGTGGCTGTCCATGCCCGATGTTGCTTCAAGAGGTAGCTCTGCAGCATGGTGGCTGTAATACTCGAGAAATTTAAACTTGAAATTTGAGATTTAAATTTGAATTATGGAAATTTGAGTAATTCAAATTTTGATATAATTCTCAAGAAATTTAAACTTCAAAATTTTGAATTACTCAAATATCCAGAATTCAAATTTAAATCTCAAATTTCAAATTTAAATTTCTCGAGTATTACATCAAATATTGGGTATTCTTGCAAAATATACTAAATTTTACTATTTTTTCACGCTTTTCAAGGCCTTAGAGTCATCGAACATAAAAACGGTCGACACCACGATGTTTGGTTCGACGAGACCTATCAAGTAGCGAATTTGGTTTGTCGCATTTGGGCTTTGTTCGGCTACTTTGGACATCTATTTAGTGAGATTCACTCTTTTGCATGCTTTTTGATGACCTTGACTCGTCAAACTGATAATCAGATCACACCATCTCGTTCAGCTCGACGAGACTATTCAAATAGTATATTTACTTCGTCTAGATCGGATACAGTTAGGTTAGGTTAGCAGCTTTCTCGGGAATATCCCTGAACTTTGAATTTTCGAATTACTCAAATTTTCATAATTCAAATTTAAATCTCAAATTTCAAATTTAAATTTCTCGAGTATTACATCACCCACTCCTTATAAAAAGTTTCGTCCCTAAAATTTAAATACTACTAAGAACAAACAAATGAGGAAAACACTCTTGCATATCAGACTCGCGCTCCCAAGTGGCTTCACGTTCCTCGTGGTTCTCCCATTGCACTTTCATGTAGGGGATCGTCCTATTCCTCAGCTTCTTCTCATCACGTGCTAGGATCCATAGTGGAGCTTCATCATAGCTCAGATCCTCTCGAAGCTGGACTATCGTGGGGCTAATCACGTGGGAAGGATCCCTAATGTACTTTCGGAGCATGGAGACGTGAAATACATTGTGCACGTGGGCGAGACTAGGGTGAAGAGCCAGCCGATAAGCCACTGGACCGATGCGCTCAAGTATCTCAAAGGGTCCCACAAACCAGGGGCTCAGCTTATTCCGCAATCCGAATCGCTTGATTTTCCTAGCTATGACACCTTCAGCAGGAAATGGTCAACAACTTGGAACTCAAGGTCGCGACGACGCTGGTCCAGATAGCTCTTCTGTATGCCTTGTGCGGTCAACGACCGCTGCCTCACTACTCGAACCTTGGGTTCAGCATCCTTAACCAAGTCTGGCCTGATGATCCGGCGTTCTGCGACATCGTCCTTACAAATTGGAGACCGACATCGACGCCCATATAATGCCTCGTAAGGCGCCATATCAATACTCGCCTAATAACTGTTGTTATATGCGAACTCCACCACAAGCAGGTATCTGAACCAACCATCTCCATAGTCCAGTACACAAGCTCGTAACATATCCTCTAGAGTCTGAATGACACGCTCAGACTGCTCATCACTCTGCAGGTAGAAAGCAGTGCTGAAATTTAGCTTAGTACCCACGGACTACTATAGGTTCCTCCAGAAGTGGGACACAAATCGAGTGTTCCTGTCTGAGACGATCGACACCGGCACACCATGAAGCCGGACAATCTCATCAATGTAAAGCTATGCAAGTCGATCTCTGGACCAAGTCGTGTGGATCGGTAAAAAGTGGGCCGACTTTGTGTGTCGATCCACTATAACCCATATAGCATTATAGCCTCGCTGGGATCGAGGCAGACCGGTGACAAAATCCATCGTGATCTGCTCCTACTTCTACACTAGCACAGGAAGTGGTTGTAGTTTTCCTGCCGGTCGCTGATGCTCAGTTTTCACCTGTTGACACTCCAGGAACTGAGCTACATGCTTCGCCACATCTGCCTTCATTCCATACCACCAATAGTGCTACATTAGGTCCTTGTACATTTTGGTTCCACAAGGATGTACAGTGTACAAGGATCTGTGTGCCTCAGTAAGGATCTCATTTCTTTAGTCATTATCCTTCGGAACACACCAACGACTCCTAAATTGGATAGAGCCATCTGCATGCATTTGGTAGTCGTCCGCCTATCCCAGTGAAATAATCTCTCAAATCTTCTGGAGAGAAGGATCCGACTGCTGTCCCTCTTTTATGCGATCTAGCAAGGTAGGTTGTACCACCATCGCTAAAAGTCGAGCATTCGATCCCGCAGGAACAATATCCAAGTCCAATCTCTGAAACTCCTCCACCAAGCGATCCTGCTCGGTGATCATCATAAGCTTAGACGAAACATGCTTTCGGCTCAATGCGTCTGCCACTACGTTCGCCTGACCAGGATGATACTGGATAGTCAGGTCATAATCTTTTAGAAGCTCGAGCCATCGTCGCTGCCTCAAGTTCAACTCTTTCTGGATAAAGAGATACTTAAGACTCTAGTGATCAGTGTACACCTCGTAGTGGACGCCGTAGAGATAATGCCTCCACAGCTTAAGGGCAAATACCACTACCGCGAGCTCCAAGTCATATCTGGTATGGTTCTGCTCGTAGGGCTTCAGCTGTCGCGACGCATATGCTATCACTTTGTCATTCTACATCAGGACACAATCCAGACCGATCCGAGAAGCATCGCAGTACATGACGTAATTCTCGCCTGGGATCGGTAGGGTCAGTATCGGCGCCATAGTCAGTTGGCACTTTAGCTCGTCGAAGCTAACCTGGCATTCAGGATTCCAGAGAAACTTTTCCTCTTTTCTCGTAAGACGGTTCATCGAGGCGGCGATTTTGGAAAACCTCTTGACAAATCACCTATAATAGCCAGCAAGACCAAGGAAACTATGGACCTCAGTCACATTAGTCGGCTGTGGCCAGTCCACAACTAACTCAATCTTCTTCGGGTCCACCGCAACTCCTGCCTCCGAGATAACATGTCCCAGAAATGTCACCTCTCGGAGCCAAAAATCGTACTTGATGTAATACTCAAGAAATTTAAACTTAAAATTTGAGATTTAAATTTGAATTCTGAAAATTTGAGTAATTCAAAAATTGAAGTAATACTCGAGAAATTTAAACTTCGAATTTTCAAATTACTCAAATTTTTAGAATTCAAATTTAAATCTCAAATTTTAAGTTTAAATTTCTCGAGTATTACAGCGGCGTCAAGGCCCGTCGGGACGGGGTCGTCGGAGCTCATAGAGGTCGGCGGTGTGGGTCAGGGGTGGCACGGCCGTGGGTTGAGGACTCAGGTCACCAAGGGATAGAGAGAGAGAGAGAGAGAGAGAGAGAGAGAGAGAGAGAGAGAGAGAGATGGAAAGGGATGATGGTTGACTTTCTGGCCACCAGAGGAGACACCGGAGGGTGGAGGTCGGTGGTGGCGACGCGGGGGAGGCCCTGTGGCGGGTGGGTTGCGAGAGAAAAAGAGAGGGAGTCGTGGAACCTTAGATTGTATATATAGTGTGTTTGGTAAAATTGCGCTAAAACCCCTCCATACTTGAAATTTTCAATACAGTCCCCCATAGCGTGCGTAAAATGCGCAAAGACCCCTCCGCATGCGATTTCAAGCAAATCCACATATAAAATATCGCACCTTTTCCATTAAAACTAAACTTGAAATTTTGACCATTTGTCGTATTTCACGCTTCTCCATAGTTTCGATACACTGAATCCAAAAACAAACTTCATCACGACTTCCGGCATTGTCAAACCATTAAAGTAATAATTTTGTTTCGTCAGAAACGATCCCCACTACGCAAATTTAGCCCTCTTTCTTTCTATCCCTAATTTTAAATATAATTTTAAATTTAGAATTAAATTCAAATTCATTAAATTCAAAATTATAATTATTACATCTCAAGATAATTATTTCCTCAATCACTCTCTTGCAAGCAAAACACCGATTGAGCATATTCTTTCGTGTTGTTTATCTACTACACGGTTATATGAAAATTATAGGAATAAGATACTTTTATTATATTAAAAACATATTTTTTTCTGTAAAAATAGTGCATGAATGTTGATTGTTAGATGTATGCCCTAGAAACCAACCTGGCCGACACATATTTTCTTTCTAGGATATAAATTTGTATTTGATATTTTACATTATGAATGTTATTGGGTTTATATTTTCATTCATGTTTTGTATGTGTCCATGAAATGTCCAAGGAATTAATAAGATAATTATATGTATTCTCAAGAGTTGAGAATTTGAGACATGTATCATTAGTGATTAATTCCTAAATGCTCCCGATCAATGGATCATCACGGGGACAGTGATCGATCCGGTGAGATTGGTGCACAGGTCGCTTCCCCTTTAGGGTAGATGAGCCTCGAGTCAACAGTGTGGGTGTCTGCCGCCACGAACGAACCAACTCACGATGAGTGGTCATTCATGAAACAGATCGAGTTTGCTTAAAGCTTTTTATTTGAAATCAAGTTTGTAGGCTCATGGCTTTCAGCAGATTCAAGAAGCTGCTGTTAATTATCCCACACTTGCAGTGTTATGGGACCCTCAATTAAGAGACCAAAAATAAATACTGATATGAAAAGGACCGAAGCGTGAATGGATAAAATTTATTAATATAATTTACTATGTACATGGCTTAAGCAGGGGTATACCCCCACTGTACATAAGTAAAATTAAAATGCTCAGTTCCTGGACTTGGCGGTCAATCGGAATTAATTTGTTCAGTTTGAAGACTTGATGGTCAAGTTAAAATAAGTTTGATTTTAACTTTCTTAGTTTAAAGACTCAGTGGTCAAATTTAATTTGAATTTGATTTTGATGTGTTCAGTTTTAATGACTTGGTGGTCAAGTTGAATCTGGCTTATGGGTCAAGGAAGTTGACTTAGCCGGTTATGTTGGATTCCGCTCGGTTTGAACTGTTGATAGGCTTCAATTCGAGTGGGATTAGTTTTTTGATTCGTCCCTGAAGTTCGGTCTGAATCTTGCTTAGGTCCAAATTGAATCGGTTTGAACCTTTTGTGTTTGATTTGGGATGAGCTGCCTTAGGCTTTCGCTCGGTTTGTCCTTTTTGAGTTTGATTTGGGTCGAACCGTTATACTTCGGTTCAAAACCCTTTGAGACATGGTTTAAGTCGAACCCTTATGACTTAGTTCGAGACCTTTTGAATTTAATTTGGGTCGGGCCCTTATAGTTTGGCTCAGCTTGGACCCTTTTGTAGTTCGGTTTGGTTCGGATTGTTACCTTATGGTTTGGTTCGGATCGTAACCTTATGGTTTGGTTCGGATCGTAATCTTATGGTGTGACACCCCCGGAATTTGGATTAGTCATATATATAAATTATACAATAGGACTAAATTTCTTAACCCAGCTATACCATTTTGGGTGGTAGCAAGACCCAAGAGATTAAGAGAGTTAAGCGTGCCAGACCTAGAGTAGTTTTAGGATAGGTGGCCCTCTGGGAAGGCGGGGCGCCACATATGGTTTGGTTCGAGATCCGTTTGAACTTGAAACTCTATTGCATTTGGTTTGGATTGAACCTTTATGGTTGGATCCTTTATAGTTCGATTTAAATCGAACTAGCTTGTGGTTCGGTTTGGGTTTGAACAGACTTCAGTTCAAGTTGAATCCTTCACGGCTTGGTTTAAGTAGAATTGTCTTGTCATTCGGTTTGACTCAAACCTCATGTGGTTCGGTTTGGGTTCAACCGGGTTGTACTTTGGTTCGGCTTGACTCAGACCTCCTGTGGCTCCGTCTGGGTTGAATTGACAAGTTGAATATTTAAGCCGAACCGGCTTGTGGTTTGGTTTGGTTCGAACCTCATGCAACTCAGTTTAAGTTGAATCCGCTTAGGTTCAAGGTGTATCCTTCATGGCTCGGTTTAGGTCGAGCCAGCTTATGATTCGGTTCGACTTGGCTCAGTCCTCCTGTGATTCCATTCATGTTGAACCGGCTTAGGTTCAATTTAAGTCAAACCGGTTTGTGTTTTAATTCGGTTCAGCTCAAACCTCATGTGGTTCAATTTGAATTATATATCTCAATTGTTTTTGTTTTAAATCATATCCATATTGGGTTCAGTTGGCAATTCGATTTAAATCGAATTAAGTCAAGTCGTGCCTATCACGAAGATGGTGATTGGCTCGATCGGTGCCTATCACGAAGATGGCGGTTTGATCGAGTCGAGCCGTGCCTATCACGAAGATGGCGATTGGCCCGACCGGTGCCTATCACGAAGATGACGGTTTGATCGAGTCGAGTCGTATCTATCACGAAGATGGCGGTTTGGTCGAGTCGAGCCGTGCCTATCACGAAGATGGCGGTTGGCTCGACCGGTGCCTATCACGAAGATAGCGGTTTGGTCGAGTCGAGCCGTGCCTATCACGAAGATGGCGGTTGGCTCGATCGGTGCCTATCACGAAAATGGCGGTTTGGTCGAGTCGAGCCGTGCCTATCACGAAGATGGCGGTTGGCTCGATCGGTGCCTATCACGAAGATGGCGATTTATTTTTGTAATTTTTATTTTTTATTTTATTATTATTCTTTTTTTGGTGGGTTTGATCATGTCGGGCCTATCACGAAGATGGTCGCTCGATCGCACCAAATGAACGGTTTGGTTTAAATCGCCATGTTCCGACTGTGTCGAGCCTATCACGAAGATGGTCACTCGGTAAAAAGAAAATCTAAAGTTAGGTTTGATCGTGTCGAGCCTATCGCGAAGATGGCCGCTCGATCACACCAAAAGAACGGTTTGATTTGAGTCGTTATGTTTCAACCGTGTCGAGCCTATCACGAAGATGGTCGCTCGATAAAAAAAAAATCTAAAGTTAGGTTTGATCGTGTCGAGCCTATCGCGAAGATGGCCGCTCGATCGCACCAAAAGGACAGTTTGATTTGAGTCGTTATGTTTCAACCGTGTCAAGTCTATCACGAAGATTGCCGCTCGATACAAAGGTTAACGATACATGTGCGCAATAAAAAAAATCTAAACTCGTGTTTGATCGTGTCGAGCCTATCACGAAGATGGCCCCTCGGTCAAACAGACAAGAGATCATATGTTTTATCGTTTGCATCTATGCGTCATCTCTTTATTGTCGTGGAAGTCGAGTTGCCTTCGTTGTTTTTGTCATCGTCGTCTTTGTTGTTGAAGAACAAAAGCCCGAAGCCGCCTTTTCTCTTTTTTTCCCTTTTTTTTTTTTTTGCTTGCTTGGACAAATCGGGGTGCACCAAGCATTGCCTTTGCTTGGTGCTGCCTTGTGGATGGAAAAAAAAAAAACCTTGCACGCCCAGAGAGAGAGAGAGAGGGAGAGAGGGAGAGAGAGAGAGAGAAAAAAAAAAACTCCTTTTTTTTTTTTTTTTTGCCTTTTCTTTTTCTTTTTTCTGCTATGGATAGGCTCGACACGATCTTTTTCTGCTATGGAGTTTTTTTTTTTTTTTTTGCTGCTAGGGAGTTTTTTTTTGCCGCTGCTATGGAGTTTTTTTTTTTCCTTTTTTCTTCTTTCTACTCACGGGTCTTTTTCTAGCTTTTCTCTCTAGCCCCCTTCTTTTTTCTCTAACCCTCTTTAATTTATAAGAGTCTTAAAATCTCATTTTTTGTAGAAATTATTCAAAAAAATTAAAAGAGATTGTAATTTTATCACTTAAAAGGTATATGTTATTTTTTAAATCAAATCAATTAGCATATATCCTTCATCCTTTCCCTTTTTTTTTTCCTTTTCTGCAAAAAGACAATCTCCACATCATAATCAAATTTTTTTTTCCTTTTTTTTTTCTATATCTCATTTCCTTTTTTTTTTTTTTTCTTTCCTTTTATTTCTTTTTAGAAATAACTTAATCTCCTTTCTTTCTTTTTTTTTTTTTCTATATCTTATTTCCCTCTTTTTTTTTTTTTTTCTTTCATTTTATTTCCTTTGGAAATAATTTAATCTTTTTCCTTCTCTTCTTTTATTTATTTTCTTCTTTTCTTTTTCTTCTTTCTTTGTATTTTATTTTTTTTCTTTTTTTTTTTTATCCAAACAGTGAGAACACTGGAGTGAATGTGCAGGTAGTTGTTGGAGAACAAGGGTACCGAGTGTGACCAGCACGAGAAGTCATTTGAATGTCTACTCACTCGTCAGTGACTTCCTCGATGTTGCAGTAGTGTGACCAGTCCTTTGACCTGCGGTGCCTCGGCTATTCACAATGGGGTTACTGTAGTTTGACTGTACATACACTTGGTCCCTAGCCATTTGGGTCCTTACCATGCATGTTGGCTGCAGTAGGTTCGTTGTAGGAATAGGGTGTCTATTTGGAATCTATCACCCTTAGTAGATAAAAGAGTTAGTACTATATGATTTATGAGATCGAGTTTAGAAGATCTTGGCCAGGGCAGAGTAAATAACGGAAAGGATTTCCGATATTAGAAACTCGTGTCGAATAAATTTGACATATGACAGACGGTAGGGTTTGACGAGTAATTTCATGACCTCCGTCTAGTCAGGACTCCTGATAGAAAGATTATATCACACGTTAACTGCACCTAGAGGTTCAGTATTCCATTCTACTGGAATGCCACTATATGTTGTTAGACATCACTTGTGGATTGTGGGGCTCAATGATCGATAATTTTTATTGGGATGAGTTGGAATTGTTCTAACCCACTAAAAAGAGTTTCAGCGATATTGTTGATAGTGATCACAATATATCTCACTACCAGATAGAATAGAATCTATGGGGTCACACACATAAAAGGTTATAACTGATCGAATAGTTGGATCGCGATTTTTGAATCGCCTGAGGATTTAATTATCAATATATTGATAATTGGACTAACTTGTAATTATTATAAATTAAGGATATTAAAGTACAAATGTTGCAAGAGATGACTTACTAATAGTTAGTGAGTTGTGAGAGGACTTGAGTGCAAATGTTGCATTAATGATTTAATTTGATCAAATTAGTATTGAGTTCAGGTCGAATTAAATTAGAATTTAATCGATTGAACCGATTACAAATAAGATAAAATTAAATCTAATTTTAAGTTTATCCTAATATTTATTTTAATATTTATCTTAATAATTATAAAAGGAATCATATTTATAATAGTTTTTGAGAAAGAAAAAAAAAAAAAAAAAAAAAAAAAAAAAAAAATCATCTTTTTTTTCTCTTTTTTAAATATTCACGATTAAAAAAGAATATTCTTTGCAAGGAGCCAGCGATTAAAGAAGATTCTCTGCAAGGAGCTGGCACCCTGTAAGAATTATTTTTGTTTACTAATTATTTTTGTTTACTAATTATTATTTATTAAAATATACTGTAAAATATAAAAAATTATTTTATTTACTAATTATTATTTACTAAAATATACTATAAAATATAAAAAATTATTTTGTTTAGGTGAGATATAATTTATTATTTATAATTAAATTACCATTTTAATTAATTTATAATAATTAAAATTAATTTTTATATATATATAAGGTAAGGGCAAAGTTGACATTTTGATAAAAAATCTATTATTTTTTTCCACTATTCTTTACTATTCTATAATTTTAACCAAACATAATTTTTTCTATTCCAGAGAATACTAACTTTTAAACCAAACGCAATTTAATTTTTATACTTGATTATCCCATAATAGTAAAGTATCTCGGGTATAAAAAAATTTATACTTTTTAAATTTAAGACCTAAATAAATTGTATTTCCATTCAGTTAAGAATGTATATGTATGTATTCACTTTATATATCTTTCATAATCATGTTTTTGGTTTTGGTGCAACTCGGTACAAATCATCATTCATAAACCACTTTTCAATAGGGGTGTCAACGAACCGAACACAAGCGAGCAGGTGTCGAATCGTGTTCGGCTCGTTTATTTAAACGAGCCGAACACAAGCTAGTTCGGTCAAATATCGAGCTAAAAAATTCGGCTCGTGTTCGGCTCGTTTATTAACGAGCCGAACACGAGCTGGCTCGCGAACAATAAATTTGATTTTCATTCTTACTATTAGGCGTAAAGTTGAAAAAAAAATTAAAATTTAAAATTTTAATCTAATAATTAAAATTCACAAAAAATTGATGGCCTAAAATCTAAATAGTAAAATTTATATATATATATATATATATATATATATATATATATATATATATATAGACTAGAATACTATCGATAGCACCAAGTTATTGGTGCTATCAAGTTTTTAATATTTGGATTAAAAAATGTGTGGTTAAGATGATAGTGATCTCCTAGGGTTTACTAGATGGTTGGTTGAATAATAAAAATCTTAGGGGACCACTATAATTCCAACCGCATATCTTTTCATCCAACGGCAGAAAACTTGATAGTATCAATTGCTTGGTGCTATCGATAGTATTCTAGCCGAACTCTATATATATATATATATATTCGTGTCGTTATCAAGCCAAACACGAACGAGCTGATCCCAGTTCAACTCGTTTACTAAACGATCGATTCGATCTCGAGCTCATTTCGAACCGAACATGAGCTGACTCACGAACAGCGAGCTGAATGGCCGCCCTACTTTTCAAACCGGCAGGAAATTAACCTCTCGAGAAATTTAGAATTAGGGAAAAGTTAGGACAAAGCAACAGCAAAAAGGGCAATCTAAGCATCGTGAATAAATAGGGCATTGCTTCTTGAGTGGTTCATGACCAAATCATGTCCAAATGGCACTATAAAAAAGAAAGAAAAAAAAGCACATACACATGATGCATCATGATGCATGATGCATGATGGGTGTTTTGGTTGAGGAGCAATTCTAGTTATACACTCAACAAATATATATATATATATATATGAGCAATGCTACATGTACACCTCGAAGGGGTGTACATCATACACCTCCACCATTTTAATGGTGGCGATACTTTTTACGGGTCACATCAAGTGACCCATCATCACACCACCACCCTTAGATGGGTGGGGTGTATGATGTACACCCCGAAAGGGGTGTACACATAGTATTTTCCTATATATATATATATATATATATATGGAAAATGCTATGTGTACATCCGTAAGGGGTGTACATCTCACACCCCCACCCATCTAAGGGTGGGGGTGTGATGATGGGTCACTTGATGTGACCCGTAAAAAATATCGCCACCATTAAAATGGTGGAGATGTATGATGTACACCCCTTCGAGGTGTACATGTAGCATTGCTCTATATATATATATATATATATATATATATATATATATATATATATATATATATATTATATCTTATTGAGGCGATAAGTAGAATAATTTTACTAATCACTAAATGTGACGAATAAATTATTTCTATCATGGATGGAATGTAACTTGTAAACTCTAATTAGAGTGTATAAATTTTTTTTATTTTTTTTGGTTGAGTTACAATTCAAGTCGAGCAATAAAATTGTATATTTATTACTATAAATTAAGGTTTAGTTATCAAATTTATCTTTTCAAAATAGCATAATTTGCAAATATATTCATATATGCTACTAAACTGATTAAAGTTCGCTTTTTTTATACAAAATATAAATATTATTTTAATTACATAATTTGCAAATACATTCTCATTTTATTTAATTTTATTAATAATTTTAAAATAATTAATAAAAATTATTTTATTTTAAAATAAATAGAATATAAAATATGCATTTCCTCATTTTGTATGTACCAAACGCATTACGTAATTTCCATTGCTCTTTGCATATTGAAAAGGTTAATATGCCTTATCATATTACTAAATGAGCAATGCTACCTGTACACCCCGAAGGGGTGTACATCATACACCTCCACCATTTTAATGGTGGCGATACTTTTTACGGGTCACATCAAGTGACCCATCATCACACCCCCACCCTTAGATGGGTGGGGTGTATGATGTACACCCCGAAAGGAGTGTACACATAGCATTTTCCTTACTAAATAAATTCCTTTTTTAGTCAAATCATTCAATCAATTAAAGCTTTTTCCATTGATTATTACTCATCCAGATATTAGAAATATATCACATATTAGGCATGAATTAGAAGTATAAATTTGCTATTCTTTATTATATTGGATTATTTAAATTCATATTCCTAATCGATCACAGCCGTGAAAGTATTAAAAAGAGCTATGCTACATGTACATCTCATTTGGGGTGTACATCCTACACCTAATCCATCCTAAGATGGGTATTCATCCACTCGTCACTTCGAAGTGATGAGTGAAATTTATTCCATCCTAGAATGGGTGAGGTGTAAGATGTACACCTCAAATGAGATTACAATTAGCTTTTTCCTATTAAAAATTTAAATTTAAAATTTAAATATGAACACTAAAAATATATATATATAAAGTTTTTTAAAATTTAAACTTTTAAAAATTATTTTTTATATTATATATCAATATTTATTTTGAATATCGGTACTATCAATTTCAGTTAGGGGTGGCAATCCAGCTCGCTGTTCGCGAGCCAGCTCATGTTCGGCTCGAAATGAGCTCGAGATCGAATCGCTCGTTTAGTAAATAAGCCGAATACGAGCCGAATTTTTCAGCTCGTTTAATAAACGAGCCGAACACGAGCTGGGATTAGCTCGTTCGTGTTCGGCTCGATAACAGCTCGAATATATATATATATATATATATATATATATATATATATATATATATATATATATATATATATATATATATATATTACTATTTAGATTTTAAGCCACTAATTTTTTGTGAATTTTAATTATTAGATTAAAATTTTAAAATTTTAATTTTTTTTAAACTTTATACCTAATAGTAGGAATGAAAATAAAATTTGTTGTTCGCGAGCCAGCTCGTGTTCGGCTCGTTAATAAACGAGCCGAACACGAACCGAATTTTTCAGCTCGATATTTAAACGAGCCAGCTCGTGTTCGGCTCGTTTATTAAACGAGACGAACACGAGCCGACCCCAGCTCGCTCGTGTTCGGCTCGTTGACACCCCTAATTTCGGTAGAGTATTGGTATTGATTTTTCGAAAAGAAATTAGCGCCAGTACTCTAAACTGTATCGGTATTCAATTTCGCGGCGGACTGGATATGTTGCACATGACTTTAATTTGATCTAATTTTATTTTTAAAAATTAGAATTGAATTATAATTATTTTAAAGAAAACTATTAAGAGAAGCTCGAGAAATCAAAGAAGATGGACAGTGCACACCATTTACAATTAGAATTGAAATTTTAAGTTACGAAATCTCTTGACATTAATCTTTAAAACAAAAGGCTTTATTGTAGACATTCTAATTAAAAAAAAAAAGAAAAACATGAAGAGCTCTAAAAATATAATTTTTTGTAATCCAATCCTACTTTTTATATTTTTGTATCATAAATTAATCGAAAAATATATTAAGATGTGTTTTTCATAAACGTAAGTCAACACATCATTGATCGAACAATATAAATTATGTATTCTTATATTTTTTTTTATATTTTATTATTCTGGTATTCTCACATTTATATTTTATCATCGTTCTTGTCTATTTTTATATACGAAAGAATTAATATGCCGTGTGGATTTGAGATGCGTTCAATAATACCTTAATAGATCCCTTTCATATTATACAAAAAAAAAAAAAAAAAAAAAAATTATGATAATAATTATGTCATAAGTAGATAATAACATAATCAAAAAATTTATTCTTGACTACTGAAAGGTATAAAAAATAATTATAGTAGGCTAGACTAGGGGTCCATCCAGCTCGCTGTTCGCGAGCCAACTCGTGTTCGGCTCGAAATGAGCTCGAGATTGAATCGCTCATTTAGTACACGAGCCGAATTTTTTAGCTCGTTTAATAAACGAACCGAACACGAGCTAGGGTCAGCTCGCTCGTGTTCGGCTCGATAACAGCTCGAATATATATATATATATATTACTATTTAGATTTTAGGCTATTAATTTTTTATAAATTTTAATTTTTAAATTTTCTTTCAATTTTACACCTAATAGTAGGAATGAAAATTAAACTTATTGTTCGCGAGTCAGCTCATGTTCGGCTCGTTAATAAACGAGCCGAACACGAGCCAAATTTTTCAGCTCGATATTTAAACGAGCCAGCTCGTGTTCGGCTCGTTTATTAAACGAGCCGAACACGAGCCGACCCCAGCTCACTCGTGTTCGGCTCGTTGACACTTCCGGACTAAACTAGTTATTCTCCCAAAAAATAAAAAATAAAAAAAATAAAAAATAAAAAATAAAAAATAAAAGGGCAACTAAGAGGGGGGGTTGGATTGTGCCTTTGATTTCTTATTAGTGGGTTATTGGCTTATTGGGTTTAGGACCCACATAGAAACTCACCAAAAGAAAATAATTAAAAATAAATAAAAATAAAAAACATATAGTTGCATAGTGCCAATGGTGTGTGTGTGTGTGAGGGGGGAGGGGGGGGGGGGGGGGTGGTGGATAAAAACTATGGACAAAACCTTAAAATATAAAAAGGTATCCTAGTCACATGGATTGGTGTTCTTCTACAAATAAAAGTTACTAAGTAAAGTTTAAAATTTATTAATTAATTTATTTAGATTAACAGTATAAAAAAGTAATGCTTTATATATTGGGAAGGACAAATGTTGGGTGAACCTTTATAAAAAGTATTAAACCTCATTGTCTCTAACTGCCCTCAATCTTCTCATTTGTATCTTGTTTTCCATGTGATCTCACTTTCAAAAATAATAATAATAATAATAATAATAATAATAATAATAATAATGTTAAATTACAGAAAATTTTTATGTAATATTTCGCCTTTTTATTTTGCTCCCTTTTTTAAAAAAGTCTATATTTTGCTCTTTCGTAATTACCGAATTATCTTTAGGGACAACGGTGTTAACGGAGAAGGTAAATTAACAAAAATGCATTTATTTTATATTGGAGAGAGAATGAGTTTTATCTTATTTTCTGCCATTTTTGAAAGGTATTTTGGGTATATCTAATAATATTTTTTAAAAATTTGACGATTTACTCACGGAAGGGTGACGGCAGGGGTAAATGCATATTTCGGTAATTACGAGGGGACAAAATATAGGCTTTTAAAAGACAGAGGGGCAAAATGAAAAAGCGAGATATTACAGAAAAATTTTCTATAATTTAACCTAATAATAATAATAATAACAATAATAAATTAAAAAAGAAAAAAAAATAGATATTCTCATTTATATATGGAACTAGATTAGAATACTTCGAAAAGTAAATAACGTTGTTTACCTTCGAACCATTTTCAGTAATAAAGCACACGATAAAAAATATTAAATATAATATAAAATATTTATTTTAAATATAATAATATAAAAATACAATTTGTTAAATTATATAAAGCATTTGATTTTAAATTATACAGGTGTTTAATTGTGAAGGTAACAACATTACTATCACATTATTAGTGTCAAATAAATTTCAGATTTAAATGTGAGGAGTAAAAATTTATTAAGAATTTAGAAACTACTAATATATTTTATTTATTATCCTTCTGTGGGGAGTTAATATTTAGGATAATTGCATATATCTCTCTATAAATATATTAAATAGTAAATATATTTTTATAAAATTTAAGTTATCAGAATTATTCTTTTAAAATTTTGTTCGTCTACAAATATATCCTTCTGTTACCAATATTTAAATAATCATGGATAAAAAAGGCTAACCATAGTTAGTTAAAAAATAAAATGACCTTTTTATCTTTTATATATATAATTTATATTCTAATGTTGAGTCCCGTCATTTTTGTTCGTAACGACGGTGACACCTACGATGACGCTGTCGTTGAAGACGAGACCGTCGACCACAGCAAAAATGAGGTACATTGTACATGCTGCCGTGAAGACGAGAGAGAGAAAGAAAGATAACTTTTTACATAAACAAATTTATAAAAATAAAATAGTTATTTTACATACGTTAAAAAACTAGCAGTTAATTAAACAGCATTGACATATATAAACAAACTATAATTTTTAAAAAAATATATTTGCAAATTAAAAAAAATTAAAAAAAAATTGATCACTTAAGTTTTGTAGAATTTTATCTACTATTTGAAATTTTTATAGAAATATATATAAAATTAATTATTAATATTTAAAAAACGTTACTGGTATATTCTTTTGGAGTGAACATTCCACACACACCCCACATATTCAATGGATCGAGGGATTGATGAGGAGTCACTTTGCCAATGATCCATGATTAAACGGCACCCTTGGTTGGATGGGTGGGGTATAAAATGCGAGGAATGCTACTCATACATTTTATTTTGGGGTGTATAATATATATTTTCTATATCCAAGGGTGTGGTTTTTTTACTGGTCATTTTGATGTGACCAGTAGAATCGAAGTGACCAGTAAAATTCATTCTATCTTTGAATGAGTGGAGTGTAAGATGTACACCCCTTTAGAAATATATAAAAAGAATTTTCCATAAAATGCACATGACTTTTGAAATGTATAAGTAATATTTGTTAATATTAAAGATTAACTTCATACAGATTTTTACAAAAATATATTACAAGATTGTGATATTAAAGTGTAAATGTTGTAAAAGATAACTTACTAATAATGGGTGATTTGTGAAAAGACTTAAGTATAAATATTGTATTATTGATTTGATTTGATAAAATTAGGATTGAGTTCAAGTCGAATTAAATTAGTATTTTATCACTTCAGATAAGATAAATTTAAATCTAATTTTATTTTTATTCTTAATGATTATAAAATGGAGAGAGTTTTTTTTACAAAACTCTAGCAATCACCTCGTTCCTCCTCTTCCTCCTCTTCCTCTTTTCTAAATATTCACAATCAAAAAAAAATATTCTCTACAAGAGTTTGCATCAGGTGAGAATGTCGATCAGAACAATAATTTTGTGTCAATATTCGTAGAGGCCAAATGCGTGTGCAATTTCAAAAAAAATCAAATTCTACTGTCATCGCATTACGGTGTATATTTTTTCACGCAAAAATGAAGATTAAATAGAAAATAAAGCTCTACAAAACTGAAGTGACCAGACTTATTCATTCAAAAATTTTTAGTTTACAAATATATATATATATATATATATATATATATATATATTAGGCTAAATTATTTAAAACTTCTCTGTAATATCCCGCTTTTTTATTTTACCCTCTGTCTTTTAAAATCTTATATTTTGCCCCCTCATAATTACCGAAATATGCATTTACCCCCGCCGTCACCATTCCGTGAGTGAACCATCAATTTTTTAAAAAATATTATTAGATATACCCAAAATATCCTTCAAAAATGACGAAAAATAAACTAAAACTCATTCTCTCTTCAATATAAGATAAGGGCATTTTTATCAATTTATCTCCTCTGTTAACGCCGTAGGTTTTTAACAGGGAACAAAATAAAAAAAAAGATATTAAAAAATAAATTTCTGTAATTTAGTTCATATTTTATATTCCAATATTCAATCCCATCAACTTTCTCACCCTCTTCTCTTTATGACTTTATCCATTACGACTGCATGCCGTAGCGATAGCGAGAAGAAAGAAAAAACAAAAAACAAAATAATCATCTTACGTAAACATGTATATACTTTTAAAAAAAAATATTTATAAAGTAGAAAAATTTAAAACATTAAATAAAATTATTTAAATTTTATAAAAATTAATTTATTATTTATAAACTGATACTTTTGTAAAAATAAATTAATCCCGTACCTTTTTCATTTTTTTTTATTTTTTTTTCTCGGTTAGGAATGGTCGGTGAGACCTGGAGTTTATATGACATGACAAATCACAAACGAAAAGATATCAAAATGGAAAAACAATCAGCATCCACTACCTCGCGGTCCAGTTTAATCATCTCCTTCCTTTTTTGTTTTTTTTTTTTTTTTTTTTTTAATTAATTGTATACGGTTCCCTATAAACATATCGAATAGCAGATATATTTTTATAAAGTTCAATTTTTCATATTTATTTCTTCAAAAGTCTAACGTTATTCATATATATCCCTCCGGTTTATTATCGTTAGTTCACTGTTTATTTTTTAACAGATTATATGTGGAATGATAGTTTTGCTCTTTTAAAAATATTCCTCCAAAAAATAATATAAAAATATCTGGAAGGATAAAAAGATAAATTTACCTCACTAACTAACCAAGATTAAGTATTTAACCTATAATTAACTAGATTTTTCTAACAGAGATAGACGGTAGAAATATATATAAATAACGTTGGACTTTTGAAGGGATATATCTGTTATTCGATATATTTACATGGAGCCATATGCAATTAACTCTTCTTTTTTCATATTTTCATTTAAAAAAGAAAATTTTTTATTTGAACCTTACAACAACAATCTAAGATCGATCCAAAAAAAACATATAAATCTTACATCCTCTTATTCAAAAATATTTATTAAATTTTTTTTGTCAAGATTATTTTTTAAAAAATATACTAAAAATTTAAATAGTCTTTAAATTCTAAAACAAGAAGGTGTAATTTTTTTTTTTTAATATATTAATAGTATTTATCTTTAAAAAGACGAGATAGAAGTCCTATATTAAGTTAATAAAATAAAATATTTTAATGTTAAAGGGCTAAAAATAAATTAAAAAAAAAATTTATCGTTGTTTGTGGGCCAAGAAATCCGCCGTCCGTCCGCCTTCTTCTCATAATTGCAGCACATAACGTACATCTCTCTTTTTTTTTATTTTTATTTTTTTGTATTTTTGTACATTAAATTTTTATTATATATAATTTACTTTATTAATTATTTTTAAATATTAATATATTTTGTATAATATATTTTTGGCCCTCCCGAAGTAAAACTCTGACGTCGTCCTTGTATACTGGACTGTGCCGATGAGTGCTAGTCACAAAAAATATAATTATGCCGACATATAATAGCATGAAATATTTAATTTTTTAAATAACAAAATTTTTTTATTATTTATTATATATTTTTATCAAATATTTTAAACTTTATTGAGAAAATTACTTAGTAATTAAAAAAAAAAAAGTTTTGAGCTGTGTTATCGACACGGAGATTCTATCATGCCGGTATCTTGTTGGCACGATACGGCACGATAGAAATTTTAATTCTAATTACTGGATAAACCGTTTTTGAGTAATACTTTAGACCCAATGAGTTATTAGTTCTAGTAAGCTTGGCCGTTATATTTAATATCAGAGTTGAATTATCAGCCAAAAGTGTGACATTTTACTCACATCGATTGATGATTTTAGACTAGAAAATAAAACCAAACGTGAATATTAACTACTAGACTTAAGCATTTTAGATCAGCGGATTATTAATAGAGCAATGCTACCTGTACACCCCGAAGGGGTGTACATCATACACCTCCACCATTTTAATGGTGACGATACTTTTTACGGGTCACATCGAGTGACCCATCATCACACCCCCACCCTTAGATGGGTGGGGTGTATGATGTACACCCCGAAAGGGGTGTACACATAGCATTTTCCTTATTAATATTAGTAGACTTTGTCATTACAGTTTATATACAACAAAAATAAATTGTTCAAGTAGCTAGGCTTTCATTTATTGAACACCATCAAAGGAACAGAATTAATACTGCACAAGAGAAATCTAACAAGATACTAATTCCCATTATTATAATGTTGATCCTAACCCAAAACACCAGCAGAGGCCACCACAAAATTAGTGGAATCCCTTGCTTTCCAACTTTCATAGTGGAACACCAAATTCCTCATTCCTCAACACTGAACACACTGCATATATATATATATATATATATATATTATATATATATATACAAGTTGATTACTCCATTATTTGCTTCATTGGAGATATCATTCCTTGTTAAATACCCCAACCACCCCCACTTTCTCCAGCTGCTCACACAAGAGGAACCAGCCACTGAGAATTTGAGGATCTTCATATTTCAGGTATTGTAATGTTGATATATGCATTCCCTTGGTTAGAATATATATAACTTCCATCTTCTCTGTCTAGTTTGGCTCATCTTTCTGATCACCATCCCTGCAGCTCAAAGAGTAAAGTTAGCTAGGCTTCTTTTCTCAACTCCTTCCACCTTTTTACTCCTTGTCACCTTTTAATATTCTTAAGTAGGTTGCCAACATAAAGAGCATGCTTAAAAAAAATTCTCTTAAAATGAACAAATAATTAGTCCCAAGAAACGTTGCCAAGGGTATCTGTCAGCGGACATCCGTGCTCTCCGTTCGCTCTGGACCTCTTTTTCTGCGTAAAATTGTTTTTACGGAGGTCTAGTTGTTTCACTTTTGTAGTGGAGTTTATTTCTCTATGAATGAAACGGCAGCATACTGACTTTTTCTCAATAATAATAATAATAATAATAATTAGTCCCAACATCCTCTTCTACTACTACTACTATATCTCTTCCACCAAAAGCTCTCTCTCTTTCTCTTTCTCTCTCTTAATTGAACCAAATTTAAAATTGATTTTATGTTTATAATTTTTTTTTTGTTTATTGTGCACAGGGAGGGTTTATGATGGGGGGAGATGAACCTGGGGAGAGCACAACAACAGCAACAGCAACAGCAACAGCAACAGCAACAACAAGAGAGGTGAAGTATCAGAAGAGCTACTTTGATGTTCTTGGGATCTGTTGCCCTTCAGAAGTGCCCCTAGTTGAGAAGATATTAAGGCCATTAGAAGGGGTTCAGAAGGTCTCAGTGATAGTTCCTTCCAAGACTGTTATAGTGGTGCATGATAGCAGCCTCATCTCTCCTGCTCAGATTGGTATGCATGAATCTCCTCTCTTGTTCATTCCAGGGCCTTCTTTATTTGTCTAAAGAGCTCAAGTTGGCTTGTAAGTAAATAAAGTTTTACTGCACAAGAAGTTAACCTAAAAAAAAACTAAAAAGAAAAATAAAGGGGGAGAGAGAGAGAGAGAAGTTTGAGTTATTTTTGTATTTGATTAGTTATATCCATCAAATTGATCTTTCCAATAACATAGTATCAAACCAAATTCTAAGACCCCTAAGTTGGATTAAGGACTGGGTCCAAATAAAATATTTTATCAACAATCTATTTAGTTATAAGATTTTAGCATGGTCAATGTGATCTGATCTTGAGAAGCTTCTCTACTCAAAAAGCAGCAACAAAAAAAATAAATAAATAAATAAATAAATACTAGAGCTTCTTACTAGAAAAGGAAGTGAATTGGACTACTGGGCCTCCAAAGCAAAAGCTTGATTTTTTAAAAGCTACTGCACCTTTAAGTTTGGTTGATGTTACATTTTATTTAATAATTAGGTAGTCATTTTCCATGGCTCTATAATTAATTTTGAAGAGGAAAAAAAAAAAAAAGTGGGAAGAGGGGGCAGATGAAGAGCATTAATTGCAAATCTAAAATGAAATATCTTTGGTTATATGGTCTCTGTCTATCCTGGATATTGGCTAAGTTGTCTAAATCTTTACCTGAAGTGTTTCACTTGAATTGATGTACTGAACAGTAGTGTAATCCATAATAAATGAATTGTGATACACAAATAAAAGGCCTAATGGATTTTGCTGGAGTGCCATATTGTTGTTTACACTAGTTAGCAGATCAGCATTTGAATCCATGAATCATCATTTGATCTGATTTTAACTTGTATCAGCCAAGGCTCTAAACCAAGCCAGGCTCGAAGCTTCGATTCGAGCTTACGGGGGCGACAGAATCATCAACAAATGGCCGAGCCCGTATATAATTGCGAGTGGTTTGCTGCTTCTTGTCTCGCTGTTCAAGCGATTCTTCCGGCCTCTGCAATGGCTAGCCTTGGCAGCAGTCGTGGTCGGGCTGCCGCCGATAGTATTGAGAAGCATCGCCGCCATTCGGAGATTAACTCTGGATATCAACATTCTCTTACTGATTGCAGGTACAGGACCTCATCTTAAGTGCAATTTTGTACTGCTTAACTTCTAATAAAAGAACACATTCTAAAGAACAATGAAAAGCATAGGATACTTACTTAACCGTGTTTTTTTCGCAGTAAATGATTAAACACATCATGCACTTGTCTTATTTTCCTTCAAAGAAAAAATAATCATTTAGAAGGTATTAAAGATGCTTACTAAGATTATGGTATTGGAGCTCAATAATGTTGAAGTTGAAGATTCCACAACAAAAATAAAGAGAATTCCAAGTTGAGCATAGTAGGGATCACAGATCACTTTTACTTTCTTTTTTTGATGCAAAACATGCAGAAAAAACATAGTATTGCAATTTTAACATAATTAAGAGAGGGGGATAATCTTAATCTCAGGTGAGATTCATACTTTTAAAATCTAAAACCTATAAAAAAAAAAATCAAGTTCTAATGCAAGGTTCATATCCAACTTAAACCTTAAAACACCGAATTCGATTAACTATAAGATCCATGTTAAGATCCAAACCTAATTGTAGGAATCTCAGATGTCTACAACAGCATAATATGATCATCCTCTTAAGTTATTGTTCTTAAAATATGATTAAATAACCTCGTAAATGGAACGCACTATCCTAAACAATTGTGACTAATACAGGTTTTATAGTTGATTAAAATGGAACTATTAATTTGTACCACAAAAGTCATCATTTGATCAAATTTTTATTAGATAAATATTTTGTAACATCAAATAACTAGCAGGACGAATACCTTGGAGGGATTAGGTATTTAGAAAGCCAACCAAGAAATCAGAGGTTCAGAGTTCGAAATTGACAGTACCTAGTGCAGTTGGCTAAGGGCTTGATGGTTGGTGCCCGAAATCTTAAGTTCGAATTCTTCCTACCTTTTGAGATGTTGTACTATATCAAAATGAGCTCATGATAAGCTCATTTTAATGGAATAACTGTCAATGGATGCCTCTCATTTGTGATTTGGTTGCCTTGGTGGAAAGGGAATATTCCAACACCTTTTGAGAGTGCCCACCTTTAGTTTTATGGAGGAGGGGTGGTTCCCTCTATGTAGATTCTGCTTGTGCTCAGATACCACAAAACATAATTTCCCGACACCAACAAGAGATTTGGATTCCATTGTTTCAACATGTTGAAACCACAAAATGACTTGTTTTTTTTTTTTGTTTATTAATTTCTTGGTATGGAATAATTAACATAAAGCGTGCGGCGTAACTATCAACTGCACTAGCAGCAAAAGGACAAAGTCGGAGAGATTCGTGTCCTACTTGCTTGAATAATATTCGGGGACCCTTGGCTTAGAAGAGGAGTCGAAAATCGGAATAGGAATGGAAATAGGTCGAAATCGAAAGCGGAATGATAAAAATAATAATTTGTTTGGTTCATAAGAGGAATCAGAATCGGAATTGGTATCATGTCCAAACTGAAGTTCAAAAAAATTTATTTTTTTTTTATCCAAATCTTAAATCAAAATTTGAATCTAAATTCGAACTTACAATTTGAACTTAAAATTTGAATTTACAAATTCAAATTCAAGATCAAAGTCAAAATTTAAATCTAGAACAATTAAATTAAAATTTAAAATTTAAAAAGTTGAATTTTATATTTATATTTTAAATTCAAATTTAAAATTATGATTTAATTTAATGAATTTATATGATTTATATTTGAATTCAAGTAATTATTAGTGAAAAAAAAAAAAAAAAATTCAATCACTCCGGAATCGAATTTGACTCCTATCATGGAGGTGGGAGTCACTTTTGAGGGATTCAAATTCCTCCGGAATGAAAATCAGAATGCTAATAATGAAAATCACTTATTCCGATTCTCATTCTAAGTCTCAAATATTTGAAACCAAACATACCCTCAACTTAAAGTCATTTTGATCTAAATAACTTTTTCTAAATTTGACTCAATCAAAGAAATTAAAAATTGAAGGGACATCATCAATGGAAAAGAAATAGTTAAGGGAGTTTCCCTACATTTTACCTCTAGTACTTTCATATCTTTCATAATTTCACTTTCATATATGTCACCATGAGATAAATATAACTTTTTCAATTTGATTTATTTCTTTTTTTTTGGGGGGGGGGGTTCTAGTAAGAGATATAATATCTTAAATTCAGATTAAATTATGGTCCTTCATGTTCCAGAAAATTTAATTCTGTGTCTTTGGCAGTGGGTGGAGCAATTGCCCTCAGGGACTATTCAGAAGCAGGGTTTATTGTGTTTCTCTTTGCCACAGCTGAATGGTTGGAAACAAGGGCAAGTCACCAGGTCTCTCTCTCTCTCTCTCTCTCTCTCTCTCTCTCTCTCTCTCTCTCTCTCTCTCTCTCTCTCTCTCTCTCTCAGGCAGTTCTGAAAGAGACTCCTCAACTTAAATTTTTCTAATTTACACCCCCTTTAACTTTTAATTTTTTTTAAATTGAATTATTCTAGTTATTTAAGTTAAAGATTTAATTAATCAAGCTTTATTTAATGGAGGATCAAATGATGATACAATTAAGGAATTGATTATGGATCAAATGATGATACGATTATTATTCTCCAGAGAGTAAAAACTATTAAATTTGATGAAATTATCAAAAAGTTTTTGATAAAATCCCTAATTTCTTGGTTAAGATTACTTGATGCTACAAAGCAAAAATTTATGGGGTATTAATCTAAAAGAATAATTCAGAGCCTTCATATATTTTTTTCAATCTTCTTATTCTTCCACCCTGTTTTTTTTTTATTTTTTTATTTTTTTTGAAGAACATTCCTATCAGTAGTTGATTTCTTGTGTAGTGTTACAAAGTAGTACCTTCTTAGAAGCATCTAGGAGTTAGGGTCTACAAGCAAATTCAAAAAGAAAAAGAAAAAAAAAAAAAAAAAAAAAAAATTCAAAACCAGCTACCAAATGAATTAGATGATTTTCTATTTAAAACAACAATATCTGGGCTTGTTTAGAGCTAATAAGTAAAAGTACTACACTAAAATCCTTTAAAAGCATCTCTGTGCCGCAAAAGTAAAAGCTCTACACTGGAGCTTCTATTTTACAGCTCAATATATCATTTTAGCCGACACTCGTCTAAGCCGTAGTTTGATAATGTGGCGACTAAAAGTCCAAAAGCGATTGAAACAGAGAACAATAATTTGGCACGAACTAAAAATACAAAATGAAATTAGGAATCTAATGGGATTTGAACTCAACATCTCCTGCTCTAATACCATCTGAAACAACCAATCGATCTAAACTTGATCTTTTAAAATAATCTGTTGTTTTACAATAGGTACATTAATGTAGAGACTATCAACTGTAGAGTCAGTAAAACCAATCTACACTATAATGTAGTCAATATCACAAGGAGGGACCACCCCTAGGAAAGAATATGTATGATGCCATACAATTATACAAACAATGGGAGTACTGTGGCCACATTTATGCTAGCAATTAGCCCACTTAACTTTGCTTGTACATTATAGGTGTGGAATTTAATGGGACCATAAACCATATCTACTGTGATTCATGTGCATGTGCATAAATAAAAGCTCTGGCCAAATAGAGAATTTCATCCACTCCACCACTTAAGAGTAGGAATTTCATATTAACAGAGCCAAATTTACTATCGATGGAGAGATTCTTCCAACTTTGATCACTTTTCGCTATTTCGATTTGACCAAGTTTGATGAATCTGAGAGGCAACCCTTTTATCTAATGCAACTGACAAATAAAAAATAAAGGAGCATGTAAATTGGTCACAACCAAAACAAAACACAACATGTGTTTTAGCAAGTTAAGCCTAAATACATTCATAAATAGGTTTTCCATAATTAGAACAAAGAGATATCAACCTCTAACCTCACTACTGTTTGGACCAAGCTAGAGCTTTTGCGAAAGTGTTGTATGTTTAAAGCTATCCAATCTTCAGATATGAAAAGTTCCCCAACAAATTCTAGCATTTTACTACTTGAAGCAAATCTGTGACACCCCAATAGTCCCACATCGGATAGAAGTGTGGATGTGCTTGGTTATATATAAGACATGGACACTAGTAATAATAACCGGGCTAAAGCATTTTGGCTATGGTGTGAGCCCAACGAGTTATTATTGCTAGTGGGCCGGGTCGTTACATTTGGTATCAGAGCCAATAACCAGCCAGAAGTGTGTGAAGAGTCTCGGCTGAGCCTGGGTCTAGATGACAGGGCTAGCGAGACAAGTCTCACATCGCCTGGTGATCTTGGGCTACTGTGTGTGTGTGTGTTTAGTCTGTGTTTGGGCTTTGGGCTGACGAGGACGTCAGGCCTAAACGAGGAGAGTTTGTGACACCCCAATAGTCCCATATCGGATGAGAGTGTGGATGTCTTTGGGTATATATAAGACATGGACACTAGTAATAATAACCGGGCTTAAACATTTTGGGCTGTGGTGTGAGCCCAACAAGTTATTATATGTAACGACCCGGCCCGCTAGCAATAATAACTCGTTGGGCTCACACCACAGCCCAAAATGCTTAAACCCGGTTATTATTACTAGTATCCATGTCTTATATATACCCAAAGACATCCACACTCCCATCCGATATGGGACTATTGGGGTGTCACAAAATCACTAGTTCTGCTTTCGCGGGCAAGAAGCTTATTTTATACTTTTTTCAAACATCCAACTTCTATTCTCAAGCAAAGAAGCAATGGGGTCACAACAGCAACATAGAAATTAGTCTCTATTACAAAGAAATGCACCATGCACTTTTGATCTATTTTATTTGTTTCTAGATCTATTATTAGAGTTACACCTTAGATGTTCAGAACCAACGTAATAAACATGCTACCTCATTCTACTAAGGTTTTGCATCTAAATTCAGCAATCATTCCACATTTTTCAACCTACGTGAAAAACTGGTAATGTGCAAAGTGAGATTGATGCTACATTTTACGCCAAAAGACAACTGAGACAGGCTAAGGGCAAGGATTTTCTGTAGTTTAGCCTAGTGATAATTTGTCTCATATGGAAAGTTTCAGAAAGAAACTAACTTACCTGCAGGCAACCGCGGGGATGTCGTCGCTGATGAGCATGGCTCCACAGAAGGCCGTGCTGGCCGAGACAGGCCAAGTGGTCGATGCTCGAGATGTTAAGATCAACACAGTGCTGGCAGTCAAAGCTGGAGAAGTGATCCCGATCGACGGCGTGGTCGTCGACGGGAGGAGTGAAGTCGACGAGAGAAGCCTCACAGGAGAGTCCTTCCCTGTTGCCAAGCAGCCAAATTCCCAGGTGTGGGCTGGGACACTCAACATAAATGGTACCACCTTATTAGATAGACTAGGCCCTTCTTTGTCCTTCCAATGTCATGTGAAATTAAAAACGTAGTTCTTCATAGGGTGCATATGGATAATTGTAGCTATGATCATTGTTTCTTTTGTAGGATACATTAGTGTGAGGACAACAGCAATGGCTGAGAACTCTGCAGTGGCGAAAATGGCAAGGCTAGTTGAAGAAGCGCAAAACAGCAGATCCAAGACGCAGCGATTGATCGATTCCTGCACCAAATACTACACACCAGGTAAGCAAGTAATTTTTTCTTCAATATGAATTCATCTTGGTTTTACTAATATAGTCGGTTATAGTACTCAAGAGTTTGATTCGATGATTAATCTCTACATTTGAGATGATAATTAGCATAACATAAGCTGTTATTTCTACCTCATCTGAGCTTTTTAGCGTTTGTGTAAGATCAAACTACTACAAATTTAGAAAATAAACTAATCTATTAATCAACCAGCCGCAAAGGTTTCATCGTCAATTCTCCTCGAAGCACAGCAGTTTCCAAAGGGAAAATCACATTGTTTAGTTATTAAAGTAATCATATATATTCACCAAGGTCACCAAATTTCAATTCGTTCCAAAAGACGTACTAAACTATAATTTCAGTTTAGGGTACCACCCTTTTGTTAAAGAGTTTAACAGAAGTTTGGTACACCGTCGGAACAAATGAAAATTCAGCGGTCGAAGTAAAACTTCCGACAAAACTTCTGTGACAAACTGTAGTTTGCTCATTTCTAAAGAGTAACTAGTTAACAAACTCGCTTTAACAAATCAATAATCTAAATCTTAAAATGCCAGACAAGGAAACCTTCTTGCGGTACTAGTGTGCTTGAAATTTTTATATCCGACGGTCGATAATTGCTGCCTATGTGTGATTCTTGGCTCATATTTTTACCTGTTTCTTTCTGCAGCTGTCGTGTGTCTAGCAGCAGGGGTCGCATTGATTCCCTTGATAACAAAAATCTGGAGTCACAAAACAGTCCGGAACCCCAAAGACTGGTTTCAATTGGCACTTGTTCTCCTAGTAAGCGCGTGCCCCTGCCCTCTGGTGCTCTCAACACCCATTGCCACCTTTTGTGCACTCCTCAGAGCCGCAAAAACTGGGCTCCTCATCAAAGGTGGGGATGTCCTCGAAACCTTGGCAAAGATCAGGGTAGTAGCCTTTGATAAAACTGGAACAATCACGAAAGGAGAGTTTGATGTTAGAGAGTTCAGAACAGTTCAAAGCGAGATCCCCCTCCGTACACTTCTTTACTGGTAAGTTTCGATATGTATTATAGGATTTATTTTTTTGTCAATTAGAGACCGTTTGTTGGTAACCAAGTTGAGATGCTTTTTGAAGTTTGGCGGAATTATATCATCAGCTACTGAACCTGCGGTGACAAGTCACTTAGTCGTCACCAAACATCAATTTGTTGCAACTAATGCAAGGAACCTCAATTTTTGCTCCAACTAAATCACTCCATTAAACTCCAGTTAGTACCTCAAAGGGATGACTTAGTCACCTGATTCAATTGCCACATCATCATGTGACTGTTGATATAACTAGCAAATCAACTTTTGCGACGATGCGGCATTTGATCAGAAGAGCCTTGAAATGAGTTGCTTTGTCATTGCCGTTCCAGTTGAATCAGCTGTCCATCATCCCTTCATTATGGAATTAAAGCGAGCTTGTGGAGTAACCTGATAGAATCAAAAAATTATACTTGTTGAGTTTAAAGAGGCTGAAATCTCAAAAAACAGTAATTAATATGTTTAGTGCATCAATTGCGACAACGTGGAGTGGAGGATCTACGAGAAATTTCACAAGAAAATCACTGACCAATGATATTAATTACTCTTTAGCAATTCATTTGTCAAGAAGATCTTCCACACAGAGAGAGCTGTTCCATTCATGCAGAGCCATCTTATTCAAGAGAAAAGCAAATAGGCTCCACTATACATGTCCCTCATCTCTCCTTTTTCTCTTAAAACAAGTTAACGAGCGAATTAATTGCCATTAAATAGTTTTTTAAGATTTTTTTTCCATATTTTTGTTGAAACTTGGCTGAGTCTTTTAGTTCTTCAGGGTTTCAAGCATCGAGAGTAAATCCAGCCACCCAATGGCATCTGCTCTAGTTGACCATGCTCGGTCAAACTCTGTCGAACCGATACCAGAGAATGTCGCAGAGTTTCGCATCTATCCTGGTGAGGGAATTTATGGGAAAATAGATGGAAAAAGTGTTTCTGTCGGAAACAAAAGAATTGCAGCAAGGACCTCATGTGAGACAGGTTGGTAGCTAATTCTTCTTTGGGTTAGAAAATTAGTCCCTGAACTTGGACCCAGATTTCAATTTCATTCCTAGATTCAACACCAACAATTAGCCTTTGAAGGTTTATTTGGCTTCAATTTAGTCCTCCAACTTTCATCTTTAACAGCTCGGTCCATGAAGTTTGACCCCAATTTCTATTCATTCTTTCATTTTATGGTGCTGATGTAGTAACAAATCATCCTTTTTAAGACGATAGATTAGTTATAGGGTATAGCCCTGTTTAATCAAAAAAAAAAAGACGATAGATTAGTTGAAGAGCTTAACTGTTCTGCAGAAAAAACTTTCAGAGACTATATTGTCGAAATTGATACTATGAAGATGAAATTGAAATGCGGGTCAAGCTTCACGGACTGAACTTTAAATTAACCCTTTTTTAAATATACGTCGCATTCTTCGATTTCTCCACTGAATTACCAAAAACTTCAAGAATTTCTGTAGGAATGAAATTCAAAATAAAGAAAGAAAATCCATGCATAGACATGATTTTTCGAGCTATACAAAGAATTTCTAATAGACTGGTCCTCAAAATTTTAGTTTCAAACATGGATGATAAGGAGGGAGGAGTTACCATTGGATACGTGATCTCGGATTCGGTATTAGTCGGAGTATTTACGCTGTCCGACACATGTCGGACCGGGTCGGCAAAAGCAATCAACGATTTGAAATCTTTAGGCATCAAGTCGGTAATGCTCACGGGAGACAGCACTGCAGCAGCTACACATGCCCAAGATCAGGTACATGATATTCTTTTGAGATATCGAATACATATTGCTATAAATTAACTACTTAACAGATACATCCCTGCAAATCTGAATTTCGTATATACCCTTAACAAACTTGATTTCTTACGTATGTACCCTTGTGCTCAAAAGAAAATGCCCCTATTTGAAAATTTTCTAGTAATATTCAAACAACTTTGCCACATCCATTGGACAACTCCCCACTTCAACATAAAACTGTTTCTTATAAGAAACTGCACTTTCAAGCAGTGCATACAACATTCAAAAAACTGCAGTATATACGAAGATTCTAATTTTACAGGGTATATATGCGTAATCAAAATTAGATAATTTTGCAGGGATACATAGATATGTAAAAGCATGTATTCTGTCATACAAAGGATCATGCAACTGAAGAAATGAAAAGAAATTAATTCAAATAAAGATTCTCACTTTTATTAGCATGATTGTAATTATACAGCTAGGACGAGCACTCGAAGAACTTCATGCAGAGCTTCTACCAGAGGACAAGGTTCGAATAGTGAGCGAGCTTAAGACAAAAGAAGGGCCGACATTAATGGTCGGAGATGGCATGAATGATGCACCAGCATTAGCCACGGCAGATGTGGGAATCTCGATGGGGATATCAGGTTCAGCTGTGGCAATGGAAACGAGCGACATAACCCTTATGTCTAATGACATTGGCAAGATCCCAAAGGTTATTAGGCTCGCAAAGAGGACCCATTTTAAAATCATAGAGAACATTATCTTCTCAATTACTACAAAAGTTGCTATCCTCGCTCTTGCCTTTGCCGGTCATCCGTTAGTTTGGGCTGCCGTCCTTGCTGATGTTGGCACATGCTTACTTGTCATCTTGAACAGCATGACGCTTCTACGAGAAACTACCAGAAAAGGTAAGAAATGTTGTGGTTCTTCGCATAAATCGCTTGTCAAAAGGAATGATCATGCAGGTCATTGTGCTAATGGTGCATGTACAACATCTAGCACTTGTGGGGAAATTAGAAGTTCCAGCTGCAGTGATAAGCATATTCGCCATGAGAATGAGAAGGTAGAGGTTGCAAAAAGAGAGTGTCGTATAGAATCACCAAATCATGTCCATTGTTGTCATGAACAAGTTAAAGACACTAGAAATGCGAGCCAAGAACACTTGATCTCAATTAGTTCCGAATTAGCGCATCATGGTGATGACTGCTTGCATGAAGAGCACTTAGAGAAGCATCATGATACATGCAACCATGTAATAGATGATGATGATCATGATGATTGTTGCCATGCCAATGATGATTCGTGGATATCTTCAAAGGTTTGTGGAGAGATAGGCAATGGCTGTTGCGGAAGTGAACGAACGGAATGTGGTAAAAGAATAGAGGGTTATTTGCACTCGCAAGAGATCAAGGAGAAGGAGGAGATCAGTGCTTGCTGCAGGAGCTGCAGAGAGGATTGCAGAGAGATACATGGCTGCTGTGGAAGTGCCATAGTAAAACTGCCTGAAATTATTACAGAATAGATGCATATATTTCAATTAAAGTTCATCATTGGCTTCAATCAGAGGGCCAAGGTGGATATATATATATATATATATATATATATATATATGTAAGTTTTATTTTTTGTTTCACTTTCTGGGTTTTACAGAAACAGAAGTGGGGAAAAAAAATATCCAATTTTGGTTTCCACTGCATGTTTTTGCATGAAATTAAGTAACACTAACATGTTAGTCTCATTGAATGAAGGGAAAAATTGGCATCCTTTCAAGTGCTACGCAGACAACCGTGGAGAAAACGAAAAGCTGACAGAAATTGCAAGATTTTATGATTGTTAGGGTACCAGACAGAAAATATTTACAGAGAAAACCCTCTGACCTGACTGATTGGAGAGGACATTCAAAGAGAGGAAACAAACAACTGCAAGGATTTCCACATGATTACATGAGAGCCAAATAGAAATAAGGATAGTCAGCTTATGGTTTCACTTGTAAATCAAAGGTATTGAAGGAAGGCTTACAGGCTGTTTATTTATAGGGGGTACATGTTGAATTCGCTTTCTAGACTGGTAAATCTTTGTAGTTTCTAAATTTTGCTTGTATGTTTGATTGATGAACTCAAGTATACAAATATCAGTTGATGGAAAACCAACAATTAACAAATTTCAGGATGAAATGAATGTAATCAGAGATGATCAAAATGCTATTCTTGAAGCATATTGATGCTCTTCCATTGCTGTCAATGCAAGAGGAAAGGCCAAATGAAGATGTCAGCAAACATTCCATTCCTGTGTTCTCTATCCCAATGCTTTCCTAAGAAACTCATGACTAGTTTCAATTTTATGCTCTGAAGTCTGATCTGGGGGCATGTACTTTCTGAGCATATTTATGCACCAAAATGGAAATTGCAACTTAAAAATCTGAAGTGAAAACTTTGTGACACCAGAAAAAACATCCCTCTTCCATCTTAGCTAATGCCTCATAAGGGATGAACTTCTGTTTAATTTTGTGACACCATAAATTTTTTTTTGTTCTCCCATTCTTATGCAAAGCTTCAAATATTCATTAGTACAATCCATGCAAAGCTCAAGCAGGAAGTAACTCATTTTTTTTCAAAAATATTCATACATTAACCATCTTGCACAAATGAAACCCAAATAATACATGTTGAGAAGCCAAACATACAACTAAAGTCATGAGAAACTTCAACTGGATTTAAAATATTAAAACACTATTTTTTAAAATATTAAAACACTATTTTCTGGCAGCTTAAACTTTTGAAGATAAACAATTATTTCATATGACATCAGAGTTGGATGTCCTAAAATCAAACTGCTACAAAATATATTGAGTCCAGATATGAGGAGAAATTGAATATATAATATTAAAATACGGAACCAAAATATGAAAAGTGTTGAATATATAATATTAGGTTTTTGAGATAAATGAATGTTTCACAACTTCAAATCCTTGAAGCAAGAGAATAATTAGATAATTTTCTTTTTAGGACACAATTATTTACACTAGAGAAAAATAATAATAATAAGATACAATCATGATACTCACAATTCTCTTAACACAAACTACTTCAACAGTCCCACTGTTTTGGACCAAAATTTCTACAAGGAGCTCCTTTGGCATGATCATATGGCCATTTCTTAGAGAGGAAAAACCCTAATTTCCAGGAATTAAAACCTAATTCGAACTAATTTTACTACATACCTTTGTGGACAATTCCACAAACACTTGGTGGGCATTGGAAAAGAAAATTTGAACCGAAACAATTAAGAAAAAATGTTATATGTTTTTTTACTTGAATCCAAGAACTGAGAAAATATTTTTTGGGTTTTAGTAAAAGAAAAATATATGATTAGACAAATGAGTAAATGTGAGCTAAAAAATAGTAAGGTGTATAGTTTGTACAAACCTTTTAGAAGAGAAGCAATACTATCCGTATACCCAATTTGAAATGTACGATATACATTTTGAAATGTACGATATACATCCCATTCATTTTGGGGTAAAATTTTTTTTACTTGTCACTTAGAAGTGACAAGTAAAACTCACCCCACTCCAGAATAAATGAAATGTAAAATGTACATCCGATTTCGAGTGTACAATAAGCATTTTCCTTTAAAAGGATATATTCTTTCTTTCTTGTCCTTTATTTATAAAATTTTTCAACGAATATTATACAAATTTGACAAAATCGATTAAACCATTTTCCCAACAGATGTTTCACCTACTAAATGATTAATTATGTATGAAAAAATAATTTAAAGACCGAGTGTAATATTCAATTTTAAATATTTGACCACGCTCTTTATCTACCAAAGACATATTTGGATGTCGAAATAAATTATGATTTTTTAATATGATTATAAGTAAGAAGTTTTATTTTTGTTTCTTCAAAAGTTTTATTATCGATAATTTGGTAGAATAATATGCTTTCAGTGATGAAGTGATCTATTTTATTCTGAAAAAAAAAAAACTGAAAATTTGAATATAATTTTCATTCTGAATATTATCACACTCCTCATCTACAAATTTTTAGTTAATTAAACCAAGATATTCTTACATCCAAATATGGTTCATGCATCCAAAGATGATATAAGTTTTTTAAGGCTTTGTTTGAAAAATCCGGTACTCGCCTCGGTACCAGATTCTCTGAATCCGCAATCCGCTTCGATACCGCAATCCGCTCTGGTACCGCCTAGAGTTGTGATTCCGCAGCGGAAACATCAAATCGGGTTTTTACCAAAAATCCGTCTCCTCAACAAAACTGGAACCAATACAACCACAAAGAGAAGAAAACCAAAACAGAAAATATGCGGGTGAAATAAGATTCATTAACCAAGAGAAAAATTACACCGATTGTACAGACTTCTCTTCTGCAATAGAGTAGCTTTAACCCGAGCCCTCCTCCTGAATCTCTCTCACCCTTCTCTCGTCTTCTATAAACCTAGAAGACTACCTTCTCTCGTCTTCTATAAACCTAAAAGACTATGGGTGTGGCTAAATCCTAACCCCCACCACCTCCATTAGTGTTACCACCATCATAGGTGTGAATACCACTATATGGGTGTGGCTAAATCCTAGCCCCCACCACCTCCATGGGTATTATCACCACCTTCTCTATGGGTGTGACACCTTAACACCACCTTGCTGTGGATACCACTATATGGGTGTGGCTAAATCCTAGCCCCCACCACCTCCATGGGTATTACCACCATCGTAGGTGTGACTATCTTAACACCACCTTAAAATAATAACACATGTGCTATATTTATAGCTTACATCAAAAGCTATCCAAATCCTAGTCTAAATAGATTTTTATTCTAATTAATATTTAAATCTTAACAAACTTATCTCTTTAAGATTTAAATATTAATCTTAATCCAACTAGGATTCAACTACAAATATAATCAAATCCTAACACTTTGTTTCCATACATGAATATATTATCCCGAATATATTTTTGATTTCCTCAACATGTTCCACTTTTTAGTCAATTTTTCATAATAAGATAAATTACCTCGCAAGTAAGATATGTTATTCTACTAAATCATAGAGAACAAGATCTTTCAAGAAGCAAAAAATAATTTTTTTTTGCCTCCAATCATACAGATACAGCCTAAGGTTCTGCTTGGATGCATGAATATCTTATTTAGTATGTTTTCCTAATTTACTTAAAAAGTTTGTATATTTGATAGATAAGAAGTGTAATCAAAGTCTAAATTTGAATATTATATTCGACCTTTAAATTTATTTTTTGAATAAAATAAATCACCTCATAAATGAGATATGCTATCCTACCAAACCGTAAATACGAAGATCCTTCCAGGAGCAAAAAATCAAAAATCAAATTAGAAATTTTTTGTACCAAATAAATTATCTTTGGATAATTTATTCTAACTTTGAAAAATAGCCTAAATAGAGCATTAGCGGAGGAGATCTATATGGATCAACTTGAGGGTTTTGTACTCAAAGGTTAAGAAGACAAAGTTTGTCGTCTTAAAAGATTCATTTATGGTCTCAAGCAGTCGTCGAGACAGTGGTATTTCAGGTTTCATGAAGCAATCACCTCTATAAGTTTGTTCATGATAGAGGTGATGGCTGGTCATGTTACATAGATCCAGGTTGCGACATTGTGGGTTGTCTTGGGCTGTGTGCCTATTATCTCTAAACCTTTCGTTGGAGATCCGACGGCTTCTAATGAGCGAATATCGATCCCCGAACCGAAAATTGGCTAAATTGCCGATTTATCGACGTTTCCGCGCAAATCACGCTTTTCGGAGATATCAGATGATGAGTTATCACTGTCAGGTGTTCCTGGCTGTTCCCGACACTGTCTTGGCTGGTCCAATGACCTTCGTTTCACGTCAGAGACTCCGGAGCCAAAACCGGCTTTTTGGAAGCTACATTGGTATTTATGACCCCGATTTAGCACAGATATTTACAAAATGGTCCCTGGCTGCCCGGTCATGTTGCATAGATCATTGCGGGGCAGCATGTGAAGTTTCGTCGCATTTGGAAACTCGTAGATGCTATTCGGGCCATAGTCGGTCGTTCGGCGGGTTCTGAAAATTCCGATAAACCCCGTGACTTGTGGGAAAGTCTACAGCGTAATGGTTCTGGTTATGTAGTGTCGATGGGATGGGTATGAGTGAGTCTGTTACTGATCCGAGTTTATTGTTCAGGGCCCAGCAATTCGGCGCCAGCACCCCAGTAGTTCAGCAGGCTTCAGGATCGCCTACACTGAGGTAGGTTTATCTTCGGTCCGGGCTTTATCATCTCGGCCCTCTGGGGTACCATATTTGGTCGGACCCCTGTGTTTCATGCTAGCCCTGATCCTATTTTGAGCTTTACTTCCATTTATTGCTTATTACTCACTTATTCTTGGACATATATCATGCTTGATTGTTCATTAGTATACTTAGATTTTATCTGGATATTTTCATACTTGGTTGGTCATTAGTATACTTAGATTTTATCTGGACATTTCCATGCTTGATTGGTCATTAGTATACTTAGATTTTATCTAGATATTTGCCATGCTTGATTGGTCATCAGTATACTTAGACTTTATCTGGACATTTGTCATACTTGATTGGTCATCCGTTGGATATCAGATTATACCTGAACATTTATCATGTTGATTGGTGATTTTTCCTGAGATTTTGACCTTATCGACCGGTTGGCTTACTCAGCTCATGATTGGGTCTTTAGCATGTGTTCTTTTGGATACTGGAATTATTGTTGCCCTTCTGGATAGTGTAGTGCAGCTTGTTATTCGACCATGAGTTTATCTACTGAGTCTCAGTTGTTGGAGCCTTGAGCATACATATGTGACTATGGCTTGTGTGGCACTGCAGTTCTTAGACAGGGATCACAACCCTGAGTACTTCAGTTTGCCGGCTCAGATGGGGGTGTTGTTTTATAGACAGGGTTCGTCACCCTAGGAGCTTCACCCCTAGATTTGTTGTCCCCCGCTCTTAGACAGAGTTAACGACGTTGAGTGCGGGTGGATACGTTACGCCGCTCTTAGACAGAGTTAGTGACTTTGAGTGCGGTGGTTATGTCCCTCCGGAGTGGTACTTGTTTTGGTCTTCGTGACCTGTTGGGCGAGCCTTGGTCGGGTCTACATGACGGGCCATAGTGATTGGGTTCAGTTGATGCATAGTATCTCCACGTGAGTTGTGCATGGTATTTTGATAGTTGTTGGATTACAGTAGCGGTATTCCTCGTTAGTGACCTATGATGTTTCCTTTGGCATTGCCTCGCTACTATAGTTGGTATATCTATTTCAGCATGCTCTAGCATTTATATTTCAGTATCCTTATATGCTCAGTACTGTGATTATGATTCATTCAGTTATCTGCTTGTTATATCAGCCTTTACCTACTGATCTTTTACTATCCGCTGATTATAGTATGCCAGTAGGTACGATTTGCTATTTCTCGGTTCGTCGTGCCCACTGGGATACATTTATGCTGTATCTCACACCCTTTGGGTGACCACCATTTCAGATCGATTGGATGGTGAGATGTCCGGACGGTCCGGTGAGGCGATTACGATAAAGTTGTCCCCATGATCGATGTTACTGATCAGATCTGATTCCTGTCATGATGCTCCTTATATTCATGATTTAGACTTACTAATATCTTGATGTTTAGTAATTTAGTTGAATAATCACTGGGATGCTTATAACTGATATGAATGAGGATACTTGACGATTTAGTTATGTTGATGATGGAGGATATTATGATTATATATTGTTGTAGTCAGACTCGGATTATTCGATTCTAGATGCTTAGCCGTGCGTGTATAGGAGAGACTCTGTCCCAGCGGACAGAGAGTCGCCTATGCACGTGGTGATCTGTCGTGTCTTGAGATGAAGATTAAACTCTGAAAAAAAAAAAAAAAAAATTAGACCAGTTTCAAAATATAGGGCGTGACAATAAATAAATAAATAAATAAATAAATAAATAAATAAATATATATATATATATATATATATATATATATATATATATATATATATATATATATATATATATATATATATATATATATATATATATATATATATATATATATATATATATATATATATATATATATATATATATATATATATATATATATATATATATATATATATATAGTCCGACCAGTATACTATCGACAGTACCAAACATTTTGTGCTATTAAATTTTCTACCGTTAGATCAAGCGCTTTAATTATTTTTACCCGTTAAATTTTACTATTTCCCCAACCACCCATTAAATCCAAAGGGGCCCACTATTATCTCAACCACATATCTCTTAATTCAACGGTTAAAAACTTAATAGTACCAATGACTTGGTACTATTAATAATATTCCAGGTTATATATATATATATATATATATATATATATATATATATATATATATATTCTCAAAAATCTTTCAACTTTCCTATACATAATACTCACTCATAATTTTTATAAAAAAACTAAAAAAATATTTCTTAAATACTAAAAGATACTTTTAGAAATACTAAACGACACACATTATTCTAAATCATTATAATTCATTTGTTTTTGAGAAAACGAAAAAACTTATTGGAAAACTAAAAATCATCATAATTTAATTTTTTAGAAAACGAAAAAATTTATGGCAAAACTAAAAACCATCATAATTTATTTTTAAAAAAATGAAAAAATTTATCGAAAAACTAAAAGACATACAAATAATTCTTAAGTAATTAATATTTTATTTATCAATCCCGAGAGCGGTATTAGAGAGGAAAAGACGGGGACAAGGAGAATGTCAGAAAGAGATGGTAAACACTTTTCTATATATTAACTCACTCATAATTTTTATAAAAAACACTAAAAAATATTTTCAAAATTACTAAAAAATACTTTTAAAAATACTAAATGATACACATTATTTTAAACAATCATAATTTATTTTTTGAGAAAATAAAATGACTTATGGAAAAACTAAAAACAATCAATTTATCTTTTAAGAAAATGAAAAAACTTATCAAAAAACTAAAAATTATCATAATTTATTTTTTGAAAAAATGAAAAGACTTATAAAAACACTAAAAAAAAATAAATAATTAATATTTTATTCATTAATTTCGATAATGGTGTAAAGACGGAGGATATAAAAGAATGTCGGAGAAAAAGTAAGTGAGCCCGATCCAACTGACATATGGGTCCCACGGCTGAAGAAAAATTTGACACGTGACAATTAGGCATTTGATTAATAAAATTTTATAGATTTTATAGATGGCACATTCGGTATAGACAATAGATTCTCTGAAAAAAACATCTACCAACATTAAAGATGCAAATTGGGTGGATTCGACCCGTTTCCCTCCGTTTGGTAACGGGTATAATGGGGGATAAGGGGGTTATTCTCCCCCTTATACCCAAACGTGATTTTGGATGGGAGGAACAGTTGTTTCCCCCATACCAAGTTATCCGGTATAAGGGTGGAACAGTTGTTCCACTCGACAGGTGGAACAGCTGTTCCACCTGTTGCTTACTTCTTTTTTTTAATTAAAATTTTTTAAATTATAAGATATTTAAATTTATAAAATTTAATTTTTTTTTATTTATAAATTTTTTCTTATTCCTCTTTAATTTACCAAACACAATTTTTTTTATTCCCTGTACAACTCCTATACTCAACCAAACACAAAATTACTTTAATTTCTGCTTGTACCTAAACTTATACCTATCTCAGAAATAACTAATTTTTTCTTATATCCGAACAAAACGCAATCTTAGAAGTTCGGACATATGTCTTATCTTTTATTCTTATTTATTATTATTTTAATTAAGACCAGTTGGAATAGAAACAATTTTTTTGTCCCTTTTTTTAACTCCATTGGGGGTTCGGAGCTCCACCTATCCTATCCGAATCCATTTACTTTTGACCCCAAATAATAATTTGGTAAACCAACTGTTGGGTACACAAGATCTACTTTCATTCGAATTTTATGGTGTCACTTATCAAATAAAATATTGCTACAATATTGTTGATCAATTGACAATATTATTATTAAATCTAAGTACTATCATTAGACCTTAAATACAATTATAAAATACTAAATATTCTAATTAAATGTTAAAATCTAAATTCAACAATAATATTCTATTAAACATTGGGTACGGTTCATGATACGTTTGATACACCGGGTTCAGGCGGAAGCAAAAATTAGAGCATCGACGGTCGTGATTGGGTGAACTAACTGTGGGGCCCACTAGATCAACGGCTCACGCCCGAGTCCCAACCATCAACTGATTCAAAAGTCAGCGTCGTAGGCCAACCGCCCGAGCGGCGTCCGCACCGCCACGTGTCGGTTGAAGGCCAGGAGGTTGGGATCGGCCCTAGCCGCCCATAACCTCCACGTGGCGTTTTCTAAGTGCATCAGTTATGTGGCGGTTTCTGATTCATCATAATTTAAATACTTTTTTCGTAACTATACATATAATACCACTGCCACGCATTTATAAGTACGAAATTTTCGTACTTATCAATTTATTTTAATATTAAAATTTTTAAATTAGATTTGATATGGAATAGATCTAGAATAAGAGTCATATATAGTAAAATAATTTTATAGTGTTTAAATATTATAATTTTACTTTAAATGAAATTCGGTATTATGTAACTTTAAAAAAAAATTTATGAGTTCATTTTAAAGATTGTTTGGATGCATTTTATATAATTTCACAAATTTTCTGATATTTTTAAAAAATTAGCTATTATAAAATTTAAATTAAAAAAATAGCGATTAAATAGATTTACATTTAAGAACTAAAATATTATAGAGAGAGAGAACTAGGCTGAAATACTATTATTAATAGCACCAAGTCATTGGTGCTATTAAATTTTTAACACTTGAATTAAAAGATGTATGGTTTAGATAATAGTAGGTTTCTTGAATTTAATGGATGGTTGAAAAAATAGTAAAATCTAACGGATGAAAATGATTAAAGGGATTGATCTAAAGGTAGAAAACTTAATAGCACCAAATGTTTGATGCTATCAATAGTATAGTAGCCGAACTATATATATATATATATATATATATATATATATATATATATATATATATATATATATATATATATATATATATATATATATATATATAAATGAATGAAACAAACTTATGGTATATCTAAATAACAATAATAATAATAATGAAGAGGAAGAAAAAAAAAACAAAATTTTCATATAAATTATTTTTTATAATATTTTCTAAAAAAAATTGATGAAATTGCATGCATTTGAAAAAATTATTTGGGAGTAAAATTAATTTAATAATTTTTTTTATCATTATCTACTTGTGAAAGAAAAAAAAAAAATATATATATAATATATCTTTATCGTTTGGAAGAAAAAAATGACGTGATTCCTCTCAGACTATGATGAGGCGAGGAGTGGTGCGAGAGAAAATTTTTGTCCAATGAAGAAAAAAATGACGTGATTCCTCTCAGACTATGATGAGGCGAGGAGTGGTGCGAGAGAAAATTTTTGTCCAATGAAGAAAGGTGTGGAGAAAAAATTCAGTTGTTGGGGTTTGGGGTGTTGGAATATGGAGAGAAAACTCTGTTGCAGTAGGTGTGGAAAGGGAAGAGATAGGCAATGATCGGGTTGGAGTTTTGTGCGAGATAAAACTTTTGTCCAGTGTGAAAAGGTGAGATGTGGAGAAAAAATCCAGTTGTTGGAGTTTTGGGGTGTTGGAATGTGGAGTTTCGGGACGTGCGGAGAATAATATAGTTGGATGGAAAAAGATGGGCAATGGTGGGGTTGGGGTGTTGGGGCGTGCAGAGAAAAACACAATTGAAGAGGTGGGTGGGTGTAGAGAGGGAAGAGATGAGCGGTAGGAGGGAAGATGGGTGCGATGGGGAGGAGGCGAGTGAAAGAAAAAAGACAGTCGGTTGCGCCCGATAAATAAAATTTAGATTTCTAAAAAAAAAATTAGAATTTATTTTTTACCCTATTTTTTAGAATATACTTTAACTATAATCTAATTTATTTGTGTGTTTTTAAGTCCTCCAAATACTTTATAGGAATTTTTTCCTACACCTATAGCATAGTTAAAATATGCTCGAAAATATGAAGCATCCAAACATGCCCTAATTGAAGTATATAAAATAAGATTAATATTTTTGATTTAAAATTTTCGAATCATATTATTATATTTTGTGAAATTTTTATTTTTAGTTGTTAATTTTGAGCCATTTCAATTATTAGGCAGATAATATTAAAAAATTATGAAATTTATTTTCTAGATATTTTAAATACTATATATCAAATCTAATAAAGCTGATTGCCGATTCGAAAGTTTTAACATTGAAAACAACTTAAGCGAAAGTAAGTAGGGTAAACTCCAATTGAATTGTATGTGACTTCAATAGAATATCATTACATATATCAAAAATTTAGCATTCATTATATATTCATATTTGAGTTCTTATTTTATTTTTTTTTTAAAAAAATATAGATCTTCAGAGATAAGAGAAGAGGGATGCTAATATATAGTGTTTGGTTGGGGACCTTTATCCTCCCTTTATTCTCCAAACATAAAAAAAAAAATAGAAGAATTTGTTATCCCTCTCTTAACGGGTTATTCTGGAATAACCCGTTAAGAAGGGGGATAATAATTCTCTCCATTGGTAGGAATAAGATTGTTTCCATCCGGGAACAACTTTGTTTTCATTTTTTAATTTTTTTTTTTTAAATTTAAATTAAAATTTATAAAATTTTAAATTTAGATTTTTTTTATTTTATAAATTTTAAAATTTTTAACTTCAATTTTTTATAAATCTAAAATTTTTTAAAAATTTAAAATTTTAAGATTTTAAAATTTATACAAATTTAGTATATATAAATTTTTAAATTTTTTATAGAAATTTTTTAATTTAAAAATAAAATTTTTTTGCATCATCTTTTACACAATTTTTTAGATAATTAAAATTTAAATTTTTAAATTTAGAGAAATTTTAAATTTTATAACTTTTAAAATGTGTAATTTTAATTTTTAATAAATTTATAAATTAAATAAATTTTAAAATTTATGAAAATTTTAAAATTTTTAACTTTAAGTTTTAAAAAATTAAACGGTATTATTTACTAAAATATAAACTTTAATTTATACAAATATTAATTATTATTTAATTAATATTTTATATTAATTAATTAGATTAAATATTATTATTTTAAAATTATAATTACTCTTATTTTTTCACTATTCTCGCTTATTCTAATAAATGAACCAAATACAATTTCAGCTATTCCTAAAAATAACAGTTTTACAAACCAAACACTATTTTTCTTTTTCCACTATTTTTGCTTATTTTAATTTAAAAATAAAATTTATCCCAAACTCATAATCTCCGAACCAAATGGTAACTTAAGAGGATAAAGTGATATTTTATTTATTTAATTATAATTTTGTATTAAAATTATATTTATAATTATTAAAATATTAAATTTTATTGAAGAAAATATAAATCCATTCAACTGCACTACATAATGATAATAACAGATAAAACCATACAGATTTTACTTGAATAATAGATTATTTTAGATAACTACCTAATCCTTCAAATTTTTTATTTTACTATCTAACTTTTTTTTTTATTTGTTTGATTTGTAAACATTAAATCCGTAAAGATAAGTAATACATTCAAAATTTAAACTTAAAATACTGTTCACCTATTCAAATTAAATAAATTAAAAAATTAAATAGTAAATTAAAATTTTAAAAATTAGAATAATTAATTTAAAATAATTTATATTTTAGATAAATTTTATAGCAATAATATTCAATAAGCTCACCAATTATTATTATTAATATTATTATTATTATTATTTGTTGAGAATGTTGCTATTTAAGTTCCAACCTACAACCAACCAAAAGCTGAGCGGGAAAGTTAGGGTACATTTTGGGTACCCGTACGAACGCGCTATTAAGATTTTCCATTTAAGATTTCAACGACCAAAGGTGAAAATGTAACGGAGACCCCTCACCTATAGGATATTTTGTAACAGCTCCCTCAACTTTATTTTTGTAATTGATTTTTTTTTTTTTTTTAACCGAGTGTTTTAGAGCTATAAATTTTAGTAAATAATATTATTATTATAGTCCGGCTAGAATACTATCTGATAGCATCAATTAATTTGTGCTACTAAGTTTTCAGTCATTGGAAAAAAGGATGTGTAGTCGGAATTATAGTGGTCCCCTAAGATTTTTACTATTCAACCAACCGCCCACTAAACCCTAGGACAGCATTTGTTAAGGTTTCGTTTGGTTGGGGTATAAGAGAAAGGGGCAATTTTCTATATACCCTTAAAAATTTTTCTGTTTTGAGATTTACCCCTCTTAGAAGGCTAATATTAAAACTACCCTTTTTACGTTCCAACTTCATTCTAAAATACCCCTGAAGTTAAACCCGGTTAGTGTACCGTTTGGAGCTGTCGTTATCTGTGTGAAATTACTATTTTGCCTTTTCAAATATACCCTTCTACCATAACCAACTTTTTCTTATGTACCCTTAAAATTTTCAATAGTTTTGGTAGATAGGGACAAAATAGGTATATCTGATAGTTTTCAACTCCGATTATTATTTAACTCTAGTTTAACCCTAGTTAACTTCACAAAGGGAAACGGTAGGGGTATTTTTAATAACGGTGGAACGTATGAAGGGTATATTGGAAAAAAAAAATAAGAGGGGTAAATCAGATATTTCTTCAGATTTCAAGGGTACACAGACAATTATCTCTAAGAGAAAATTAGCAGTACCAGGGATAAGTATAATTTGTGGAACAAGCTGGAACTATTGTAAATTTGTATTTGGTTGGGTTTTAGTTTAGTACCAGGTATAAGAAAAATAGTATTTGAAAATGATTGAAGAATAAGAGAAATAAATAGTTGACTTTTGTGTTAAATGACGAAAATACCCTTGCTTTTAGTTAAGTATTATAATTGATAATTAATTTTTATTAATTTTAATATTTATAAATATTTTAAGTGGGAGTAAAAAAAAGTTAATTTTTAAATTTTAGATGGGAGTAAAAATTTTAATTTTAAAATTTTTATAAATTTTAAACGATTTATAAAAAAATTGTATAAATTTTAAAATTTTAAAATTAATATTTTTTTTACAAAAATGAAATAAAATAAAATTTTTAAATTTATTAAAATAAAAAATAAAAAATATTTAAATTTATAAAATAAAAAAAATTTAAATTTAAATTTTATAAATTTAAATATTTTTTAAAAATTAAAAATTCTTATTTAAAAAAATAAAAAAATAATAAAAAAACCGAAGCATGCAAAGAAAAGAGAGAGAGAAAAAAAAAAAAATTAGAAGTCTCGGAAAGTGAAGGGTACAGTGGAGAGAGAAGGGGAGGGGGGTCTTATTCGGGGAGGCCCACGTGGGCTTGTTCAGGGGGAGGGGGAAATGGGATATCCCCGGTTAACGGGTTGTCTCGGTTTTACCGGGACAACCCGATTTGAAGGGGAATAGGTATACCAATTTATTCCCCCCCATTCCAATAACGTTTGGGTACAAAGGGAGGATATCCCCCTTTGTACCCAAACCAAACGCTATCTAATGGAATATGAGAGAACTAGCTATATCAGGGATAAGTATAAAGTACGGAACTAGTGTAAAAAAATGTTTGGTATAATTTCAGGAATAAGAGAAAATGTGTTTGGTATGATGATGGATAATAAGAAGGATAGAAAGTATTAGTTGGTTAAAATAACATTTTTATTCTCAACCATAATAATTTTTAAAAATAAATAAAAATTTTACTTGTATCATTTTAAATATTCAATTTAGAATATTTATTAAAAAGAAATATTAAAATTTACATTTTACTTGCATATAAAAAAATTTATTAAAAAATTTAAAATTTTTATAAATTTTTAAAAATAAAAAAATTAAATTTTATAAATTTAAATATTTTAAAATTTAAAATTTTTAAATATTAAAAAAAAATAAAATAAAATAAAATAAAATCTGCTAGAACAAAATTGGAAAACCAACCTTGTCCCGTGACGCGGGGGAGGGGGGGAACTGCTGTTCTCCCTAACCGGTATGGAAGGGGAACAACAGTTCCCCCCCTACCTAATCACGTTTGGGTTAACTTGAGAGATATCCTACTTATCCCTCAAGTTAACCCTCTTACAAACGGGCCCTAGGGGACCATTATCATCATAACCGTACATTTCTTAATCTAAGGGCTAAAAAGATGATAACACAAATAACTTGATGCTATCGATAGTATTCTAACTTAGTTCATATTATTATCTATTTATGGGCTAATTGTTTATTTAGACCAAAAAAAAAAAAACAGAGAAGAGTTAACAAAATTGATAAAATATTTAAAGTTATTTTTTTTCATTTGAATTTAAATATGGGAGAGAAAAAAAAAAGAAAAAGAAAGAAAACAAAATTATCTTTCATAAGGATTAATTTTTTTTTCTCGATTAAAAATTACTTTCTTTTATTTTAATTTTCTACGTGTAAACAAAGTGTAAATAATAGTTCAAAATATTAAACTAACAAAAATATTATTAAATTTAATAAAAATTATAATTTGATTTATTAATTTTATTAAATTAATTTTGAAATAAAAATTGAAATTGAAATTGAAATTAATTTCAAAATATAAAATTGATGCATAATTAAATTTTAAAGCTTAAATTGAATTTGAAATTTGAATGCAAAATCCTAATTTAAATTTAAATTTTGAATCTAAAATCAAATTTTAAATTTATAATTTTAATTTGAAGTCAAAGTTTAAATTGGAAATTAAATTCAAAATAAAAACATAAACTGAAAATTAAATTCAAAATCTAAATTAAAATTTTAAAATAAATTTAAATCTAAATTTATGATATAAATTAAAACCAATGGTGGTTTGAAAATTCTAGAACCATTTGGAAGTATGAGACACCTGTCCCTCTCCAGAGAATTTTAATTTTTTCGGAATAAAAAAAAATTACGGAGTGTACGTAATAATTATTATAATAGTTATCTTAAATTAATATAAATTTGTTTATCATATTTATTTAGAAGGTTAAATAAAAATTTATTTTTTTTTAAAAAATAAATAAATTTATTATATTTTATTAGAAAATATATGTCACAGCCTAATTCAAATTTAAATATTTCTGATTGACAATAGTTCTAATTAAATAATAATAAATAGCATTAAAATAATATAAAAGTATAGAAAAAATTTGAAATTGAATGATATAAACATTTAATAAACAAAAAAAAAATTATCAATCCTAGGAAAAAAAAAAAAAGGAGTTGATGTCAAACTTGTTTCGCTATGCTAAAGAGTTATCTTTCAAATTTAATTTTCTTCGATTTATTTTTAGTTTATTAATTATAATTATTTAATTTTTTTAATAATATAAATAATATATTTTTTATTTTATTTAATCAAATGTGACCTAAATAATATAGCATATTTTAATTTTTTATTTAGATACTCGAACAATTCTAAAATTTTAAAATAATCCACTCAACTTTTCGTATTTTTATTTTTAATATTATAAATAAGTAGTTTTAATCAAATAAACGGGACATTTTACTTAATTTTATTAGTGAATTAATCGAGTATAAGAACTTTAATTATTTTAGCAAGTTAAACTAGGCCAACTAATAGCTAGTGGAAAATAGAAAAAAATAAAAAATTAATAAAATTTTTAACTTATAATTAAGTATAAAAATGAAAACTAAATAAGAAAAAAAAAAATAGCTGAGAGGCCAGTTTCAAAATTCTCTATATTTGAGGGGGTTTCCTACACTTTCACCTCTCCTTCTTTATAATTCTCCTCTCCTCTTCGTCTCTCTCGCTCCAACACGTAGCGAGCACGAAGAAGAGGTCGAGAGGAGAAAAGAGGAGAAAAAAAAGGTGGAATTTTTGGCGATTTTTTTTTTTTTTTTTTGTTTTGGTGGTGTTCTCCGATGGGGCCGTGGAAGATCGCGGCGGTGGCGTGGATCGTGATCTCGATCGCGCTTATCGGCGTTCGCGCCGAGGACGCGGCGGCGGCGGCGGCGGCGGCGGAGGTGGCGGAGGTGGCGGCGAAGGGGGCGGTTGCGGATTCGGGGTTGAGGCTCGAGTTGGAGGAGCTCCGGACGAAGATCTCCGCCCTAGGTTAGCCCCAATCCGATCTTGAAGCAGGAGCTAGGGTTTTCTCGGTGTTTGATCTTTGCCTCGGCTAGGGTTTTGAAATCCTTTGTCTTTTAAGTTTGATGTTGGAACATTTAGAATAGGATTTTCGATCTTGTCGACGATTTCTCTTCCTTTTTGGGATAAGATGGAATTGATTTGATGCAGTGTACCATAATATGATATATGATGGGTCATTAGTTTGTTTTTTTTTTGGGTTTTTTTCTCAAAATTTTTAATGGGTTTATTTGAGAGGAAAGGATTGCATTTGTAGCGTGTGTTGATGCTGTGCTTTGTTTTTGCTGAAGAGTCTACTATTAAGGACACAATCCAAGAGTCGAAGATGCGAGCTAGGGTTTGTTGATGTTTGATCTCTGTGTTAGCTAGGGTTTTGAACGTTTACGGTTTTTTTTTTTTCCCGTTAATGGGAACATCTTTCAGTGTGATCTTGGTAGTTTCGATTTGTTGTTTCTCCATTTTTTTTTCCTCCTTGGGTGGCGTCGTTCGCTAATTAATGTTCTTGGAAAGGTGGAATATATTAGAATGCATTTGGGCTTTAGCAGTTAATCAGGATGTTTTGCGTGAGTTTAAAGTTTGTATCTTTAACATGTATTGATGCTCTTCTTTGTTCTTTGCTGAAGAGTCTAGCATCGCGGATCGAAACCAGGAGTTGAAGAAGAAAGATGACGGAATTGCGCAGTTGGAAAAGGTTATTGAAGAGAAGGCAAAGGCAATTTCCTCGCTGCAGAGCGAGAAAGAATCGCTGCAGGTGGGCTAGTAGTGACTGGCTAGAGCAAAATCTTAGGCCTTGTTTTATTAAGCTTATATTTTTTCATTTTCGCCTCTCAGCTCAAATTCTATGCTATCTTGTAGAGGATTATTTGCATTCTATACATTACTAGTTTCCTTTGTCAACAAAGATTATGAGCTGGTAGTAGCTTGTCGGGGTAATTTCTGGCGTATCCCTCGAAAGCTGCAAAATATCATAAATACCTCAGAAATTGTCAATATCATATTATCCCTTTAAATTCATAAGTTATATCATAAACATTCACTTAATGCGGGTTAACCGAGGGTTTCATACGAGTTAAGATGCAAAATGACCTAATTGCCCTTCACTGTAGGTAACATTGGCTAAGTGCTCGAGTAAAGCCTACTTTATTTGTCACTTGCTTTTACTTTACCTCTATTAGTGGGACTTTGTTTTAATTTTGATCTACATTAGTATTCTTTTCTTTCAATCTAGATTTGTATTACTATTGTGACACCCCCGGAATTTGGATTAGTCCTCTATATAAATGATATAATAGGACTAAATCTCTAACCCGGCTATAGCATTTTGGATGGTAGCAAGATCCAAGAGGAACATGAGAGTTAAGCGTGCTAGAGCTAGAGTAGTTCTAGGATGGGTGACCCCCTGGGAAGTGGGGCATCACAACTATACTATAGTTAGATTGGTATTCCTCTATTTTATTTAGAATTTTATAAGTTTGATTATTTTTGTATACCTTTATTTCATTTGTTTAGTTTCATTCAGCACATTCAAATGGTGGTTCCTAATGTTCACTTGTCAACCATTGAGCAACTCATTTACACTAAACGTGCAATTATTGTAACCAGCTACTCCTCCACATAGGTTTATGGAAGTTGGACCTTTGGGATAATTGAAGGGCATTGGTGATAGACAACACTATTTGTAAAACTAGACTTGGCCAAATCAGCCTGAACCTTTTCACTTCATTTTTTTTCTTTTAAAGATGAGTCTAGAAGCAAACAAGCTATAACAAGAATAGAGGAGTCACTTTCATTAATTTTCTTTTAAAGACAAATAGTAACAACAATAGAGGAGTTATTTCATTTTTTCTTTCTTTAAAAGATGAGTTTACATGCTAATAAGCAATAACACGAATAGAGGAGTCAATCCATTAGCTTGTTCAATCGCATAGAATTTGATTTTTAAAAAGCATTGTAACGAAATAACGCCTTTGTGTGCTATTCTTCTGGGATATGTCGTGCCAATCCTTTAATTTCTCCTCTTTTATGTAGAAAAAAGGTGCTGTTGCTGAGGAAGCAGGAAAGGCGTATGCTCGGGCCAGTGAGCTTGAGAAGCAGGTTCAGAAGATGATAGCCCTTTTAAATAAGTTCATAAATGGATCCTGGTTTTGAAACTCTCTGTTTTTCCTTTGGCAGATAGAGAATCATAAAGCAGAAATTGAGTCACAGAATAAAAAGAGAAACACTTTAGAGGTTCAGACTAATGAAGCTGAGAAGAAAGTGCAAGAGTTGAACTTGAAATTGGAAAGGGTAAGCATTCATCTTGCAGTATGCAATATCTATGTCATGGATATCCATGACTGATCTTCTTTCTACTAATTGTACTATCTCTCCCATCAAATCTTCTTTGAGATGAATGCTTTGCTTGTTTTCCCGGAGGTTCTGCTAAATGACCATCATAGAGATACCTTTAAGATGCATCTGTTGCAGCTCATTTTTAGGGGTGGTAATAGTTTAGATTTGGGTTGGTGGAGATTGCTAAAGAAGTAAATACATACCACAAGCCAAAAACCCATGAAATACACAGGATGAAGTTATTGAATCTTAATACACTTGCGTGTTATCAAATGGCTGTCTTAACTCTTATTTAATCAGATTTTGGTATTTTCAGTTATTTTTTGCAGATTTTTTAGAGTTTGAGGTGGGTTAACATTTTTTCTTTCACAGAAATTCCCAGCTTTTGTATATATATTTTTATGAAATTCACTATATGCTGTACATTTTATTTTATTTTTTTCTGCAATATATTTGCATGTGTGACTGCAATTTTGTATAGTGATGTTACTAGATCTGAGTATAGACGGGGTATAGGTTATAAAAATTTACCATACTTTGGAACAATCTACTAAAGATAGCTGCATGATGAAGATTAATGTGTAAGGAGAACTATTTAATCCTGTAAATAAAGTCACTTTCTAGAATTTGCTAGGAAGGCTAGGTACTGTCTTTGTAGTACAAAACAATGCATATTTTGGTTGGATATGCAATGTAATCTCTTACTGTTAGGGATTATTGCCTGACTTCTTCTGTTTTATCTTTTGTAGCTCCAAAAGACTAGTGAAGAACAAAAAAAAAGGATTCAGAAAATTGAACGAGCTCTTCTAGTTGCAGAGGTTTGTGATATTTAATTTTAGTTCACAACTCTTAGATAATGCATTAGTGACATTCTTCATTTTCTATTTCTCTTTTTTATGTCCAGGAGGAGTTGATGAGAGCACAGTTGGAAGCAACGTCAAAGTCGAAAGAGTTGACAGAGGTGAGTTTGGTAATTGTTTTTTCCTTTTACTCTTTGCTTAACCTCTTGCTTCTTTGATTTAACTTCTGTCGCTAATCTTTTCTACTTACTCTTTTCTGAGATTTCGACCTACTCTGAGAATTAGCTTCTGTCGCTAATCTTTTCTGCTTACTCTTTTCTGAGATTTCAACCTACTTTGTGTTTAACTAGTAGAGAAATTGTTTCATGCTGATTTCCGATAAGTTTGTACCTCTGATAAATTTTGTTTGAGAGTTGGAATCTTATCTGTGAATTGAATTACTAATGGTTTCAAAGTTTCAAGTTCAGGAAATAGATTTATCTTGAATATATTAACAATTTCATCCAGAATATAATGAACATATTGAAGTTCTTCTATAGAAAAAGAAACATATTAGCTCAAGCTTGGTGAAACACAAATTTGATGGTCTTTATTTCATATTCTTATTTCAAGTTCTTCTGGAAGTATGACTTATCTAATTGCTTTCCCGATGCACAGAGATGAATGCCTACTAAGATTTCCTTGCTCCTTTTTCCTCTCAAACATTGGTTTATAAATTTGTTCCAAATATATACATTAATGCATTAAACTGTTGAGTAGAGAAATTCATAGGCCTGAACATCACTGGCAGTCAAATGTACAATATTAGAAAGAGTTGATATTGTTAGTTAATTACAGTTTGAAGGCTAAGAAATTTCACTGAAAATGAATTAGAGGGAAAAATCTCTTGTACAACCACTGCCGAGGAACCAACGAGGTGATAAGAAGCTCTCTCAAAAATCATAATTGTGAGCATTGCACTTAATGACTTTTCTGAGTAAAGTGATCTTTCTCGAGTCTGGCCTAGGTTGGGATTGGGTTGTAAAACACGCCGGCTCTCATCCTTTGGAAGGGACCCCACGCACAAAAAAAAAAGAAACTGAAAGCATTTTGGAATTCCCATCCTCCAGTGCTATTAAAACAGTTATTGGAGGAAAATGCCAAAGTGTTTTCAGATATTTGTCCGTCGAAATATGAAAGTTGGTGTGTTTAGAAGTCCGCAATTCCAAATGGGGCCTAAATTGCACATCAGTAAGTGGAGGCTTATTGGCCGACATTAAAAAACAGTTAGATAATGAGTAACAATTACAAAAGAACCAACAATTTCAAGTGTGTGTGGTGAAGGAATTAGAAATAAACATGTTCTTGATTTAGTTCAGGACCTAATGGCCCAAACTAATGATAAGGCTAATGAGATGTTAGGGCAGTAGCCTTAATGCTGTTATGTGCTTTAAATCAACATATTAGGCATGCGAATGTTCAAATGGGTTAATCTGTTAATTCAATGTTTGATGTGCATGAAGTGAATGTTCAATTGGTCAAGAAATCTCCGCTAAATTCCGAATGAAAACTGAGAATTTGTAAATTATAATTTTGGAAGTCGTGGGCTGCCCATTTGAGAACTAGAAATTTATAATGACATGGACAATCGCATCTGAGGCTTAAATCAAACTTGAAGGTAGGACTGTATGTTGTAGGTAGCTTATAAAACCTTTTAAAATTTTTGTGTAACAACATATTGATGATTTGAAGCAATTGAAGTATATTGACAACCTTGACTAAAATAAGATGGTCTAGGGTTGTAACTGCAAGAAATAGTGGGTAAATTTGTGTCCAGGTGTTTTGCTCTGACAGAATTCCTTCTAATACTGAACATTCACTCATTTAGGCCTCCTTTCTGAATACATCGAAGTGTAAATATCAAGAACTTTGCTCATTGGTCCCATACTCTGCTAACTATAAGTTTATGTTTGTCTGTTAAGGATAATTATTCTGAGTCTGTTGCAACAATAAAATTGCTGATGAAAGATCATATATATCATGAAGTTCGCAAGAAGCAACTGGCTTTATGTAATCTAAGATGTACTTTAGTCTCAACTCTCAAGTTAGTTAGAAGTTAGAACATTACATAAATGACATATTGGAGTTGTACTAAAATTTTCATAAGTTTTTCATATCTTAGGTGGAAAAAAAACTTCACAAAAGTATCAATGATCTGTCTCGTAAGTTCATGTTTCCACGCTTTGTAGAATGTGAAATGCTGGATAGCTGTCACTATTATTTGCTGGGACTTAAAACATAAACTGGACATGCTTGTGATTGTGTAGCTTATAGAAGTGAAGAACTTACAGTGGATGTGTGACGCCCATTTCTCAGGGGGGTCACCCATCCTAGAGCTACTTTAGCTCTAGCACACTTAACCCTCTTACCCTCTTGGGCCTAGCCACCATTCAAAATGCTATAGACGGGTTAAGAGGTTTAATCCTATTATTTTCTTTATATAGGATTATTTCAAATCCTGGAGGTGTCACATTCCTCCCCCTTTTTAAGCCCTGACGTTCTCATCATGCTCAGGCATACTCACAAGCACCAGGTGATGTGAGATTTGTCTCGCTAGCCTTAGCCGACCTTGTGGGGGGTCGCGCTCTGCTCACTATATAATCCTGGCTCAGCCGAGACTCATCTCATATTTCCGGTTGGTGATTGGCTCTAATACCAATTGTGACGCCTAATTTCCCAAGGGGTCACCTATCCTAGAGCTACTCTAGTTCTAGCACGCTTAACCATCTTATCCTCTTGGGCAAAGCCACCGTCCAAAATGCTATAGCCGGATTAAGAGGTTTGGTCCTATTATTTTCACTAATTCAAATCCCAGGGCTGTCACAGGATGGTTATACTTCCTATGATGCTTAATTAAGTGTCCGGCATGACTATTTACTTTTCATTGTCTATGAATTGCAGTTTTAGCTTTTTTCACTTGGTCTATGGTATGGGAATGATGGTTTGACTGCTAGGTTACTGTTTGTGGTTGATCAGGTTCATGGAGCATGGCTGCCACCTTGGCTTGCTACCCATATTGGCAATTTTCTGGTATGTTGCATATTCTACATGGCTAGCTTAGGTGTACCAGGAATTTTTTGCAGCCTTGCTCATTATCACTTGTATATTCCATTTCTAGGAGATTGTATTAGCGCACTGGGAGATGCATATGAGACCTGCATATGAAAGTTTCTTACAAAAGGTGCTTTTGTATATTCTTTTAAGTTCTGATTCTACCAACTTATGCTTTCATTTGCTGCTTGCATTATAGATTACAGTTTACCTTCCTTGTCCATGTTGTGGAATGCATCATGGATCAACTATGCTTTTATTTTTTTCATTATTTTTATTTTATTTTTAATCTCAACATGATTGCAGGCATCAGAGAAAACAAGACAGGCACAAAAATGGGCTGAGCCTCACTTGGAAACAGTTACGACAGTAAGTTGCCGATACATAGAGAATCATATTCTAATGTTTGTTTCAATATATTTGTAAATATTGGAAATATAAAAGGAAAAATAGATCATACTGCTCTTAGATTTATACGAGTAATCACATGGTTTAACGGTAAATTCCTTTTCAATTGGCTACATGATCTTCCAATATTTGTCAAAATTTATGTATTGTTCAGTTTACTTATTTGTTTTACAATTATACATGTTATTTTATTTCAAGAATTTAGATTGTATCTTATGATTTGATCTGATTATTGATTCTCCACTATTAAAATTAGACTTTCGGTTCACATTTTAATCTTGACTAGTACTATAACCTGCGTTGCGCAGTGGGTAAGTACTGCTATTAAATAAAAAATGGCTACTTTATTAAACAAAAAACATAGTATGATCATTGGTAAGGTATAAAAGCTATAGAGGAAAAAAAAAAAAAACTGCTTTAGCAAGCTAAGGTATAACAGTTGGAGACAAACCAATGAACAGAAACCAGCTGGAGGCAAAGCATTGAAGCTGTAATGGGTTCACAGTTAATACATTTTTATTGACAGGAAGATAAGTAGCTAAACAATAAAAAAGACATTGCCAAATACCTGAAAATTATTAGTGAAAGTGTCAGTCTTCATAATACATCACTATCTAAGAAAATACTCTTTAGTCTGGGTTGTTCCAAGCATGCAAACATAAAGAATTATAATCTGAGCAGCTACTATCCAAACTTACCAACTTCTTTCTTCAAATTTGTAGAAGATAAAATCATTCTCTTATTTTAGCTAAAAAAGGAAAGAAAAACCCTAAACTATAGAGAACATACGATTTTATACATGTTTTAAAACAAAAAAAAAAACATTAAACCACTCTAGAAGAAAGAGAATGCATTAAAGGCCATGCAACACTACATTGATCAAGAGTCTAACACTCAAAAAGTTGAGGCCCAAGAAATAAAGAAATAAAAAACTGTTAAGCAGAAAAAGAGGCATCCTCAAACATTTGAAAGGTACCAGTAGAAGGACCATTATCATCTATAAAAACTACTAAAAAAAGGAAGCATCATCAAGCATCCAAAAATTACTAGAAGGACCAATTATTTTAATTATGAAAAACTGAAAATTGGAAAACTAAGTAGAAGACACTGATTTTTAGGTTTCTATGAACTGGAACCGAACTAGTAGTAAACAAAAGGTCTTTCGGTTCGGTTTCAGCATGATTAGAGGATCAGTTATCAGTTTTTCGATTCACATGAACACCCCTAACGGATCCAGCAAAGTTGTAGGAATTGGGTGTAGTGTTGGATCTCATGTAATGGCCATTAAAACCATGTAATGCATGGGCGGGGAGGGAGTTGGCCCGCTTGATAGGATCAGTTGGCAATCGCCTCTGCCCGGCCTACACATGTAGCAGCCCGGTGCTCCCCCCGTACCGCATGATGCATTACGACTGCCCCTTCGGACGTTCCCACGGCCACAACGCCACCATGCTCGCCATGCCGCAATGAGGATGATGAGGATGCTCGATTGCACCGATTCCGCATATAACACCGTAATAGTTTCACATCGGATGAGAAATAAGTTCTAATTGGGAACGTAAGAGGCCACATATTTTAATAATAATAACTGAGCTTAAATATTTTGGGCCAGTGGTTTGTGCCCAACGAGTTATTATTGTTAGCAGGTTAGGTCGTTCATTTGGTATCAGAACTGAATATCAGTTCGAAGTGTGAGAGCTAAGTGTTATGCGGGACAAAGTGCTACACCATGGGTTTAGTGGGAGCCACCTCTAGAATATCACATCGCCTGGTAATTCTTGTTTATGTGTGTAATTGGGTTTGAATTTGAGGGGACGCCATGGTCTAAATAAGGCGAGTTTGTAACTCCCTAATAATCTCACATCGGATAGAAAAGAGGTTCTAATTTGGAATATAAGAGGCCACACACTTTAGTAATAATAATTGAGTTTAAGCATTCTGGGCCTAGTGGTTTGAGCCCAACGAGTCATTATTGCTAGTGGGTTGGATCGTCATAGTTGGTATTAGGGCTGAATACCAGCTAGAAATGTGAGAGCTAAGTGCTATGTGGGACAAAGTGCTACACCACGGGTTTGGTGGGAGCTACTTATTGAATCCGCAGGAGCTACCTCTAGAATCTTACATTGCCTAGTAATTTTGGTGTATGTGTGTGTGATCGAATTTGTTGCCTAGTAATTCTGGTCTGTGTGTGTGTCATCGGATTTTAACTTGATGAGGACGTCGGCGTCTAATGGGGGGAAGTCCGGAATACCCAATAGTCTCACATCGGATGAGAAAGGGGATCTTATTGGAAATATAAGAGGCCACACACCTTAGTGATGATAATTGGACTTAAACATTTTGGGCCAACGAGTTATTATTGTTAGCTGGTCAGGTCGGGTCGTGACACTGTATCTACTGATGACGACGATGGCGATGCCTGTAATAGCTAAGAGATCGGTCAGGTCGGGTCGTGACACTGTATCCACTGATGACGACGATGGCGATGCCTGTAATAGCTAAGAGATCGCCAGTGAGGGGTGGAGAAAGAGGGGTTGTACGGAGAAAAAAATATGGGAAGGATGGGGAATTTCAAGGTACCTTTTATTTGAAATATTCGAAAATCCGAAAAGATAGATGTATGGAGATATCTCTAGATCTCAGAAACCAAAAAATCTTAGAGGATCCCATAAAATCTGGGGAGGAGAGAAGGGGGGAGAGAAATATAGGGGGATTGTGAGAGAAGAACCTTTTGTAGAGAGAGATAGTACTCGAAGAGGATGGATATCATGGAGAGGACTTGGGTAAAGGGACACAATTATTACACTTGGGCACACCTCTACTTGAATTAAGGAGAGGTTGCCGTGTTGTAATACGTTCACATTTAAGGTACTTGTATTGTATAGATTCGACCACTACGCTTATTATGTAAACATAAGTGAATAATGACAATGTGCTGTTAAGATGCTATTTTACTTATGCATGCACAGATATCTGCTAGTTTTATATTTTTTGTTTATTTTCATGGTTTTCATCCTTGCCGCTGCAAGTTTAGGTAATCTTATGTTTTAATAAAGTTAACCAAATCTTTTGACATTAGGGCTTCGCATTACATATAAATACAGGCTGTAAAATGAAAGAAGAAATTCAAGGATACTAATTTAGTCTACACTATAAATGCTGTGTAATAACTAAAAATTACAAAGTTTTAAAGGTTTCTTACCTATATTTTATGCCCAACATAAAAGGGTAGTTCTGAGCTGCAGAAATTACTAGTGTGCTAAAGTATACAATGGACCATCTGATGAGAAATTTAAGCCAATAATTTTGTTCTAAATATGTCAAGATACTTATCAACATTGGAATAATCTGGGTTCCTATAAGCCATGAAGGCTTAATTTGCATTGTGCTATTAAGTACTTTTTCGTTTGGAGTCTCTTGGTGCATGTCACGGCCCTTAAATTCCATCACTCATGCACACACGCAGTGAAGGGCGCAACAACACAATTGCTTGACGGTGGAAGTCAACCATTAAATCTCATGTACAAGGAGAATTTCCTTACAACTGTCCTAGAAGAAAAATATGTAATGACTTCTAGTTTTTAAGTATTCTATGTAAACTAGATTTCTGAATTAAATGGACTTTTGAAATGTTTGCATTTCTACATGCATGTGTTAATATACATATTCAAGTACTGTTCTACCATTGGACTAGACTAGCACAACATTGTTATTTGTATACTTGTATGCATATTACCTTTTCTATGTCAGCGCGGCTGGCGATAATTTGTACACTGGTGGAATACAACTGCTGTTGATCCAGCAAAAAAGAAGCTTGCAGTAGTTCTTATACAAGATAGCTACATAGTAGATGTTTTACATATAATTATTAAGCTTTTACCTTGACTCAACTTGATATCAATGATATTTTTAATGTTCTTTTCCTGTAGAAATGGATTCCTGCTGGTAAAGAACAATGGGTAATCTTCGTAACACATGCTGAACCTCACTTACGGATGGTCTCTTCAAAATCTGTTGAATTTTATGAGGCATCCAAGACTGCTATTGCACCTCATGTTGTCAGAGTACAGGAATTCGCGGATCCCTATCTCCAGGTACTTCTCAATTTGCCTTTACAAAGTGCACTGGCTATGCATTTTTTTTTTTTTTTTTTTTTTTTTTTGAATAATGCAGAAGCTCTTACTTAATTGATGGCTATGTGTGAAATGATACTGGAAACTGTTATCTGACCCCAGGAAGCTAGGAAGTTTTCTAAACCATACATTGATCAAGTTGCTGAGATCACCAAACCACATGTGGAGAAAGTGAGGGTCGCCGTGAAGCCCTACACAAAGCAAGTGGTTCAATCATACAGGAAGTTTCTTAAATCAGCTAATACATATCATCACCAGGTAATTGTTTTCCTTCATCCGCCTTGAGTTTTTGTTTTATTATTGGTTTTTAATACTGCCCTTTCTCGCCTGTTATTTGTTGTGTCATAGTTGCTAGGGTCTATGTGCGAAAATCTTATACTTGACATGATGGCCAGTTGATAATAGTCATTAGGGATTTTTGTTTTTATTGTTGATTTTTGATATTTAATTCACTGGCAAGCATAGCAATGGCCGAAGAATGTTTGGAATCTATGTGATGCTTAGATGACGAGCTACCATCTATGAATATCACATACCGAAGTTGTGTAAGTTTATGGTAAATTTTTTAATTTTCACTGTTGTTGCTGCGCTTTGGTTCTTCATTTGTTTGCGGCAATCTTCTGACTTTACCAGTTCTTTCTCGAATTATTTGTCCTTCAACAGCTTAACCTTGTACTGTTTAGGAAATCTGACCATAAAGTCCCTAGAGTCATATGTTTCATGGTCTCGTTCATATTTTTATCAGTTATATATATTTGTTTCAGATGATAAGACATTTACCTATCAACTGACTTTATAATTCATATAGAGATTTGACATCTCGTCTTAAGTTGAGGCTTTTCAGTGCAAGCAGTTAAAAAACTATGTGTCATGAAGGCCAGATCGCTTTCAAGCTCTATTTTAGGTTTGGCTACCTTTCTGGGGTCATTGTTTTTCTTATGTCTTTTCTTCTTTTGGCAACTAACATTAGCATTTGGCCTCTGGGTAGAGATAAATAGGCAATAAATAACATCCCTTTCAAAGTATTCTGTATCGTTGTTTCTTCTAAAACTTGTGATGTTAGTAATTTTATTCTGACACAAGCTTCTGTGTAAATGCTTTTTCTAGATATAACACTAGTGAAACATTATTTTTAAATTTTTTGTTTCTGTTTTAGGTGCAAGCAACTCTCATGGAGAATCTAAAGAAGTACGAGTTAACAAAATCACTTGCTACCAAGGAGCTGGTGTGGTTCATGGTAACTACAAATCCAACTTGATTCTTAGAAAAGCCTTGGCATCTATCCTTGTGATATTCTTGTCAGTATTCATATGATGTATTACTGATTATTCGTCGCAGGCTTCTGCATTGCTGGCATTTCCTGTTTTCTCTCTGTACAGACTCCTGTCGGGTATATTTTGGTCGGTAGTTCATTACACTGCAACCAATCACATTTCTCTTTGTTAATAGTTAATACTATACATGCATAATAATTTCTTAATGCGAGTATTTTGGCTATGATGCAGCAGTAAAAAGGCTAGGAGACCATCAAGGAATTCCCATACCCATGCACGGAGACCGAAGCGCAGGCACACTGATAAATAGATGATGGAGAATTATTATAAGTCTATCTCTGCAGCATTTAGCTGCAGGTATGGTTCTCAACCTTCTAAACATATAAAATCTTTTTAAAATATGGTGGCTTCTGAACTTTGCATCTTTTTGACAGCGAAAGCGATACCTTGGTTTAGTAGTAAGGTCGCAAAATTGTGATCTGGGTCTTAAGGAAGGTTGCTTATGTTTTGACCCTTCTTAAACCCTGTTGTTGTGGAACTCTTATGCCCTAGAGCCCATGTTAAGTCAAACAAAAACGAAGTCGTGTTATGTATGTGTAGCCTGGTCTTTAAAGAATTTGACATGAGCGAAAATTTGAACTCAAAATGAAGTCGTGGGAGGAGTATATCACTAAAATTATAGCAGTAGTATGTTGAGCGAACTTCCGGTTCTCGCGGAGACTCGTTTTTCTTTACGAGATTAGTTTTGTCCATAATTGTGCACTTCATTATTGTTTTCCCCGGCTGTGGATTTCTATCCACTGATACATAACGTGTATCGTTTTTTGCTTTCCAACTTGCCTATCTGGCCTGGTATTTTGGAACGGCTTCTCTGCTCGGAGAAGCAGCAACTAAAATCATTACTCTTGCGTTTTCTTTTTGATCTTTTATTTATTTTCTTTTCCAATAGAAATAATAGATATTTTGGTGCATGCAGATATCCTCGTGCGATCCGCATCAAGCCGTGTCTGTACTCGATGGGGAGCTATAGACTTGCAACTCTTGAGAATAGGGATCTTTTGGGTTAGGGTTCAGGGTCTTATTATCAGATCCTTGATGTGAAATTGCTCAAAACACTCTCTCTCTCTCACACACACCGAACAAATACGCATCCCTTTTTCTTTGTCCAAAATCAGATTCAGGACTTGTGCAGCTGTACTGCGTCGTCGCCACCGTCACGGTCTTGTAAGAATCTTTACCGTTTTTGGGTTATATTTATAACTGACTTGGTCTTGTGTTCAAATCATACGTCGTCGACTTCGTACTGTTAGAGTATAACATTCCTTTTTGGCGGTTGTTTGATTGTTGTTGCTTCAGCCACAGCCATAACCATGCGCATTGTTTTATCCACTTAATCCCTCATCATACATTTTGTGACCAAGATGGTTTGAAAAGTACATGCTTAGCTAAATTTCACTGAATACAGCTAGGGATGTCAATGGATACGGATATTCGAAATTTTATCCAAATTCGAATCCGAACAAAATGAATTTACCTGATGGTAAACGAATATGGATTCGGATATGGATATAAAAAATAAAAATTCTACGGATTTGGATTTCGATATGAATTTTGATGTATTCGATCTGAATTTGAATCCGAATTGATTTTACGTTATATAATATATATGTATATAAATATTTGATATTATATTTAAATTTATATTTTAAAAATTTAAATTTAATATAGTATATTTTGAAATAGGGTTTTTTTTGAAATTGACCCTATAAAAATTTAAATTTTTAAAAATAGTCCTGCAAAATTTATATTTGTAAAAATGATCCTCTTCCTGCCACGTCAGCGAGCCACGTCATCCGGGCCGCCATGTCAGCTCGCCACAGCGGCTGGGGCGTGGCGGTGGTTTAGTTAAACACGCAGGTAGAACCCGCGTGTTCTAAACACGCAGGCTCAGCCTGCGTGTTTAGAATATGCAGGCTCAGGCTGCGTGTTCTAAACACGCAGGCCCAACCTGCGTGTTCTAAACACGCAGGTTGAGCCTGCGTGTTCTATACAGCAACCCCCCCCCCCCCTCCCCCCCCCCCCCCCCCCCCCCAGCCACTGAACCAAGCTCCAGAGTGCTCCAATCTTGCGCCGCGAACTCACTTTTCGCCCCGGGAGCTTTCGCCACAGTCTGAAACCACCCGAACCGCACTGTAAATATAAAATACACGTGATGCAAGAATTTTTAAATTTTTCTGTAAATACCTGCGGAGTCAATGCTCGATGTAGAACCTGTACTCTACACTAGTCTGAATAAATTTTTTTTTTCATCATAATTCAGCCTGCATGTTTAGTCTGAATATTTTTTTTCATCATAATTCAGCGTGCATTCAACTCTCTAATACACTAGATGTACTGGTGGATTCTTTTCTTTTAGAAGCTAACAATGAATCTTTGTGTTTAACTAGTGCAAAAAGGAGATCAAATGCAGTGTCTAATATTATATTTCACCAGGATCTTGAGAATTTAAGAGCAACAATTTTAAAAACAAGAACACTAATTATGCTAAAAGGTGGACAATATGACTTAGCAGAGCAACTTTGTAGAACTGCGGTCAGCATAAAGGAAAATCATTCAAGAGCTCATGAGAATAAAATTAAGTAAACAATCTCTTCACAATCACCAAAGCTTTAAACAAATAATAAATGCAAAGCATATACATAGTGAGCATTTAAAAAAAAAGAAAGGAATGAAAAAGAGGAATTATAAATATTACATTGAACAATTAATAAATATTACATTAAACAATTATTACAGTAAGTTTCAACATTTCAAAGAAGAAGCAAAATACATGATTACGAACACAACACAACAACACAACAATACAATAAAGCACAACAAGGCACAACAAAGCACAATCCAATCACAACACATTACATCACATCGCAGAACATCGCACAACACAACAACACTTCACATCACATCACAACACATTACATCACATCACATCACATCACATCACATCATATCGTAGAACATCGCACAACACAGCATCACAACAACACTTCATATCACATCACATCACATCGCACAACACAACAACACAACAACACAGCTCATCAGAACAAAATAATAGAAATATAACAATATATAACAATGTAAACTAATCAAATGGCTCAATACGGTCCAATTGGTCCAACTGAGAAATAGCCGTGCCCTCTGGTTGTGAAGGAGCTGAAGATGAGGGCTGATCAATCTGGGAGGACTGTCGCTGCAGTGGTCGCCTCAAATAAAAAAGATCAGGTCCTCGTTGACGACGACCAAGTGGTACGTACCCCGATGGTGGCGTAGTATCTGATGGTGATGGTGCATGCCCCGACGTCGATGCTCCACCATGGTCTGCTGGCTGTGTCCCCGATGGACTAGGTGATGGTGCATGCCCCGACGTCGATGCTCCACCATGATCCGCTGGGCGTGGTGTAGTAGGTGGTAATGTCTGTAGAGTCAGTAAACCAACCTCCACCTGAGCAGCACCACGTGTCAGAATGTCGAAAGGTGGTCCAGTATGTGAAAGCTGGGGTAGTACACTTCGGACCGTATGTTCTATTCTCTGAAGGAGATCGACCTGAAATGAAAACAGTATCACAATAATTACATTGACTTTCGTTTGAAAATAAAATTAATTATTATATCATACCAAAAATCTCTCGCGATGTCCATGGGGCTCATATGCAAGGGGGGGACGCTGTGCTCGAGTAGATATCCACCTCCTGGTGATACTCCAATACCACTGCATGTAGATAGAAGCGGCGCGTATATAATCGGGATCTACATGGGGGTCCACCTCTACTATATACTGCAGTCGAGCGTCCCAAGCCTGAATATGTATGCCATGAAATTCCGCCCAGTTCAGATCCGCTCTACCTCTTGAAGTGATGCGAGGTAGAGCAACTACTGCGTCGGGTATATGCTGTCCAAATCCAAAATGACGAAGCACCCGATCCGGAAGATGTAGCTCAATAATATGAAAACATACTAGGGTCGTCCGTGATCGCCATACCGGAGACCCCACTAGACAAAAAGGTGGAAGTGACCCTAGTATATCATCTGTATATGGCCTCCATATAATCTATTGTGAAAAGTAAATGATAAGTAACTTGTAATAAAAAAAAAAAAGTTATGTGAATGAAAACTTATGATAATTAACTCATGTACCTGAGACTCTAACTGGCAATCAAGCTGATCACGATAAAACTCAATGTCAGCCGTCCTGACATTGTCTCGAAAAGCCAACCTATTATTCCACCTGTTTCACATATAATATATTAGTAATGATAATATAAAACACAGAAACCTTAAAATTTAATACATACCTGCAACCTAGTGGCAGATCAATAAGATCAAACTGCGGTCCGACTATCTCAGGTCGACCAATGTGCAGATGATCCCATGCCCAAATCTACATATTAAGGTACTTAGAAATAATAATTAAATTTCATGAATGAAATTACTAGTAAATGAATGTACCTGAAGTAATGTCGCAAAACAACAACACACCGCTTTCCCCCTCATGCAAGCATTTGCTAATGCTCGATAAAGATGAGCTAGCGTCGCCGCACCCCATGCCAAGGCACCACAAGCGTCAAAATCCTCTAAAAGAGGCAACCACTTTAAATGCACTCTAGTTCTGCTTGGGTTTGGCATTCGGCTACAACCTATCTGAAACAAAATATACGCTCTGGCTGTAGCCTCTATCACTGCGGGCTGTGCATCTACGGGGATGTCGTGAAACTGCTGATACAACCATTCAAGTTTGATCTCTTCGCCTCTGATATCTCCGGGAAGCACCCCAAGCAAGAGCTCACATAGCGCCCCCCACTGATACGAGCCTACTCCGGTCACCCCCCCCCATCAATGCGGAGTCCAGTAATGACAGCCACATCCATCAAGGTGACTGTCTTCTCCCCATGTCTCAAGTGAAAGGACTGCGTCTCCCCCCGCCACCGCTCCACTAAGGATCCTAACAAAGCCTGATCGAGCATGATGCACCTCAACCGCGATACATAATAGAATCCCGCACGTCGCAGTAGCTCCAATACTGCAGGATGCTCAATCTGCCAGCGGTTCAGTGTGCGACTATGCTCCACAAATTCAACCGAAGAATAACCCTGCAATTATATAAAAATCACATAATATTAGTACATGAAATATCAAAGAAATAAAAAAGTTAATAAAAAAAAATATATAACCTCATCTCTAATGCTAGTACATCTGTGGTGGGGCTGATCTGTCAATATAGAGGCATCAATCGGTCCTGCCTCCTCGTGATCGTCCATCTGTAATAATACCAATAAGTAAAACAAAAATTATATTAGGCATGAAGTATTGTAAATTAATCAAAACAATCAAGATATTAAACAATCAAGATATCAAATAATCAATATATCAAACAATCAAGATATTAAACAAATAACCTAATCGTCGACGTCTTTCGGTCATTCTTTGTTGATTTTCAGGACATGTGCTTTTATAATGGCCGGGTTGTTTACACAGACTACACTTGCTCCTACTACTTCCCGCGCCTTCGTCCATAATATTGCGAATGCGAGTTGATTTGGGTCGTCCTTTCTTTCTTCTCTGGTGTGGTGGAAGTATAGGTCTGTCATATGACTCAACCCAATAACGACGATCGGGGACCGGATGGAACTGTGGTTCGTATGTATCTCGAAAGAATTCAGTAGTATACCAACGGGAGCATAGACTATAATAATCTATGTTCATGTGTAACGAACTACAACAAGATAATATATGTGAACAAGGTAATCCCGTTAGTTGCAAACACAAACATGAACATGTAGAATTCATTCCATTGATAATGACTTGGTATTGCAAATCACTACCAGTAAGAACTTCAAATTCTTGATATCCATATCGCCTAACTGTATGTGCTCTAGCCACTGACATTCGGCTATTGATAGTTTTATCCACATTCGATACAAATGGAGTTAACATTGTTGCTGCCTCTTCACGATGTTTTAGAAAGAACTCAACCAGTCGATGTAATGTTGCCATTACAAAAGCGGTAATTGGTAAGCCACGAACTCCCCTCAAGACTCCATTTAAACTTTCCGAACGGTTCGTAGTCATAATGCCGAATCGTCGACCACCATCGAAAGCCTTAGCCCAATATGCCCTATCGGCATGAAGTCTGTCAACCCATTGCCAAGCATCCTCATCCATTGCTCTCAATTCTTCCTTTAACATGTTATATACTCGTTCTTCTGAGGCACTCCCGATGGCATAAAATTTTTGAAGTAGGTGTTTTGCTTTGAAATGAATATTCATATTAGCTTTCATGTGTCGCAAACACCATCGATGAGCATGTCCTTCTGATTATGGGAATACAAGTGCAACAAGGTTCGCAAGTCCTTTAAAGCGATCAGAAATTAATGTAAGAACTCGACCTCGTGTTATGTAGCTCCGTAGACAATTTAGAAACCACTCCCAACTCGAGCCATTCTCCCCCTCGCATATTGCGAATGCTAGCGGGTACAAATCACCATTGGCATCAACACCTGTGGCAATTAATGCATGGCCTCCATATTTTCCATACAAGTGCGTGGCATCGATACTAAGTATTGGCCGGCAAAAAGACCAACCATGAATCGAGGGTCCAAAAGCCCAGAAGGCGCGTGCAAACATTCTTGAAGTACCCGTCACTCTTGTAGTTTCAATCTTGGTAATAGTTCCGGGATTTGTTGTTTCTAACATTGAGAAATATCGAGGAATGTCACAATATGATTGCTCCCAACTACCGTATATAATTTGTAAGGCTTTATTCCGTGCCCGCCAAGCCTTGCTATATGAAATGGTGACGTGAAAGTCACTCCGAACTCTGGTTGAACTTCTGTAGGACTCATAGCAAGCCTTGCCTGCATTGTGGGTAGTATATGTTGACATATAAAAGAAGATGTACAATTCCTATGCATTGTATTCAAAATAGGAATCATGCATGTATGTGGTCCCGCATAGGTCTTTACTTTAAAATATGATGAACCTTTGAGTCGAGAGGCATGTAATCTTCATGGGCAAGAATTGACCAAACATCTCACAGTATATCTAGTTGTGTTTGATTTAACAACTCTAAGTTGCACATTATGTTCAATGTGCCATCGATCCAAAGCATTCACCAAGGACGTCTTGTCAGAAAATACCCGATCTTTCCATTGATCATCACTCGGAGGACCTTGATAAATGTTTTGTTCAACAACGGTTTGGTTAATTAATTCATTGCCCAGTAAAAAAAACTGTCGGTGATCTTCAAATACTTCAAATTCTACGGGGTCCTCGACATCATCGTTATTTGCAAATGAATTTTCAATCCATTCAGTCCCTTCATCTTGAATGGCGCCCGTGAGAGAATTCAAACCGCCACATGACCAAAGTCAATAGATTGTGGGATACCATCACTATCATCATCTGTAGAGTCCATATCAGTTTCACTTACATGCTCATCGTCACTGCTATTTATTTGCTCATTATCACTTTCTATTACTTCCTCATTTTCATTTATATTTCTCAACTCTAGATCAGTGACGTGTCGATTGCTAGATGATGGACCCTCATATAGATTATGATGTATAGTTGATCTGCAAAGGTATTTATGATTAACTATTCGAATCTATTAAGATAATATATGTAATTAAATCATATAATCACTTACCGCTCATCAACTCCACCGAATAAAGATGGATCCACAGTAATATATGGTAATGATGTACTCGCTGGCACATATGGGACTTCAGACACTCTGCAAAACTTATAAAATGTAAATTATCCATTTTCCGCACCTATACTATTAAAGGACAAAGATTGAAATTGAAAATTTCTAAATTTTCATACCTTGATGTACCAATTCGTTCAAGATCGACATAATCTCTTTGGTAAACAGAGGTTGGACGGTGACGTGTAGTCAACACTTACTTCTCTACGTATACTTTGATGCAACCATGAAATGGGAAAAAACTCATCACGCCTAGAATTCCATGATCACTTGATATGTCAAGTAATTCCCATTCATTAGGTCCCATTGGACATCGAACTGTTATGCGTAGACGGAACTCCGCTCGATCATAATTAGTGACCTTGTATATTTCTGCTTCGAAATCCTGAAATGTGATGTCGCGGCGAATTCCGATCAGTTCTTTATAGCCACCAATGTATTGTGGTATATTATTGTTCACGACTAAATTTCCGTCCCAATGAATATAAAACGGAACACATTCACCAGACATATTGACGTACTAAAAATAACAATAAATAATATAACATTCGTCAGTTTGATGACTACTCTAGTTCGACAAATTAAGATCACTATTATGAGCTTGACAAAAAATGAACTTATAAATTTTGTTATTTTTAATTATAACCTTTTCTCTTTGACTTCCACCTTAATTATAGTGGTGGAAATTAAGCACTTCGTTATCCAATTTCTGATTTTTATGTTGTTGTAAGAACTTGAATTTTTGTAATTAAATAAAAAGGAAAATAATTAAAGCCAAGTTGAATTTTGGATCATAGAAGCACAAGTAGCCAAAATGCCCTTTTTCTGCAGTGTAAATTGCACAGTTAATGGGTCAGAAATATCACCTTTCAATCCGAGCCTGATCTCGAAGATCCGAGACCACCAGCACGACCGTCTCGTCGAATCGAGTGAAAACCATATTAAGCAAGTTCAGATCCGACGGTCGGATCTTCCAGAAATCGACGAAGAAGCGGGCGGGACCCGCGACTTAAGTGCACAGTGCTTGGGACTGTTGATGAACAGTAAACCCTAAATTCTAATACCCCTAAGTGCGAACGCTTGCCAAATCGCTGTCTGAAAGCCGATCATAGCACTTCAGGTAGTCATTTCGAATGGTTTCGTCATTCTGAACGCAATGGTGCTGACGGAATTTCTGTTTGACGACCCTGGAGTCTCGAAAAACGCGAAAACTGTATTTTGACACAGTATTTATGGACCAAGTTTTTATCCGGGTAGTTTTTCAAAAAATGAAAATCGCTACCTGATAGGTCTCGTCGAGCCGGACGTCATGGCGCAGTCCATTTTTCATTTCGACAAACGAATCTCCTCGAAAAGCACGAAAATACAACTTTTTGCACACAAAACCCTATAGAACCTGCCTCGTTTAGCGTGCCACTGTTTGGAGAAGGACTGAGATGCGAGGGAATTATGTTGTGAGGGACGGGGTTGGAATTGAATGGCCTTGAAGGGACTAAACTGCAATTATGCATCATGTATATAAACACATGTATGCCGAGCTAGGGTTCTACAAACCCTACACCTATACTTTTCCTCAGCCGCAACCCCAACATACTTCCCCCTCCTCTCTGCCGCATTCCACGGGAGCCCCGCACCGGCCGCCACCCCGTCGCCGGAGAAGAGGGCTTCAAGAAACGCCTTGACATCGGGTTCTTGGGGAGGAAGAGGTTCTGGAAGGATTCAGGTGACCAGATCCTCCACTGAGGTGTCCTCTGTGAAGCTACCGCGAGCCCGGGGTGAACCGACGCCAGCCGCCGCCGAGCGCCGCCGCGGCCACCTTCTCCTTCCTCAAGTTTCTCCGACGAGGTAAGTTATGGAAAGGATTTTGTTTAAATGGTCTTTGGTCATGCGTAGGGTGTTACTGACATCAAGTGGGTTCTCCCTGTGAAGCCCGAGCCGTCGCCGTGCCTCCGGTTGCCGGCGGGAGCAACCCATCGCCGGAAAACAATATTTGGTCCGAGCTTGGGCACGGGCGGCATCCGACCGATCAAGTCAAGATCAGAACCGTTGATCTTGCTCTTCTGGATGACGATAAGCTGCTCCTAAAGGTTGGAGTCGATCGGCAGAAGATCCGCGAAGATCCGGCTAGCCCTAGAATCGGCAAATTGTGAACCGCGGCCTCTCCTCGCCGTCCGGCGCCGCCGCGCACCCGAGCCGCCGGCAAACCACCCAGCAAGCACCAGGGGACCGAGAGGAACCTTTTGGTCCATCTTGCGCCGGCCCAGGCCTCGCCGGCCGGAATCCGCCATTAATGGTGGCCGGAAAACGATAAAGCTTGGAATTTTGATCTCCGGCGATCGTCGGAGCTTCTCACAGTGGGAGAGATACTCAGGTAAGTTCCTTGAGCATGAATTAGTCCTTCTATGTAGTTGCATGGGACTTCTAACGTACGGTTGTGCGGTTGTATAGTTGCACCACTTTCTACATACGAGCTGAGCGCCGCCGCCGCCGCCGCCGCCGCTCCTGGTTGCCGAAAAACCACCCAGGTAAGACCTAACCACCAATTTGAGTATTCCTATCAAGTTGGTTTGGCCATTGACCCTCAGCTAATTAATTTGGTCCAACCTTTGTTGTAAGTGGGTTTTTGCTAATTATTTCTCGGCCACCGCTGTTGCCGGCCGCCGGCAGTGAGTCGGAACTGAACCAAACTTCTTCTGGGAAGTTTCTGAATACCATGCTCCATCTTGATCAGGTTGGAACTGGATTTGTTCCAAGCAGAGCCCAAACCGAGCCTAGCTTCTTTAAGGGTGCTGCTCCGGCGATCTCCCCGGCCATTCTCCGGCCAACTTCAGGTGAGCACCACTCTTCTGGATCATCCCTCTGTACCATGCTCTAATTAGATCCTATTTTGATCAAGTCTAAGTTAAGTTGTAACAAGTTGCTATTTGGAACCCTAATATTTATGGGCCAACTTTGATCTCGGACTTCGTGTCAGCCCCAGCCCGTGAGCACGGGCTTCGTCTCGTCGAAACGGACTCGACAGAAATTACGGTGCAGCTTTTGGATTCCCGGATTGGGAGATCGAATCGAAACAGTGCTTAAATAAGCATAATTATGCAATTTTAGAATGTTTTAGGTATCTAAATGCAAATATAACCTCCTGGCTGTCTTTAGACAGTAATTACACATCTACTAAGCATTTTGTTTAAGTTCCATAGACTCCGGTTGAGCGGAAGTTGGACACCGTTCTGTAAATTGGCAAAATTGCCGATTTTACGGTTTCGGCGCGAGTCTCGTGATTCGATATGGATTTATGTTCGCCTGTGGTTGCCTCTGGTCATCCCCGACACCGTCCTGGCTGGTCCAGTGACTCCAGTTTTCTGTCGGGAGACTCCGAAGCCAAAATCGGCTTTTCGGGAGTCGTGCGAGTAATTATGGCAACATTTCGACACAGATATTTACGGTTGAGTCCCTGTCTGTCCGAACAACAAAACTATGTTGTTTAGGGACAGCAGAGGGAGTTTTGTAGCATTCGGATATTTGTAGACCGTCGGCGGGTCATATTTATCAATTCAGTGGTGTTCGGGAATTCCGGTTAAGCCTAGTTTTGGCTAAGATCCCCGTATTAGCGACGTGTGATTGTTCTGTTGTCGGGATGGGTACGAGTGAGTCGGTTACTGATTCTAGTTTACTTATTCAGGGCCCAGTTGTTCAGCACCAGCCTCCCAGTAGCTGTGCGGGAGTTCGTGGATCGGCCTACACTCAGGTGGGTTATCTTCGGTCCGGGCTTGATCTATTCGGCCCTCTGGTTGCTTTAGTCCAGTCGGACACCTGTTTTTGATTTTCCTGCTGATTATATGACCTATCTTGACATAGCATGATTTCACCGATTGACACTGACTTGATTAGACCTGGGATTGAGATTGCTTGTTCACGATCAGCCCGATTATTATTTACATACTCCCTGATTATTCCTGACTGATCCTGATTGATTGATATATAGATTTGCATGATTAGTTGATACCTACTGATTCCTGTCATTGAGATGTTATTTGATATATTGTTCATATGCATGATTGATTGATTCCATAGACACATGATATATAGCTGCTTGTCAGTTTTCATATCTTGTTACATAGATTGCATGATTCGAGGATACTTGTTGATTCCTGTCAGCCGACATATTGTTGATATTCCGATACGCATGATTGATAGATACTACTTGATGTTCCGATATGCATGATAGATTCTGATCGATATGATCGATGATTTCCCTGTTGGGATCTCGGCTTAGTGCCGACTACCCGGTCATTAGACCGTGAGATTGAGCATAGCATGATGACTACCACGCACGCTGTACGTCACGTACACTGACGGTTTGGCCACCGTCACAGTGTTCTTTACCGGTAAAGTGGTCTAGAGAAAGGACCCGTGAGCCCCTAGATAGGCACCAGTGGGTGCGGGGTTATGTCAGCCAGCTAGGTGCCAGCTAGGTGGTATGTGCCTGAGGTCCTCGCGACCAATACTGGCATTGATTGGGTACTTGGGTTCTATCTTTGATGCATGATGCCTACTTCGTACCATTGTTGTTCAGTTATGTTGATTTCCAGCATTATTATCTGTAGATATACTTTGACCGCTTGCAGTGCTTTATGCACGTTCCTGATAGACATTATCCTGATTTCCAGCATGTATGATCTACAGTTATTATGATCGATTATCATTGTGATACCCTGATTTTCAGTATTACTTATCTGCAGTTCCTTATGATTGATTTCCTGCCTAGTTAGCTTATCTGTGGATTCTAGTGATTATCAGTAGATCTGCTTTATTGTTCAGCTTTACCCTGTGATTCTTACTATCCGCAGATTTTAGTACCCAGTAGGTACGATTAGCTACTTCTCGGCTCGTCGTGCCCACTGGGATACACTCCGGTGTGTCTCACACCCTCGGGTGACTGTTGCAGGTCTTTCGGGTGGTGAGATGTCGGGACGATCCAGTGAGGCTGTTACGATAGAGCTGTCCCCCTGATGATTGTGGTTGACTCTGATTTATGTTATTTCAGCTTTTCGATTATTTGGATATGTCAGATTGATGTTAGCATGATTATTTGGATTATTCTTGTTGATTAGTCATTGTTTAGTTTAGATGTTGATTGATCTCTGATTGATGATTGGATTGCCTAGCCGTGCATGTATAGGAGAGACCCTATCCCTGTGGATAGGGGATTTCCTATATGTGTGGCGGTCTGTTACGCCCGTTTTGCAAACTCTGATATATATATATATATATATATATATATAAAAAAAAAAAAAAAATTTCAGACCTGACTTTTAAACTCGGGGCGTGACAGATTAGATGGTATCAGAGCAAATAGGTATACGGTACCTAGGAAAATATGGATTAGGAATTGGTTAGGATGAACCCTAGGATGACTTGTCACGTGAGAGCGCTGGGATATGTCAAGTGTCGGGGTTAGAAGCTCAGGCTATAACTATTGAAGTCTGTCTCTAACCTGATTGTATCGTTGCAGCAATGGCACGTCCTCCTGGTCGTGGGCGAGGACAGGGTACGGGCACGGGCCGAGGAGTCGGCCGTCCACCCAGGGTGCCGAGTGAGCCCGTTGATCAGGGCCGCATGGAGCGACTGGAGGCTCAGATAACAACCCTGGCAGGGATGTTCCAACACTTTATGCAGCAGCAGACAGCTGCTCCTGCCCCACCTGTTCCCCCACCCGTCGTGCCAGCTGCTACACCGCCGGTTACACCCCCTGTTGCACCGGCCTCTGCCGAGCCTACGGGTTTGGCGGAACCCGCTGTTGACCCCGTACCACTACATGCGGGGCCCCTTCCAGATGTTGTTGCGGCATCTTGCGCAGTACCGGGGGTTGCCGCTGCCCCTGCTGCCACTGCTTCGACAGCGTCTGCTTGTTTCCGTTCCGTTTCTCCCGCTGCTGATTCTGCAGCAAATTCTGCGGCTGATCCAGCGGAGAAGGCTCGAGCAAAGGCGGCTCTGCTAGAATTTAAGAAATTCAAGCCGCAGATATTCGACGGCAAGGACGACGACCATTGGGCGGTCGAGGAATGGATCGACCATATGGAGAAACTATTTCAAGACGCGTACACTGAGGACAGAGACAAGGTCCACATCGCCGTTCACTGCTTGGAGGGCCGGGCATCTAGGTGGTGGAGGCGACATCGCGAGCGCTACTTTCCGAGCCCAGCCGATCCTACATGGGAAGTTTTTAAAACCGCCATGTACCAGCACCACCTCAAGGAGACCACTAAGGAGGGTCTCGAGCGCGATTTGGAGACGATCAAACAGGGCGACAAGAGCGTCCGAGAATACGAACAGGAGTTCCTGCGCATCGCCGACCTGGTGCCCCAGGCGGTGCGCGAGGAACGCCGGAAGGTACGCTTATTTTCGCAGGGCTTGAGGCCTGAGATTCGCCGACACCTCGCGTCGCACCTCTCCACCGACTTCGACAACTGCGTGGAGCGGTGTCTAGCGATCGAGGCGGAGGTCAAGATGTCCCGCGCTGAGCGGAACGCGGCAGACAAAGAAAAGGGCAAGAAGAGGGCGCATCCTGGAGACGGCGGCGGGCATTCAAATCCGGACAAAAAGGCGAAGCCATCCCGACCGTGTGTCTTCTGTGGGGGTACCCACCGGGCGCACAACTGCAAGCAGAGACATGGCCGATGTTTCACATGCGGCCAACAGGGACATAGAGCTTCGGAGTGCCCGCAGGGTTCCGCACCTGCGCAGATCACAACCCCTGTACCCGCACCTTCACAACGACGACAAGAACCGGCGCCTAGTTCTGCTTCATTTGGGCGTCCCCCTATACCTCGACCACCTACTGGAGGGTATCAGTCAGCAGGTGGACGCGTTTTTGCGCTGACTCGGGGAGAGCCAGCGGAGGAAAACCCGACGACTGACTTTGTAACTCTCGAATAAAGTTTTTTCCTTTAAGTTGTAAGTTTCGGGGACGAAACTTATTTTTAGGTGGTAGAGATGTAAGAACTTGAATTTTTGTAATTAAATAAAAAGGAAAATAATTAAAGCCAAGTTGAATTTTGGATCATAGAAGCACAAGTAGCCAAAATGCCCTTTTTCTGCAGTGTAAATTGCACAGTTAATGGGTCAGAAATATCACCTTTCAATCCGAGCCTGATCTCGAAGATCCGAGACCACCAGCACGACCGTCTCGTCGAATCGAGTGAAAACCATATTAAGCAAGTTCAGATCCGACGGTCGGATCTTCCAGAAATCGACGAAGAAGCGGGCGGGACCCGCGACTTAAGTGCACAGTGCTTGGGACTGTTGATGAACAGTAAACCCTAAATTCTAATACCCCTAAGTGCGAACGCTTGCCAAATCGCTGTCTGAAAGCCGATCATAGCACTTCAGGTAGTCATTTCGAATGGTTTCGTCATTCTGAACGCAATGGCGCTGACGGAATTTCTGTTTGACGACCCTGGAGTCTCGAAAAACGCGAAAACTGTATTTTGACGCAGTATTTATGGACCAAGTTTTTATCCGGGCAGTTTTTCAAAAAATGAAAATCGCTACCTGATAGGTCTCGTCGAGCCGGACGTCATGGCGCAGTCCATTTTTCATTTCGACGAGCGAATCTCCTCGAAAAGCGCGAAAATACGGCTTTTTGCACACAAAACCCTATAGAACCTGCCTCGTTTAGCGTGCCACTGTTTGGAGAAGGACTGAGATGCGAGGGAATTATGTTGTGAGGGACGGGGTTGGAATTGAATGGCCTTGAAGGGACTAAACTGCAATTATGCATCATGTATATAAACACATGTATGCCGAGCTAGGGTTCTACAAACCCTACACCTATACTTTTCCTCAGCCGCAACCCCAACATACTTCCCCCTCCTCTCTGCCGCATTCCACGGGAGCCCCGCACCGGCCGCCACCCCGTCGCCGGAGAAGAGGGCTTCAAGAAACGCCTTGACATCGGGTTCTTGGGGAGGAAGAGGTTCTGGAAGGATTCAGGTGACCAGATCCTCCACTGAGGTGTCCTCTGTGAAGCTACCGCGAGCCCGGGGTGAACCGACGCCAGCCGCCGCCGAGCGCCGCCGCGGCCACCTTCTCCTTCCTCAAGTTTCTCCGACGAGGTAAGTTATGGAAAGGATTTTGTTTAAATGGTCTTTGGTCATGCGTAGGGTGTTACTGACATCAAGTGGGTTCTCCCTGTGAAGCCCGAGCCGTCGCCGTGCCTCCGGTTGCCGGCGGGAGCAACCCATCGCCGGAAAACAATATTTGGTCCGAGCTTGGGCACGGGCGGCATCCGACCGATCAAGTCAAGATCAGAACCGTTGATCTTGCTCTTCTGGATGACGATAAGCTGCTCCTAAAGGTTGGAGTCGATCGGCAGAAGATCCGCGAAGATCCGGCTAGCCCTAGAATCGGCAAATTGTGAACCGCGGCCTCTCCTCGCCGTCCGGCGCCGCCGCGCACCCGAGCCGCCGGCAAACCACCCAGCAAGCACCAGGGGACCGAGAGGAACCTTTTGGTCCATCTTGCGCCGGCCCAGGCCTCGCCGGCCGGAATCCGCCATTAATGGTGGCCGGAAAACGATAAAGCTTGGAATTTTGATCTCCGGCGATCGTCGGAGCTTCTCACAGTGGGAGAGATACTCAGGTAAGTTCCTTGAGCATGAATTAGTCCTTCTATGTAGTTGCATGGGACTTCTAACGTACGGTTGTGCGGTTGTATAGTTGCACCACTTTCTACATACGAGCTGAGCGCCGCCGCCGCCGCCGCCGCCGCTCCTGGTTGCCGAAAAACCACCCAGGTAAGACCTAACCACCAATTTGAGTATTCCTATCAAGTTGGTTTGGCCATTGACCCTCAGCTAATTAATTTGGTCCAACCTTTGTTGTAAGTGGGTTTTTGCTAATTATTTCTCGGCCACCGCTGTTGCCGGCCGCCGGCAGTGAGTCGGAACTGAACCAAACTTCTTCTGGGAAGTTTCTGAATACCATGCTCCATCTTGATCAGGTTGGAACTGGATTTGTTCCAAGCAGAGCCCAAACCGAGCCTAGCTTCTTTAAGGGTGCTGCTCCGGCGATCTCCCCGGCCATTCTCCGGCCAACTTCAGGTGAGCACCACTCTTCTGGATCATCCCTCTGTACCATGCTCTAATTAGATCCTATTTTGATCAAGTCTAAGTTAAGTTGTAACAAGTTGCTATTTGGAACCCTAATATTTATGGGCCAACTTTGATCTCGGACTTCGTGTCAGCCCCAGCCCGTGAGCACGGGCTTCGTCTCGTCGAAACGGACTCGACAGAAATTACGGTGCAGCTTTTGGATTCCCGGATTGGGAGATCGAATCGAAACAGTGCTTAAATAAGCATAATTATGCAATTTTAGAATGTTTTAGGTATCTAAATGCAAATATAACCTCCTGGCTGTCTTTAGACAGTAATTACACATCTATTAAGCATTTTGTTTAAGTTCCATAGACTCCGGTTGAGCGGAAGTTGGACACCGTTCTGTAAATTGGCAAAATTGCCGATTTTACGGTTTCGGCGCGAGTCTCGTGATTCGATATGGATTTATGTTCGCCTGTGGTTGCCTCTGGTCATCCCCGACACCGTCCTGGCTGGTCCAGTGACTCCAGTTTTCTGTCGGGAGACTCCGAAGCCAAAATCGGCTTTTCGGGAGTCGTGCGAGTAATTATGGCAACATTTCGACACAGATATTTACGGTTGAGTCCCTGTCTGTCCGAACAACAAAACTATGTTGTTTAGGGACAGCAGAGGGAGTTTTGTAGCATTCGGATATTTGTAGACCGTCGGCGGGTCATATTTATCAATTCAGTGGTGTTCGGGAATTCCGGTTAAGCCTAGTTTTGGCTAAGATCCCCGTATTAGCGACGTGTGATTGTTCTGTTGTCGGGATGGGTACGAGTGAGTCGGTTACTGATTCTAGTTTACTTATTCAGGGCCCAGTTGTTCAGCACCAGCCTCCCAGTAGCTGTGCGGGAGTTCGTGGATCGGCCTACACTCAGGTGGGTTATCTTCGGTCCGGGCTTGATCTATTCGGCCCTCTGGTTGCTTTAGTCCAGTCGGACACCTGTTTTTGATTTTCCTGCTGATTATATGACCTATCTTGACATAGCATGATTTCACCGATTGACACTGACTTGATTAGACCTGGGATTGAGATTGCTTGTTCACGATCAGCCCGATTATTATTTACATACTCCCTGATTATTCCTGACTGATCCTGATTGATTGATATATAGATTTGCATGATTAGTTGATACCTACTGATTCCTGTCATTGAGATGTTATTTGATATATTGTTCATATGCATGATTGATTGATTCCATAGACACATGATATATAGCTGCTTGTCAGTTTTCATATCTTGTTACATAGATTGCATGATTCGAGGATACTTGTTGATTCCTGTCAGCCGACATATTGTTGATATTCCGATACGCATGATTGATAGATACTACTTGATGTTCCGATATGCATGATAGATTCTGATCGATATGATCGATGATTTCCCTGTTGGGATCTCGGCTTAGTGCCGACTACCCGGTCATTAGACCGTGAGATTGAGCATAGCATGATGACTACCACGCACGCTGTACGTCACGTACACTGACGGTTTGGCCACCGTCACAGTGTTCTTTACCGGTAAAGTGGTCTAGAGAAAGGACCCGTGAGCCCCTAGATAGGCACCAGTGGGTGCGGGGTTATGTCAGCCAGCTAGGTGCCAGCTAGGTGGTATGTGCCTGAGGTCCTCGCGACCAATACTGGCATTGATTGGGTACTTGGGTTCTATCTTTGATGCATGATGCCTACTTCGTACCATTGTTGTTCAGTTATGTTGATTTCCAGCATTATTATCTGTAGATATACTTTGACCGCTTGCAGTGCTTTATGCACGTTCCTGATAGACATTATCCTGATTTCCAGCATGTATGATCTACAGTTATTATGATCGATTATCATTGTGATACCCTGATTTTCAGTATTACTTATCTGCAGTTCCTTATGATTGATTTCCTGCCTAGTTAGCTTATCTGTGGATTCTAGTGATTATCAGTAGATCTGCTTTATTGTTCAGCTTTACCCTGTGATTCTTACTATCCGCAGATTTTAGTACCCAGTAGGTACGATTAGCTACTTCTCGGCTCGTCGTGCCCACTGGGATACACTCCGGTGTGTCTCACACCCTCGGGTGACTGTTGCAGGTCTTTCGGGTGGTGAGATGTCGGGACGATCCAGTGAGGCTGTTACGATAGAGCTGTCCCCCTGATGATTGTGGTTGACTCTGATTTATGTTATTTCAGCTTTTCGATTATTTGGATATGTCAGATTGATGTTAGCATGATTATTTGGATTATTCTTGTTGATTAGTCATTGTTTAGTTTAGATGTTGATTGATCTCTGATTGATGATTGGATTGCCTAGCCGTGCATGTATAGGAGAGACCCTATCCCTGTGGATAGGGGATTTCCTATATGTGTGGCGGTCTGTTACGCCCGTTTTGCAAACTCTGATATATATATATAAAAAAAAAAAAAAAAAAAAAAAAAAAAATTTCAGACCTGATTTTTAAACTCGGGGCGTGACAGTTGTAAATTATATTTGGGTTAAGCCTACTGACAACCTATTTTTATATAGTAATTAAGCACTTGATCAATAAATATCTTAGGAGCTTTTAAGAGAACTTTTATATGAGAATTTTTTCGCAGTAAACATCATTCATAGTCATCGATTTATCAATAATAAAACAGAAAGATGTTTTGCCAACTCTCATGGACCATATATCTAAAAGAGTCTTCAATTGGGTCATGAATTCACCATTCAAGAACTTAAAAACGATTATGAGCTGTGCACCTTACCATGATGCAATACCATGATGCAAGAAGCATTTACAAGAAGCATTTTTCTTTTTTTCTCACTATAATTTACAAGAAGCATTTACAAGAAACATTGTTGAAGTACTCACATAAGTCATTTTTATCATCTATTTTTATAAGTCATTTTTATCACTATCCTATAGATTTATTCTAAGTCATTTTTAAACATAGTATCACATAAACATTGTATAACGATCTATTTTTATCATCTATTTTTAAAACATAGTATCCTATAGTATCACATAGTATCACTTAACAATTTAAATTTTAATTTTGGCAATTAGATTCTCTAAACTTTATCAATTTTGACCTATTAATGTTATTTTACAGCAGATCATAGCAGATCTTAGCATTTTGACCTATCGATTTTAACATTAATGTACAATTTCACCACAGAACAAAAAAAAAAAAAATAAAAAAATAAATGCAAAAGTACCTGTACGGGAGAGAGACAGAGAGAGAGTGCTCGGACGACGGCCGGCGGGTGCGGCGGCTAAGCCTCTTTCACCTCTGACGACGGCCGGCGGCTGCGGCGGGTGCGGCGGGTGCGGCACGGGAACGAGAGAGAGAGAGAGAGAGAGAGAGAGAGAGTGTGTGTGTGTGTGTTTAGGCAGAAGTGAGGAGGAAGGAGGTCGGGTGCGGGTTTAGGGTTAATTTGAACACGCAGGCTCAGCCTGCGTGTTTAACCTAACCCAGCCCACGCACCGGCTGCTGTGGCGAGCTGACGTGGCGGCCCCGGCTGACGTGGCTCGCTGACGTGGCAGGAAGAGGGCCATTTTTGCAAATACAAATTTTGCAGGGCTATTTTTAAAAATTTAAATTTTTATAGGGTCAATTTCAAAAAAAACCCTTTGAAATATTGTAAAAAGAAAAAGAAAAATTATTGTTTCCGGTTTGAATTTTCGGATTCGGATTTTGGAGTTTTGGTCGGGTTTGGATTTGGATATAAATTTTTAAAATTCATCGGATTCGAGTTTGGATTCGGATTTGATAGTCGGATTCGGATTTTTAAAATTTCGCTTGGAATCGGATCCGTTGAAATCCCTGAATACAGCAGAACTTCACATCGGATCCGTTGAAATCCCTGAATACAGCAGAACTTCACTTCATGCACTTTTTTCAAAGCTACTCAACTTCAATTTTTATTTCAATTGGGTTATTTTGTTTAATTTTGATTATTATTTTTTAAACAGCCAAAATAATAGCTAATTTAGTCATCATATTATATTTTAAGAGACTTAACTATATAATCACTCGAAATTTATAAGATAAAATTGTACAAAACTTATTTCAATTATATTTAAAAATTTTAATTTAACTGTTTAATTGTTTAATTTATTTGATTCGAGCTGGTTAGTAATATTTTAACTTCAAAATTTGAACTTTACGTTTAATTAATGTACATTATGTAATTCACATAATTATAATTTTTTTTGAAGTATGCAGTAAGTTTAAATTTTAGACTTAAATGCAAAAAAAATCTCTTGTAAAATTCTGCCATTTCATTTTTACTTTCAAAAATTTATATTTTATTTTTTTTTTAAATTTTAAAAAATAATTTTAAGGTTAGGGTGAAATAATTAAATTGACCTTATTTATTCTATAAGAAAAAAATATTAATTTTTAATATTTTTTTTTCATTTTAAGTATTTTTAGTATAAATTATAAGAAATGAACAATAGTGACCAACCCTGACTAAATACATCAACTTAAATTTTTGAGGGGATAAAATATAAATTTTTGAAAGTTATGGGGTTAAGTAAAAAGCGGATATTTATAGAATTTTTTTTTACAATTTAGTCTAAATTTTATATCCGAAAAAAAAAAAATTGCTTAAATCAAATAAACAGAAAGATTAGATACTTAAATCAAAATTTTAAAAGGTCGGATATAGTCAAATCAAAATGGTTTATAGTCCAATAAAGTTTTGTATTGTTGGGAAAATTCGATACTCGCCTCGGTACCAGATTTTTTGAATCTGCAAGCCGCTCTGATACCGCCTAGAGTTGGGATTCGGCAACAAAAATGTCAAATCAGATTTTTACTCAAAAAATCTATCTTCTTAACAAAACTGGAACCAATACAACCACAAAGAGAAGAAAACCAATACAAGAAAATATGCGGGTGAAATAAGATTCATTAACTCCTCTTTTCTTTTACAATAGAGTAGTTTCAACCCAAGCCCTCCTCCTGAATCCCTTTCACTCTTTTCTTTTACAATAGAGTAGTTTCAACCCAAACCCTCCTCCTGAATCCCTTTCACTCTTCTCTCGTCTTCTATAAACCTAGAAGACTTATCTGTTTTCTCTCTTTTTGTATCGTACAATCATCCTCAAGATCATACGTACTTCTATATATATACTCTCTACGTTAGAGATATATATAAACTCCGCTCAAGATAAATTCAAATCTACTTAAATTAGGTTATAATCCAATTAATATTTAAATCTAAATTAATTTATGTCACGCCCCGAGTTTCAAAACAGCGGTAGAAATTTTTTTTTTTTTTTTTTATCAGAGTTCAAACTTTAACTCAGGACGTGAACAGACCGCCACATGCATAGGAAATCCTCTGTCCACACGGACAGAGTCTCCCCTATACATGCTCGGCTAGGCGGATACAATAATGCAATCAGAGAGCAGTATAATTAACAACTAAACCAAATATAAAACTCTACAGCTAACACATCCACATCAACACATGACATAGTCCACAAATACTCCAACTAAGAAGAATACAAAAATATCTATGATCACGATACTGTAAACTGGAAATACTAGCACTGGGCCACTGCGGCCAATAGCAGGGGACAACTCTAGCGCAACAGCTCACTGGATCGTCCCAATCTCCCAGCACCCGACTGACCTGAAAAATGGTCACCCAGGGGGTGTGAGATACACTCTACATGTATCCCAGTGGGCACGACGGGCCGAGAAATAGCAAGTCGTACCTACCGGATACAATGATAAGCGGATAGCAAAAGCAGGATATAACTGAAAGCTGAATAACAAGATGTAGATATAAAATCTAAGCATGCTGAAGTGGAAAACAGGGGTACTCATATAAAGACTAATCATGCAATAAACACAACTGGTAAGCAGAAACTGATCATGCTGATAAATCTGACGAGAAGATAATGATCATACAATAACAAAGCTGGTAACTAACAATGCTGCAAGCTGGAAGTGCTGAATGACAACAAATATAAATACCCAATCAATGCCACTATTGGTTCCAAGGACCTCAGGCTAAATGCCACTTTTGGTCTCACAGAACCTCAGGCTAAATACCACCTGTACACCAATCTGCTGTCATAACCCTCTGGGCTCACGGGTCGCCACTGCTGACCACTTTACCGGTAAAGTACACCACTGCGGGGGATCAACCCGCTAGTGTACGTGAAAGAACAGCTGGCTCTGTGGCGATCATAATGCTGATGCTCAAGCTCGTGGTCTAAAGACCACACAAATGGCAATAAGCTGAGAAATCCCTATCGGGATGCTGAAGGCTGTAATAATCACAGATGCTATATAACTGAATCTGAACAACAGAAGCTGAATATCTGAACTGTAACTGAAACTAAATAGCAGAACTGTACACCTATTCTATTATGCATCATAGAACAGGAGATGCTGGCATAACTAAGCTGATAACCAAACAAACATGGTATATGTCAAGCTGTATAACCCTATACGTACTAAATGCTGAGAATGAAAGCATATAAAGAGCTCAACTGAAATATCTAGGCAACATAGCTGTAATAACTGAATGCTGGAATCGAAATAAACAGAAAGGCTCAAGCATAGGCTCAGGGTTACACCAAAAAACAGGGGTCCAACCTACCACGGCACCCCATAGGGCAAACCTGATAAAGCCCGGACCGAAGATAAACCCACCTCAATGATCACGGTGGCTGCTGGATGGCTCGCAAGATGGCGGTTGGCTGCTGAGACCTGAATCATATGCACAAGTCAGAACATAGACTCTCACACATACCCAACCCACTGACACACTGTGTGCAGACAACTAAACAGGAAACTTCGCTGAAGTCCCGGAATCTTCCGACATTTTCGGAAATTTGCCGATAAACTGACACTTTTGCCAAATTGCGATCCGATAACCGATTTCCGCTCAACGAAAGCCGTTGGAATCCTAACGAAAAGCTTAGGAATCACCAACACACTGTTTTTAACTTTATACAATGCCATTTTGCATTTAGACCCCTAGGGTTTCCGGAAATCACACTTTTAGTGCCATTTGAGCACTGATTTCGCTCGTTCTTTCAACTGGAAACTCATTTTCACGATCCGTCACTTCCAGCAGGTGACAAATGACTTACTGAACACCGTGCTCACACATTTGCGACAGCACGAAACCCGAGGAAAACTTCGGGCCATAAAATACCTTGCTAACATAGCCTAAATGAATTTTTGTTTCTCCGGCTCATCAAAACCAATTTTTAACGCGAGCATCGTGTCCAGTGACCCCAAATTAGCCAGGAGCTCACTGTCTCGGATTCGCAAACAGCCCGGAATAGACTTTGGGCCAAACTATTCACTTAGAGGTTGATTACACTATAACTTAACTTTTATTAATCCAATCAAAAATCTGCTTTAAACATATGTTCAAAATGCCCTAAAAAGCACAGGGCTTGCCCTATTGGCAGCCCAGCCTTTGCTGGATCAACAGATACATGTCCTTGCTCTCTAACAAACCGACAATGCTCCAAATGTTAGTCCACACAGATCCAAGTTGATATAAAGTGAGCATCAAGCTCATGGGACAATTTGGAACATCTTTCATATTTACATCAAGGCCAGATTCCATCAAAATCTTCATTGAGGCATTACCTCGAACACTTGGTGTGCACTTTTCACACAACACACACCACACCCAACCTTGAGTTGGTTCTCTGCAACCACAGCACCTGGAGCAATATTTCTTGGATAGAATTTATCTACTAAGTTACAGGAGTATTCCCATAAAGTTGGGTGCAAGTTTGCACCCACGGTTTAGCCGAGGTCCAAGGTTGAAGATGATGTCGAATGCTTCGAAAATTGTGATACTTCAACCAAAGCATCTGGGATCCAACTACTTGGAAAATTTGATGCTAAAACACATCCCAAACCTTCCTGAACCCATGCTTGGCGACGGGGTGCGGCGGCGGCGGCGGCGGCGGTGGAGCAAGCTCGGTTTGGAGCTTCTTCGCCTCTAATGGCGGATTTCCACCGAGGCTTCATGGTATCCATGCAAGGGCATGGCTGGGATCTACTTGATCCCAGGAAGCTTCTCGTCGACTCCCCGGCCGCCGGAGACGGCCGGAACGCCGGCAACCGCACCCCGAACCCACCTCGAGCCCATCTTGGCCGCGCACCATTCTTGCTGCATGGTGCCATGAAAATACATGGGTGGACTCCTCTCACACCCAGGAAGAGTTCTGGGTAGGTGGCCGACGCTGGGGAGGCTCGCCGGCGCCGGAGCAAGAAACTCGGCCGAAGCTTCAAAACCCGAAAAACTAGGGTTTTGATTTTCTCCCTAAATACTCCACCATATTTTTCCAAACTTTTCATAAATAATCCTTAGGTCATACAGTCCTTGTATACCAATTTTGAGCCATTTTGGTTCAATGGTTGCGGAGATCAGCCGCGGCGGAGCTTTCTTGGTTTCCGGCGGGTGCAATTTCCCCGCCGGCCACCGGGGGCAATCCCGACTTCGGGGTTCGGCTGGGAGGTTCACCAATAGGTGATGTACACACTCAGGAGGCCTAGGTAGCAAGAAAAATAAAGAACAAAAGAACCTTACCTTGCCGGATCCGAGGAAGAAGGTGGCTCTCCCCCGCGGCGGCGCACGGCGGATCTGGGCACCGGGGTTCCTTGGCTGGGTCCCAACCTCACAAAGGGCTTCACAGGAAATGCTTGGAGCAACCCAAACCCTCCTCGGATAGCTTCCTCCCAACAACACCAAACCCGAGCCCCAACTCTTGGTTTTTCTTGGGTTTTTCCGGCGACTGGGAGGGACGGCCGATGCGCGGAAAAGTTGCAGAGGAAGAGGAGAGTCGTGGGGGAGGCTACGGTTACAGAGGGGACTGCGGCTAGGGTTTCTAAAGCAACCCTAAGTTGCTATTGTATAAAATGCAACAAAATGCTAGTTAGCCCTTCTACTCTTCATATTTTTACTTAAGTCCATTGCTGTAGAACACATTTGCTATAAGGACCCTCCCTTACAAGTTTGGTACACTTTGACACATAAAATATAGCGCTTTTATGCAATTTACTATGATTTTTCACAGATTTCATGTTTTTCGAGACAACCGGGTTGTCAAACTGAAAAATGGACACCGCCACGACGTCCGGCTCGACGAAACCTATCAGGTAGCGATTTTGGTTCGCTAAAATTTAATTCCATAATTTTTAAATTCCATCTTATACTGTAAATTATACAGTTTGGCACGCTTTACGAGGCTTTAGGCTCGTCAAATGCAAATTTCGTCAGCGCCACTACGCTCAGAACGTCGAAAATAGCTAAGATTGATTACTCACACCCTTATGTTCAGGGTCTAGACAGCGAAACGGCCGACGTCGATCGACGGGGGATTTAAAACAGGGGTTACTATTCACAACTTAAGTTGTGGGGCCCGCCCGGATCTTTGCTGATTTCTGGATAATCCGACCATTGGATCGAAAACATATGTATATGAATCTTTCATGTTTCGACGAGACGGTCGCAATGGTGATCTCGGATTTTCGAGATCAGGCCCCGATCAAAAGTCGATATTTTAGGGCCACAATTGCACCACTAAAAGTTCAATTTTACTATTTAATAACCCAGGCAATTATTTTAAACTTAAGTTTCAGATTTTAAAATTACGGTTACTACAATTTATCTCTAACTGATTTAAATATTAATCTTAATCCAATTAAGATTTAGTTACAAAACTAACCAAATCTTAACATGTATAATTTTACCAATTTACAATTTTACAGAATTATTCCCTAAACTTTTAATTTTGGCGGCTGGACTCTCCACCCCGCATCAAATGTATTAATTGAGCAATCATGCTAGCTGTATGTCAAGAACTTAAAGTTTTCGGACCTGAAATAAAAACTGAAATTTTCTAAGTCCCTGACATACAACATGCATGTCTTACCGAATATTTTGTGAAAAATAAAAAAGCACGACAAGTGTGATACTTCATGAAAGGAAAACAAGCAAAATATGATAAGTATGATACTTGACGAAAGGCGACAACAAGCAAAGTACGGTCTGATATTAATTGCTGGAATAATAGTGTAGCGAAAACTTACACACTGTTATTTAGAAATTAAAATTGAATCGGATTGCTTATTTTACTAGTCTTTTTGAATCGTAATTATTTTTAATACTTTTTAATTTTTCATGTGTCTTGACTACTCTGGTCCAAAATTTTGAAAGTGGTGTTTCTAAAGGGATGATAAAAGAGGAAATTCTTTTATTTTATCTATTCATAATCTTATTTAGCATTTTTTTTTTTTTTTTTTTTTTTTTTGCCCATTATCAGATAATTACTTATTCACAATGAAAATTTGTTTATTTCCCTTTTTCTTTCATATTTTATGATTATTTTTTATGATAATAATTTTTTAAAAAATGAGGTTTAAAATAATTTTATTATCGATTTTTGATTTGAAGAATTGATACTCCAATTCTCATTCTAATGGAAAACAAATTCCTCCAAAATGATTTAGAAAAGGATTTTTTTTTAGTAATAATTATTTAAATTTAAATATTAATCTATATTTAATTTTAAATTATAATTGTATATTTGAATTTGAAATATGGATTCAAAATTCAAATTTAAATTTCTTAAATTCAAGTTTAATTCTAATACAAGCTTATTATTTGAATTTAGTTCTAAATTAAATTTTAACTTTGAACATAAATTTAAATTTTAAGTTTAAATTGTGAGTTAAAATTTGAATTTTAATTTTAATTATGAATTAAAATAGTAAATTTAAATTTTAGTTAAAACTTAATTTTTTTAAGTTTAATTTCAAAATGATTCTTATTTTTACTCAAATTCCGATTTATCTAATAAACAAAACAAATTATAAATTTTATCATTCTGTTTTCGATCCCGATCAACGTCCATTTCTATTCTCGCCAAACATACTCTAATAAATAAGACTTAAAATATTGAATAATAATATATGAACATATGCATGTTGTTTTAGTTTCCTACCATTATCATTGGAGGAGAAGTGGCCACAAGAATATAGAGGATTTTTTTTTTTTTTTTTTTTTTTTTTTTTTTTAAATTTAGCACTTTAAAAATTTATAATTGACCAAATAAATCTGTAAAAAAAATTTATTTAGTCAAATATTTTTTTTTGTCAGCCTGTTGAAAAAAATAATTGGAAGACGGTCAAATACTTACCTTCTTTAATAAAATTTATAAAACGGTAAATAATTTATTATTATTTTTTTATTTATTATCTAAAGACGGTCATCATCTTTATTATTATTACTTTTTCATAAAAAAAGAATTAGTTAGCAAAATAAATTTTTGAAAGAATTATTTGAGAAATTAATTTTATACAGATAAATATATTGAATAGCAGACATATCCTATAAATTTCAACTTTTCATATTTATTTTTTCAAAAGTCCTAAATTATTTATATATATTTCTTTGATTATTTTAAATTAAATTATTATTTGTTTTTTAATAAAAATCACTTGCTAATCAATGTTAAGTATTTAATTCATAATTAACTATATTTTTCTTTTATATATATATATATATATATATATATATATATATAAACAACTTAAACTATTGAGAATAAATATGAGAATCTAGGAATATATATATATATATGTAAGGAAAATGCTATGTGTACACCCCTTTCGGGGTGTACATCATACACCCCACCCATCTAAGGGTGGGGGTGTGATGATGGGTCACTTGATGTGACCCGTAAAAAGTATCGCCACCATTAAAATGGTGGAGGTGTATGATGTACACCCCTTCGGGGTGTACAGGTAGCATTGCTCTATATGTAAATATGAAAAGTTAAAATAATACAAATATAAAATTATATTATAATAGTATTTAATGCAGCTCCTATGCGTACCCATAAAACCTACCCCTTTTGTTTAATTCAGATACATAAACTAAGAATTTAAGTGCCGTGGCACGGATTCGTGCCGAAAACTTGTGCGTGCCGGACCGTGCCAATGAGTGCCGGTCACAAAAAATACATGTGTGCCGACACATAATGGCATGAAATATTTATTTTTTTTAGCAAATTTTTTTTTTCTAATTACTTATTATGTATCTTTATCAAATATTTTGAACTTTATTGAGAAAATTACTTAGTAACTTAAAGAAAAAAAAGGTTTTGAGTTGTGTCATCGGCACAGGGGTTGTATCATGTCGGTATCTTGTTGGCACGATACGGCACGATGGATACGACCCGTGTCGATGGATACTTAAATCCTTGACAATAAATAGTAAGATTATCCTGTTAAGGGCCGTTTGGTAATGAGATAAGACAGAACTAGTTATTTCAGGGATAAGTATAAAGTATGGAACAAGTGTAAAAAAGTATTTGGAATGGTTCCACGAATAAGAGATTTTGTGTTTGGGCATGAGAATTAGGAATAAGAGGAATAAAGAGTTTTAATTGGGGTAAATTATCTTTTTGCCCTCAAACTTTATTATGTAATAATGAGGTGAGAGATGGTCCCTCGGTAGACGTGGGAGGGTATTTAAGAAAAATGTAAGAGGGTGGTTGGGAAGAGTGAGAACAGTAATTCTCACTTATTCTAGTTGTGCCGGAACAAGCTATACCAATTGATTTCTGATACGTTTGGAAGAATAAGAGGGATATCCCTCATATTTCCGGTTCTATACCGAATCCAAACGGGGTTTTAGTGATCAATGGGTGGGTAAGCATAACAACCCTGAAAATATTCTTAGTGTGACAATTTATTGCTGAACTCGGTTTACACAACATTGGTTGACCGATCAACCCATCCAGCTTATGTGCACCATTTTCATGTGGGAAAATTACATGTGGGCACCTAACATTCTAATAATTGCAATTAGCTTCCTAACCTTTTACCAAAGTTTTAATTGAGTTCATAACCTTCCAACTGTTGCAATTAGGTCCTTGACCTATTTTCATGTTGCCAATTTCTAGTTTGAAAGTTTTTTTACTTTGTATTATGTGATTTTATTTTTATCTTACTATAAGAATTTGACATTATATAGAATAGTAATATAATATATTTAATAAATTATAAAATAACTAAATATTAATGATAAACTCCTTAAATAAAAATTTGCTTTCCTGCAGGTATTTTATAAAATATGTTATTCTATAGTTTGTATATTATAATATTTTAGTACCTTATTTAATGATAAATCTTTCTAATAAAATAAAATAAAGTGTTAGAATACCAAAATAAAAATTTTAAATTATTCAATGGAGAAAAATTCAATAATATTCTTAAACTTTTGGACCTAATTCATTTAATAGTTATGTTAAAAATTAATATAATTTTTATACCAAAAATAATTAAGAAGCTAAAATATAAAAAACTTGTTTTTTCATGATTTAAGCTCTGTTTAGTATTATGTTTATTTTTTATTTTTAAAATAAAATTTTCCATATCAAAAAGTGTAGGGGCGAATAGTGGATTACTTGCAATTCTTATTTTTCAAAATATTTATTAAGCAAATTTTTTATTATTTTTTATTTTAAATTTTTTTAAAATAAATTATTGTCTATTTCTTGACCAGATACATTATAACCTAACCAACTGTAACAATAAGAAAAAATCTTTCTTCTAATATTTTCGATTATATATAATTAGTATTTTAAAAAAATAAAAAATGACAAATATTAAAGAGTTGCTCAACAAAAGTGTAAAAGCGGTCTCGGGGAATTGACATGAAAAGTTCATAGCAAGGGTCATAGCATCGGTGTAAAAGCCAGCTCCTCTTTTGTAGTGGTTCTTTTGACACTTTTAGTTAGGGCATGTTCATCATTCCAAGCAAATGCGATCCGCTTATTCACAATTGGCAGACGTTCTATTTGACGGGAGTTGTGTATTATAAGATTAAACCATTTGGGATGTAAGTACTATATTCTCCGTGGCATTGGCAAAGGTATTCCATCTTCCTCTTGCTCTCAGTTCTGGGGCTTGAACTTGGCCTAGACCAATACACATCATGGTACTGATAGCTTCAAAAAAGTTATTCCGTAAATTCGGCTTTTAAAACATTCAAGTTCCTTCGCTGGGTTGGTCGATGGCTATATTAGGGTGAAGTAGGAGTTCCCATCGGCCCAAGTGGAGTCAACGCCAGACTTTTTCTCTAGGGGCTCCTCCTGGTTCAGTCAATTAGCAAAAAAAGGGGATGTTGTCGGGGTTCAAAACCTCCCCACTGCTTGAAAGCATTGTAATATGAGGTTTTGTTTGTCTCCAACTAATGATCTGTCCTTCGACAACAGAGGAAGCCCCTCATTGACAAAAAGGGACGAGACCGGCTCTGTACTAGCTCTTATTTTTATCCTATTTTCTGCCCACGCAATTGGCCTTCCACGTCAAACCACCAGGCACAATAGAAGGAATCAACGCGGATAGTTAGCTTAGCCTTTGAGGACACACTCACCTTTGCCACCGGATCTCGAAATAACTCTCCAAAACACAACCAGTAAAGCTAGCTTCACAGAAGGCATAATAGGAAGATTTCATGACTTTTTAGAGCCAATATATTATATGAGAATCAAATCAAATCAAAACAATTTCATTGCCTCAGGTTAAACAATCGAATCTCCTAGCTCCACTAGTATTACTAAGATCGGGTGCTTAAGAAGGTGATCGTCAAGAACAAGTACTCCATCCATCCCTGATTTGTTCGACCTACTCGGGAAGGCACATTACTTCTTCAAGTTGGATTTAAGGTCGGGCTATTACCAAGTCAAAATTGTTGAAGGGGATGAGTTGAAGATGAGGTGCATGACGAGGTGGTTTATTCGCTTTTGATATTCAAGTGTTGCCATTCTGTCTCACAAATGCACCGGTCACGTTTTGCACACTTATGAACAAGCTCTTACATCCATACAACGAACAATTTGTTGTAGTCTACTTAGATGAGATTGTTGTAAAGTAAATAGTAAGACCCTTTAAGAGCATGTTGGTCATATAAGGAAATTCTTTGAAGTGCTAAGGGAAAACACACTTTATATAATAAGGAGAAATCTTCCTTTGCCAAAAGGGAGGTGATGTTTCTATGGCATTAGATAGGTGATGGCTTGATCAGGAGTGGAAATCTTGTTTTAATCATGTTCCACTATAGTGGAATGATACCAAAGTCATCAACAATCCAAGTGGTAGCAAGAATCTTCGATGGTAGTCTAGTGGTCAAGCAAGCACACATCAATAGAAAAATCATTCTTTGGGCGGGTGTCTCCTCATAGGTTGGGGATCAAAGTTGATCTTACTTTTAGACTAGGAGGCAGACTGAGAAGTGGGACTCCATGAAAGCACCACTCTCTGGTACACCTGCCTTTTCATGCCCTTACACAAGGATCTTAGCTTTTCTTTTCTCTAGCCTCGAGCCGGGTATGAACTTAAATAAAAAAGAATTTGCACCTCGCTTCTTACTGCGTAAATGCCATTCTTTTCTTGGAGGCTAGAGTTCTAGCTTACTTATGACTTCAGGCATTTCTCAATCAAATGATTTGCTAAAAAAAATTCTCTGCTAAAAGGGCGAGTCAAAATTCCATCACTAAGACTGTCTTATGAAGGTAGTAGTTTGGAATGTTAGGGGGTTAAACATGAAAGAGAAACATAAAGAGTTGAGGAAAGAGGAATGCCCTTCTCCTATCCAAATTTTTTTGATAATTTGTATTGTTGAGACAAAAGCTAGAGAATTTAAAACTAAAAGAATCATTCAAAAAAATTAGAGAGATTGTCACACTGAGACTAAGATGACAACATGAAGCAAGGGCGAATTTAAGCGCCGTGGGATTCAAATATCTTAACAACAGTCAAAGTTATCGAAAATACTGACCAGATGTTAACAATTCAGGTGCCTCTAAAAAATAAAAAGAGTAAATTGATCATTGACACTGTTGCCTCAAGCTACTAGTTAAAAAGTTGCTCTTGATTCGATCGAAGAAATTGAAGAATAAAAAAGTAACTCATTCTTTTTATACTGCTGATAAGATTCTTATTCTTCAAGAACACCTTCTCCTTTCACTTTGACCTCTCCGGAAGATCTCTTGTCATTCTCCGACAATCTCTTTTCGAAGAAGAAGCTCGACAAGCTGCTACTTATGTGCCTATCTCTCAGAAATAAACCTTGGAATGCCCTCAAAGATCGACCGAAGAACCACAACAAATGGACTTTCACTGATTATGAGTTTAGAATCATTTTTTGTTTTAATTTTACAAAAGTAAGTTGGATGGTTTAGATTAGGAATGTCAATAAATACAAACATCCAAAAATTTATCCAAATTCAAATCCGAATAGGGTAGGTTTATTTGATGTTAAATGAATATAGTTTTACTTACGGCTATAAAAAATAAAAATTCAACGAATTTAGATTTTATTTGTATTGGACTTAAATTGGAACCGACTGTCACCCTAATAGATTTTACATTAGTATATAATATATTTGAATATTTGATATTCTATTTTAAAAATTTTAATTTTAACATAATATATATTTTAAATATGCTAAAAAAAATGATAATTATGAGTTAAGATTTTGAGTTTCAAACTTTCAATTTGGAATTTAATTGCTGGGTTTAGATTCAAATTTTTGAAAACCCTTGCTATACCCGATCTGCATGACATCTCTAGTAAGGATGTCAACGGGTCGGATTCGGAACGGATTTTCAAAAATGCGAATCCGAACCCGAATCCGAACTAGAACTTGACAGATTTTAAAAATCGATATCCAAATCCGAACCCGACCAAAAATTTAAAATCCGAACTCGAACTCGAACCCGAAAATTCAAATCCAAAATAATTATTTTTCTTTTTCTCTTTGCAGTATTTCAAAATATATTATAATAAATTTTAAATTTTAAAATATAAATTTAAATATAATATTAAATATTTATATACACATATATATTATATAATGTAAAATCAATTTAAATTCGGACCAGGTTCAAGTTCGGATCGGATATAATCAAAATGCATATCTAAATCTAAATTCATCTAAATTTTTATTTTTCTATCCATATCAGTTTAATATCAGATAAATTTATTCCGTTCAAATTAAAATTCGAATAAAATTTTGAGTATTCATACTCATTGGCGTCCATAATCCCTCCTTTGGAATCTTTTATATTCATATTCATTTAAGAGATAATTGTCTGTGTACCCCTGAAATCTAAAGAAATATCTGATTTACCCCTCTTATTTTTTTCTTTCCAATATACCCTTCATACGTTCCACCGTTATTAAAAATACCCCTACCGCTTTCCTTTGTTAAGTTAACTAGGGTTAAACTAGAGTTAAATAATAATCGGAGTTGAAAACTATCAGATATACCTATTTTGTCTCTATCTTCCAAAACTATTAAAAATTTTAAGAGTACATAAGAAAAGTTGATTATGGTAGAAGGGTATATTTGAAAGGACAAAATAGTAATTTCACATAGATAGCGGCATCTCCAAACGGTACACTAACAGAGTTTAACTTTAGGGGTATTTTAGAAAGAAGTTGGAACGTAAGAAGGGTAGTTTTAATATTAGCCTTCTAAGAGGGGTAAATCTAAAAACAGAAAAATTTTTAGGGGTATATAAAAAATTACCCCTTCATTTAATATCAGATAAATTTATTTTGTTCAAATTCGAATTCGAGTATTTGTAACAATTGAAATCCCTAATCCCTCCATTGGAATTTTTTTAGATTCGAAGTAGAAAGGTGTAATGGATAACTGGTCTACAGATGACGTGGTGGACCGGGTCCACCAAATAGTTTCTTTTCGTACGCCTCTTCGTATACTCTGCGTCGTTCTCTTTGACCGTGCTCTCTCTCTCCTCCGTACTCTCTCTACTCATTTAAATACCCCGGACCCCAAAAGAAAAAATAAAAATATTCCACTCTCTCTCACTCTCTCTCTCTCTCTCGGAGCTCGCGAGATCGATCTCTCGCTTGCTCTCGATCTCGATCCCCAATCTCATCGTCTCGCGCACGACCCACAGGTACTTATCCGAATACTCCCTCAAATTTCCTCTTCCCCTCCTCGATCTCGTCTCGCTCGATGTAATCTCAGCTCACGGCGATCGAATTCGGAGTTTCTCGAGTTCGATCGGTTCGATTTCTCGATTTCTCGTTTTTCTCTAGCTTTTCCGAGTTGTTTCGACGCTAATACGATGCTGCGATCGCCAAATTACGAAATCTTTTGGTGGAAATTGGAGGAAGAGGTGTTTCGATTTCATTTTTTTCCCCCTTTTTTGGTTTGATTTTTTTGATTTCTCTACTTTGGTTTCTCCGGTAATTTGCGTGGAGTGATTTGACTTTTGTGGTCTAAGTTTGACTTGTTGCGGTGTTGTGTCACATTAACGTAAATAGGGGAAGTGGAAATGGTAAAGGGGGAAAATTGGTGTTAATTGCTTGGGGCATTGGAAAATGTATACATTCAAAGTTGAAATCTTGCATATTGTTATCTCTAATTTTTCTTTGTTGGGGAATATGCTCTCACTGTAAGGTTGAAGATAGAATTGAATCAGCTGTGTCTTCTTTCATTGGTCAGTTTCTTGCTTGTGTATTATGTCACAACATGCGTAGGGGAAGGGGAGAAAATTGGTGCTAATTGTTAGGGACATTTGAAAAATGCATCACTACAAAGTTGGAATATTGCATCTTGTATTATTGTTAATACTACTTTTCCTTTTTCTGGTAGTATTTTTCGCGCTATAAGGTTAAAGATATAATTGAATCAGCTATTCTTATTTTGTCGGTAGGTTCAAGTTTCTTGCTTGCGTATTATGTCACAACTTGCATAGGGGAAAGGGAGAAAATTGGTGTTAATTGCAAGGGACATCTGAAAATATATCCCCACAAAGTTGGAATATTGCATATTGTGTTATCCGGATTTTCCTTTGTTGGGTTGTATCTTCTTTCTATAACGTTGAGAAGATAGAACTGAATCAACTTTATCTTCTTTCAGTGTTAAGTTTATTTCTTGTGTGTTAGCTATTTCACTTTGTGGATCAATTTCTTTACTACTCAATAGTAAGGATTAATGTTTCGTGGCACGGGAATGTGCCGGTCGTTGCCTGGTATGGTACGGCACAGGCACTCTTGCGTGCCGACGGGTTCACACAATCTTCTAATGGCACACTTTGGTACGGACTTATTTTAACTTTTTAGATCCAATAAAATTTTATAACGTTATTTTAAAAGTTTTAAAATAATAATTATAATTTTTGGTGATTTGTCTTGATCTAATATTAATAATAACTTACTAACTTACTAATTAATAGCTTAATATAGTAGCACTCTAGTTTATAGAGAAAATTATTTTTTCTTTAAATTTTTATGAAGATTTGCAAGATTCATTCGTATTGATTCGATAAAGGACCGTACGATGACTAGACTAACTATTATAGGACCACAAGTCCGCTAATAATTTTTTTTCATTTTCAATTTTTTTAAAATATTTATGAAAAAATTGAAGAAAATTATTTTTTCTAAATTTTTTTAAAAAATTGTAGATATGTCTATGAAAATTTAATAATAAACCACACAATGAATAAATTAAGCAAGTTTATGATAAAAATTGATTAACTTTTAATTTTTTTTTTTGATTTATCTTTTATTTTTTAAGAATTTCAAAAATTATAAAATATAAATCGGAGAAAATTATTTTTTAAAAAATTGCAAGATTCATTCATGAAAATTACTTTTTCTTAAATTTAAATAAAAAAACCTGTAAGATTTATTTATGAAAATTTAAGAATAAACCATATGATATATACATTAAGCAAATTTAAATATCAATTGCTTCTATTTATTTTTTAATTTAATTAGAATTTTCATGTTTCTAAATCCAATAATAAAATTTTCAAAGTTAAGAATATCTTAAATCTCATACAAAATGCTAAATCCATCCAAAAAAAAATAGACCATAGAATGACTAAATCAAGTGAATATATTTTCAGATTTTTATAAATTGTTAATAAAAATTTGTATGAGGCACTTTACAAGTTAAATATATTCTAAATATATGAAAAAAAATTAAATTGTAAACTTCTTGACTTACCTAATATGTAGATCTTCGATTTTGCTATTTTTTTGCGTTTTCTTTTGAGATCAAAGTGATCAAAGAATAATAAGATATTGAAAGAAAAAATTAAAGAAAAAATTATGAGAAAAAAGGGAAGGAAAAAATAGAACGGAAAAAGAAATAGAGGAAGAAATGTGAGAGGAAAGAAAAAAGAGTAGAAGAGAATAAAATGCAGAAGTGAAAAGAAGAAAAGGTAGAAGTGAAGAGAAGAAAGGAGATAAGAGGAGGATAAAGGTTTATGAGAGAAACAAAAAAAAAAAGGTCGAAGTAAAAAATAAAAAAATAAAAACATTGTGTGCCTGTGTGGGTACTCACCGGCACGTGCCATGATACCCTCTGGGTATCGTTCTGTCTCGTTCGATACTCAGAGGGTATTGCAGCATATAGGGGCCAAAAGAGATACCCCCTGTACCGTGCCCCATAATTGGTGGCACAATACGTATCGCCCCGTGCCTTACGGCACGGGTAAGGCACGGGGAGATACTTAATTCCTTGCTCAATAGGTAGTTATTTCATTCGAATCTGAATGAGCTAGCTGTTTTGTACTCGGATTTCTCTAATCTTCTGGACCTTGTTTTCTTCATCCTTGCAGAGAGATAGCTTTAATTAGTTTACTTTTTTGATTTGGAAAAGGATGATTGGGAATCTCATGGGAGTAATATGCTCGAAAAAGGAAAAGTTGATGTAATCTACTCGTTTCTTTATCTTTATCTCTGCTTGGATTTACATAAAAATCGGCTATAAAAAACTATCGTGACATACTTTATTCTAGTAATAAAATTATTCGATGTTCATGAATCATGATTGATGCTAGTGAGCTTGCTTTCCTGTATTTCAATATTTGAGCTCATGGAGATTTCATTTATTTTTGGAAGGGTCACTGAGAATTTTATGGTTTCTATTTCAACAATAGGAATATTGACATTTGGTACAGTTTATTCCATTGTGCAGTCCTTTTATGTAGATATAAAACTACATTGTTTAGTTTGGATGAATTACTGGAGTAGTATACCAAACTATAGTGGCAAAACAATTTTTTCTTGTTGAATGAGGTTATGAGGGTTGCTAAGGTGTTATGCTGTTTATTTGCATATTGTATGAACATCATTTAAGTCTTCTAATCTTGCTTATTTTAGAAAATATTTCTGGTGTTAATTTTATTGCTATCCAGCATGTATTAAATATACCTTTCTCTGCAAACTTGTGCTTGACCTTTCCTTATTATGCATGTTTTGCAAAGCTTGCTATTGTTTATCTCCTATTCTTTCCTTAAATATAGAAGATTAAAATTCCATTACCTGTAATAACTATTTTTTACTCGTATATTTCCTATTAGAAAAGATAATTTAGGGCTTTCTATATGATGATGTGTAATGTGTGCTCTTTTCATTTTCCAGGTTCTGCAAGACTTGTAAATATAATGCTGCAAACCATGTCTTAATCGAGTGTTTAATAATGACACCTAAAGAAAAGGCTATTGAATCAAGCTATCAGTGAAGACCAGTGTTGTTGATGTACATTGTGCCCTAATGAATTTCTCTAGATAAAGAAAGCAAATATGGCAGCTCCTCGCTATAACAGATCTCAATCTAGAAGGCCTTTATGGATAATCATTTTGGTTACTCTGATATGTGTAGCCTTGATTGGGGCTTATGTTTATCCGCCTCGCCACCACTCGGCCTGTTATTTTCTATCTTCGAGTGTTTGTAGCCCTTTTCTTCCCCCTGCACCTTCAAGGGTTTACACAGATGATGAAATTGCTGCTCGTGTTGTCAATAGAGACATTCTCTTGGCGCCAGCTTTCCAGCCGAAGAACCCTAAAATCGCTTTCATGTTCTTGACGCCTGGCTCATTGCCTTTTGAGAGGCTGTGGGAGAAATTCTTCCAGGTAGAAACCTTTGTTCTCTAGATGTGTATGTATGCTCTAAATGCCTATTTTGCATGCATTTATCTATATGTAGGTTTAATTGGCTTGGACTGATCATTTGCCTAAACTGTAAATGTTACAGTAATGTGAAGTTTCACATGCATATTTTCATTTTCAATGTCCAGTCCAAACTGAATGATGCATACTAAAGTTATTAATCTCCTTTAAGAAAGCAATTTCTTTGTTCTTTCACAATCTGGAGAGTCTTTCATTCTGTGCTACAATTGCAATGCAACCTATAAATATTGTAGTATGTACATGCGAAGAGGGGTGTAAACGAGCAGCCTAGGTTCAACTCAAAATCGATTAAAGGGCCGAATTGAGCTGAGAGAGATCATTCTCATGCCCTCTGCTAGGCTTGTTGGCTCGACTGTGAATCCAGCTGCCACTCTTCCAACTGTCTAGCAGTTGATTCGTTTTGCTTTCTGGTTCATTCATTTACTCTATGGGTGGTTTGTGACTATTAGGCTATACAAAAGTTTAATATATAGTAAGTAACATTACAAACAGCAAAGTGTTACCAACATTGGAACCCACATCCATGAAAGAAGAGAAGAAGATGATAATCACAGAGGTGGTAATTAGCTTGTACTAAATTTCTGTAATATTTCATATAGTTCCGTTAATCTTGAGCTTTTTAGAGCTGAGCTCGAGTGAGTTGAGCCAAGCTGAGCCCGTTTTGTACATTAGCGAGTTCAAGCCAAGCCGACTAGAGCTGGCTCATGGGCCTCAACCTTTTTTTGACAGCTCTACATAAAGACTGAAGACATGAACTTAAATGGCTATATTCACTTTTGTGATTGAAGGACCAAAAAAGTAATGAAATTTGCATATTATATGAACTTTTGTACTATTTTAGTATAAGAGAGATGCAAGGCAAAATCAAAAAGAGATACAGGTCTTCAATTTTCACATACACTGTAAATTGGTTGGCTGGCGTTACTCTTTGTAGATATTATGATGGCTACCATGGTATCTTAATATATGAAGTCCCTATGGTTTCCTTTTATCTAAAATGTTTCTTCTACTTTATCAATAAAATAAAATAAGCATCTTGAAGCTTTATCATCATGAAATGAAAAATGATGTTTGTACCAGTAGCATTAATCTTGAGTGATTGTTGGTTTAATGATTGCTAATTTCAATGCTTTGACTTTATGAGATGCTCATATGATCTAGAGAAAGCAAACAAACTAGTACAGGAAATATGAGATCTATTCCTTTCGGAGTGAATTTTGTCTTTTTTAGTTGTTCTTGTAGGTTGGGTTTCCCCTGCTTTTCAAGATCTAACTATGGCATATATCTGTTGCATGGTATCATCATAGTTAGCCATTTATTTAAATTTCCATAGGTCAACATTAACAAAACAGAGGGCCAAGTTTCTATACTGGTGGTGTATGTTACGGATCCTTCATTTTAATTTTGAGATCATTATCTGAGATATTGTTAATTAGAATCTTCGGTCTGTGGGGCAAAATCTACTTTTTGTTTAAGTGGATTGTAGTGTTCTGTTGTTGAATTTGAACTAAGCTAACATTATCTTTTTATTTTTATTTATTTTATTTTTCTCTCTTTCATTAGAGAAATCTCCTTGACCAACAAAAGCCTAGCAATGCTAGTCGACAACTTTATAAGGATAGATATAGACCTTTCCTTCATTTTATTTTTGGGATCTTTACCGAGAATAGTAGACTCATTATTCTTATTTGAATTGAGCATATGCTTTTAGCTAGAACCTTAGGTCTAGGTTGAAATTATCAAGTAGAATACCCTTGCTTTTCCTTACAAGTTTCAAAGAGAAATGGGCACCCTTTAACATTTTATCGGTGGTATTGTAAATATAATTGACTGGATATTTAAAGTTCTCTTTGTTATCATCTTGCTTGTCTGCATTTTCAGGGGCATGAAGACAGATTTACAATATATGTGCATGCGTCAAGAGAGCAACCGGTACATACATCTTCTTTATTCATTGGCCGGAGCATCCGCAGTCAAAAGGTACCCAAAGATTTCCCACATATTTCATTTTTTAAAGTATGTGCCGTGGCAATACTTTTTGCATTACGTATTAGGCACGATGTCATTGTTTTGCAAAATTTTTGGTGTCAGGACCGGTGCAGATCTTTTGAAGGATGTAAGAAGGGCCTATTAGACAAGAATTATTCTTGTAGCATCAAGACAATTAATCATTCTGATATTATAATATTAAATAAATGCCCAAGCTTTGGGTTTTATGTCTCTAATATCTGGCTAATGATGTTCATTGTGTTGTGCAAATGCTCGTCGATATGTTGATCATTCGAATCCTAGGTTGTTTGTTGGTTTCAAGCGGACTTGGGTGTTTCCTGACTAATGTGATCTTGATATGGAAGGTCGTATAAACAAAGCATGAATTGTTATTGATAGATTAGGTGCACTAAGACCTGGTCAAGTCCACTGTGTGAACATTGACCAGGTTCAACATGCTTGTTCTGCCAATAGATATACCTGAAATGTTAATATCACTACCCTTTTGATGTCTTTTTCGCAGCTGCAAAAGTGTCCACTTATGAATTTGGCAATGAATTGCAAATGTTAGTACATAGCAGGGAATTAAGTGCTGCCCCGTGTCGGCACGGGCGGCACGTACCGTGCCCCTATTACGGTACGGGGGGTATCTACCCCCCGGCGATACCCATTGGGTATCGCTCGCCCGTGCCGAGCTTTTTTTTTTTTTAACACATGGTTTTACAGTAAACATATGGTTAAATACTTATTATACTTGTGAATTTTATTATTATATTGTTATTTCTATTTTTTATGAGGTATAATTGTACTTTATATATAAAAAAAGTTATCAATATGTTAATTGGTGAGTATAATAAGTTATATATAGCCAATATTCACAATTTTTTGACTAAACATTTCAAAACAATATTATAAAAGTTTATTAGGAACAAAAAAGATAAAAAAAAATCGTGCCAGAGCGTGCCAGTGGGAGGTCATGCGTATCCATCGGCATGCAAGCGTGCCACGTGTCGGCACGGAAACGTGCCCGTACCGTACCGTGCCAGGCGGAGAGCGGCACGCCCCCGTGCCACGGCACTTAATTCCTTGGTACATAGATGCCCTTTGAATGCTGTGTTTTGCGAAAATCGACTTGCATTTCTCTCATTCCCCTTTATCGGGGATGTTTTTGTCTATTGAAAAAAAATAATTCAAAAATGGTATCATTCCCATATTCCTCAAGTACTTAAGGAATTTCATGAGAAATCAGTCTGATGTGTATGATTAGGCTTCCAGGCCCTAACCTATCTGTATAACATTGCTCGAGTGAAGATCTTATTGCCATGAATTCATGATGTCATATTATGTTGCTTTTGTTCTTTATGTTGCTAAATATCATCAAATGGAACAAGGATTCCCGTGCCACTGGCACGGTCCACTGTGCCAGTGGTGCGCTGGAAGGTTTAGGCACGGTTTTATTTTTCATTTATTTTTTTCAAATAATGTTAGCTTTTTAGGATGTTTTAAGGTTTGTAATGCATATAAACTTAATTCAAATTGTATCTCTCATCCAGTCTAAGTCAAAATAGTTATATACTACTCATGAAAGTATATAAATGCTAAAGAGATGCTAAAGAGATAATGGCTTTAGCTTCATTATAGTATAAGTCTATTTGTTTTGCGTTATAGAGATCAGTTTTCCTCTGTTGTAATCTCCTCTATATACAACCCCATAAGGTATAAGACTAATAATTAACAACATATACTATTAGAGATAATTCAATATGCCCAAATCATAACTCAAAAGTCTAAACTTTATTTTCCATCACTAGTAGTACAGTGAGTGCCTAGGTGGATCATATTGGTAATTATCATCATCCGTTACCTCCCTCAACTATATAAATATTGTTGATACTGGTGAAAGCTCATTTGGTGCTGGTACATCTCATAATAATTGCGAACTTATTCATTATAGCGAATTGTATCATAATATACGTGCACTACCGTGATCGGCACTGGCACAGGAACGGTGGTAACACCATAAAAAAATCTCTTTTGACCCTTTAAAACAGAAAAATGAGTAAATATATTCGTAACAAACCGGGGCTAGTTTGGCATGCACAGGCACTGGGCAATATAGGGGTGGCCCCATGATAGGGAGAGATACGGGGGCGGCATGCCACGATGCAGGGTGGTACGCTCACACTTTCTGGGTGCTAGGCTGTACGGACCGGTGCCACGCGCCGGTATGCCATTGGCATGGTATGGCACAAGCAGCACGGGCCCGTGCCACCGGCACGGGCAATCCTTGAAATGGAAAAGCAAATGAGGACTGAAGAAGGCAAGTTCTTCTTAAGGATGATACAAGAACATGGAAAGTTTGACTAATTGCTAGTGTTGCTGCTTTTATGGAATCTAAAGGTGAAATTGCTTATGTAGTAGACAAAATTGACGTTCCACTGTTATATTGATATCTTCTAAACTCTGTTTGCTGCTGCTGTATTTTCACTAGAGTCATTCAAAACAACTTTTTAAGTTAGCATAAAGGACACTTAAGGACAAAAATTTGAGCTGAGAGATGAAAGGAATGAAAATAATTACATGGTATTGGATGTTTTGGACTAATACCATCTAGTTGAGGATGGCTAGGATTGCTGACCATCTTCTACAGGACTTAAGGTAGGATACGTCTTATGATACATCTTAAGGCATTAAGAGGCTTTTAACCTGCATTAAATCATGATAGGAGATAGGAAAGAAGATTCCTCCAATAGTTCAACCATCCTGCTGTTCCGTCGGTGGAGGCAATGTCGCAGCGCCTCCCCGATGGATATCTGAAACCCGGATGAGAGAAAAAAGAAGATGAAGAATATATTTGTAGGTGGAAGAGTTTTCTATTTTTACTCTCTAACTGGGAATGCCTTTACAAGAGCCAATAGACCCCTATTTATAGCCCTTAGGCTTACAAAAGATAAGAAAATTAACAATTTTATTCTTAACCAAATTGGCTTTATCCAATTTGGTTTAACAACCCGATCCATCTAAAATTATCTCGATCCTTATCCTAACCAAAGTAGTTGTAATTGCCTCCGCCTTATCCTCAATGGTTGAGACTTATCCGGAGTAGTTGTAACCGGCTCTCCCTATTCTCAATGGTTGAAACTTATCCATAATTTAGATCGTCCCGGATCATGGCTCCCCAAATTTTGAGAGGAACCAGCACCTGCTGGATCTAGAACTGCAAGCAAGGAAATTGGATTTCTCCAGCTTTCCTTGTGAACCACTTAGCGGCACTTGGCTTTTGACCTTTCCGTCCAATACGGAAGGCTTCACGTTTACCTTTGCGTGTCGTTGTGACCTTGTGTTCCAGAATAGTATCATCAGCTAGCTGCTCTTCACGTTCTACCACAAGATCCTCCATGGGTGGCAGTACTTCTTCGGGCTCATCGTCTAGCATTGACGGCTCGAAGGACTTTAGATTCTCGATATTGACGACCGAATACATATTCATGTATGCGAGCAACTCTAGTTGACACGCATTCTCACCAATCTTGCGCACGATCTTGAAAGGTCAATAGCGGATGGGCTTAAGCTTTTTACCCTCGCCTTTCAAGCGCTCTTTGTTGAGATGGAGCCAGACTAGATCACCCTCTTGGAAGTCGCCTTTCACCCGATGTCGGTCATGTCTTGAATGCGGTCTTCCAGGTGTCATTCTCTCGGACTTGAACCTGATGATAGCCTGACTTCAGGTCCGGTTTGGTGAAGTAGCGAGCATGCTTCAATTGGTCCAAGAGATCATCGATCCGCGGCAAGGGGTACCGATTCTTGATGGTGATTTTGTTGAGGGCGCGGTAGTCGATACACATTCGCCACCCGCCATTTTTCTTTGGCACCAACACGATCGGGGAGCCACAGGGGGAGCTACTCGGTTTGATAGCACCACTCTCGAGTAACTCAGTCACCTGTCGCTTTATCTCCTCATTCTCCATTACCGAGTTTCGGTACATGCCGAGATTCGGTAACGGAGCGTCGCTGATCAATTGGATCTCATGTTCCACGGTTCGCTTTGGTGGCAGTCCCTGGACTTGGAAAAGATCCTGATGCTCGCCTATCAGCCTGGTGACGTCGTCCGTTCTCTCTTTGCATGCTAGGCTCAATACCTTGCTGTTTGCCTCCTCCGATTCAACTGGTCGAATGACCAGTAAGGCAAACTTTTGACAGACATTGATCATCCTCTTGGCCTGGCAAGCGGTTACTAGGTCTACAGTTATTGTTGTTGACAGTGGCTCTGTGGTGAACAAAAAATTTTGTCCATCCTTAATGAATTGATATTGCTGAGGGCGATGGAAGAAGATAGCGTCGCGGTCCCATAGGTAGGGACTGCCGAAGATGATGTTGCAAATGTTCAGCGGCACAACCTCGCACACCATTTCATCGATATAGATGCCAGTCACTGCAAACTTCACCTTGCACTGGCGATCGATCTTCATCTCGATATTGCTGTTGATCCACCCCAATGGATATGGGTGTGGGTGTGGTGTAGTCGACAAACCCAGTTTTTGAACTAGGTTCTCTGAGATCAAGTTCTTTTGGCTGCCGGGATCGATAATAGCATCGATCACCTCATTCTTGACTTAAACTCGAAAAGTGAACAACTCCTCTCTCTTATGTTGGATTTGACGAGCACAGGCTCGTCTCCTTCGGCATAGCCATCAGAGACAAACTAGTGTCCGCTTGATCAATCCGTTCGATTAAGGTAGGAGCATCACTTGTCGATGCTGCCATTGTCATTGTCGTTGTTGTTGTTGTTGTGCGTCTGCCACGATCGTCCTTCTTCTTCGGTCTCAACTCTGGATGGAGCTTCCAACATTGATCCTTGACATGTCCTATGATTTTACAATGATCACAGTACAAATCAGGATCAGAAGGGCCCTTCTTTTTAGAGCCATTCTTTTTGGCCTTTTTGAAGCCCTCGGCAGACTCCCTAGATGGCTTCTCCCCGCGAGACAGTTTATTCTTCCGCTCGATCGCCATGGCTGTTTGGCTTGCCGAGGCGATATCATGAGCACCGAAGAGGCGGAGCTCATCATTGATACGCTCCTGTAGGCCGGCAGTGAATTTGCGAAAAATTTGTGGATCGTCAAGGGAGATGCCAAGCGCCAATGCTTGGCGCCGGAAGTCGGTGGTGTAGTCCTGCACAGTCTGGTCGCGCCTTTGGCGCAGGACATGCCAGAGCTTCCATCGCTTTTCTTCATACCCCATAGGGTAGAATTCCTGGCGGATCAATCATTTAAACTGACTCCAGGTAAAATCCTCATTGGTGGAAGTTTGAAGAATGGCCTTCCACCAAGTCAATGCATGACCTACAAGTTTTAGTTTTGCGAAAATTACCTTGTTCGCGCTACTATAGTTGTAGAGGTCGAAGTACGTCTCCAGTTGGTCGAGCCAGGCGTCCAATTTTTCAGCGTCGACAGTGCCGTCGTAGTTGGGGATCTCGATCTTGGCCTCAACCTTGAACGGTTGTGACCTTCCTTCTGCAAGCGACGGAGCGATGCTTCCGTCATCATCAGAGTCGTCGTCGTCTCGCGCACCCGAGGTACCCTCGGCAGCGCCCTTCATCGGCGTCACCTGCGCCTTCGGAGGAGTTCCTGAGAGTCGACCGCTCTTCTGCACCGGTATTGCCGATGGTGCTGCAGATTGGGCCTTGATCCAATCTAAGACTGTCTTCATGTCGTCAGACAACGTCGCAACTTTGGCGGCAAGGTCGGCCGGTGTCGCTATCTGCTCGTCTGCGGACATGGTAGGCGGGCTCTTCGTTTTCCTCGTCGATGGCCTGCGGAAGATGTCGAGGACGGAGAGTTGTTCGCTGGTAGTTTTGTAGACGCTTCTGGTTCGCACTATACGCCAGGACCTGGCGCTCTGATACCACTTGATCCGTCGGAGGAGGAGGCAATGTCGCAGCGCCTCCCCGATGGATATCTGAAACCCGGATGAGAGAAAAAAGAAGACGAAGAATACATTTGTAGGTGGAAGAGTTTTCTATTTTTACTCTCTAACTGGGAATGCCTTTACAAAAGCCAATAGACCCCTATTTATAGCCCTTAGGCTTACAAAAAATAAGAAAAATAACAATTTTATTCTTAACCAAATTGGCTTTATCCAATTTGGTTTAACAACCCGATCCATCTAAAACTATCGCGATCCTTATCCTAACCGAAGTGGTTGTAACTGCCTCCGCCTTATCCTCAATGGTTGAAACTTATCCGGAGTAGTTGTAACCGCCTCTCCCTATTCTCAATGGTTGAAACTTATCCAGAATTTAGATCGTCCCGGATCACCTGCAAATTTAGTTGGTTTATGAATGCTACAGTAATTGGTTTCTTAGATGCTATACTTGAATGGATGTTGATCCACCATGTCTTTTTTCTAACAATCTTACAGTAGTAGCTCTCTTTCGCGTAGAAATATGTTGTTGTAATTTCTTAGGCCAATATTCTTCTTTTTTTTAAAAAAAAATATTTTGTTGTAATTTCTTAGGCCAATATTCTTTTTTTTTTTTTTTTTTTTTTTTTTTCATCACCAAGGTGATGCAGTCTTTGGTTACAAGACATCATTAAATCACATCATTGCAGGCTGTTTCCTGCCTGTAACTACCTTCCATGTTAATTTTGAGTTTTGGGTGGAACTGTTATTGATTGCGGACATCTAATTATGCATAATTGTTTCTGGCCCCCCCATGTTATCTAGCTTTAACTTTTCTTACTTAATTTAGCTTTTCTTGTCGATCAACACCATGGTGTTCAACTAAGCAACAGGAAAAGAAAATGACAAAGGATTATAAACTCATACCTAGAAACGCAGTGTCCTCATGGTAATGCTCAGCTATTTGAAAGGAAAAAAAGAATACTTGATTAAATGATTAGTTCAATGTAAAATGTGTAGTCAGAGTTGAGGGGGTAAGACGTCCAAATCATAATTTTGCTAGTTGAACGATCATAAATAGGTAAATATATCTGTTGCTACCTTTTTTTCGGAGTTTTTCAATTGAATGGTCTCTCCTTTTGAAGATAAAATAAAAGCAATGTCTTGCAATTAGTCAGAATAATTCTTACAGTGACATCAAACTTATGATATTACAAATGCAATTTCGTTCCAAAGCAGGCTATTTATTATCTACAAAGCTGTGGCTGTCAATAGTTTCTTGTTACTTTCAGTTACTGATGATTAGACAATGACAATCATGCAAATCATAAATACATTCATCGTTTTAGTTTGCATTAGTGTATCATGAATCAATTCTTCTCTCATAATTGGAACTAGAGGAGCAGTTTTAGACATATAAAATGGCTGTAGGTGGTTTGGGGGGACATTTCAATGGTTGATGCCGAGAAGAGACTATTAGCAAATGCACTCAGAGATCCTGATAATCAGCATTTTGTGTTGCTCTCTGACAGGTAATTTGATTTGTCACCCAGTTGCTTTTTTATTGCTCTTTTCTTTTTTACATTGACATTTTTTTTAATATTTTTTTTTTTTTTTTTCATTGCAGTTGTGTACCACTTCACAATTTTGATTATGTATATAGTTATCTGATGGAAACAAATATCAGCTTCATTGACTGGTAAATTGACTGTAAACTTACCAAAAATCTGACGTGTCATTTATTTATGAGAGTTTTGCGCTGGCTCTTTCTTTTTTCAGCTTTGAAGATCCAGGGCCGCATGGAACAGGTAGATATTCTGAGCATATGCTACCGGAAATTGAGAAAAAAGATTGGAGGAAAGGTGCACAGGTGTGTTAAGCTATATTCTCAACTCGTTAGCAAGGATTTAAGTGCCATGGCATAGCATCGTGCTAAGCACTTGCCGGCATGGTATGGCACAGTGCATGCCGTGCTGTGCCGTACCTATGTATGCTGTTTAGCATGAAATATTTTTTTCGGTGGCACCAATATATTCTAACTGCTTATTGCATATCTTAATCAAATCTTTTGCATTTTATTGATGTAAGTAATTGCTAATATCAAAGAAAAGAAGGTTTTGAGTCGTGCCATCGAGACAAGGTTGTATTATGGCATGGTGGGCACGGACTATGCCTATGGGCACTTAAATCCTTGTCGTTTAGGCATTGTCCTAACTTGGCATTTACATTGTTTAGTCATGAAAAAAGCCTAGTGCAGAACAAATTTTCTTAGGTTGGACATTACCGCTCAACTATTTGCAGCATGTAACCTCCTTTACTCTTTCCATTATGGATTAAAATAACATGCTTGATACTGTGATTCCCTTATTCTTAGCCTTTGATAGACTATGTTTATTTCACATGTACATGAGGATAAACCAATGATGACATCTATCTTTCCTTTCAAGTAACTTTGCATAAATGACAAGAAAAAGAGATCTTAGAGTGTGAGGTATTCTACCCATTCAAAAGATTGGTCATACTAGAAATTTGGCCATTTAAAGTTTTATGATTAGAAAGATTCTTGTACATGCAATTTTTATGGATAGCTCATATTTCTTAGCATATTAGCCAATATCTAATCTCCATGGTTTTTGATTTTAGGTAACCAATGTACTAGTTTCCAGCAGAGCAAGTAAATCGACAGTAACTACCTGTTACTTATTATGGTTCAATGATTGCTAAATAGCTGTCTTTGTCAAGATTAAATATGCAGGATTGGCTCTTCTTTCCATTAGTAAATACAGTGCAAAATTCAGTCACCTTTAAATAAAAGCAGCTAGAAGTAGCATGCCTAGCATTTTCTGAGACTCCCTATGCTAAAACAGGAGTCCATTCTGAGCAATTGATCTGCTTTGCATGCATGCAATCACCCATAAGCTTGTTAATTAATCAACCAATGTTTCAAATGGCGGTATGTGATGTCTATGCCGTTATCTACCACATAGCGCATATGGGTATGCGGACGTATATGTGAACATATTTGGTCCATTATATATATATATATATATATATATAGTCCTGCTGGAATACTATCGGTAACACCAAGGAATTGGTGTTGCCAAGTTTTTCGCCCTTGGATGAAAGGATGTGCGGTTGGGATTATAGTAGTCCCCTAAGATTTTTACTATTCAACCAACCACCCACTAAACCTTATAGGCACCGTTTGTTTCGGGGCTAGAACAGGGAATAAGAGGTTTATCCCCCTTATTGTACCAAACGCACCAAGAATTATTCGGTACAGTAGTTCTAGTACAAACAGAATAAGCTAGAACAACAGTTCTTACCTATTATTTTATAATTTTTTTTTTTTTACCAAACGACCCCTCCTCCCCTCATTTTTCTCTTCCCAATACACTCTCATCATCACAAATCCCTCTCTCTCATTTCTCTTTTTTCCTTTCCAATACACTCTCATCATCACAAATCCCTCTCTCTCCTCTCTCTCTTTTCCTTCCCAATACACTCTCATCATCACAACCTCTTTATTCTTCTTATTCCTTATTCTTATACCAAACACAAAATCTCTTATCCCTGGAACCGAACCAAACGCTTTTTCGCTCTTGTTCCGTACTTTATACCTATCCCCAGAATAGCTAGTTCTGGCTTATCCCGTTACCAAACGATACCTATGGGACCACTATCATCCTAACCACACATCCCTTAATTCAATGGCTAAAAAATTGGTAGCACTAATGACTTGGTGCTATCGATAGTATTCCAGCCTAGTTCTCTCTCTCTCTCTCTCTCTCTCTCTCTCTCTCTATATATATATATATATATATATATATATATATATATATTAGCCCAGTGTGCTCTCAATTTGTTTTCGATGTTGGGATTTCCGAATGGATGATCGACTCCGTTAGAGTTGACCTAGAATATTTGAAATATCAAGAAAATAAATGTTGCGATTTTTCGATATCATTTACCTAGTAATCGAAAGGGCTCAAAATCAACGGCTGAAAATAAAAATCTCACAAAATGTGATAATATAATACTAAAATTTTAGATCAAAGATATTGATTTTGTTTTATTTAGTATAGAGAATTTTTTATCAAAATTTTACGTGATTTGGATATTTCTACACCGTTAAACTTGCAAACGGCTCACCACAACTATTAAAATTGTTGATTTTGAGTTTCTTTGTTCACTAGGCAAATAATATAAAAAATTGCGAAATTTATTTTCTAGACCTTTTAAATATTCTAGATCAAGTTTAACGGAGCTGATCGTCCATTAGAAAGTCCCAACATTGAAAACAACTTGGGAGCACGGAGGCCTCCGTGCTTCTAAAAGTACACAAGCCTAGCTCTCTCCCTCTCTCTCTCTCTCCCTCTCTCTCTCTCTCTCTCTCTCTATATATATATATATATATATATATATATATATATATATATATATATATATATATATATATATGGGGCAATTTACTACGTACCCCTAAAAATTTCCCTGTTTTCATATTTACCCCTCTTAGAAGGCTAATATTAAAACTACCCTTCTTACGTTCCAACTTCTTTCCAAAATACCCCTGAAGTTAAACTCTGTTAGTGTACCGTTTGGAACTGCCGTTATCTGTGTGTAATTACTATTTTGCCCTTTCAAATATATCCTAAACCCTAAAACTCTAAACCCCTAAATCCTAAACCCTAAACCCTAAACCCTAAAACCCTAAACCCTAAACCCTAAAACCTTAAAAAACCCTAAACCCTAAACCCTAAACCCTAAAACCCTAAACCCTAAACCCTAGAGCCCTAAAAAACCCTAAACCCTAAACCCTAAAACCCTAAACCCTAAACCCTAAAACCCTAAAAAATCCTAAACCCTAAACCCGGGCAAAATAGGTATATCTGATAGTTTTCAACTCCAATTATTATTTAACTCTAGTTTAACCCTAGTTAACTTAACAAAGGGAAACGGTAGGGGTATTTTTAATAACGGTGGAACGTATGAAGGGTATATTGGAAAGAAAAAAATAAGAGGGGTAAATCAGATATTTCTTCATATTTCAGGGGTACACAGGCAATTATCCCTATATATATATATGCTTTCTAAGAAAGCTAAATAACTATAATAACAATTTAGAATTCAAAAATTAAAATAATTAATTTCAAGTGAAGGACCTGACTCACACATGTATCACCAAAATAACAATTAGTAATTTACTCTTAATTATTAAATATAGAAATAAATAGAATTTCTATGCAAAATTATAAAAATGTCAAACAAAAATCAATGTTTTAAAAAAATAGAATAATAAACTTTTTTGAAGAATAATTATTTTTTCAATAAATTGTCGTTCACATCAGATGAGATACCAACACTTTTAAAAAAAATCTAGTGTAATATCATCTAACTTCTACATAATTATTCGTCAATGTTTATAAATATAATTATTAGATAGATTAAAAATAATACCTACCAAAATAAGAGAGATAGTTAGGTTTTACGAGATTTTAGCAAACTAAGCCTCACCAAACATTTTATTCTAAAATTAGACTTCTCAAATTTTTTTTTTTGGTAAAAATAGGCTTGCGTGTGTATGGTGGTTTCAAGGTGGTGAACCATTCATCGCTTTTCTAAAAGCGGTGAATGGTTCACTGTCTTTCTAAAATTTTGATAATCTGACAAGCGGTGATTCACCGCTTTTCTAAGGCAATGTTTGGTTCGGGAACAAGGGCCTGGAATAATGTCTTGTTCCAGTCTTATTCTCCAAATGCGTTTGGTTTGCATGGAAACAGTAGTTTTTGTCTTTCTGGAATAAGCTGGTATAAACCTTTTCTCTGGAACAAGTTTGTTTCCACTTGAGAATAAGGTTAATTAAAATAAATATAATTTTAATTATTGTATTAACTTTTTAATTAATTTAATATTTTGACTAATCTAATTTATTTATTAACTAATTATTTAACTATTAGATAGTTAACTAATTAATTTATTAATTTATTTATAGTTAATTAAATTACTTATTAACAATACTCATTATTGTTAATTATTTTATCAATTAATATTTAGTGTTATCTAGCAATAGTTAATTAAAGAAGTTAAATTATTATTTAGTTAATATTTTTATATTAATTAATTAGATAAAATATTATTATTTTAAAGTTATAATTATTCTTATTCTTACTAATCCAATCTAACTATCCAAATACTATTTTTCTTATATACCTATATCTGGAATAAGCAATTCTAGCTTACCTGAACCAAACGCAGTCTAAAAGCGGTGAATGGTTCACTGTCTTTATATATTTCTATATGCCACTTTCAGACTCCATTGGGATTTGTCGTTTGGAATGTTTGGAATTATGGAGTGATTGCGTTATGTTATTTGGATTACGGAGAGATTGCGTTACGTGCGGTGAGAAAGTACGATATGAAAATATTTTGTTTGTTTCTGAATATTGCTACCTAATATGGCATTCTATATTGTGTGAGTGGATCATGATATATATATTGCGATGAGTCGGTTATGATATATTTTATGCGTTTTGTTCCAATTATATTTTTTATAAATAATCCTATTTATTAGCCGTGAATTGTTTACCAGAATGCAGTGAATCATTTACCGCTTATGACTATTTTTACAATTTTTTTTAGTAAATGACTATTCTTAATCTTATAAAATTAAATAAGATTATTTATAAAAAAAATTCTTGGTTTTATTTATATAAAGATAATTGCATTTATATGCATTATTATTAATGAAACTTGTATGAAGTAGTCATATGTATATGTATAATTATTAATCAAACAATGACATTCTTGCATTTCAGTCCCACCCTTTTGGAATTTTTTTTTTTTACAGCACACGCGGCTGTATATTGGCCGCATACGCGGTCCGATTGTATATTGGTCCGCATATTACATATGAAGAATCTTTTCTTGATTAGATGTGTGCTATATCAAGCATGCATGTGAAACTTGAGATGGAAAGAATTCAAATTTCAGTGGCAATGAATGGCCTTTGGCGTTCTTCTAATCAGTTTAATTAAATATTTATTATGCTCATGCCGATACTCTGAAATCTTATTTCCTATTCGAATGTGCAGTGGTTCTCAGTTAAGCGGCAGCATGCTTTGCTAATTCTTGCTGACAGGCTTTACTATAATAAGTTTAAGCTTTACTGTAAGGTAATTGTACATGCTGCAAATTTATCATCATTATTATAGTAGTTAAAGCTCTATACCTTCAGAGATAATTTTTGTGCTCTAATACATCTTAATTAATAAATTTTCTAATGCATTAATTTTGCCGACCTGTACATGATATTTTATAGGATGAACATGTGTACTAACGGGGTTCCAAATTTCTGACGTTTTTGGACAATTCAGGATCCTTTTTATACAATTTGTTTATTGGGGCTTTTGCTAACTGTCCATGCATCATAGAATCATCATCATAAGCTAGTCAGATGAATTAATACTTTTAACAGTGGATGCTTGAGTCATTGTTTTCTTGCTAAGATTAAATGATGAATGTCCATGCATCATAGAATCATCATCATAAGCTAGTCAGATGAATTAATACTTTTAACAGTGGATGCTTGAGTCATTGTTTTCTTGCTAAGATTAAATGATGAATGTAGGAAAATATGGAAGACTTTCATGTCTCTGACATATGTACTATACAGTTGAAGCTAGATTGATTCTCTCTAATGATAACCTATTCTCTCTTGTGTGATAACTATTTGTGCTTCTTGTGAAGCCAATAATTCGATATCTCAACTACATTTGCATTTCGAAAACTAATGACTTAATTTATTCGTTTTTAGTGTGTTTGTGGCTTGGATGCTTTGGTGGTGGGGGATGTTTCTTGTAATAATTCCCATATATATGAGATTATTTGTGTACTGGTTTACAATTTCAACCACCTTAATAAAATGCTATATACTTTAGTTTGCTATCTGTGAGAATGATGATACTTTTTTGACCACTATACAAACTAACTTGGTTTCTTTCGGGGCATGGTGGTTTTCTATGCTGATTTTGCTGTGGTTTGACCCTTACAGCCAGTCAAGGGACACAATTGCTATGCCGACGAACATTATTTGCCCACCTTCTTGCATGTAAGCACATAAGACCAATTTTAGCTAGGGTTTCATCTTCTTTTTTATTATCTTTTGAAATTGATTTACAATAACATTGTTGTCCGTTATTTGTGCCCGCTGCAGATGGTTGATCCGATTGGAATTGCAAACTGGTCGGTTACACATGTAGATTGGTCTGAAGGGAAGTGGCATCCTAAAGCATATAGGGCTGTTGATGCAACCTTTGAGCTTCTAAAGAATATCACTGTAAGATTTTTTTTTTAAAAAAATAAAGATCCGCATAAGAAAATTCCTGTTCATCATTATCTGCCTTTATTATACAAAATTGATTGTGTACCGCCAAGGATTTACCATTCTAACTATAATTATCTTTGCAGTCCATTGATGAGAGTATACATGTTACCAGTAATTTGAAGGTAAGGCAACTATAAACTTGTCCTTCTTCTATTTCATATTCTGATTCATGGTGACCTGTCATAGCTCTCTTAGTTAAGATTCACGTGTTTAGTCTTTACAAGTCAGCATAAAGTATGCATATCCGCTTACCCGTTTGTTTTCACTGGAGCTTCAGCTGCAGAAGATTCAAATACGATTTTCTGATTTTGTGGCTCATAAGCACATCTCGACTTATAGTTTAGATTTTGTTTCCATCCGACTAGAAAAGGTAGTGTTAAAATATAGAGATAGAGATAGATTTCACAAATATGATGGCACAGTTCCAAAGTAAAAATACTTACTACGGTCTCATACCAGCCGGCGAATGTATGTTGGAATAGTCGTAACAAAGGCATTAATGGTTGGCTAGAGAAAGACATTTAGAACCTATAATAAGACGTACAATAAGAAAAGGGTGTGTAGATGCTTGTCATTGTCTGTACGTATTTTCCGTCCAGAAATGCATAGACACGTTCCTTACCAGAAGTTAAAAAAAATCTGGGACATGATCGGGTTGGTTTTCAATATACTAGTTAGTCCTCTGAGTTCATGTTCTGATTTCCTGTTCTTTAAGCTTTCCATTTCATTTGCTAATTTCAAAATTTCTTGGAAAGGAAAAGCTACATTAAAGTTCTATATCTAACTGCAATAACAATTTTCCTTAACGTTTGTCGCAGAAAGTAGTGCAGAGGAGATCTTGTCTATGGAACGGGATGAAGCGGCCATGCTACTTATTTGCCAGAAAATTTTACCCCGAGGCACTTGACGATTTGATGAATATATTCTCCAATTTCACGGTTATTTGACAATCAGACCAACGGTCTCATTTTTTGCTCAACGATCATCCTCCGCCCGTTGGCCCTCTGAAACGAATCAACCGATCCCCTCTGCAAAATGGAGGAATTGTTCTGAGAATTCTATTTGCTGCTCTCTTCTCAGGTCAATTCTCATCATACCTCCCCTTTAATTACTTTTTATTTTACAAATAAGATATCTGTGTTTAAATTCTCAATCATCATGCCATTCTGCCGATTGGAACAGCAATTTTGTTAGCCGATTTAACTGCCGCAAGGTCATCCATTCTAGCACACAAAACTGTAATCGCTTTCTCTGTCATCTTTTTCTGATATTTAGTCAAAGTTTAGTCACTCTCTTAATAGTTAAAATGGAACTCACTGTGTAGAATGAGGAGCTACAACTACACATGATTTAGAATGAGGAGGGATTTTTATCTTCTTTGATTTATGATGTCATAGAAAAAGAGACATTAATATTTCTCTTTGTTTCAACTTCAAATTTAGTGGATTGGTGAACTACTTTTTTCCTTTCAGATACAAATATTTTTGCTCTTACACTTATTTCGACAACTGCTACAAGTGAAACTATCATCTAAAGCATCATTGTTTGTTTGAGAAATAATAATAATAATAATAATAATAATAAAATGTCATCCAAAGTAGTTTGAATAGTTCGTGTTTGTTCCAACTTCTAACTAATTATTGTGAGTGTGCTTCGTAGGTGCTTTTACTTTTATACTCGAAAAAAAAAAAAAAAAAATTATGGAGAGCCCCTCAACTATAGTACGTTTTGAAATGGACCCCTGAACCTCTATTTTTTTGGTTGAGATTACTTAAAATTCTGAGCTTTTTTATTTGAGTCTTTTTATTTAGTATGTTAAAAATTAGGGTTAATTGCATATATGTCCCCGCAAATATGTCGAATTGTAAATATATTCCTGCAAAATTCAACTTTTCATATTTATCCCTTCAAAAATCTAAAGTTCTTCAAATATGCCCCTGGTTAATCCCCGTTTGGAATCTGATTCGATGTGAAATGATTTTTTTGCCCCCTTACAAATATATCCCTCCAAAAGCAATACCATTATACTTGTTACAAAAATGCCTCTCTCCAAAAATTATAAAATTTTATCATCAAAATAATTCTTTTTTTTTCCTTTTTTTTTTTTTTTTTTTTTTTTTTGAGGTATAATATGAAAAGGGTAAATATGTAAATTCAATTTTTAATCTAACCAAGGTTAAGCATTTAACCTAAGGTTAAATCAACTTTTTTAACAGAGATGGACGGTAGGGGCATATTTGAATAACGGTGGATTTTTGAAGGGATAAATATGAACAGTTGAATTTTGCAGGGATATATTTGCAATTCGACATATTTGCAGGGACATGTGTGCAATTAACCCTAAAAATTATATCAAATTTGGTGGCTCTATTAGTTATTATTATTATTATTAGCATTAATTGGTTATTAAATTTGATGAATTTATCGAAAAATTTGAGAGAATTTCTTTTTTTGTTTTTTTGTTTTTTTGTTTTTGACTAAAATGGTTTAATTAGTTATTTTGACTAATTCTGTTTTTGAGAGAATTAGTTAACCAAGCCAAAAAAAATTCTAAAATAAATCTACATGATAAACTCATTAACCCAGGATTGTTTAATGAGTTTATCATGTAGATTTATTTTATAATTTTTTTTTTTTTTACTAAAACAAGAATTTTGTTTAAAAGAATAGATTTAGTTATAATAATATGGAGATCCACAAAAAAGAAGCAGTATTTATGAGAAAAAAATAATATAAGATAGAAAAATAAAAATAAATTTAAAATACAGTATAAAATATAATAATATAATACTATAATATAGTAAATAAAAATAGGGTTAATTGCATACGGTTCTTTGGAAACATAGAATAGCATATATATTCCTATAAAGTTTAACTTTTCATATTTATCCCTTCAAGTCCAATGTTATTCATATATATTCCCACCGTCTTTTTCTGTTAGAAAAATCTAGTTATCCATAGGTTAAATACTTAATCTTGATTAGTCAATGAGGTAAATTTATCTTTTTATCCTTCCAAATATTTCTGTATTATTTTTTGGAGGGACATTTTTAAAAGGGCAAAACTGTCATTTCACATATAATCGGTTAAAAAGTAAATAGTGAACGAACGATAATAAATTGGAGGAATATATATGAATAACGTTGGATTTTTGAAGGGATAAATATGAAAAGTTAAACTTTGTAGGAATATATCTGCTATTCTATATGTTTACGTAGAGCCGTATGTAATTAACCCATAAAAATAATACTAAAATAAGGTTTAGGGGTGAGGGGTGCTTTAAATGCTCTATCTCTTCTCTCGTGTAAATGTTTGTTTACGTGCCTGTACGGACACGAGAGCGCGTGCGCCTTAAATGCAAAACTTATACATTTTACAACGATTGAAGAAAAAAAAAAGAAAAAAAAAAGAAAAATATAAGTAAACTTCAATTTGAACTATGTGATTTAACATATTTTTAGTTTATCACCTGTAGTTTAAAAAATCTTACTAGGTATCTAGTAGTTTTATCTGTTTTCACTCTATTATATTTTTCAAAATATTATATTTTCTGCTGTTTTTAAAATTTATTATTTTACTGTTTTATTTGATAGCAGATTATTTTGACAAAATAAAAATAAAAATAAAATTATGAGATAGTTAAATATATTTTTTGAAGTCACTTTTCTCATATGCTAATGTGATATATATTTTTTTAAAACTATTATAGTAATTATTTTACTTGTAAATTAGATTATTATTCTCATGGGTTATAATCACTATCCAATTCAAATACTTTATATTACCATATAAGGAAATAATATACAAAATATAAATGTATATTATTCTTTTAATTATGTTTGGTATACAATGTGTTTAACTTCTAATAATATGATTTTTTTAATCTAGAAGGATTAGATTAAAATGAGGTTAAAAGAGGCAAATAAGACAATAAGAAAAAATGAGAAAATTTTGAATCTTTATTATATATATATATATATATATATATATATATATATATATATATATATATATATATATATATATATATAAATAAAGCTAGGTTGAAATACTATTAATAGTACCAAGCCATTAGTGCTATTAAGTTTTTAATTTTTAGATTAAAAAATATGTGGTTGAGATGATAGTGGGCTCATTGGGTTTAATAGGTGGTTGGAAAATAGTAAAATCTAACGGGTGAAAATGATCAAAGGGATTGATCTAAGAATAGAAAATTTGATAGCATCAATAACTTGGTATTATTAATAGTATAGTAGCCGAACTTTATGGGCCCGTTTGGATTCGGTATAGAACTGACAATAGAAGGGATATCCTTCTTATTCTTTCAAACGCACCAGTAATTAATCGGTATAGTTTATTCCGGTACAATTAGAATAAGTGAGAATTACTGTCCTCATTTTTTCCAACCACCCTCTTACTTTTTCCTTAAATACCCTCCCACGTCTACAGAGGCACCATCTCTCACCTCATTATTACATAATAAAGTTTGAGGGCAAAAAGGTAATTTATCTTAATTAAAATTCTTTATTCCTCTTATTTCTCATTTTCATACCAAACACAAAATCTCTTATCCTGTAACCATCCCAAACGCTTTTTTACACTAGTTTCGTATTTTATACTTATTTCTGAAATAGCTAGTTCTATTTTATCTCGTTACCAAACGGGCTATATATATATATATATATTATTTTCTTTTTCTCCCTCCTTTTGCCTCCAATTTTCCTCTATATATTTTCTTTTATCTCTTTTTTTTTTTTTCTTCACTCTCTCCTTATTTTGATTTTTTCACTTTCTCTCTCCTCCCTTTCTCCTTCCTTTTTCTTTTCTTCCGTTAATTCTTTCTCTTCACTTCTCTTTTCTTCCTATCTCTCACTATCTCTCTTATTCTTTTCTCTCTATTTATTATTTCTCTTTTATTTTTTTATTTTTATTCACCACACAATCAAATATCATTTAATTTTTTTATAAAAATAATATTTATTATGGTACCTCAGGATTTAAAATAATTCTATATATAAAATATAATAAAACTAAATTTTTTAATGCAACTATAGTATTCTGGACGATGACTAGACTTAAAAGATTAAGAATGTTAAATTTGCTAATAAATGATTATCTAAGAAATAAATTGTTTCATTTATTTTATAAAATATTACAAAAAAATATTAACTTTTCAACTTTTAATCTCATATGAAACTAGTCCATAAAATATTACAATATCAGAATAAATATATGAAATATCGCGTAACTTCTTAAATGGGCTAAATATTTTTGATAAATTGGACACTAATTATGATATTCTAAAAAACACTAAACCCTTGGACTAGTTCTCCACAGGGCATGAGTTTGAAATTGGAAACAAAATAAGAGATTGATAGTGACCCAAAGGACTAGTTCTTCAAAGAGTGTGATTTGGAAGCATACGAAAATAAAAAAATATAAAAAAAGGGGGCAAAAATGTGTTGTTGACTGTTCTAAACCCACACATTGGGGCAAGGGACACATCATATAGATCTAAATATAACTAAATCCAATGTCCCAACATATTAATATTGGCTACATTACAGAAAATTCTCTTATAATATACCTTTTTTTTACTTTACCCTATGTCTTTCAAAAACCTACATTTTGCCTCCTTGTAATTACGAAATAATTTTTAGGACGCAACTGGGTTAACAGAAAAGACGTAAATGCCCTTCTCTTCTTTCCCGTCCAACGCTCCCCCACACGCTCCCGCACGCCAGCAGCACCCACACGCGCCGCCACCTAGGCCAGTAGCCCTGCGGCACTGACGAAGAGGCCCTTGTTGTCGTGGCTGCACCCGAAGGCGACGTCGCGCACTGGCGCGGTCGTACCGCGTGCTCTCGCCGCTCGGATCCGCATGGTCGCGCCACAGCACCGTCCTCGCTGGCCCCCGAGGCGCGGCGATCGTGCTCACTGAGCTCGACGCGCTCACCTACGCCCTCTGCGACGTAGGTAAGTCCGATCCTCGCCGCCGATTCCATCTTTGCCCTCTGCGACGTCGGCACCCCATGGCGGAGCCAGTGGAAGCTCTTCTTCTGCCCCCTCTCCGCCCTCGGCGGCGGCGACGACGACGACGGGGGGTCCGGATCCGGCCGGTGGGCCCCGCTCGAGAGGCACGTATAGGGGGACGTGTTCGAAGTCCCGAAGCGGCCGTGCCTCCTCCCCGGGGCCGGCGGCCGGATCCGCATGGTCGCGCCATGGCACCGTCCTCGCTGGCCCTCGAGGCGCGGCGATCGTGCTCACCGAGCTCGCTGCGCTCACCTACGCCCTCTGCGACGTAGGTGAGTCCAATCCTCGCCGCCGACTCCATCTTTGCCCTTTGCGACGTCGGCACCCCATGGCGGAGCCAGTGGAAGCTCTTCTTCTGCCCCCTCTCCGCCCTCGGTGGCGGCGACGACGGGGGGTCCGGATTCGGTCGGTGGGCCCCGCTCGAGCGGCACGTATGGGGGGACGTGTTCGAAGTCCTGAAGCGGCCGCGCCTCCTCCCCGAGGCCGGTGGCCGGATCTGCATGGTCGCGCCACGGCACCGTCCTTGCTGGCCCCGAGGCGCAGCGATCGTGCTCACCGAGCTCGCCGCGCTCACCTACACCCTCTGCGACGTAGGTGAGTCCGATCCTCGCCGCCGACTCCATCTTTGCCCTCTGCGACGTTGGCACCCCATGGCGGAGCTAGTGGAAGCTACGGGCTGCGGGCATCCTTCGCCTTCGACGCGCCCTGCTCGACTGTTCTGATCCTACGGCTGAATCTGGCCACGATGGAGTGGGACGAGGCCGGGAGGATGCCGTCGGAGATGTACCGGTGCTTCACCGGCGCCGGAGAAGCCGGGATCGAGGCCGCGCTGTCGGTGGCAGGAGAGGGGATAGGATAGAATTTGAAGGGCATTTTCAGTATATCACCTAAAAAATTGACGGTTCACTTACGGAATGCTGATGACGAGGGAGTAAATGTACAATTTCGTAATTACGAGGGGGCAAAATGTAGGCTTTTGAAAGACAGGGGGGCAAAATAAAAAAGCGGTATATTATAAGGGGGTTTTCTGTAATTTAGCCATTAATATTATATAGATCTAAAAGAGGATAAATACTAGAGGTACACTTCAAAATAGGTGTACATCTTATATCCCATTCATTCAAAATTGAGGTGAATTATACTGGTCATTTCGAAGTGACCAGTAAATTATATTTTATTTTTAAATAGATAAAATATAAAATATATATCCAAAAATAAATGTACCATCCTGCTACATTAACTGCTATGTCTTGTATTACCAATTTTCAACTTAATATTTTTACATAATAATAATATATATAATAATAATAATAGACAAATCCAAATCATCTTACCAGGGTTTTTGTCAAGGATGCATTAATTCATCAGTGAAAAATGGAAATGGTTTATATTTATGGGCTCTGTTTGAGATTGCTAGAGCATACGTTACATACGTTACGTACGTTATGTGAGGGTAAAAAATTATACAAATATTGTAGTGATCCGATTAATATATTATTTTTTTTTTATCATTATTTAAAATTTTTAAATTTTTTCTGTAACTATTAATATATATTTTTTAAAATTTAATATCATGAGTAAATTCTAAATATTTGTTTAAAATTTATTCCTAAAATTAAATATCATCTTTTTTTTCTTTTTTCTCTCTCTTATATGTACACAAAAAAATATACACATTTAACAGCACATAAATCATATATTTACTAGATTTTTTAAATTAATTTATTATTTCTTTTATTTTTATTTTTTTAAAATAGTTGCGTGCATTGTGCAAGTTAAAACAACAAGTGTGCTATTAAAGATAACTATGACATTAAAAAAAGAAAAAAGAAAAAGTAGCAGAAGCTACGCCAAATATTTATTTACGAAATATTCAAAATTTCTAAATTATCATAAAAAAAAAAAATCAGCTTTTACCTTATTCACCTACTATCAAATAAATAATAACACTAAAATTTAACTTCAGTTCCTATTAAAAAAAAAAGAAAAAAAAAAGAAAAAACAAGTAGACCCTCAAAAGGAATTGCGAAATGCTCTGTTGTTGTGATTATCCAATGAATTTGTGCAAATTCTTCCACATTCAAAGAGCCAAAGAAAAAGTCAATGGAGTGGTTGTGACGGCGAAGCTAATTCCCCTTTGTATAATTCACGTTATTGGACTCGTCGAACTAATTTCCCATAAACAAAAAAACATAAAGAGTAGACTCGTGCTTTGACTTGGTGCCCTTCTCCATCTTTTAGATAATGCTGGTCAATCCACTCTTAGCTCAAGTGGATGGGCCATTTTCAATATTTTAATTTATGCGTTATTAAGATCTCAATAGTAAATTATATATATATATATATATATATATATATATATATATATATATATATATATATATATATAGTCCGGCTACTATATTATTAAACCCAAAAGATCCACTATCATCTCAACCATGCATATTTTAATTCAAGAATTAAAAACTTAATAGCATCAATGATTTAGTACTATTAATAGTATTCTAGCAGAGCCCGCGCTCTCTCTCTCTCTCTATATATATATATATATATATATATATATATATATATATATATATATATATATGAGATAATTGTCTGTGTATCTCTGAAATCTGAAGAAATATCTGATTTATTCCTCTTATTTTTTTCTTTCCAATATACCCTTAATACGTTCCACCGTTATTAAAAATACCCCTACCGTTTTTCTTTGTTAAGTTAACTAGAGTTAAACTAGAGTTAAATAATAATCGGAGTTAGAAAACTATCAGATATACCTATTTTGTCCCTATCTATCAAAACTATTGAAAATTTTAAGGGTACATAAGAAAAGTTGGTTATGGTAGAAGGGTATATTTGAAAGGAAAAAATGATAATTTCACACAGATAACGGCAGCTCCAAACGGTATACTAACAGAGTTTAACTTCAGGGTTTTTTAGAAAGAAGTTGGAACGTAAGAAGGGTAGTTTTAATATTAGCCTTCTAAGAAGGGTAAATCTAAAAACAGGAAAATTTTTAGGAATATATAAAAAATTGCCC
>CM055068.1:47200857-47237054 GCA_029204045.2 Tillandsia leiboldiana | reverse complement strand
CCCGCCCTCTCCTCCCCGGTTCGCTGCACCGCCCGTGGACCCGCCAAGAAGGGGCCCGGTCCTGGGCCTGTCCCGGTTACGTCACGGCGCGCCACGTGGCGGCCGCAGCTGGACCGGATCTCCGAGCGCTCGTTCGGCCGGTCCCGGGACTCCATGCGGAGCACTGCAAGCACCTGACCCGGATCCGGCACGTGCGCCACACTTGCTCATTTTTTTCTTCTTCTTCTTCTCTCTCTCTCTCTCTCTCTCTCTCTCTCTCTCTCTCTCTCTCTCTCTCTCTCCTCTCTCTCTCTCTCTCTCTCTCTCTATATATATATATATATATATATATATATATATATATATATATTCTGCATTTTATTTTATCACTATTTTACATAAATTTAAAATTTATGATAGTCATCGTCACATTAAATTACAAAATTTTAACAAAAGGATCGAATTGGTATATGAATTGAGCTTCTATACTTTCATATTTGTGGTTTAGATGAAGATTTATAAGATTAGAATATATAATAGTGGTTTCTTATGTTCCGTTTTGTTTGGATGTAAATTTAAGAGGTATAAATTTTTTTATACCTAAGATAACTTGGTATTCTGGGATAATCAAGTATAGAAGTTAAATTGTGTTTGGTTCAAAAATTAGTATTACCTGGTGGTTAAAATTATAGAATAGTGAAGAATAGTAAAAAAAAAATGATAAATTTTTTATCAAAATACCAATTTTATCCTTACTTTATATATATATAAATTAATTTTAATTATTATAAATTAATAAAAATGGTAATTTAATTGTAAATAATAAATTATATCTCACCTAAATAAAATAATTTTTTTTTATATTTTATAGTATATTTTAGTAAATAATAATTAGTAAACAAATTAATTTTTTATATTTGATAGTATATTTTAGTAAATAATAATTAGCAAACAAAAATAATTACATAACCGCAAATTACATAGTCTCATGTTTATATAGTCTTAAGATTAGAAGGTAAGCTAATGTAAAAAAATAAAAAATTCATTCGCTCCTGAGGTATAAACCCTATTCCAGGGGGAAGGTGGAATATTTCTTAACGGATTATTCCAGAATAACCCGTTAAGTAAGAATTATATATTTTAAACTTTTATTTCTAATTATTTTTTACCATAATTTGACAAGAATAGTGGAATAAAGGGGTTATTCCTTCTTTATCCCACAATCAAACAGGATCTTAAAATTTAGTAGATGATAAGTAAAATAGTATGATCTAAAAGATGAAATTAGATAAAAGATATTAGATCTTAAAAAATTAAAAATTTATAAGCACTATTAACTGTTTGATGCTTTTAAAAGCACTAAAATTTTGGTATACTATATTACTTTGTAATTCAAAAAACAGATATAACATTAGATAAAGTAAATCTCCTATTTTAGTGATACTATCAAAAATAATAATTTATTAACTACTTTTTCTTTTCAATTTACATCATTCTAATATATTAATCATATATAATTCGTTTTTATAAAATTTATAGCTAATTTTCATAATTATTCTAACATTTTGAATCTACTTGTGCTTGAAATAATAGTAGAGTTCACTATGATAATTAACGTAATTTTTAATTTATATAAGTAAATTGAGACATAGGCTAAAGTGTAAATTGTTCCTTTTGGGTACTTTTAATTTTTTTTTTAATGTTTGTTTTTATTATTTGTGGGTGGATGTTGAATTAGTAGAGCATATTGATGATTTTTATTTATTTAATGGTTAATCCAATTATGTGATAGTAGGTATGTAAATATAAATTTTGAGACCTCATTTGGTATTACTTTTATAAATAAAAAGTCTATGTGGTTAGATATATTATTTTATGAAATTTATAAAAATATCTTCTTAAAAATATATATAAAAAAAAGGAGAAAGTGACTACTGAGTTTTTTTTGTTTTTGTTTTTTTTTTTTTTTTTTTGGCTAATAAATTCTCATAATGTAATGATGTTTATATATATATCATATATAGTAGAGTTATAATATACCTAGAAGTAAACAACATTACTTGCTTTTATGTTGCTTCAGGCAATAGAGTATCAAAATTGATATTATTAAATATAATTTAAATTTTTAAACTTCTTAAAATTTTAAGTGGTTCAAAATTAAGAATTTTTAATGTTTAATATAATATGAATTTGAGACGAATTTGAGACGATCTAATCACTTGGAGAATAATATTGTAAATATATTAAAATTTGGTTTTTATAAAGTGCAAATAACTTACATTATATTTTAATGATGTGGATCATTTATTTAGATGTCTTATTGATGTGAATGATATCCAAGTAAAAAATTTTTATTTACGGATTATATTTATATATTATAAAAAAGAAAAATATGATCATATTATCATTCCCTTATCCCTCCCTATCTTAAGTAGCATTGTGATTAATGGTCTCCATTGGATCACAAACCATTATGCTATTGTAGAAAATGAAACAATTTTAATGCACCTCATGTCATAACAGTAAAAAAATACAAAAAACAAAAAAAAAAAAAAGTTAATTTTACAAGTGTCCTTATTGTCACGAACTTAGTAATTTTGCTCATCATCAAAGCCAGCGTGGCGTCCGCCTTCTAACTCAAAGAGGACAAGTCTTATTTCCTGTTCGTCCGCCCGGAGCTCTGCATCCTACGACTATATACAAAAAAAAAGAAAAAAATAGAAGAGTAGAGATTCTGCAAAAAAAATTAAGGCTAAATTACAGAAAATCCTCCTGTAATATCCCGCTTTTTTACTTTGCCCCCCTGTCTTTTAAAAGCCTATATTTTATCCCCTCGTAATTACCGAATTGTCTTTAGGGGGCAATGGCATTAACGGCGGAGGTAAATTGACGAAAATACCCTTACCTTATATTGGAGAGAATGAGTTTTAGCTTATTTCCTGCCATTCTTGAAGGGTATTTTGGGTATATCCAATAATATTTTTTAAAAAATGGACGGTTCACTCACGGAATGGTGACGGCGGGAGGTAAATGCATATTTCGGTAATTACGAGGGGTAAAATATAGGCTTTTAAAAGACAGGGGGGCAAAGTGAAAAGGCGGGATATTACAGGGGTGGTAAATGCATATTTTGGTAATTACGAGGGAGTAAAATGTAGGCTTTTAAAAGACAGGGGGGCAAAATGAAAAGGCGGGATATTACAGGGATGTTTTCTGTAATTTAGCCAAAAATTAAATACATTATTACTTAGAAAATAACAACTTCAATATACAATTCTCGTGTAATTTGGTCTTAACAAACACCACTATTTATAAACTACCAGACTCATCCACTAAGCCTACATTAACACCCACTAATATCCACATTAAAAACCCACTAAATCCACTTGATCTTTGGCATCTAAAGGAATTTGAGGGCACTGTTCTCTTCACTTTTCAAAAGTGATGTTGAAATTGGACTTTGACCAGCCCACTTCGATTTGGGCCAAGAATTTAGGCTAAAACTTTTTAAGTCCATGAGATTATGCTCTCCCTAGTTATAAAAAAAAATTTCGAAAAAATTATCAGTATTAAAAATATTTTGATATTAAAAAAATTATCAGAACTAACCATATTATTAATATTTCTTTGAAAATATGACTAAAATACTCATTTTACCTTTCCAATTGAGTTTCAACAATACCCCCTTCAATTAATAAAGAAATAAAATAAAATAAATTTTATAAGTTGAAATAAGTACTAAGCTAACAATTAAGGTCAATGCCATAAATTGAAACAAAAAATATATTCATATTATAAAGGCTAAATTACATAATTTTTTTTATAAAATTTTATTTTTTTTACTTTTCTTTCATGATTTTTAAAAACTTACGCTTTATTCCATTCTAATTACGAAATTATGCACTTATCCTCCTACCGTTATCGTTTCGTAAGTGATCCGTCTATTTGTTATAATATATTAGGGGATATATCAAAAATACACTTCAAAATGGTGGGAATCCATTTAAAATCCATTATTTTTTCTCCAAAATGTTATAGTTCATTTTGATCTCATTAAAAATACCCTTCATCGACTAACCTATCTCCTTCTCATTCCAACAGCATCGCTGCAATCATTGGAGCTGAGACATGCTCCACTAATCTCCAAATACATCAATAAGGTATGCTTTTTCTTCTTTGCTCGCGCGCACACACACTTATATTTATATATATATATATAATATATATATATATATATATATATATATATATATATATATATATATATATATATATTCTCTCTCAAGATCAATCAATTTTTTTTTTTTTTTTTTTTTGAAATATACTATGTGAGAATGGGAATTTATTTTTCTTATTATATTAAGTAACATCCTTATTATATATATATATATATATATATATATATATATATATATATATGTGTGTGTGTGTGTGTGTGTGTGTGTGTGTGTGTGTTTCTTCATCTTTGGCTGCAACAAAATATTTGCCTCTTTATCTAGTAGTTGCACTACTGGTCAATTCAATGTGGATAATCCTCTTTGCTTCTGTGAACTAAAGGTATATCTGAGAATATCACTAACAATCGATAATCCCGAAAGACAATTTTATGGTGGCATAAACTACAAGAGAAATGTTTGTGCTTTTTTTCGATGGCATGATCCAGAAATATGTAAACGAAGAAAGAAATACATTATCAAACTTCATGAACAAATGACCAATTTTAAAAAGAAAGTAATAGCATTGAAAAATAAAGTTTCCACTACTGCTGAAGAAACTATACTCTTAAGTAAGAAGTTGACAAACGTTGAAAATTCGAGGAAAGCAATTCGAGAGGAATTGAATATGTTAATAGCCAAAATGATATTGTTTCAGATGAAACTAAAGGAGAAAGACAATCAGAAAATTCGCAAACATTATATATTTCTTATTTTTATTGGTATGTACTAATATGAATAGACTCATATTATATATGTGAGAAATACTCTGGTATTTTTTTTAATAAATAATACAAATATTTTTAACCGTTGATCGACAAAGGATAAAAAAGTAATTTTACTTATTACCAGGTCAACAAGTAACTTTATAAAAAAGGCATTTTCGTAATTAAACATCACAAAAAAATATATATATTAATTAAAATACCTTCTACTAATTTAGTCATTAATTTAAAAAATTTTAGAATTACAATTTAGGCATTAATTTAAAGAGTTTAATTTAAAAAATTTTAAAATTACAAGTTAGGCATTAATTTAAAGAGATTTATAATTACAATTTAGTCATTAATTTAAAGAGTTTAATTTAAAAAATTTTAGAATTACAATTTAGGCATTAATTTAAAAATTTTTAGAATTATAATTTATGCATTAATTTAAAGAGTTTAAATTTAAAAATTTCAGAATTAAAATTTAGGCATTAATTTAAAGAGTTTAAATTAAAAAATTTTGGAATTACAATTTAGGTATTAATTTAAAGAGTTTTAGAATTACAATTTAGGTATTAATTTAAAAAATTTAATTTAAAGAGTTTTAGAATGACAATTTAGACATTAATTTAAAGAGTTTAATTTAAAAAATTTTAGAATTACAATTTATGCATTAATTTAAAGAGTTTAATTTAAAAAATTTTAGAATTACAATTTATGCATTAATTTAAAGAGTTTAAATTAAAAAATTTTAGAATTATAATTTAGGCATTAATTTAAAATTTTAGAATTAAAATTTAGGCATTAATTTAAAAAGTTTAATTTAAAGCGTTTTAGAATGACAATTTAGGCATTAATTTAAAGAGTTTAATTTAAAAAATTTTAGAATTATAATTTAGGCATAAATTTAAAGAGTTTTAAAATTAAAATTTTGTCATTAATTTAAGGAGTTTAATTTAAAAAAATTTTATAATTACAATTTAGACATTAATTTAAAGAGTTTTAGAATTACAATTTAGACATTAATTTAAAAAGTTTAATTTAAAGAGTTTTCGAATGACAATTTAGGCATTAATTTAAAGAGTTTAATTTAAAAAATTTTAGAATTAGAATTTACGTATTAATTTAAAGTGTTTTAGAATTACAATTTAATCATTAATTTAAAAATTTTAATTTAAGAAAATTAGGAATTACAATTTAGGCATTAATTTAAAAAGTTTTAGAATTATAATTTAGGCATTAGTTTAAAGAGTTTTAGAATTACAATTTAGGCATTAATTTAAAGAGTTTAATTTGTTTAAAAAATTTTAAAGTTTTTTTAAATTTAAACATTAATTTTGTATTATAATTTTATAAAATTTCAATGTGCTTAAATATTTGATTTAATAGAAATATATTGTATAATTCAAATTTATTTTTAGAATAGAATTATACGGGGTAAGTTAAATCAAATTTAAATAGTAAAATTTGTTCTTTTAAAATAATAAGGTCATATATTATAATTTAAAATATAAATTGATAATAAAAATTAATCGATTCCTAAATTCTAATTTCTAGAAATAATTTTCTAAAATTAAAATTATTTACAATATATTAAATAAAGATAATTAAAATATTACCATTTATAACTATAACTAAATTGGAATATTTAAAATTTATAATCTTTCCAAAAATAAAAACTACTAAATTCAAATTTTTGAAATTTATAATATTTACAAAAATAAAAAATTTCAAAATAGAGATAAAATTACTTAATTACCCTTGAAGCAAAAGACCAAAATAATCCTGTTTTGGGGTACCTGGTAATCGGTACCTCCCTCAAAGTGACCTGCTATTGAAGGTCACAACTTAAAAATAATTAAATCTGAGCCGTTGAACAGGTATGGATGGATGGTAACTAAACAAAAAAAAATATAGGAGTATGGCTCTATATATATTTGGTGCTATGTGCCGTTGTTATTTATGCATCTTATTTTGTTTCCAGCTGAGTGGCTTATTATGTAATATAATGATATGCAATATATTATGCAATCTATTTAAGTTATAAGTCTTTACATAGATCTTTATAGTGTCTTTATATGTCCTTTAGTTACCTACATGTGAGATATGATTAACAATATGCATTGCAACTACACTTTACCTAGTTTATAGCTATGCAACAACTGCAAAGATTTCTGAATGTTGAACATGTAGTACTATGAAGTAACATTGTGCTAATTTTTGAATGTCTTCTCCTGAGAACTAATCACAATAAACACAATAACTACATGTATACTAACATTGTTCAGTAACAAATATGGATCTAGAGAACTAACAAATATTATCAACTTTCAAAATAACAAACATGGACCCATAGAACTAACTAACATTGTGAACTTTCAAGATAACTAACAAACAAGGATCCAGAGAACTAACATTGTATAACTTTCAACAACTCATCAACTTGAACTTTCTTGTTCAGAAGAAATTAACCTAGAGAATTAAACAAATAACTAAACACATAACCCAGAGAACTAACATAAGTAACTTATATATATATATATATATATATATATATATATATATATATATATATATATATATATATATATATATATATATATATATATATATATATATATCTTCAGTTTTACATAACTTGAATCAAGTCCAAAATGATCTAACTTCTTCAATCTCTCAGTTAAGCACCACCTTCTAATAACTATAATAAAATACAAAATGATCTAATTTGAGTTATAAGATATAGATATAATTATATATGACTTACAACTTGCTGAACAAATAGAACCAAAATATAAAATGATAGAACAAAAAATCACTTGTGAGTTGCCTATGTTCTAAGTTGGCTTAATGGTAGATTCTTGAGTTGGCTCTCCTATCCCTCTTTTGAGAACTCCCTATAAGTAAGAATTATATATATATATATATATATATATATATATATATATATATTAGAGCTTATATGCTTTTAAAAGCACAAGTCCATCCATTCTTGTGAATTTTTTACCATTGGATTTGTATTGGGATTTGTATTTTTGTAAAGTCAACAAAAAATAGAGAAAGATAAAATAAAAAATATAAATCTCAATACAAATCCAATGGTAAAAAAATTCACAAGTATGGATGTGCTTATACTTTTAAAAGCATATAAGCTCTACTCTCTCTCTCTCTCTCTCTCTCTCTCTCTCTCTCTCTCTCTATGTGTATATATATATAATATATATAGGGTCCGGCTACTATACACTTATGAGTAAAATTTTTTTGTACTCATAAGTTTTCATCCCTTGGATGAAGGAATGTGCGGTTAAGATTATAGTAGTTCCTAAGATTTTTACTATTTCCCCAATAAATCCTAGGGGGACTACTATCATCCTAACCGCACATTCTTTCATCTAAGGGTGAAAAAGTTATGAGTACAAAGAGGTTTATACTCATAAGAGTATAGTACCCCTATGCATATATATATATATAGATGATAGCTATTAACAAATAATATGATTAGAAACATACTGCCCTATAATGTCTTCTCGATGCTAAGCCTTGTCCCAATCTCACTATAACCGATTTTTTATTTGTCTTAGATGCCCCACCCATTGCTGCACCGGCTTCACTGGCTCGATTAGATATATTTCTTGTACCTGAAACATATATATTGGATGATGCTGACTACATATTAGTGAAAAAATCTTGTATGGACCCCCAATTACGTATTCATGTTTCAAATAATTTTCTTTGATTTCCAATAATTTTGTGTTTTTTCTTTACCTTTTTAGGAATTTGAGAAGAAAAATAAAAAAGAAAAAGGGAAAAAACCTAACTATTCAACATACTAGAAGTCTATACTGATATAAGATCTGATTACTTTCATTACTTTTGATATGGGAAGAGGCTAATTCCATTCTTAGTTTTTGTAATTTAGAGATTTTCAAAATATATAGTTATTAAAAATTATATATTTTTTTGAATTAGATCTTTGATTCAACTGTTTGCCCAAAATTTATAGTGAATGTTTTCATAATTAATTTTAGCTAATTGTTGATACAAATAAGTAAATGAAAGCGCTAATTTTTTTTTTTTTTAGCTTATTATATCATCCACATTCGGTATAATCTATTAACATATATGAATTTTCAATAATTTTAGTCATGTGGTAATTAAGATTTTTTTTTTGCCCTCACCAATATGATTCTTTATTTTTTTAATACTAAAATTTTAATTTCTCCTTCATCAATACCATCAATGACAAGGAATGACAAGAGTCATGAACTCCTTCATCAATGCCATCAATAATAAGGAATGCCAAGAGTCATGAATAATTTACAAGATTGTAGTGCGCTTAGTTGGTATTTAATTTAGACATTAGTGGGTATCTTAAGTGTAGACTTAGTGGGTGAGTTATGTACATGAGCCTATAAATAATGGGGTTGGTTAATGCCAAAGTAGTAAGAGAGAGTTATATCTTGTAGTTATTATTTTCTAATGAAGAGAGTATTAGTTTTTTTGTGGAAACTCTACTCTTTTTTCTTTTCTCTATTTTTGCACTTAGTCATAAGGCGCGAAGGTCCAAGCTAGCAAACGAATAGCAAGACTTGCCCTCTTCGAACAAAAAAGCAGGCGTCGTACGAGTTTTTGCTAGGCGAAAAGCTTAAATCCATGATTTTTATCTCAAATTAATTCATCATAATATTTTTTCTTTTCTCTCTTTTCTCCTCCGCTGCGGTTGAAGGGATTGTCGTCATCTTTACTATCACCGGCCGGTGAAGACGTCATCGGGCTTATTCCCACCGTCCATAATAAAATACTTTTGATAAATATAATTTTATTATTATTATTAATTATTTTTATATTTTTTATCTGCTACGAAATACGGGCTCCTTCATTATTATAATAGAATAAATTCAAACTTTTAAAGTCTTAGCTGAATAACTGCAACAAATCATTTCGCTCTCCTAACCATCCATAATAGACCGCAATTACTAATTCATTGCACAAATCTTTCATTTTTTTGTTGTCTTTCTCAACCTTGTATACGGCTACGCTAGCTTGTTTTTTCATGGCTATTGTATCTTACACGTTGCGAACAACACGACTAACTGTCGTATATCTATCTCGAGCAATACTATCTCTATACCTAATTTTGAAGAAAAATCTTACACCCTACCCATTCAAGGGTGGTGGCTTTTCTATCCATCACTTCAAAGTGATGAATAAAATTCATTCCATCATAAAATAGATGGGGTGTAAGATGTATATTCTTCTTAAGATGTACACTTAGCATTTTCCATCTATCTCTCGCTCTCGCTCGTCGTTGCTCGTTGTCAATGTAACTTGATGTTGAGTGTTGACATGATTTTTACTTAATTCAGATATAATATCTAATATATTTTTTAAAATTTTAAATGTATTTTATTTATTTTTGGATGACCAAAAATATATTTATTGATTTTAAAAAATTTCTTCAAATATTATTTTTTTCTCCGGAGTTTACTAATGGGATTAGATTTTAGAAGAGTATTTTGAATATTGAGGAGCAGATTTGAAAATATTTAATAATAATGAGTATATAAGCAAAAACTCTTTTAGTTTATCATTTGGTTTAGAGGAATGCTTTGGATGCCCTATTTTATATACCTAATAATATCTTTAGAATACCTATAGCAACCCACCTGGCAAGCTCAAAATGTTTAAGCCCAGTTATTATTACTAGCGATTCTTTTTTTTTCGAATAACACTTAGCTTTCACATTTCTGATTAGTTTTCGATTCTGATACCAACTGTAACGACCTGACTCGCTAGCAATAATAACTCTTTGGGCCCAAACCACCAGCCTAAAATGCTTAAGCTCAATTATTATTACCAGCATGCGTGGCCTCTTATATTCCTAATCAAAACTTCTTTTTCATTCGATATGCGATTATTAGGGTGTTACACTATAACTATTCAACGTCTATTGCACTCACATCCTCCTCACAAAATCTCTCTCATTCTTTATAATCTTCAGCAACCCTTAGACAGAAATCTTTATAAGACTCTTCTATGACAATTAGTGTAGTAACCCGCTTTCACGTCCCGAGCTCGCCTATTTGATCGGTTCTGGTACATGCACGGACCGACGAACGGACAGAGTCTTCCGTGCCCGCCCAAGGCGTGTCTATAACTAGTGTATGAATTTCAACGAGAAATACCAACATACAGTCAACCAAAGAGATGACATCACAGAGCGAGAAATATAAACTTAACTAAAGATTTAACTATTATATCATACATCTCACAAATCTTTTATATATTTGTTGGGGTCAAAAATGTCGCGCTGACCATTGACCGGGTTCGGTTATCGATCGGCCCCGCGGGGTGACCCTCGAGATGTGATGCGCCGCGTGCTAAAGGATCAAGCGATCGGGCCGAGGAGGGATCCGCTCGGCCGGGTTCTTCTCAATCAAACTCTCGTGACCGTCCGTCTTAAATTAGTTGAATCAGAATGTGGAGTTAGAGAGAGTTCGGCCTAGCATAGCCGAACCGGGATATGGAGACAAGGATTTGACATGGCTAAGGAGACGATTAAGAATTGTATTGCTTGAGGAAGGGTTACAAAGGGAACTGGTAGCCAATTACAGTTAAGCCTACTCCTAGGAAGTGCGGTAAATGTAGGTATGAAAATCTATCTAGAAAAGTAGTAAAAGATATGAAAAAATAGGGGTGGCCGCTGGCTTACGAGGTTGCAGGATGTAATATACCAGATTTTCGGTATATAAACAAGTATAAATAAAAATAGTATGAAATACTATTTTTATTGAACTTAGAGAAGTAACGAATGATTTGAAAGTAATTTGTGCTGAAATCGAAATAAAAAGGAAAGATTTATAATTTTATATGAGAAAGAGGGCTCAGATTTTTACAGAAAATTTATAGTGTCAGAAAATTCTGAGAAAAATTAGGACGGTCCGTACTTATGTTCTAAGGCCACAATAAAAGTTTCACATCAACCGGATACCCGAACAGTGAGAAAAGGATCTGCCAACGATTTTGAGTACAACAGGACTTTTGGTGACACAGAAATGGTCCAGACTGAAAATTTAAAATAACCTACGATAAATTAAGGTATTGAGCCTGCCTGTCAAATTTGAGTGCAAACATACATTTCGAAGGGCTCCACAGACAAGTATTAGATCAGAATATGACTAAATAGTACCTTTCCACTATTGGAGGGGAACCTTATGCACAAAAGAGCCATTTTCCTCCTTTTTCTTCTTCTTCTTCTCCACCAGCACACACACCCAACACTCCTCTCTTTCTCTCAGCCTTGCACAAAAGAAAAGAAAAGAAGAAAAGAAAAGAAAGAAAGAAAAGAGAGAGCATCTTGGAGGTTCCAAGGTGAAGCTCCAACCTTCCTTCCACCTTCTCTTTTGGTCTAAAGAGCATCAAAAGAGCTAAGAGTTAATTCTAGGGTTTCATTCTTGAATCTCTTTTGGATTCAAAAGAGATGAAAATGGTTTTATATGAAGTTTTCTCCTCTTAGAGGTTTCTTTGTAAACCTTTTAGAGAACTCTTTGGAGCATTCCAAAGTGAAGCTCTAACCTCATTTTTGCTTCTCTTTTGGTCCAAGAACACACTCAAAAGAGGTGAGTAAAATTTAGAGTTTCATTTTTAAGATCTCTTTTGGATTCAAAGAGAATGAAAACCATTTTATATTAAATGATCTCTACCTCTAGGTTTTTTTAGTGGATCTAAAAGAGAATATTTTGGAGCATTCCAAAGTGGACTCCAACTCTCCTTTTCATCTCTTTTGCTCAAGGGAAATCCTAACATGCAAGGGGTAAGCAAAAATTTTAGAGTTCTCTTTTTACAATTTTTATGGGATTAGAACATAAATGAGATGATTACTTCATGGTTCCTATTTCATTTTAGGAATTTCTTGGAGGCCAAGAGATCAAATTTATTCCTCTTTCAAGAACAAAGAGAACGATCAAATTTTCTTACAAAAATCGCAAGAGGTGGGAGATTCTATCCGAACAAGGGTGACTTCTCTCCTTTTCCTTTGCTTTCATGACATAGAAGCATAATGATAGATCAATTAGGGTTTATGTCTAGAAATGAGACTATAAAAGTCATCTTGAGCTTAAGGGATTATGTTAACCCATTGTATGTGAATGGGGTTAAAGTTTATTAAGCAATGGAACTTCACTTGCATAAGAATGAATGCAAGGATTTCATCATATGTGAATAAGGTTATGTTAAATGCATGCTAAATATTTAATGTAAGGGTTATGATGCATGAGGATCATTGTTATGTTGAGAGTTTATATAGCATGATGGGTTATTAAACTCAATGTATAAGATGCAAGTAGTAGGCGATAAAGTGCCAAAGCTTAATGTTAAAGGTTATGATGAACAATGAGCATGATGACTAGGAGAAAACCTAGTGTATTGATGGTAATATGCGGCATCAACCATAGGATTGAACGAGTGGCATATGCTAGAGATTTAACTAAAGGTATGACAATGTGCAAGTGTATAAAGATGAGTCCTACAAGAACCATAAGTATGTTGTCATATGTGCTTAAGCTAAGGTCGCATTATTAAGGTTATGAGACAAGTATTCAACATGAGTTATTAAAAAAAAACAAAAATGTTTGAAGTCCAAGAGACTTTCTTGCTATCCTCGAGGTAAGGACCCGGGGTAAGGAATGAAAGAATGAAAGAATGAAAGAAAGAAAGAATGTAAGAATTAAAGAAAGAAAGAAAGAAAGAATGTAGGAATTAAAGAATGAAAGGTTGAGGTTAAAGGTGTAAAGCAAGTAAAATTCCTAGAGTTGGTCTTATGGAGTTGGGCAAATGAACATTTACTTTAACTTCAACTTGGGCAAAAGAATAAATGTGAAATGATTAAAGTCCAAGGGACTTTTGGCTACCCTTGAGGCAAGGACCTAGGGTAAGGGATGAGTAAATGAAAGATAAGCTAAAAGTTTAAATGAAAGAGAAAGGGATTTGCTAAATGACAATGTGAGCTAAAGACTTGAATGAGAAAGAAAGACAAGTGTATAAAATGCAAAAGAGGCTAAGTGCTAAAGCAAAAAGAAAAAAAAAAAGATGATCGTACCTTCGGGGGTAAAACGTAAATCTTGTGTTGGAGAATAATAGCAAGGACCATCTCCCAGGCAGTGACCTGTATGACCAAGTTCCCCATTGGGCGGAGTAGCACTTGTGGGTGCTATCGACAGCGTTTGAAATCTTGTCTTGTGGTAGCATGACTACCGGACTGGGGCCCGTTGGGCAAGAATTTTCGAGAGCTAAGTAACTTAAATTAAAACACAATAACGAATATGAGTTTTGTGTCAAGTGGTTAATGTGGCTAGTATGGTAACCTTGGTAGCGACATAGAGTCGTGTCATGACAAATGGTAAAGTTATACATGAGCATTATAGATAGAGATTTACAACTTTCAATATTATGTTGTCATATATTATATTGCTTCCATTGGACCAAACGGTGTAGGACATTCTTTCTCGGTGATTGAACCCACTGGAAACTTTAAGTAGTTCTCACACCCTTGGGTGACCATCATTACAGAACTAGATATATCGGGCGAGGCACGCGACAAGGGCAAGGGTCCGGCAGCTTAGCGACTTAGCAGTCTAGAGTCACCAGTTTTATTTTGGGTTTTTAAATTGAGTGAAATATGTATGTGAGGAGAAAAAATGTTGTAAACTTTAAAGTTTAAGCTTTCATTTTGTAGCTCTTAAAGGAAAGACGTAATTTCTTAAAGGTTAAAGCTTTCATTACCTAGTTGTTAAAAGAGAGTTGAAATCCAATTTAAGTTAAATGTGTCACTCATATAGTTTACTTTCATCCTTGTAAACTTGTTGTTTGAATGTATGGAAGTTTTAATTGCATAGTTTAGTACTCTGATTGTTACTCTTCCGCTCACACTAAGCTGTGTTGACTTGGATCAACCGTTCCTTTCGGGTATAGGAGGGTTATGCCCGATTGGGGGGTCTGTTGGCGTGCCTGAACTGTCCAGATTAGCGGTCTTGGGGCGTGACACAGGACCTCTTACTCTTCGATGGTTCGAATTTTTATACACTCCCGAACCGTGCGTATAATTGCCGATTTGAATAATCGGCGTGATGTGAGGAGAATTATCGAAAAATCCTCGACTACTTCCTTTTGAGTTGAACTTCCTCAAATAGGATGGCAGTCATTTTTTCGTCCAAGTTCATCCCCTTATTGATGCACCGAAACGTGATCTTCGTCGCTTTTCATTGCTGGGCGCCGTTTGCCGTTTTGAAGTCAGTTACGAGATTCACGCCCGAATCTCGCTCTCTTTCCTTTCAAAGTTTTTCATTTTTTTTTCCGGCTTGAGTAGCTGGGAATTGACTCTGACTTCACATTTTTCATTGCTCGACTGGGCGATATGGTTTTCATCTTCAGTCGAAGTCGATCCTGGTTGAGGCGATGATCTTCTTGTTTCGGCCGCTTTTTCTGTCGGCTGATGCCTTTGGCCGAATGGCGTGCGTCACGTGTCGTACGTTCACGTGACCGAGGCCGATCTTGGTCAAGACGCGGGTTCTCCTCTGTGGTTTATTCCACTATCGGCTGATGCCCTTAGCCGATAGTATACGCCACGTGTCACCTCCTCAGGTGACGAAAAATTTTGGTCTCAACAATATTACAATACATTTTAACCAAAATAAAACCTCTACAAGTTTGCTAAAAATAAAATAAATACAATCTCTCTCGTTATCTAGGGTGATATATACCCGAGGCCACTATTTAGAGCGTGATGCCCTTGCCGCAATCCTGCACCGCTGCACTCGGTGAGGACTCTACAAAACAGGGGATGAGAACTAAAAGAAGTTCCCAGTAGTTTCGGCCCCGACCTGGTCGCCTCTTCCACCAGGTCTAATCAAGGCATAAGTAGATAGATAAAAAAAACTATAAACAACTATACTATATAGATAGAAAGAATAATACTCTATGCCTTACCAATATGCATCAATATTGCTATAATCAATACAACCCACTATCTCATAATCCAATCATCACGCTCGTCTCATGTCGAGCTAACCTCACATCACTAAACCCACGGTGCTATCACCCAATAGGGTAATCTGCTAGGGTATATAGCACAACACCTAATCGTTACGCTCTTGAGTATACTGCCCAGGAGGAGCGACCTCCACAAGACATACTATGTGAGTATGATCCCGTACTCCAATCTAGAGGACTCAACAAATCACAATGACACTATCCGGGGAATCAACCATCCCTAATATCTAACTCATCCAAGAGCTCTATAACTACACTAATGTGGCTAACACTCTACATATAATAGATGCCACTCGATCTAGGTTATCATCACTAGGTTCAGTTCAACCCTATGTTATCACCTAGTTTTAATACTTGTTTTTCTAAGTTTCACGCTAGCCTTTAATGCATTACTGGGGTTCTTTCTTCCGAATAACCTAATTCTTATGCCTTCCACCATTGGATCTTGACTATTGTCACCCAATCCAGACTTGGAAGCATGCTGGGAATCATGATCACACACACAACACTAACCCCTCAAGAATCAAACACACACACACATATCACTATAGGGCTTATTATAGGAACATAGACATAAGAAGACATTCGTTCAATTCAGAAAGCACCACCTACCTCGAGTCGTTGCCAAACGCTGAAGAATCCTAGGAATTTGAATTTCGACCTCACCTCGGCGCTCTCACAGAGTAACGAAGGCAAAATGGTGATTTTCGCATGTTTCCACCAATTGACCACTGTAATGTCATCACCTACGAAATTAAACATTTTAAGCAAATTTTTAGGGTCAACAATTAGGGATTTATAAAATCAAAAGAGATCAAAATCCAATATTTCCAAAAAACCCTTTTTAAAAATTCTAAACTTCAATTTCTTGGATTAAACCCAAAAAATCTCAAAAATTTTAGAAAGAATCTAGTTTAGAATCTTTTGGGGACCCTAAACATCTTAAATTTTAAAGGATTTAAGGTAAACCCTAACTTAGAAATAAAAAAATCCAACTCACCTCTCAAGAGAAACAGGCTCAAAAGCTTCCTCATTTTTCTCCTTCTTCTTTCCAAGCATCTTTTTCAAACTTTTTGTCTCCCTAACCCTAGCTTAAGGGTGGTCCTAGAGAGAGAAGGAGAGGAGAAAGTGTGTGAGAGGAAGAGGAAGAGAAAAGAAAGGGTGTGTGTGTGTGTTTCTGTGTGTGTGTGTGTGTGTGTGTGTGTGTGTGTGTGAGAGAGAGAGAGAGGTCAATCAGGGGTTAAATCCCCTTCTTTTCCATCACTGAGCTAGCCCGAACATGAGCCTGTTCGGGTTTGATGATTCGGACCCTACCTCAAGGGCCCGTTCCCCGAAGGGCCCTTCTAGCGTCTGCGCGCAAGAGATCCGGACCCTCCTTCCAAGATTCAGTCCCCAAAAATTTTTGCCCTTACAGCCAAGCGGGGAGAGTCCATACCTTCCCCAGGGAGTCCGGACTCTGTTGCCAAGGTCCGGACCCTGGGAGAGGGTCCAGTCTCGAAAAGCAAACTCCCAATTTTAAATTTTTCTCCAATTTTATAACCTCACTCTCCGGAGTCCAAACTCGCTTCCAACTATTCCAAAACCCTCAAGACAACATTCGGATATCACAAAGACCATTCCTAACTGATCTTTACCCAATTTGGTAAAAATTCAATATAGTAATATGAATTTCTCGAGTATTACACCCACACGATGCGGTGGGTAGGTAATTAGAGAAAAAATAAAAATATTAATGAGATATATTTTTACAAATTCTTAAACAAATATATAATGATGAAAAAAAATAATATTAAATTGATAATAAATTAATTAAAAATTTTAATATGAAATTTCTCTCTCTCACATTGTAATCCAATAAATATCATTGATTCACTGAAAATACTCTAAGAGGTGGTCAGGTAATCAGATATGAGTCATATGACTTAGCCAAATGTGTATTGATTCATGTTGCCTAGCAAATGAGCACCAACACATCCAAACTAATTACAATATAATACACGTATTGTCACGCTCAAAGGTCGGACTGCGACCTGGGCTCACCAACAGATCCGCCACCTGTACAGAAATTCCCACACAGGCGAAACGTCTAACCTGTAAAGATAGTATCTACGTATACATCTATACAAATATCAAAACTGAAAATAAAACAACTAAAACCAATCTCACATAACTGTACATATGAATAGTCATAAATACAAAATTCATCCCACAAAAATAAATATAAACAAAATACAACCAGACTATACAACACTAGATTCAAAAGCTCAAAAGGGGTACATCTATTGCTCTCTCGTGCTCAGGTAGGGGTCTAACTCGTGACTCCCTTACCTCGGTCAAAAGAACCAATACGCACAGATACAGAAGCAGAAGTATATGAAAAAGAAACACCAACAGCGGGTGTGAGAACTACATCAACATATTTGTCCTCAGTGGGTACCAACGATTTACCTACTAAGTCTACTGGAGTCAAAAGTAACTACAATGCTGAAATAGTAAAGAACTGAAATAAAACTATAGCCACTATGCCTCTAACTATCATGCTTAAAGAAATAACATCATGAAATAGAAATAACATGCAACCACTCTCTCACGAGGTGCTCAGATCAACCCAATCTCACTGATTGCCACATCGGGTCCAGTACGTCAAACCTGCGCCCACCTACTACCACAATCCACATAGAGCAGGATCAGGGCAAGATCATGGCAGGATTTACGTAGGGCATCTAATCGGACTACATCGACATCACACAAAACTATCTCAACAAGCCCAGCTCCGGAGCGGCACTCGAGGGGAACGACCCCATCGAGGAAAATGGTGTATCTTTGTCGAGCTCCAAAAGAAGGCTTCTGCAGGCTGTAGTCCAATCCACGATCAATCAGATCGGAAACTCACAATGCTCAATCAACTCACAACGAAGGTCGAAGAACTCTCAACAACCCAAGACTCGAAGTGCCCACAAAGTCAAATGATAGTAGAATCTCGATCAACAAGACTATAAACGATACTCGGCCCCGAGGCACGAATATGAATGCAACCCACATAACCTAGACCAACCAAACCCTCCACTCAGGGGAGAAAGAAAATATGAAGTCGATAATAGTAAAAACAGTAAAACACTTTTATAAAAGTCCAGATTTAAGTAAACAGTTTGAAATAGGCATTTTCTAGTGTCTTCTAACCACAAAAATGTATTCAAAATATCAGGGGTTCTAGGTTATGTATAGGTTATGTATCAACAGTTTTCCAAGCAACTATCATATTTTACCAAATATACAGACAGCTAAATTAAACATGTTGGGTATCTAAACAATTGACATAATAGGTAATCCACTGGTTTTGGAAGAAATCCAACCCACCTGGATCGCTATCCAAATCCTGCAAGAAGTCAAGGTGGTGCGGTTCAATCAACAGTCAAGGTGCTGCAGGAAAATAGCCTCGGCACTCACACCCTCACAACCACAGTTCGAATCCTGCTAGGACAGCCTCAACAGGCTAAACAATCAGGAAAATAACTCCAAGCTAAGTCTCAAGACCTCAGCTCAAGAAACAGTAGCAATAGCTCAACTCCAACAGCACGACCAACTCAAGGTTCAATCAGTACAATACAGTAAGTAGCACAGCTTCAACTCTGATCACAGAGATCCCATCACAAGATACATGCATCCAAACAATATAAACATATAATATACATCAATAAAAACCATCATTCATCCTCAGCCAACAAGAACTAGACTCAGGTAGAATCCAGAAGCTCCAAAACTCAAAAACTGATGCTTACCTCAAATACAGTTGAGAAGAGTCAACTTTACAGATTTTCTCTCCAAAGAAACTCTTCTCTATGCTCTAGACTTGCAAGCTCCAGCGTGTAGGAAAAACCACAAAAATTGAGTTCATGTTGGTTCAGAACCGAGGTAAAGCTTCTTTATTTCTTTCTCTTGCTCTCTACTCCACTACTTGAAGAAAAGAACGAAGGAGGAGGTGTAACAGATAAGTACACAAGGGCATGGGCACTCACTAAATGGAGGGAGAACACACGTGTCAGAACTAGCTTAGTCAGTTCTTCCATCGAGTCCAGTAAACTACGAAACAAACTAGAATACTAACCTGTCCACGTGAAAAAATCTAGGTTTTGAGCGCCCTCGACCAAGCCCCGAGTGCCCTAAACGTCGTAGCTACAGTATTAACAGATGCTCACCGGCTGCCCGCTCCACTACAGTATTGTGCCCGAATCCACGGAACAATATATTCATCCTACGCTTCTCCGCGGGCGTCCGCTCCCTGCGCCCGTGCAACAGTGACGCACCCAAAACCAACCGACTCTACAAACAGCTTAGTCATCCACAAATCTCGAGAAAATCCCAGCCACACAACATCCAGGCTGTTACAGTAACTTTTGGGCGTCCTCTAATAGGATCCGCAAATATACTGTTTTGGGCGTCCGGGAAAGGCTTTAGGGAGCTCGAAAATTCTGGAACTTTAATTCCCAGCTATTTGTGATCCTGAGTCTGTTTTTGTCAGCTCAAGTACACACACTCGAACAGTTACGAAGCTCCGGTACTCTACATGTATTGTACCAAAGCTATAGCATTCACAGAACAAAAAAGCAAACATACCTAATTTAACCAATAATAAATTTAAAATATTCTTTCTACCTCCGGTAGGTAGAATAAAGAGGCCTCTCAAAGAGGTTCAAGAACGCCGTCTGAAAATGGGGGTTGGCGAGCCATGGCGTGGACAAATACCTGCACACAATTCTCATCAATCACTACAAAAATCATCATATAACAATCCAAAAGAGTCAAAATTTTCGAAGAAAAAGAATATGTGAGACAACTATTTTTCTCCGAACCCATCATGTCTTGGCTTGAGAAATAAAGTCTTATTTGCAACAGTTATTTTCATGAAGAAATAACAATATCCAATCGAAAGCTCCCGTCTTTCAAATAATTTACAAAACCAAAATTTTTCTTTGACATCATTTAGATAAAAAACTATCATATCGTCCTTATTGGACCTTCTACCATATTATCATGGCCAATAGGATTGATTAGGTACAAATCTATGAAATACATTTTAGAGAAGATTTTCTTTGGCTCGAGATATTTTAATACATCAAGTACATGAACTTAGATTAAATGAGAAACATAATCTTAGATTATCCAAAATACTTGAACTCTAACCCTTACTCTAACACCATACAAAATAATCATTTTTCTCTAAAAGCTTAAATAGTCATAGATTATATTCAATAAATCAATATCAATACAACTATAGGATCGCGAATCCACCTTCCGTGGAGAGGCTCCAGTAATTGGAAGCAACCCTATGGGCTGATGGCTGCAACAGTTGCCTATATTTATAATCAAAGAACATCCAAAACAAGTATTGTAAAATAGATAATATAGTACATCTTTTCAGGAGTACAAATTTGCATTAGGACTTACAGTAGCACGGAAGTAAGACAGCAGCAAACAAACGTAGAACAATTGATCTAAATCGCCCTCACTTTCCTGAGAAAAAGAAAATTGTGTTAATTAAATAGAACAAAAATTTAGTTAATACGGAATAAATATTTTCAAAAGCACATAGTTGCATTAGGACATACAATAGCACCGAAGTAAGGCAATAGCAAACAAATGTAGAACAATCGTTCCAAATCGACATCACTTTTTTGAGAAAAAAATAGGTTAATTAAAAAGAAAAAAAAAAGTGTTAATTGGAACGAACGGATAAAAAATATATATATAAATAGTAGAAACACTTCATGGCTTACGGTCGAAAACGGATTGGGTTATCAGATGCAGAAAAAATGGATGTCAGAAGTGCATTATATAACCACAAAAATTGAAGCAAATGGACAACCGTGAGGGTATAGGAAGCAGTACTGCAAAATGCTTTGCCTATGGTTGATCAATCTAATATCAAAAATGGTGAGGTGGTGGTGAGGGGAGGGATCCATCATGTCCTAATTTTGGTTTGGAGGATGCTTCGATTTGACGAAGGAAGATAACAACCCAAGGAAGAGGAAAAGACGGTGGTTCGGTTCAAGCAAAAAAAGATGGAAACATGTGGAGTGGTTGGGCCAGTTCAACCTAATACAGTAGGTGTGCCCAATTCGGTTCAAACAAAGAAAGAGTGATACATATGGAGGACTTGAGCCGATTCAGCGTGTAACCCGTTTCGACTTAAGCAAAGCAGTTGGGTTGGTTCAGGTCAATACAATAGGTGTGATCTGGTTTGATTTAAACAATGAAAGAAGAAAACATATGGAGGAATCGGTTAAACATAGCAGATCCCCAGGTGTAACCCGGTTTGTTTCAAGTAAAGAAAGAGAAAAACATATGGAGGACTTGAGTTGACTCGGTTCAAGCACAGAAAGAGAAAAATAATGGTGCTGCCATGTGAAATTTGGAAAATAAATTTTAAAAAAAAATAATTTTTCTTAAAACCAATGGACAAAAAAATAAAAATAAGGTTTTCCATCAAAAAAACTTTTTCTCAAAAATAAAATTTCAAAACAGCTAATGTGACACCCTAATAGTTTCATATCGAATGGAAATGGGGTTGTGATTGAGTATATAAGAGACCATGAACACTAGTAATAATAACAGGGCTTAAACATTTTGTGCCGGTGGTTTGGGCTCGATGAGTTATTATTGCTGGTGGGTCAAATCATTACATTTTGCATCAGAACCAATCACCAGCCGGAAGTGTGTGACGAGTCTCGGCTGTGCCAGAGTCTAAATGATAAGGTAACAAACTATGTTAGGGTCTAAATGACAAGAGTAGCGAGACAAGTCTCATATCGTTTGGTGATTTTGGGTTGTGTGTGTGATTCGTCAGACCTAAACGGGAGTGTCTGTGACATCCCAATAGTCCCATATTGGATGGGAATGAGGTTGTGATTGGGTATATAAGAGACCATGAACACTAGTAATAATAAATGAGTTTAAGCATTTTTGGCTGGTGGTTTGGGCCCAACGAGTTATTATTACTAGTAGGTTGGATCGTTACATTACTTCGAAACTCGAGTGAAGGTATTGTCCAGATACCATAACGAGGCTGGTATGCCACCAAGCTAAAACGAATGCCTACAACAATTACAGTGACGATCAATCCATTGCGAGCATATATACCGCCCTAGAATTACTCAAGGCCCACAACACGAACTGAGACAATCACACATTACCGTTTCAAGAAGACAACCTATAAAGATTGACTTATAGGAAAAACACACACTAACCCATCATGAGATCCCCACACGGGGTAGAGTATTTTCTCCCCCTCTTTCGACAGTACGTTGTCTACAGCCAACGTGCTTATCAAAAGAAAGGTGAAATACCCGTCAATCTGTCGCCAACAACTTGTTGGAGACACGACACACATCGAAACCTGACCGAATGGCACAAATAATAAGTACACCTCAACACCAATCTCTACATTTAGGTACCACTAACTGATACCTGTCGTCAACATCATCATTTGATCATGAGTACCATCACGACTTCTCATAGGAAAGCTAGTGCTACGCTTCAGTGCCTATTAGCACCCCAAGTTTTAACACCACTATCGCTAAAGCAGTTCCAGCAACATCAGCCGCAAACGTAGAACATCAACAAGGGTATTCACAACCTCTTCCACAGTCCACACGCAAGGTAGGAATCAAATGCTAATCCTGTCCATTTAGGACCACTATTGGATTCTCAAGCTATCAAAATTATCCGGCACATTAGACTCCCAGTTACTAATGCACCATCAACAACTCCTTCATAGAGAAAAGGGTATAATGTACCAATTTAATAGCTATCTCGACATTAATACTACAACATCAAAATAGTAGTAGCGACAACAGCTACAATTGTAAAATATCAATAGGAAGGTCCGCAACTGTCACGAACTCCGGGTTACCATATGACTCTTAACCAATCGACTCAATCATTATACCCGAGATTCTCAATCTATGTCAGATGGCACTAGGTTCGCAATCACGCTCTCAAGCTACATTTACTTTAAGCTTCATCTTACATTAATCATATCACTAAGGATTTTCATATTTTATCCTATTTGTCAACCTCTCTAGGTTTTAATGTCACACAAATCCAAGTGGTTATCCTACCACTATGTTTTCCCACCTATGTCCTATGACACTAGGTTCAACGTCATTTTCTACCTAGGTTCTAGCGACTCTATGTTCATGTTAGAAAAATAATCGCACTAACTTTGATTGTGATTAAATTATCTAACTGTTTATTGTTTAAAATTTAATAACATAACTTACCTTTAATCGCTATGAAAATTCCAGAAATTGTAGATAAAATAAACCGAAATAAAATTGATCCGGAAGCGTGCGAGGCACTGCCCTAAAGCGTATTTCCGTCCTTCGTGCGGATTAATCGGAGACACCACCCCAAGGTACGACCGGAATTCCTCTTCCTACGAGCACGACCGTGGAAGAAGTTGACGGAGACTCTTTCAACACCCGACGATAAATAATCAAACAATAAAAATTGGATCAAAACAAAATATTTCATGTCTATTATTCAAAGACACTGTATACCTATATATATACATGGAGTTAGTAATCGTAACGTTGGGATCCTTAAATGGATTTTAACGTTGGATTCTTAAATGACTTTGGGAATCCTAACGTTGGATCCTTAATTGGATCCTAACGTTGTATCCCTAATTGGCATTTCAAGTATGAGAAACGTCCACACTTAATTAGCCAAGGTGCCGGCTCCGAGAAACATTAAATAAGAATAAATTAGTAAATTAATTAAAAGAGAGTAAATTAATTATTAAATAAAAATTAATAATAACATAAAATTATTATTGAGGGTTTTAGGAATTTTGATTTTTATTCCAACAATCCCCCACAAAATTCAAAATTTTGAAATAAGATTAAACTCAAAAAATAAAATAAAATAAGATTATCGGGTGTTTATACTATGTAATAGGTAAGGTGTCTTTAAGAGACTTAATCTCACTTAGTGTAAGCAATTTTCATCAGAAGGAATCGGAGTGAACCAGGTCTTGAACTACGTTCCTTTGACCCTGACTTGAACTGCCACACACACAGTACAGAATTCTCCGTCGCGAGTCTGTGCATTAAAGGCCATGCACAGTACCTTGATTTTTCATAAGAATTTCTATGGACAGCCCACATCTCATAGTCGCGGCCTTATACGAATATTCTTATATAGGTGGTCTCCTCCAGGGATGTATGTAGAGTCACATCTCGCAAAAATTATTGCCTCGGATTCCATTAAGAGCTATAAGCTCAACCTCAACCACTACACAGAGCACAACTCATCATAGGGATGGAATTGGAACTAAAGTTCCTCTGAATAAATTGTAGAAAGTGTTCTTTGGCCAACCTGACAGCTTGTTTTTACCACATTGAACCTTCTTCAAGGGATCTCCTATCACAAAGGTTGGGTTCCCACTGCAGGAAGGCCCTTTATGGGCAAAGTCCCATCCCCCTCGATGTCTTTAGGACCTTAGTCCTATTCAGGTCTTTCGTCAAGCAATCTGCAAGATTCTTTTCAGATCTGATAAAACTCAAAGAAACAACATTATAAAAATTAGACATCCAACAAATTCTTGTCTCAATTTAATGTCTATTAGCTTTGAAATTTATCAATTTCATTTTACAAAAACTTAATTGCAGCTTTAGAATCACACCGAATAGAAATAGATTTGATGTTCAAAGAATCAGAAATTCAATTGGTATCTTTGTACAGAACAACCAACAAATTTGAGTCCATAAGATAGATTACTTTTAAATTAACGAAATACTTTCTCTCGAGCAATCTAATGAATCATACTAGGATCAACAGAAATATGAACAGGTGAACAATCAGGATACCCAAATATATCAAGCTGATAAAAAACTTTCCCCCACAAGTTCTGAGATACATCAGAACTTAAAAATATAACATCAACTATGTCTAATAGGGTTTGATTCAATCTCACTAAATCGGTATTAGTTTTCTATTCTGATTGAAGGAAGTGCAAACCTAATTTTAATAGTTCTCTAAGTTCATAAGCAAATCTGGATAAAATTGAAATAAATTGTCCAGTAGACAAATAGCTTGATAGGTATCTAAGTTTGAAACATTTTAGATAATCTAATTGAGAGAATATATATATATATATTTTTTAAGACTAGCAACTATGAGCTACAAAAAAGATTCAATAAATCTTTTAATATTATTATTATTTGTTTTAATATATATATATAAAACAAATACACATTGTTTAAGATTTTAATATTAATCTTTTTATCTCAACTAGTTCAATAGCAAGCAGATGACCCAAACAATTAAAGTTTGAATTTGATTTAAATATTTTCGGATGTAAATGCAATCAAATAAAATATGTAAGCTGTAAAAAATAATATAAGATTAAACTAAAGTATGTAAAGTATGCTTTGTGCTTACTGGTTATGTGTCTTTACCTTAAGACTAAGGTTGTAGGTTTAAATACTACTTAAAACAAGAAAAATTTATTGTAGATAAAACTATATATATAAATATATGTTTTTTTTCTTTTCTTTTCTTTTCTTTTCTCCGAAGCTAAAACAGTAAATATTTTTTTTTATTTTAATTATTTTACTGTAGCTAAAAAATGAAAACAGTAAAATATATATATATATATATATATATATATATATATATATATATATATATATATATATATATATATATATATATATATATATATATATATATATATATATATATATATATATATATATATATATATATATATAATAATAATAATAATAATAATAATTTTAAAGAGAGCAAATAAATCACAATAATCTATATGCAATTTAAAATTTTAAAATGCTAATCCCAATATGTTTAAGTTTGAATGTCAATCACACAAACAAGTTGACAACACAATTATAAGTAATATGCAATATATATTTTCTTTTCAGATTAGCACTCGTTAGATCGTTAATCACAATCAAATCGAAATACGTCTTAGATTGTTAGAAAAATAATCGCACTAACTTTGATTGTGATTAAATTATCTAACTGTTTATTGTTTAAAATTTAATAACATAACTTACCTTTAATCGCTATGAAAATTCCAGAAATTGTAGATAAAATAAACTGAAATAAAATTGATCCGGAAGCGTGCGAGGCACTGCCCTAAGGCGTATTTTCGTCCTTCGTGTGGATTAATCGGAGACACCACCCCAAGGTACGACCGGAATTCCTCTTTCTACGAGCACGACCGTGGAAGAAGTTGACGGAGACTCTTTCAACACCCGACGATAAATAATCAAACAATAAAAATTGGATCAAAACAAAATATTTCATGTCTATTATTCAAAGACACTGTATACCTATATATATACATGGAGTTAGGAATCCTAACGTTGGGATCCTTAAATGGATTTTAACGTTGGATTCTTATATGACTTTAGGAATCCTAACGTTGGATCCTTAATTGGATCCTAACGTTGTATCCCTAATTGGCATTTCAAGTATGAGAAACGTCCACACTTAATTAGCCAAGGTGCCGGCTCCGAGAAACATTAAATAAGAATAAATTAGTAAATTAATTAAAAGAGAGTAAATTAATTATTAGATAAAAATTAATAATAACAGAAAATTATTATTGAGGGTTTTAGGAATTTTGATTTTTATTCCAACAGTTCACTTGTTTTCCAACCTATGTTCCATGACCACTCCTTGGCATACATATATTTATAAACACCTACATGTTTCCACTCGCCTAGGGTTGTTATCCAACGGTAGTTAATTATCCGAAGTAGTATACATTCCGTGCCTACTTATTTTACCAATTAACCTACCATTATATGCATCAATAAAATAAAATTAAATTTACCGAATTTTCTCTCGAGACATGAGAGGCGATTTAACCACTTTGGTAGAACACAATCCACCTGAAAACACCTCAAATTGCTTATAGACACTTGTAATCAGACCTCCGCGGCGAATGGCTCACCTTGGAACCCGAACGGCCGATACCGCGCTGATTTGGCCTGATTCGCGAAATTGTTCGCCGACACTCGTCTCTTTTCTAATCGAAGTTGTCTAGAATTCATCTCTAATCTTCAATTAGAGAATAATCCAATCAATTTGGGTCTAAAGTCCCAAAAAATTTAAAAATCGTAAACGTGCCCTAGTTCCCTTTTATTCAAAATTACTCCAATATTTTCAGAGAATCTTCGCACAAATAAGCAACGAGTTTTAGAAAGAGAGAGAAAAATGAGAGGGATCGGGAGAAAGGGTCTCTCTCTCTTTCCCTCACTGTGTGTGCGTATGTGTGTGTTGGGTGTGTGCGTACAGAGAAGAAAGGGGAGGAGTTCCCTTTTAAAGGTCCCACACTTTCAAAATTATGAAAATGCACTTATTGGGCATTTTTGGTACGGACGAACCGGTCCGCGGGATCACAGACCGATCCCCAAAGGCCATTATATGCATCAATAAAATAAAATTAAATTTACCGAATTTTCTCTCTAGACATGAGAGGTGATTTAACCACTTTGGTAGAACACAATCCACCTGAAAACACCTTAAATTGCTTATAGACACTCGTAATCAGACCTCCGCGGTGAATGGCTCACCTTGGAACTCGAACGGCCGATACCGCGCTGATTTGGCCTGATTCGCGAAATTGTTCGCCGACACTCGTCTCTTTTCCAATCGAAGTTGTCTAGAATTCATCTCTAATCTTCAATTAGAGAATAATCCAATCAATTTGGGTCTAAAGTCCCAAAAAATTTAAAAATCGTAAACGTGCCCTAATTCCTTTTTATTCAAAATTACTCCAATATTTTTGGAGAATCTTCGCACAAATATGCAACGAGTTTTAGAAAGAGAGAGAAAAATGAGAGGGATCGGGAGAAAGGGTCTCTTTCTCTTTCCCTCACTGTGTGTGTGCGTATGTGTGTGTTGGGTGTGTGCGTACAGAGAAGAAAGGGGAGGAGTTCCCTTTTAAAGGTCTCACACTTTCAAAATTATGAAAAAGCGCTTATTGGGCATTTTTCGTACGGATGAACCGGTCTGCGAGATCACAGACCGATCCCCAAAGGCCCCCCCCCCCCCCCCCCCCCCCCCCCCCTCAAGGACACCTACCGCTGACGAACTAGACCTTCTCACAAGGTCCGGTCCCCGAAGGTCACCTGTCACGCCCCGAGTTTTGAAAAGCAGGCTAATTTTTTTTTTTTTTTTTTTTTTAAATCAGAGTTCACAAACCGGGCGTAACAAACCGCCACATGTATAGTAAATTCCCTGCCCAACTGGACAGAGCCTTTCCTATACATGCACGGCTAATCATAATCAGTCCATATCAGAGTAGTCTAAACTACGCATGCAAAACTAGTCAATTTATAATAATTAAACTGAAATGCGGAAAAATGAAATATACTGACTACAAAGGGGTCGATACTATCGCAATCGTCTCACCAACGTGTCCCGACATCCCAACACCCGCTCGACCTGAAAAACAGTCACCCGAGGGTGTGAGACACACCGGAGTGTATCCCAGTGGGCACGACGAGCCGAGAAATAGCTAATCGTACCTACTGGGTACTAAAATCTGCGGATAGTAATAGATCAAGGGGTAAAGCTGAATATGAATATTCAAGTAATAACCGGTACTGAAATAAGGATACAGAGTAACTGTATAGGCAGGCATCAAATAAAAGCTGGTATGTGAAACAAATTGGCATGAAGCATAATCAAGTGACTGTACATAATGAGTACTACAAATGATGCTAATCAAACTATCACTGACAAATCTGAAAATCCTGTAAACGAAATCCACAAGAGATAATAAGCGAATCTATCATGATCATACTACTGTGCATATACAGGTACGGAAAATACCAGAATCAATCAAATATAATAGAGCAGGAGTAGGTACTGAAAAGTATGCTAGCACATGGAAATATAAAATCTATGCATCAACCACAAGAATATCAAGTACCCAATCAATGCCATTATTGGTCACGAGGACCTCAGGCTCATACCACTATCTTGCACCTATCAACTGACATAACCCCGCACCCATAAGTGCTATCTGGGGCTCACGGGTCCTTCCTCTAGACCACTTTACCGGTAAAGAACACTGTGACGGTGGCCAAACCGTCAGTGTACGTGACGTACAGCGGTGCGTGGCGATCAATCATGCTATGCTCAAGCTCGCGGTCCAACGACCGAGTAGTCGGCAACAAGCCGGGAATAATCCCAACAGGGATGCAGGTATCTGTGTATCAATCATATCTCACGTCATGCAATCTGGAATACAAGAAGTATGTATATCTGAGCAAAATCCCGACAGGGATGCATATGTCTGTATATCAATCATATCTCGTGTCATGCAGCCTGGAATACAAGAAATATGTATATCTGATCAAAATCCCGATAGGGATGCATATGTCTGTATATCAATCATAGGCCTATCATGCATATCTGAAATATGGAAGCAAGTATAACAAGTGACAGGAATCAACAAGCATGATCATATCATGAAAATCTACGTATCAAGATATAAAAGCTGACGAGCAGGTATACATGATATGTCTAAGGAGATCAAAGTCTATCAGAAAGATCATATGGCATAAAGATCAAATCATCGGGACTAAACAAAAACAGGTGTCCGACTGGACTAAAGCAACCAGAGGGCCGAAAAGATAAAGCCCGGACCGAAGATAACCCACCTGTCGTTTGCAGGCGAACTTCGACTCCAACTGAACGCTCGAATACTCTGCCAACCTAAGTCAAGATTATGATCAGGGAACAACTCAAACATACTCATCCCGACAAAACTATAATACTCTGTTGATTACACGAATTCGCACCGTAATTCGTAAAACCGACAATTTTGCCGTTTTACGAAACAAGATCCGTTTCCCGCTCAACTAGAGTCAACGGAACTTTAACAAAAAGCTTAGAGGGTGCATAAATACTGTCTAAAGACAGCCATCACATTACATTTGCAACTTAATCCATAGTTTTCCTTAAAATCGCATAATTACCCCAATTTGAACACTGTTTTGACCCGTTATTCCAAACCAGGAATCCAAAGACAACACCGTAAATTTCAGCGTGTCCGTTACGACAAGACGAAGCTCGTGCTCACCATTTGGAAGCAGCACGAGACCCGAGGAAAACTTCGGCCCATAAATTCCTCTCTAACATAGCCGAATAGCATTTTTGTTTCTCCGGCTCATCAAAACCAAAATCTAACGTGAGCATCGCGTCCAGTGACCCCAAACTAGCTAGGAGCACACTGTCGCGGCTTCGCAAACAGCCCCAAATGCTAAAACGAGCATCTTTTAACTTAAAACCTAGTTTTTAATACAACTTTAAATCCATTCATCAAAAACCAAAAAGTTATATATCAAAGTGTCTCTGGATAGTGCCAGGACCCCAGGGCTCACCTCATTTTCAGTCCAAAACTGATGGATCAACCAGATCCAAGTTCCTTGCTCTCTAACACTTTGACAATGCACCACACACACATCCACTCAGACCCAATTTGATCTGGAGTGAGCACTGAGCTCAGAGGATGATTTAAAACAACTTTTATATTTTAATCGAAATCTAATTCCCAACTTTTATTCTTTGTGACATTTAATCAAACACCTTATGTGCATAATCTAAACTAAACAAGTAACCGAGTTTTCCCGAGCTTGTTCTCAATAGGGACACCATCTGGGACTTCTTAAGATGAAAAGGAAGCTAGCATACAAGGTTTAGAGATTACCTGAGTGGTTAGCCGGCGACCAAAGGCGGCGGCGACGAACCCCGGCCATGCTTGGTGGAGCTCGGGCAAACCAGTCATGGTGAAATCCAGAAGAGAAACCTCACGTTAGGATTCACATGCAAGTGCATGAGAGGCTTCACCGAGGTCTAGGGATCATACCTGAGCCGTTCACTCACTTGACGGAGCTCCGGCAATCGCCGGAGATCAAATTCCAAACCTTAGTGATTTCCGGCCACCATTAATGGCGGAATCCAGCCGGCGATCCCCGGGCCGGCGCAAGATGGACCAACTTGCTCCTCTTGGTCCCCCGGTGCTTGCTGGGAGGTTGGCCGGTGGCTCGGGTGCACGGCGGCGCCGGACGGCGAGGTACGGCCGCGGTGCATTATTGGCCGGTTCTAGGGCTTCCTCGTACCGCAAGGATCCTCGACCGATCGATTTGCAACTTTGGGAGCACCATGCAGTCACCGAGAAGACCAAGATCAACGGTCTTGATCTTTATTTTGTCGGTTGGATGAAGCCCGGGATCATCCTCGGCCGAAACAAATAATTCCGGCAATAATTTGCTCCCGCCGGCGGCCGTGGTGACGGCAACGGCTCGGACTTCACAAGGAGGATGCACTCGGCATAAGGATAAGGTTGGTAGGGCCTATGGGTCTTTTTAAATAATTAAGTTCCAATATCTAACCTCGCCGGAGAAGAAGAAGAAGAAGGAGGGTCCTCCCGCGGCGGCGCACGGCGGTGCTGAGCGCCGGAATCACTTCGGCTGGGTTGCGACTATCACAGAGAAGTCCTCAGTTGGAGTTTAGTCCAACCAAACTCTCTCTTGATGCATTCCCTCACCAACAACCCGAAATTACTAAGGTTGTTCATATCCTTCATGGCTTCCCCGGCGACGGCACGGCGGCGGCCGGTGCGCGGCTAGCGAGGAGTGCGGCAGAGAGGAGGAGGGGTTGTTGCACAGGCGGCTAGGGCAGGGTGCTACGAGGCTGAGGGTATAGGGTTTGTGGAAACCCTAGCTCGGGAATGTGCACTTATATAGATATGATGCAACTTGCAATTTGCCCCTCCAATTCATTGTATTCAGATCCCAAACCCTCACAGCACTTTGTTTCACAGATAAGTCCCTCTCCAAGCCGTGGCACGCAATCCGAGGCAAGAAATCTAGGGACCATTATGCAAAAAGCCGTATTTTCGCCGTATTTCACGCTTTTTGAGGCGTTCCGGTCGTCGAAATGAAAAATGGACTTCGCCATGACGTCCGGCTCGACGAGACCTATCAGGTAGCCATTTTGGTTCGCTAAAATTTAGCTCCAAATTTTTAAATTCCATCTTATACTGTAAATTATACAGTTCGGCACGCTTTACGATGCTTTAGGGTCGTCAAACGGAAATTCCGTCAGCGCCATTGCGTCCAAAACGATGAAACCGTTCAAAACGACTACCTGGATCATTATGTTCGGATTCCGGACAGTGAATTAGTCACGTTGCATCCGTCGGGGTTTCGAAAACTAGGGTTACTGTTCACCTACAGTAACAACTTAATTTACACTGTGCACAGAGCACTGTTACATTGGTCGCGGTTATTTGTTCACTTCTTCATCGATTTCTGGAAGATCCGACCGTCGGATCGAAAAGTGCTGAATATGAATCTCGTTCAGTTCGACGAGACGATCGCAACGGTCAATTCGGATTTCCAAGATCATGTCCGGATTAGAAAATAGCCTTTTTGCCTCGTAAATCGTGCAACCTGCACACTGGCGATTGACCATATAGGCCAACAGGGGTCTTTTGAATTTAAAACCAGATCAAAATTCACTTTAGACTATTATTAAAAATAAGATATTTCGAGTTTCTACATCACTTACAACTTAAAAGAAGTTTCGTCCCTGAAACTTACAACTTAAAAAAAAGTTTTATTCCCAGAGCTTACAACTAGAGTCATACCCTAGGGAATGCTCATATAGTTTATTCGAGGGCCACGAAATCAGTCGTAAGGTATCGACAACTCTAAGGCTACTAATTTAGACCCAATCTGATACTCCCCATTACAGGGCAGAGTATTCCTTCAGTTCTTTCGACAGTACGTTGTCTGCAGCCAACGTGCTTACCAAAAGAACAGCGAAATACCATAGATCTGTCGCCAACAACTAGTTGGGGATGCAACCCCATCAGAAGGTACATCTACCTCCCAACACAATCTCAGTGCCTAAAGGCATAACCTTTATCAAGAATCACTACCACCTCGTGGTCACAACATCACCATGACTAACACATAGGCGAGTCCACGTCGGTCCACAAATTTGTGCAAAAGGTGGGGCCAATTTGAATCCGTCCCAAAACAGGGTTACCATCGGGCCCATAGGCCATTGAATTATGACACGGGGACACTGAAGGATCAACAACTTGTTCAGCCTCTAAGCAAACTGTGAGGCTAGTGCCAATAATAGCAGTCATCTACTGCTGTGCCATCAGCTGGACGATTACGACAAGAACAGTGATTTAACCTTTAACCACTGTAACTGATCCGAGCACTCTGGCTCCATTGAAACATCAAACCCACAGTCGAAACCATGACCGCGGCTAACCCTGCACTAACACGATCCCAAAAATCAGAGTGCGTACGACTAATACCAAAACAACGAGACTCAACTATGTGAAACACACCTGAGCTCCAAACCACTATGCCAATACCCTGCGCTCCTCTCGTGAACACAAGTTCATCCTAGGGTTCGTTTCTAACCAAATACCTAGGTATCGTGTACCTATGCTCTGATACCATCTAATCTGTCACACCCCGAGTTTTGAAAAGCAGGCTAATTTTTTTTTTTTTTTTTTTTTTTTTTAAATCAGAGTTCGCAAACCGGGCGTAACAGACCGCCACATGTATAGTAAATTCCTGCCCAACTGGACAGAGCCTTTCCTATACATGCACGGCTAATCATAATCAGTCCATATCAGAGTAGTCTAAACTACGCATGCAAAACTAGTCAATTTATAATAATTAAACTGAAATGCGGAAAAATGAAATATACTGACTACAAAGGGGTCGATACTATCGCAATCGTCTCACCAACGTGTCCGACATCCCAACACCCGCTCGACCTGAAAACAGTCACCCAGAGGGTGTGAGACACACCGGAGTGTATCCCAGTGGGCACGACGTGCCGAGAAATAGCTAATCGTACCTACTGGGTACTAAAATCTGCGGATAGTAATAGATCAAGGGGTAAAGCTGAATATGAATATTCAAGTAATAACCGGTACTGAAATAAGGATACAGAGTAACTGTATAGGCAGGCATCAAATAAAAGCTGGTATGTGAACAAATTGGCATGAAGCATAATCAAGTGACTAGTACATAATGAGTACTACAAATTATGCTAATCAAACTATCACTGACAAATCTGAAAATCCTGTAAACGAAATCCACAAGAGATAATAAGCGAATCTATCATGATCATACTACTGTGCATATACAGGTACGGAAAATACCAGAATCAATCAAATATAATAGAGCAGGAGTAGGTACTGAAAAGTATGCTAGCACATGGAAATATAAAATCTATGCATCAATCCACAAGAATATCAAGTACCCAATCAATGCCATTATTGGTCACGAGGACCTCAGGCTCATACCACTATCTTGCACCTATCAACTGACATAACCCCGCACCATAAGTGCTATCTGGGGCTCACGTGTCCTTCCTCTAGACCACTTTACCGGTAAAGAACACTGTGACGGTGGCCAAACCGTCAGTGTACGTGACGTACAGCGGTGCGTGGCGATCAATCATGCTATGCTCAAGCTCGCGGTCCAACGACCGGGTAGTCGGCAACAAGCCGGGAATAATCCCAACAGGGATGCAGGTATCTGTGTATCAATCATATCTCACGTCATGCAATCTGGAATACAAGAAGTATGTATATCTGAGCAAAATCCCGACAGGGATGCATATGTCTGTATATCAATCATATCTCGTGTCATGCAGTCTGGAATACAAGAAATATGTATATCTGATCAAAATCCCGATAGGGATGCATATGTCTGTATATCAATCATAGGTCCTATCATGCATATCTGAAATATGGAAGCAAGTATAACAAGTGACAGGAATCAACAAGCATGATCATATCATGAAAATCTACGTATCAAGATATAAAGCTGACGAGCAGGTATACATGATATGTCTAAGGAGATCAAAGTCTATCAGAAAGATCATATGGCATAAGATCAAATCATCGGGACTAAACAAAAACAGGTGTCCGACTGGACTAAAGCAACCAGAGGGCCGAAAAGATAAAGCCGGACCGAAGATAACCCACCTGTCGTTGCAGGCGAACTTCGACTCCAACTGAACGCTCGAATACTCTGCCAACCTAAGTCAAGATTATGATCAGGGAACAACTCAAACATACCCTCCCGACAAAACTATAATACTCTGTTGATTACACGAATTCGCACCGTAATTCGTAAAACCGACATTTTGCCGTTTTACG
>CM055068.1:47143490-47200757 GCA_029204045.2 Tillandsia leiboldiana | reverse complement strand
AGGGCCGAAAGATAAAGCCCGGACCGAAGATAACCCACCTGTCGTTTGCAGGCGAACTTCGACTCCAACTGAACGCTCGAATACTCTGCCAACCTAAGTCAAGATTATGATCAGGGAACAACTCAACATACTCATCCCGACAAAACTATAATACTCTGTTGATTACACGAATTCGCACCGTAATTCGTAAACCGACAATTTTGCCGTTTTACGAAACAAGATCCGTTTCCCGCTCAACTAGAGTCAACGGAACTTTAACAAAAGCTTAGAGGGTGCATAAATACTGTCTAAAGACAGCCATCACATTACATTTGCAACTTAATCCATAGTTTTCCTTAAAATCGCATAATTACCCCAATTTGAACACTGTTTTGACCCGTTATTCCAAACCAGGAATCCAAAGACAACACCGTAAATTTCAGCGTGTCCGTTACGACAAGACGAAGCTCGTGCTCACCATTTGGAAGCAGCACGAGACCCGAGGAAAACTTCGGCCCATAAAATTCCTCTCTAACATAGCCGAATAGCATTTTTGTTCTCCGGCTCATCAAAACCAAAATCTAACGTGAGCATCGCGTCCAGTGACCCCAAACTAGCTAGGAGCACACTGTCGCGGCTTCGCAAACAGCCCCAAATGCTAAAACGAGCATCTTTTAACTTAAAACCTAGTTTTTAATACAACTTTAAATCCATTCATCAAAAACCAAAAAGTTATATATCAAAGTGTCTCTGGATAGTGCCAGGACCCCAGGGCTCACCTCATTTTCAGTCCAAAACTGATGGATCAACCAGATCCAAGTTCCTTGCTCTCTAACACTTTGACAATGCACCACACACACATCCACTCAGACCCAATTTGATCTGGAGTGAGCACTGAGCTCAGAGGATGATTTAAAACAACTTTTATATTTTAATCGAAATCTAATTCCCAACTTTTATTCTTTGTGACATTTAATCAAACACCTTATGTGCATAATCTAAACTAAACAAGTAACCGAGTTTTCCCGAGCTTGTTCTCAATAGGGACACCATCTGGGACTTCTTAAGATGAAAAGGAAGCTAGCATACAAGGTTTAGAGATTACCTGAGTGGTTAGCCGGCGACCAAAGGCGGCGGCGACGAACCCCGGCCATGCTTGGTGGAGCTCGGGCAAACCAGTCATGGTGAAATCCAGAAGAGAAAACCTCACGTTAGGATTCACATGCAAGTGCATGAGAGGCTTCACCGAGGTCTAGGGATCATACCTGAGCCGTTCACTCACTTGACGGAGCTCCGGCAATCGCCGGAGATCAAATTCCAAACCTTAGTGATTTCCGGCCACCATTAATGGCGGAATCCAGCCGGCGATCCCGGGCCGGCGCAAGATGGACCAACTTGCTCCTCTTGGTCCCCCGGTGCTTGCTGGGAGGTTGGCCGGTGGCTCGGGTGCACGGCGGCGCCGGACGGCGAGGTACGGCCGCGGTGCATTATTGGCCGGTTCTAGGGCTTCCTCGTACCGCAAGGATCCTCGACCGATCGATTTGCAACTTTGGGAGCACCATGCAGTCACCGAGAAGACCAAGATCAACGGTCTTGATCTTTATTTTGTCGGTTGGATGAAGCCCGGGATCATCCTCGCCGAAACAAATAATTCCGGCAATAATTTGCTCCCGCCGGCGGCCGTGGTGACGGCAACGGCTCGGACTTCACAAGGAGGATGCACTCGGCATAAGGATAAGGTTGGTAGGGCCTATGGGTCTTTTTAAATAATTAAGTTCCAATATCTAACCTCGCCGGAGAAGAAGAAGAAGAAGGAGGGTCCTCCCGCGGCGGCGCACGGCGGTGCTGAGCGCCGGAATCACTTCGGCTGGGTTGCGACTTCACAGAGAAGTCCTCAGTTGGAGTTTAGTCCAACCAAACTCTCTCTTGATGCATTCCCTCACCAACAACCCGAAATTACTAAGGTTGTTCATATCCTTCATGGCTTCCCCGGCGACGGCACGGCGGCGGCCGGTGCGCGGCTAGCGAGGAGTGCGGCAGAGAGGAGGAGGGGTTGTTGCACAGGCGGCTAGGGCAGGGTGCTACGAGGCTGAGGGTATAGGGTTTGTGGAAACCCTAGCTCGGGAATGTGCACTTATATAGATATGATGCAACTTGCAATTTGCCCCCTCCAATTCATTGTATTCAGATCCCAAACCCTCACAGCACTTTTGTTTCACAGATAAGTCCCTCTCCAAGCCGTGGCACGCAATCCGAGGCAAGAAATCTAGGGACCATTATGCAAAAAGCCGTATTTTCGCCGTATTTCACGCTTTTTGAGGCGTTCCGGTCGTCGAAATGAAAAATGGACTTCGCCATGACGTCCGGCTCGACGAGACCTATCAGGTAGCCATTTTGGTTCGCTAAAATTTAGCTCCAAAATTTTTAAATTCCATCTTATACTGTAAATTATACAGTTCGGCACGCTTTACGATGCTTTAGGGTCGTCAAACGGAAATTCCGTCAGCGCCATTGCGTCCAAAACGATGAAACCGTTCAAAACGACTACCTGGATCATTATGTTCGGATTCCGGACAGTGAATTAGTCAACGTTGCATCCGTCGGGGTTTCGAAAACTAGGGTTACTGTTCACCTACAGTAACAACTTAATTTACACTGTGCACAGAGCACTGTTACATTGGTCGCGGTTATTTGTTCACTTCTTCATCGATTTCTGGAAGATCCGACCGTCGGATCGAAAAGTGCTGAATATGAATCTCGTTCAGTTCGACGAGACGATCGCAACGGTCAATTCGGATTTCCAAGATCATGTCCGGATTAGAAAATAGCCTTTTTGCCTCGTAAATCGTGCAACCTGCACACTGGCGATTGACCATATAGGCCAACAGGGGTCTTTTGAATTTAAAACCAGATCAAAATTCACTTTTAGACTATTTATTAAAAATAAGATATTTCGAGTTTCTACATCACTTACAACTTAAAAGAAGTTTCGTCCCTGAAACTTACAACTTAAAAAAAAGTTTTATTCCCAGAGCTTACAACTAGAGTCATACCCTAGGGAATGCTCATATAGTTTATTCGAGGGCCACGAAATCAGTCGTAAGGTATCGACAACTCTAAGGCTACTAATTTAGACCCAATCTGATACTCCCCATTACAGGGCAGAGTATTCCTTCAGTTCTTTCGACAGTACGTTGTCTGCAGCCAACGTGCTTACCAAAAGAACAGCGAAATACCATAGATCTGTCGCCAACAACTAGTTGGGGATGCAACCCCCATCAGAAGGTACATCTACCTCCCAACACAATCTCAGTGCTAAAGGCATAACCTTTATCAAGAATCACTACCACCTCGTGGTCACAAACATCACCATGACTAACACATAGGCGAGTCCACGTCGGTCCACAAAATTTGTGCAAAAGGTGGGGCCAATTTGAATCCGTCCCAAAACAGGGTTACCATCGGGCCCATAGGCCATTGAATTATGACACGGGGACACTGAAGGATCAACAACTTGTTCAGCCTCTAAGCAAACTGTGAGGCTAGTGCAATAATAGCAGTCATCTACTGCTGTGCCATCAGCTGGACGATTACGACAAGAACAGTGATTTAACCTTTAACCACTGTAACTGATCCGAGCACTCTGGCTCCATTGAAACATCAAACCCACAGTCGAAACCATGACCGCGGCTAACCCTGCACTAACAACGATCCCAAAAATCAGAGTGCGTACGACTAATAACCAAAACAACGAGACTCAACTATGTGAAACACACCTGAGCTCCAAACCACTATGCCAATACCCTGCGCTCTCTCGTGAACACAAGTCATCCTAGGGTTCGTTTCTAACCAAATACCTAGGTATCGTGTACCTATGCTCTGATACCATCTAATCTGTCACACCCCGAGTTTTGAAAAGCAGGCTAATTTTTTTTTTTTTTTTTTTTTTTTTTTAAATCAGAGTTCGCAAACCGGGCGTAACAGACCGCCACATGTATAGTAAATTTCCTGCCCAACTGGACAGAGCCTTTCCTATACATGCACGGCTAATCATAATCAGTCCATATCAGAGTAGTCTAAACTACGCATGCAAAACTAGTCAATTTATAATAATTAAACTGAAATGCGAAAAAATGAAATATACTGACTACAAAGGGGTCGATACTATCGCAATCGTCTCACCAACGTGTCCCGACATCCCAACACCCGCTCGACCTGAAAAACAGTCACCCAAGGGTGTGAGACACACCGGAGTGTATCCCAGTGGGCACGACGTGCCGAGAAATAGCTAATCGTACCTACTGGGTACTAAAATCTGCGGATAGTAATAGATCAAGGGGTAAAGCTGAATATGAATATTCAAGTAATAACCGGTACTGAAATAAGGATACAGAGTAACTGTATAGGCAGGCATCAAATAAAAGCTGGTATGTGAAACAAATTGGCATGAAGCATAATCAAGTGACTAGACATAATGAGTACTACAAATTATGCTAATCAAACTATCACTGACAAATCTGAAAATCCTGTAAACGAAATCCACAAGAGATAATAAGCGAATCTATCATGATCATACTACTGTGCATATACAGGTACGGAAAATACCAGAATCAATCAAATATAATAGAGCAGGAGTAGGTACTGAAAAGTATGCTAGCACATGGAAATATAAAATCTATGCATCAATCACAAGAATATCAAGTACCCAATCAATGCCATTATTGGTCACGAGGACCTCAGGCTCATACCACTATCTTGCACCTATCAACTGACATAACCCCGCACCCATAAGTGCTATCTGGGGCTCACGTGTCCTTCCTCTAGACCACTTTACCGGTAAAGAACACTGTGACGGTGGCCAAACCGTCAGTGTACGTGACGTACAGCGGTGCGTGGCGATCAATCATGCTATGCTCAAGCTCGCGGTCCAACGACCGGGTAGTCGGCAACAAGCCGGGAATAATCCCAACAGGGATGCAGGTATCTGTGTATCAATCATATCTCACGTCATGCAATCTGGAATACAAGAAGTATGTATATCTGAGCAAAATCCCGACAGGGATGCATATGTCTGTATATCAATCATATCTCGTGTCATGCAGTCTGGAATACAAGAAATATGTATATCTGATCAAAATCCCGATAGGGATGCATATGTCTGTATATCAATCATAGGTCTATCATGCATATCTGAAATATGGAAGCAAGTATAACAAGTGACAGGAATCAACAAGCATGATCATATCATGAAAATCTACGTATCAAGATATAAAAGCTGACGAGCAGGTATACATGACATGTCTAAGGAGATCAAAGTCTATCAGAAAGATCATATGGCATATAGATCAAATCATCGGGACTAAACAAAAACAGGTGTCCGACTGGACTAAAGCAACCAGAGGGCCGAAAAGATAAAGCCCGGACCGAAGATAACCCACCTGTCGTTTGCAGGCGAACTTCGACTCCAACTGAACGCTCGAATACTCTGCCAACCTAAGTCAAGATTATGATCAGGGAACAACTCAAACATACTCATCCCGACAAAACTATAATACTCTGTTGATTACACGAATTCGCACCGTAATTCGTAAAACCGACAATTTTGCCGTTTTACGAAACAAGATCCGTTTCCCGCTCAACTAGAGTCAACGGAACTTTAACAAAAAGCTTAGAGGGTGCATAAATACTGTCTAAAGACAGCCAGCACATTACATTTGCAACTTAATCCATAGTTTTCCTTAAAATCGCATAATTACCCCAATTTGAACACTGTTTTGACCCGTTCTTCCAAACCAGGAATCCAAAGACAGCACCGTAAATTTCAGCGTGTCCGTTACGACAAGATGAAGCTCGTGCTCACCATTTGGAAGCAGCACGAGACCCGAGGAAAACTTCGGCCCATAAAATTCCTCTCTAACATAGCCGAATAGCATTTTTGTTTCTCCGGCTCATCAAAACAAAAATCTAACGTGAGCATCGCGTCCAGTGACCCCAAACTAGCTAGGAGCACATTGTCGCGGCTTCGCAAACAGCCCCAAATGCTAAAACGAGCATCTTTTAACTTAAAACCTAGTTTTTAATACAACTTTAAATCCATTCATCAAAAACCAAAAAGTTATATATCAAAGTGTCTCTGGACAGTGCCAGGACCCCAGGGCTCACCTCATTTTCAGTCCAAAACTGATGGATCAACCAGATCCAAGTTCCTTGCTCTCTAACACTTTGACAATGCACCACACACACATCCACTCAGACCCAATTTGATCTGGAGTGAGCACTGAGCTCAGAGGATGATTTAAAACAACTTTTAAATTTTAATCGAAATCTAATTCCCAACTTTTATTCTTTGTGACATTTAATCAAACACCTTATGTGCATAATCTAAACTAAACAAGTAACCGAGTTTTCCCGAGCTTGTTCTCAATAGGGACACCATCTGGGACTTCTTAAGATGAAAAAGAAGCTAGCATACAAGGTTTAGAGATTACCTGAGTGGTTAGCCGGCGACCAAAGGCAGCGGCGACGAACCCCGGCCATGCTTGGCGGAGCTCGGGCAAACCAGTCATGGTGAAATCCAGAAGAGAAAACCTCACGTTAGGATTCACATGCAAGTGCATGAGAGGCTTCACCGAGGTCTAGGGATCATACCTGAGCCGTTCACTCACTTGACGGAGCTCCGGCAATCGCCGGAGATCAAATTCCAAACCTTAGTGATTTCCGGCCACCATTAATGGCGGAATCCAGCCGGCGATCCCCGGGCCGGCGCAAGATGGACCAACTTGCTCCTCTTGGTCCCCCGGTGCTTGCTGGGAGGTTGGCCGGTGGCTCGGGTGCACGGCGGCGCCGGACGGCGAGGTACGGCCGCGGTGCATTATTGGCCGGTTCTAGGGCTTCCTCGTACCGCAAGGATCCTCGACCGATCGATTTGCAACTTTGGGAGCACCATGCAGTCACCGAGAAGACCAAGATCAACGGTCTTGATCTTTATTTTGTCGGTTGGATGAAGCCCGGGATCATCCTCGGCCGAAACAAATAATTCCGGCAATAATTTGCTCCCGCCGGCGGCCGGGGTGACGGCAACGGCTCGGACTTCACAAGGAGGATGCACTCGGCATAAGGATAAGGTTGGTAGGGCCTATGGGTCTTTTTAAATAATTAAGTTCCAATATCTAACCTCGCCGGAGAAGAAGAAGAAGAAGGAGGGTCCTCCCGCGGCGGCGCACGGCGGTGCTGAGCGCCGGAATCACTTCGGCTGGGTTGCGACTTCACAGAGAAGTCCTCAGTTGGAGTTTAGTCCAACCAAACTCTCTCTTGATGCATTCCCTCACCAACAACCCGAAATTACTAAGGTTGTTCATATCCTTCATGGCTTCCCCGGCGACGGCACGGCGGCGGCCGGTGCGCGGCTAGCGAGGAGTGCGGCAGAGAGGAGGAGGGGTTGTTGCACAGGCGGCTAGGGCAGGGTGCTACGAGGCTGAGGGTATAGGGTTTGTGGAAACCCTAGCTCGGGAATATGCACTTATATAGATATGATGCAACTTGCAATTTGCCCCCTCCAATTCATTGTATTCAGATCCCAAACCCTCACAGCACTTTTGTTTCACAGATAAGTCCCTCTCCAAGCCGTGGCACGCAATCCGAGGCAAGAAATCTAGGGACCATTGTGCAAAAAGCCGTATTTTCGCCGTATTTCACGCTTTTTGAGGCGTTTCGGTCGTCGAAATAAAAAATGGACTTCGCCATGACGTCCGGCTCGACGAGACCTATCAGGTAGCGATTTTGGTTCGCTAAAATTTAGCTCCAAAATTTTTAAATTCCATCTTATCTGTAAATTATACAGTTCGGCATGTTTTACGATGCTTTAGGGTCGTCAAACGGAAATTCCGTCAGCGCCATTGCGTCCAAAACGATGAAACCGTTCAAAATGACTACCTGGATCATTATGTTCGAATTCCGAATAGTGAATTAGTCAACGTTGCATCCGTCGGGTTCCGAAAACTAGGGTTACTGTTCACCTACAGTAACAACTTAATTTACACTGTGCACATAGCACTGTTATATTGATCGCGGTTATTTGTTCGTTTCTTCATCGATTTCTGGAAGATCCGATCGTCGGATCGAAAAGTGCTGAATATGAATCTCGTTCAGTTCGACGAGACGATCGTAACGGTCAATTCGGATTTCCAAGATCATATCCGGATTAGAAAATAGCCTTTTTGCCTCGTAAATCGTGCAACCTGCATACTGGCGATTGACCATATAGGTCAACAGGGGTCTTTTGAATTCAAAACCAGATCAAAATTCACTTTTAGACTATTTATTAAAAATAAGATATTTCGAGTTTCTACATCACCCTTTTAGGATTCGCAGAAAAGGTCCAGACCTTACCCTTATGATCCCGTATTCACAGTCAAGATCCAATCCTTCCCATCAAGGTCCGGACAGTAAAGCCCTCTCAACTTAGATTTTTTTCGTGAAAATTTTTTAAATTTTGCTTCTTGAAATTTCAACACTCTTCTAATTATTTCGAAACCCTCGGAACCCAATTTGGACTCGTTCACAGTCATCTCTTGACTATTTTCAATATATTGGTCAAAATCTAATATTTTTTTATTTCGTTTTCGCGCCGAATCCGTGCTGAAAACATTCTAATTAGTTTGAATAGAAATAGTCCTTCAAGTCAGTTTTTATCAGAATTTTATCATTTGCAAAAGTCCAAATCATTATAACTATACTATATAATTTATATACAAAATAGTGATGGAATGTAAGTGTTGGATTAAATGCTATAATTTAAAATTTTAAGATGCTTATAAAAAAAAAAAATTAAAATACAAAAATAAATATTTTATGAAGAGAATTTTTTGTATTTTAGCCTTTCAAATATTATTGGCCTAATTTTCATGGTTAATTTTGCTAATGAGTGATAGTGTAAAGGATTTGAATAGACCACTTACATGTCCTTGGTGTGAGTTTAATTTGTCCTTTTCTAAAAAGTTATCAATGCAATTAAATAGAGATCCCAGTAATTAAAATATTGACCTATATATATGTTGTAGTCATAATCCAAACTTAATTAGGAATCAACTACAAATTTTATTAGAGAAAGACTCAAATTGTATTTAAAGTTCCAACAATAAATATTGTACGTAGTTAGGTGCATGATAACTAAACCGGAGTTTTATAGCAAATTTATTATTAGAAATATAATAAAGTATCATTTTTTTCGTTCCCAATGTTATTTTATTTTAGTATTTTTTATTTTGAATTATAGAATTGGTACTAGTCAAAATTTCTTCCAATAAATAACATCAGAGCAAATATGGTTTCCAATATGTGGAAAAAATAACTTATTTTGTATGAAATTTTTCTTAGTATGGTTATAAATAAAGAGTTTGATTTTTTATTTTTTAAAAAATATTTTTATTTATAATTTGATAGGACATTATATTTTATCTACAAAGTAATTTATCATATTTTAAAAAATTAACTTGAAACTTGTATATCCCTTTAATTTATTAAAAAAATTTGTATAATTTATTGATGAGAAATATAATCAAATATTTAAAATATAATATTATATATGTTCAAACTTTCAAATTATATATATTTTTGAAAAGTATATAAATCATTGGATAGGTTAAATATGTGTTCTTTGGAACTCATATATAGCAAAATTTGTGAAGAAGCAAAAATTAATGTGAAGACCGACCTGCTAGCAATAATAATTTGTTGAACTTAAATCACCGGTTCAAAATGATTAAGTTCGATTATTATTACTAACGTGTGTGACCTTATATTTTTAATCAGAACACATTTTCATCCGATGTGGGACTATTGGAGCGTTATAGACTCCTTCCGTTTAAATTCTGACGTACTCGTCAAGTCCAAATCAGATCATAGACACAGAACATGTTAGAATTATCAGGCGATATAAAATTCTAGAGGTGACTCTTACGGATTCAAAATGTGGCTCTCCCACCAAACCCGTGGTGTAGCATTTTGTCCCGTATAACAGTTAGTTCTCACATTTCTGGCTGGTATTCGTCTCTGATGTCATTTGTGACGACCCGACTCGATAACAATAATAATTTGTTGGATCCAAACCACAACCCAAAATGCTTAAATCCAATTATTATTACTAGCTTGCATGATCTCATATATCCAATCTCATCCGATGTAGAACTATTGAGGTGTTACAAATTTCTCCCATTTACAGAACATATCAGAATTATCTGAGAATGTGAGATTCTAGAGGTGACTCATACGGGTTCAAGAGGTGGCCCCTACTAAATCCGTGGTGTAGTATTTTGTCCCGTATAGCATTTAGCTCTTACACTTCCGATTGATATTTGTGTCTGATACTATTTATGACCACCAATAGCAATAATAACTCGTTGAACTCAGACCACCTGCCCGATTATTATTACTAGCGTATGTGGTTTTATATATTTAATCAGAACACATTTTTCATCGATGTAGAATTATTGAGGTGTTACAATCAAACTCCTTATTTATAGCTATACTATAAAATTTTTATACAGAATAAATTATTTCATCATTTAAATATGGCTAGAAAGTTTTCTAATAAATGGTAGGATGAAACGGTATAAAATTTACAATTATTTTGAATTTACAAATTAATATCAGTTTTCTTTTCTAATTGCACAATTTTTATAGTAGTTCCCAAAGAATTAGATTTTTGCCTATTACATCCTCCACAAGCCCATGACCAAAAAAACACCCCTTTTATTGTGTTACATTTCAAATATTGTGATAAAATTAAAAGACCAAACTAAAAAGGAAACCGAACCAAATTAAATAAGACTATTTGATTATTTTCATTCAGTTTGATTTTAATATTTATTAAAATTTAATTTATAATATTTTTTTTTGATTTGAACATATTTTTTAACGGAATTGAACTGAAAACCGAATAGTAATATTTTCTACACTTTTTTATCTAAACTATTTATTAAAATATTATATTTATGATCAAATCTGGATTATATGTTCATAATTAAATTTTTGTGTGTGATTTCATAATAATTCAATTTTGAATCTTAAATTAATAATTAATTCATAAAACAATAAAAAAAAATTTAAAAATTAATTGCAAAACCAAACCAAACGGGATCAAATCAAATTAATTTGGTTTGGTTTAATTGGCTTAGTTCTGAACATAAATCAGTTCAATTCGCTTGTAGATTTTTTCAAACTAAAAATTTAGTTCAATTTAATATTTACTTAAAAATTAAACCAATTACATGCACAGTGAGTAGTAAAATGTATCTGGAAAGAGAGTCTCAACTAATTGCTAGTAAGGAAGCCTATTATGTGATAATCAAACTACATAATTTATATTCAATTAATTATTTTTTTTTTAAAAAAAAATAATATATATATATAGAGCAATGCTACATGTACACCCCGAAGGGGTGTACATCATACACCTCCACCATTTTAATGGTGGCGATATTTTTTACGGGTCACATCAAGTGACCCATCATCACACCCCCACCCTTGGATGGGTGGGGTGTATGATGTACACCCCGAAAGGGGTGTACACATAGCATTTTCCATATATATATATATATATATATATATATATATATATATATATATATATATATAATAAAAAAATATTAATAAAAAATTAAACTATAATAGGATGGGTAAAATATAAGGTAAATGCTAACTTGTACATTCAATTTTAGATGTACATTTTATACCCTATTTATTTTATGATAAGATAAATTTTATTTATTATTTTAAAATAATAAATAAAAAAGCTCTTATCTTTAAAGGGCATTGCTACCTGTACATCCCTTGGGGGTGTACATCTTACACCCCATCTCATTCTGGAATGGAATAAATTTTATCCGTCACATTCACCCCACTTCAGAATGAGGTGAGATGTAAGATGTACATCCCTAAAAAGATGTATATTTAGTTTTTTCATTTTAAATGAATGAAATATAAAATTTATATCTAATTTTGAATGTAAAGGTCGCAGAGCTATATAATGAGGTTGGTTAAAGTGACCATCACATTTTAGATTCTACTGCGCATGCCGCTTCAGTCAATGACGAAAAGACACTTAATTGATTGATGTTGTGGATGAAATAAGTGTGGGTATGGACAATGATGGTCCAACCTACAACGTGTTGGAAATTAGTCCAATATAATGGCCGCGGCTGGTGACAAAACTAAAATTTAATTTTGTGGGACAAAATATATTTAAATAAAAATTTTAATGTATTATTAATTTTTTTAAAAAAATTATTAATTAAATAATTAATATAAAAATATTAATTTTTTTTTAATTTAAAGATGTTTAATTTTTAATTATTTTATTTATATTATTTTATTCAAATAACTAAAAATTTTACTAAATATAATTCTAATTCAATTAGATCAATGACTTTAACTAAAAGATCTATTCAATTTAGTATAATATTTTATTTAGTTAAATAAAATAGCTCATAAAAAATAATTAAAAATTTAAAAAATATGAAATAAAAAATTTGGAGTTAAGATATATATTTCAAATAACTTTACGAGACTCTTAATATATTTTTACCTATTTAAAATATATATAAATAAAAAAAAAAAATTTATGTTGACAAAAAAAATTATTAAATAAATATTAAAAAATTAAAAAAGTTATTATTATCTAAAAGAAGGGAAGAGATAAATTAGTATTAATAATTATTGAGTGAGGAGGCATTGCCAGCCTTAATATTCACTGCTAGTGGGGCAAATTCAAAGTGCCACGTGCCCACGCTTGATTGGATGCATCTGGGTAAAAAACATATTGCATACATTTCAAAATTTTACTTGTACTGATTCATTTTTAAATTTATTTAATTTTAGTAAGTGAATAGTACTTTAACTTAAAATTTTGAATGTATAGTTTATCAATACAAATGAGTACACTTTATATAATTTTTCTAACTATCGTCTCATACAAAAAAAGTGATTAATTACTAAGAAACATTAGAGTTAAATCAACTGCAACTTAACTTTTACAATCCATTTCCAAACATATTCACACGATCTTTAAATATTTAAATATATATTAGTCATCTCTCCAAAATGGTACTTAATACGAATTTTTCATTCTTACAAAAGGGTATTCTCTTAAATCGACACCTCATCTGAGGTGGAAGGTTATGTAAGTGCAATAACAATAATAGATTAAAAGTTTAAAATAAATTTTTAATAGGTATGTTGGAAAATTCGGTACTGGTCCCGATATCAGATTATGTGGATCCGTAATTCACTTCGGTATCGTCTAGAGTTAAGATTCTACAATAAAAACGTCAAATCAAATTTTTTACCAAATTTTTTATCTCAACAAAACTGAAATCAACATAACCACAAAAAAAAAAACCCAAATAAGATTTATTAATCAAGAAAAGAATTACGCCGACTTTTTTTTTTTCTTCTGCAATAGATAGATTCAACCTGAGCCCTCCTTCTGAATCTCTCTCACCCTTCTCTCATCTTTTATAAACCTAGAAGATTATGGGTATGGCTAAATCCTAACTCCCACCACCTTTATGGGTGTTATCACCACCATATGGGTGTGGCTAAATCCTAACCCCCACCACCTCTATGGATGTAACTATTACTATATGGGTGTAACTATCACTATATGGGTGTGGTTAAATTCTAGCCCCCACCATCTCCAATAGGTGTTACCACCACCGTAGGTATGAATACCACCGTCAAATATAGCACATATACTATTAAATAAAATTTTATTCTAATTAATATTTAATTCTTAACAAACTTATTCCTTTTAATTAAGATTTAAATATTAATTTTAATCCAACTAGAATTTAATTACAAATCTAATCAAATTCTAACCAGATGCAACAAGATGCAACGACAAAAAATAATAATTTACACTTATTTGATTTAGATAGTAAAAAATAGAATATATGAAGCTACAACTGTAATGTAAAAGACTAACAACACAAAATATAGCTATTAGGCCTCTATCAATATAGATGCACAATTATATTTGTCATGTTAAACTAAAGAGTGGTGCTACCTGTACACCCCTCGTGTGATGGGTGAATGTCACCCCACCCCACGATGGGGTGGGGTGTAACCTGTACACCCCTTGGGGGTGTACAGATAGTTATTCCCTAAACTAAACTATGTCCAAGCATAAAGTTCTAGGAAATGAATTACTCATGTTATTTTCTTAGGCTGTGTTTGGCTCGGAAATAAAAAAAAAATTAGTTATACCGGGGATAGGTATAAGTTATGATATTAGCAGGAACTAGTGTAAATTTTTGTTTGGTTGGGTTTAAGAGTTATACCGGGTATAAAGAAAATTGTGTTTGGTAAGTTAAAAAATAATAAGAAGAATAAAGAGGATTAAAATTTTAATTTATGATTAAAATTTTACTGATATGATTTTAAATATTTAATTTAAAATATTTATTAAAAAAATTATTAAAATTTATAACCGCTTTCTTGAAAAGTGGTAAATGGTTCACCGCATTCACAAAATTTGTCATAGTCCTATGAAAGCGGTGAACCATTCACCGCTTTTAAAAGCGGCAAATGATTCACCGATTTTAAAAGCGGCAAATGGTTCACCGCTTTTAGAAAAAGAAGAAGAGAAGAAGAAAGGAAGAGGGTGCTGCGGGTGCGGGGGGGCGCGTGGGTATAAGTGAATGAAAGCGGTAAATGGTTCACCGCTTTTAAATGCGGTAAATTATTTACCGCTTTCATATGATTTAAATTTTTCTGGAGCCTTATGAATGCGGTGAATGGTTTACCGCTTTTAAAAACGGTAAATAATTCACCGCTTAAGACTATTATTGTAAAAAAAAAATTTCAGAAGACTATTTTTACGGTTATAAAAATTTATAAGATTATTTTTTAAAAAAATTCGCTTTAAGGAGTCAAGAATGAATGGACTTCTCCTGTATCAACACTTCTGAAAACTCCTGCCTTGTAGAGTCACGATATTCACAAGCGATGCCAATAACTTAAATCACACTTGCATCCCTTAATCATGATCAATACTATAGTTACCTCAAGAGTGTAAACACTACATGAAAATCTCAATAGAAGGATGTTTTTTTAGATGAGGCTTGAGAAAAGCGTCTCCAAACATTTTTATAATATAACAAATACCGACAGTTCAAAATATATCGTCATATGAATTTTTTATTGTATCAAACTAATTTATTAAATAATAAATTTTATTATTATTTTTAATTTTTTGATGTTTTAAAAAATCAGATATTTTAAAATGTTAGGATATATTACTAAAACAAAATTGGATTATAAGGACACATGTTTGTGACACTTTTTTGCAAGTGTCCCATTTATAATCCATCTATATCCAAATTAGATTATAGGGATATATTTTTAGGACATATTATAGTAATGTGTCGACGGCACATATAGCGACACTAATGATAAGTGTCGGTATTTTTTTCAGCAACATTATTTTTTTTTAGTTTTTAACAATACTTAAAAATATCGCTATATTATAGTTCTGCTGTAGTGTATTTTTCCAACGCTTACGCTTAGCATAAGCGTCGGTATATACGTAGCAACTCTTCATTTGCTGACGTTTTAACCGACGTTTTCAAATGTGACGCTGAACTATATTAAAATGTTTTTAAGCACCGTTAAATATTTAAAAAAAATTTCTTAGATGTTAATTTTTTTTTTGTAGTATAATCATGTTAGAACAATCAAAATTTTTTATTTGAAAAATCCCTAGATTTAATCCAAGCTCAAAAACTCAAAACTTATAACCTCTAGTACTCCCAACGAGAAAATGGGGCTTTAGAGAGCATGTAGGATTCAACAAGGGGGAAACTTGAATATATATATATATATATATATATATATATATATATATATATATATATATATATATATATATATATATATATATATATAGACCCAACTTTAATTTGGTGCATAGTAAAATATTTTTAATGAAGTTTATATTTTATAATTTTGGTCTGAATGAAATAGTAAATTTTGTAATTACAAAAAATTTTAAAATTTTATCTTTAAAGTGTTTGAATGCACATCGTACAATACCATATAATATCTAACAATTAAGATTTTAAATTTTTAAATTTAAATTTTAAAATTTAAAATTTTAAATTTAAATTTAAAAATTTTAAAATTTATAATTTAAAATTTCAAAATTTTTAAAATTGAAAATTCAAATTAACATTCACAATTAAAATTGAAAATTAAATTTTAAAAATTTAAATTTGAAATTTAAAATTTAAATTTTAAAACTAAAAGTTAGAGATTTAAAATTAAAATTTAAAATTTAAAGTTTAAATTTTGAATTTTGAAATTTAAAGCTTAAAATTTAAAATTTAAAATTTAAAATTAGAAATTTAAAATTTAAAATTTAAAATTTAAATTAGAAATTTAAAATTTGAAATATAAAATCTAAAATTTAAATATTAAATTTTAAAAATTTGAAGTTTAAATTTAAAATCTATGTTTAAAATTTAAAATTAGAAATTTAAAATGTAAATTTTAAAATATTGTATTAAAATTTAAAATTTGACTCTGGTGTGGAATTGAAGAATGGTAAAAAAAAATTTCGTTAGATTAGAGTGAATTATAATTTTACTCCATTTTTTAGGATATATTTTAGCTTGTACTCTAAAATTTTGGAGCTCTTTTGAGTCACCTAAATATCTCATGAAGATAATTTTTTTATAATTATATTTTAGTTTAACTATGTTGCATTTTATAGTGTATCCACATAGATCTTTAAAAAAGAAAAAGTAGAGAGAGAAAATATGAAATGAGTAGGAAATTTGTATGATATGTCAATAGTCCCACATCCCACGTAGGATGGGATCGGAATTGTGATTGGTATATGAGAGACATTGACACTAGTAATAATAATTAGATTTAAATATTTTAGATTATGGTTTGGACCGAACAAATTATTATTGCTAGTGGGTCATATCGTTACAGCTTTACTAGGAAGGAGTTACATTTGGAAGTGCTATATTTGCAATTAAAACCTCCAACATCTCAAAATTATATCTAGTACAACCCTTCTGAAGTTCGGATCTTGAAGATCCATATAGTGATGTCATGCAATTAGTCCTACGGACTTCATCCCAAAACTATAACTATTCATGCAATTAGGCTACGGATATGGTGTCATGCAATTAGGCTACGGACTTCAACCAAAAACTATAACTATTCATGCAATTAGGCTACGGACTTCAACCCAAAACTATAACTATGCGTAGTTCGGACTTCCCCTTCTGAAGTCCGGATCTTGAAGATGCACATAGTGATGTCGTGTAATTAGGGTATGGACTTCTCCTATAGAGTCAGGATTCTGAACTCGATTCGTATGTCTTTGCATACCAAGTCCGAACTTGCTTCTGGAGGTTCAATCCTCTGCCAACTTGCTTCTCGAGGTTCGAACTATGAGGATCTACTCAAATCATTGGCCCAAACTCGATTTGTATGTCTTCGCAGACAAAGTCCGAACTTGCTTCTCGAGGTTTGAACTATGAGGATCTGACTCGCTAGCAATAATAACTAGTTGGGTCCAAACCGCCGGCCCAAAATGGTTAAGCCAAGTTATTGTTACCAGCGTGCGTGGCCTCATAAATTTCCAATCAAATTTTTTTTTCCATCGATATGGGACTATTGGGACATTACAGATTCCTCCTATTTAGACTATTGGGACATTACATATTTCTCCTATTTAGACCCTGGAGTTCACGTCAGGGTCAAACCAGATCACAAATATAAATCAAAATTACCAGCCGATGTGAGATTCAAGAAATAACTCCTGCAGATTTAAGAGGTTGCTTCCACTAAATTCATGATGTAGTACTTTGTCCCACATAGCACTTAGCTCTTATACTTCCAGCTGGTATTAGACTATAATACTAATTGAACGACCCGACCCACTAGCAATAATAACTCGTTGGGCCCAAACCACCGACCCAAAATGTAACGCTCCCGGGATATGGATTAATCCTATATATAAGGTATAAATAAGACTAAAAATTTTTTACCCGACTATAGTATTTTGGTTGGTGGCTAGACCCAAGAGGTTAAAAAGATTAAGCGTGCTAGATCTAGAGTAGTTCTAGGATGGGTAACCCTCTAGGAAGTTGAGGCATCACAGTTGGTATTAGAGCCAATCACCAGCCAAAAGTGCAAGAAGAGTCTTAGGTGAGCCATGGTTATATAGTGGGTAGAGCGTGGCTTCCCGGCTAACGATCGTTGTGGGTGGAGTGCAGCTCCCCACAAGGTCGGGTAAGACTAGCGAAACAACTCTCACATCATGTGGTACTTGTGAGTGTGCCTGAGCCCGACGAGGACGTCAGGGCTTAAAGGAAGTAGGAATGTAACACTCCCAGGATTTGGATTATTAATCCTATTTATAAGGTATAAATAAGACTAAAATCTCTTAGCCTGACTATAGCATTTTGGGTGGTGGCTAAACCCAAGAGGTTAAGATAGTTAAGCGTACTAGAGTTAGAGTAGTTCTAGGATGGGTGACCCCCTGGGAAGTTATTATTACTAGCGTGTGTGGTCTCATGAATTCTCAATTAGAACTCATTTTCTATCTGATATAAGACTATTAGGTCATTACATGAACTATAAAGAGTTTGGGGCTTGACCTGAAGTTTTAGGGTCCGAACTTTCTCAATAGGCTCCGGATCCCAAAGTTCTAGAAACTATAGCAAGTTTTGGTCCCAAAACTTTATTTTTGCTTTGTTTTCGGTCCAACTCACTTCTAACTTTCCTCAAATTTTGTTATATCTTTTTGAATAGTTTCACGAACTATTTATCTTGCACTTTACACGATTTGGCCAAAGTTCAAAGTATGGTAGGAATCAGTATATTATATTCTCCCTTCTCAAAAGAGTTTCGTCTGTAAAACTTAAATTCATACCTAGGCTGATTTTTCGAAGAGATGGAGATGCCACCTCTACATTGTGCTTACGAGTTCTCACTTGGCTTTGCACTCCCCATGATTGCCTCACAAGACCTTGACATATGGAACAGAACGATTCCACAACAACTTCTTCTGTCGAGTAAGGATGTGAACTGAAAATTCCTCATAACTCAAGTCCTCCCTCAACTCCTACGCTGAGTAGTTGATTATATGTGTGGGGTCGTTCACGTACTTGTGGTATAAGGATACATGAAACACATTGTGAACTCCCACCAGGCTAGGGGGTATCGCAAGCCGATATGCTACTGAGCCAACTTGTTCCATTACCTCAAAAGGACCAACGTAGAGAGGGTTTAATTTTCCACACAAACCAAATCGCTTTCCTTCTCCTATCGAGAAGACCTTTCAAAATATGTGATCACCAACACTAAACCTCAAGTCACACCGACACTTATCAAAATAGCTCTTTTGTCGGCTCTATGCCGTCAATAATTGTAACACCCTGGACTTCTGCCAATGGCGAAATGCTGGTGAAAACTAGTTTGGATGACTATCCCTATGGTCCTAACAAAGTTTCATGCTAGTTAGAGTGTTTTTTGCGCGGGTTCAGCGTGAAAACAGAATTAAAAGAATATTGAACTTTGTTCAATAAACTGTGAATGGTTAAGAGGTGACTGTGGACAAGTCCAAGTTGGGTTCTGAGAGTTTCAAAATAATTAGAAGAATGCTGGAATCCCCAAGGAGCGAAATTGGAATTTTTCCAATGAAGCAAATTTGGGTTGTGAGGGGTTCAAGGTCCGGACCTTGATGGTGAGGACCGGACCTTAGCAGCGAGGACCGGACCTTGAGGGCAGGATCTGTACCTACTCTGCAAAACCCTAAAGAGGTGACCTTTGGGGACCGATGTGACACCCCTGGAATTTGGATTTGTGCTATATATAAATGATATAATATGACTAAATCTCTTAACCCGGCTATAGCATTTTGGGTGGTAGTAAGACCCAAGAGGTTAAAAGAGTTAAGCATGCTAGAGCTAGAGTAGTTCTAGGATGGGTGACCCCCTGGGACGTTGGGGCGTCACAATTGGTATCAGAGCCAATCACCAGCCGGAAATGTGAGATGAGTCTCGACTGAGCTACGATTATATAGCAGGTAGAGCGTGGCTCCCTGGCTTATGATCGTTGTGGGTGGAGTGTAGCTCCCCACAAGGTCGACTAAGGCTAGCGAGACGAGTCTCACATCGCCTGGTGCTTGTGACTGTGTTGAGCCTGACGTGGACGTCAGGGCTTAAAGAGGGGAGGAATGTGACACCCCTAGAATTTGGATTTGTCCTATATATAAATGATGTAATATGACTAAATCTCTTAACCCGGCTATAGCATTTTGGGTGGTAGCAAGACCCAAGAGGTTAAGAGAGTTAAGCGTGCTAGATCTAGAGTAGTTCTAGGATGGGTGACCCCCTGGGAAGTTGGGGCGTCACAACCGGACCCTATGGAAGGGTCTAAACTGTCAATGGGGATCCCTGAAGGAGGGCGTTTGGGGACCTGACCCTGGAAAGGGGTTAAGACTCTCGGTGACAGAAATACCTAGTAAGGATATTTCTATAATTTTATAAGGGGAGGGGCCTTTAAGAGGACCCTTCCTCCCCCTTTTTCTCTATACACACACACACACAACACACCCACACCCACACCCACATGCACATAGTGAGGGAAGGAGAGAAGGACTCTCTCTCCCTCTCCCTTCCCCTCTCGTTCTTCTCTCGTTCTTCTCTCTCTCTCTCTCTCTCTCTCTCTCTCTCCTCGAAACTCGTCACCTTGGCGAAGTTTAACCTCGGAAGTCGCTTGGGAGTGTTGGATAAAACTTTCGACGTACGTGGGAGCTTGTGGAGGACACGATCAAGATTAGGATTTTCGGCAAACGGTAAGGATTCTTTTTAAATCCTTTAAAATTGATATCCTTGTATTCCCTAGAGGTTTCTACGCCTATTTGATCAAAGATTCTCCAAAAATTTTGGAGAATTTTTAGGAAAGAGATTTTAAGGTTAGTTTTGGAGATTTTAAATTTTTGAGACTTACCTAAATTGATTGGATTATTATCTAATTGAAAGTTAGAGAGGAGCCCCAAGCAACTTCGATTTGAACAGCAACGAGTGTCAACGAGTAATTTTGGGGAACGAGTGTATTTTATAGTTTGCATGGCTGTTTTTTTGGACAGTTGGTCTATTGAGATGTGCTTGAAGTTGGATAGGATAAGAAACAATCCTTTGAATGGTTAACTGTAGTGAGATCAAGTGATAGTAGTTTTCATAATCCTTAATGCAAACTACATGGTTGTCTATATACTTTCGCAAAGTGCATGAGATGTAACAAGGAATGGAACAAAGTCAGATCAATTGTGAGGGCATGCAAAGAAGTTGAGTTTTGTGTCGAAGGGCACAGAATTGTGTATTTATCGTGTTGTTAAGTGTCGATACAAAGGAACATTGAAATTTGCTTTCTTTGTCCTGCTTGCTTATTGGTTTAAACTTGAATTCTACCATGTGGACTTAGAATCATCTTATGATTTTACCAAACAAAGTGATTCTTGTTTAAGCATCTGGTTTCATTTTGGTTAATGCCTGGAGACGTTCTTTACACACTATGTATGAACTCTGACGCCATTTTGATGCGTTTATATTATGTGAGTTTTCCTCTGCCTCTTAATTGTTGTAGTATCAACTTAGTTTTTTCTTTTCTTTTCTTTTCTTTTCTTTTGGTTGTTATTACCTTCATGTCAACTGTATGTTAAGGGAATATAAAAGATTTGTGTTTGTTAAGTTAGATGCCTTATCCCTTTTCTTTTTTTGAACTCGAATGCATGAGTTTTTTAAGAATGTTAAAAGTGTACTTTTAGGTGTTTCACTTACATTACAACAGTAGCTACTTCATCAACTACTTTATCACAATATTGCAGTTTTATATCACATTTTATTATTTTGCCAAACTAAACAAGATATTAGCTACCACCAAATATACAAGCAATTTAAGAAGAAATAAATTTTTTTTTTTCAAACTTTTGAATACGTTGCTCCACAGCTTCTTGAAATGTCTATAATTGGTATTTTAAGTCAACAGTATTGTGGTGTGTGCCATCAACCCAAGCAAAATAATTAAGTGCTCATTACTCTGCAAAATATAAAAATAAGAAAATAATTAGTAAATAAAAAATAAAAATTCTATGGATCTGTATGGATCTGTATAAAAAATAAAAATAAAAATTCGATGCAAAATTAGTTGTCTTACCCCCAAGTTTGGACACCCATAAAATCGACGACCTCTAGTGTGTGGCTGCTTTGAAACCCAAATTTTATAAGTTTTAAAGCAATCATACTTGAAAATTTCGATGCTATGCGAAGAATCTACCGATCTTTCACTCATCATAAAAAATAATGTATTAGAGGAGAGAAAAAGATGAAAATTTTAAAAAGATGAAAAAATAAAGCTGTTGGAGATTAATAGAGAAAAATGAATGGAAAAGTCAAAATATTATATAAAGAAAAGTTGGCTTTAATGGTGGGTTGGGTTTTTCTTTTATATATGAAGGAGATGACCGTTGGAATTTCTGGAGAGGGACATTTTTGCAAAAAGTATAGAAATTTTATTTTTTGAGGGATATATTTGTAAGGGCAAAAAAATCATTTTACTTTTATTCTGTTAAAATATAAATAGTTTCCAAACGGTAATAAACCAGAGGAGTAGATATGAACAACTTAGGACTTTTGAAGGGATAAATATAAAAAGTTGAATTTTGTAGGGATATATTTGCTATTCGACATGTTTGGAGGGCCCATATGCAATTAACCCAAAAAGGAAATATAAAGTTTTTAGATGATCGTACAATCACTCGATCTCTTTAGGATAAAAAGAAAGAGATCACTAATCTTAACGGATTTTTTCTTAACGGATCTGATCCGTACCGTGGGGGTCTCCACCCCTGCACCCCCATCCGATGTCAGTGGTGGGCTTCGAGCTCGGACCACTAAGCCCGAGGCCTCCACTTTCACCACAGACATTCATATAATTTGTCGTCGCACTGCGAAACCGTCGGCGAACCTGAATCATAATATTAGAATAATTTTTAATTTCGAAGCCACATCTAACACTACTCTATGTTCAACTCTTTTAGATCGTATCCTAATCACTACGACACATGCACAATTTGTTTTGCACTTGCAGATTGGCTAGTGTAGTACCCCCGAGCGTGGATTACGTGATGAGTTGACAAGATATAGGTTGGTTACACCTTGGTGGTAATGCGATGCATCTAGTCGCAATATATTCTGCATTATTTTATGTGTCATCTTTGCTCTTATTTGTATCACATTCACTCTTTTTATATTGCCCCACTTCATACGTTTTTGTTTTCTAAGTGGCATTTGCGTGTTCTTGCTTCCACAAAGGTACTCTTGCATTAGTTCGGTTCTTACGTACGGAGGTGCGGTAGTGGCGACATGAATAGAGAGGATTTGGATTGTAACAATATCCAGGAGATAAAATTCAAATATCTATTTATAAATATAAATGGTATAATTTATAAGATAACTAAAGTATTATAAAACATGTAAGGTCCGAGTGTGCAGCACAGCAAGTCCTCGTAATGTTAGATCCGTATGTAAATTAATGCGAAATAATTTAAGAAATATATATAAATTATTAGATAATCGTTCATCTATTTGAAAATATTTTAAACGTTTATCGAAATCCATGCCTGATGAAACGCGTTCTCAGATTTTATCCTTCCTCAAACATCGACAATAAAATCGTCTGTATTGAATGCTTCAAAGTCTATATTCGTCGTCTAATTAATTTTGTTCTGAATGTGGCAGTGCAAATTGACGGCGACTCAGTACCATAACCCTTTTATATTCCTTATATACTATGTTTAATTAGAGTCCCATAAACCCTAATTAGACTTGTATTAGGTTTCTACACATTAATAACCCATACCCAATAGATGTTTCCAGAGCCCATATTAGATCACTTAATGGCCCTATTAAATTAGATAGCCCATAATATAATTGTAAATTTATATGTTAGTCCATATATAGGAAAAATTAAATCCAACACATAAATCCTCAATCACTAGGGTAATGTTTGTTTGTTTCGGGAACAAGGCCGGGAATAAAGTCTGGAATAAGTTAATTCTTGTTCCACTCTTGTTTTTCAAGACTTCGCTTGGTTGGGGTATAAAAGAGAACTAGTAGTTTCAGTGATAAATATAACTTTTGGAACAAGCAGTAACTATTGTAAATTTGTGTTTGGTTAGATATTAGATTAGTACCAGATATAAAAAAAATAGTATTTAGTAGAGAATGAAGAATAAGAGGAATAGAGAGTAGTATTTTGTATAAAATGACTAATACGCCTTCCTCTTAGTTTTTTTTTAAAAAATCATAATAAAAAATTATTTTTAATCTTTTTAAATATAATAAATCTTATATACAGTATTTAATAAATTTGATGCTATGTAAATTAATATTTAATTTTTAATAATGTAAGCTGCACACTACAATAAAATTATACTATTTGTAGTTATTTAAATTATTTATTAATAATATTTATTATTATTAATTATTTTATCAATTAATATTTAGGATTATTTAGCAATAGTTAATTAAATAAATTAAATTATTATATAATTAATATTTTTATATTAATTAATTAGATAAAATATTATTATTTTAAAATTATAATTATTCTTATTTTTACTATTTCAATCTTACTATCCAAATATTATTTTTTTTACTTTTAAAAATAATTCTATTTTCATGCAGATGCAAAATTAAATTTATTTATGTTTGTTTATGAACTTATATTTATTTGTAAAATAAATCGTTCTTATTTATATTTAACACAGTAATAACATTAACTCATTAATTGATGAATGTGAGAACACTACCCACGTCTAAATCTCCACATGTCACTCTCACAATCATATAGATGATAATGCCTTGGGGGGCGGGGTTAAACCTAATTAGTTTTAATTATTATGTTATTTTATGTTAAAAGAAGAGAATGATAAAAAATTATTTATATTACAAAAAAAAATTTAATAAAATAATATTTGGCGGAAGCATTTCTAAACGTTTCTATAATGTAACAAATATCAGTGTTTCAAAAACCTTCATCGTATTAATCCTTTATTATATCAAACCAATTTATTAAATAATAAATTTTATTATTATTTTTAATTTTTCAATATTTTAAAGTGTTAAAATATATTTTACCAGCGATTGATATAAGCGTCGGTATAAACGTGGCGACTTTTTATTTGCCTACACTTTTAAATGCAATGCTAGACGCTTGTGACACCCCAATAAGCACCTATTAGTTTTAATTATTATGTTATTTTATGTTAAAAGAAGAGAATGATAAAAATTTATTTATATTACAAAAAAATTTTAATAAAATAATATTTGGCGGAAGCATTTCTAAACGTTTCTATAATGTAACAAATATCAGTGTTTCAAAAAGCTTCATTGTATTAATCATTTATTATATCAAACCAATTTATTAAATAATAAATTTTATTATTATTTTTAATTTTTTAACATTTTAAAGTGTTAAAATATATTTTACCAGCGCTTGGTATAAGCGTCGGTATAAACGTGGCGACTTTTTATTTGCCTACACTTTTAAATGCAATGCTAGACGCTTTGTGACATCCCAATAGACGCCTTGTGACACTTGTTCCCTTCCTTACCGGGTTATTCCGGGTTATATCCGATAAGGGGGGAGAATAAGAATTCGCCCTTGTTTCCTTCCTAATTTGGTTCAGGTATAAGCTTGAACTGCTTATTCCAGAAATAAATATAAATTTCGGAACAAGCAGGAATAAGACCAATTTTATGTTTGGCTGAAAATTAAGTTGTTTCTAGGAATAAGAAAAATAGTGTTTGGATAGTTAGATTAGAACAGTGAGAATAAGAGTAATTATAATTTTAAAATAATAATATTTTATCTAAATAATTAATATAAAATATTAATTAAATAATAATTTAATTTATTTAATTAACTATTACTAGATAATTCTGAATATTAATTGATAAAATAATTAACAATAATGAGTATTACTAATAAATAATTTAATAAATTAATTAGTTAATTATCTAATCGTTATATAATTAGTTAATAAAATAATTAGATTAGTAAAAATATTAGATTAATTAAAGAATTGATATAATAATTAAAATTATATTTACTTTAATTAAACTTATTCACAATTAATTGATAAAATAATTAACAATAATGAGTATTATTAATAATTAATAATTTAATTAACTACAAATAATTTAATTATTTAATTATTTAATTATCTAAATACTTAAATAATTAGTTAATAAAATAATTAGATTAGTTAAAATATTAGATTAATTAAAGAGTTAATATAATAATTAAAATTATATTTACTTTAATTAAACTTATTCTTAATTAATTGATAAAATAATTAAGAAGAATGAGTATTATTAATAATAGATAATTTAATTAACTACAAATAATTTAATAATTTAATAATTTAATTAGTTAATTATCTAAATACTTAAATAATTAGTTAATAAAATAATTAAATTAATTAAAATATTAGATTAATTAAAGAGTTAGTACAATAATTAAAATTATATTTAATTTAATTAAGCTTATTCTCAAATGGGAATAAGTCTTATTCCAGGAAAAGGTTGGAACAATAGTTTCAGTCTTATACCAGCTTATTCCAGAAAGACGAGAACTGCTGTTCCTATTCATAACCAAACGCGTTTGAGTATAAAGGGAGGGATAACCCCGTTATCCCTCCTTTATACCGGTTGTCAAACGCAACCTTTCTGTTTAGGTACAAAGGAGGGTATAACTCTCTTTGTACCCGAACCAAACGGGGTGCAAACGCGTTTGGTTTGGATGAGAACGGTAGTTCTCGTCTTTCTAGAATAAGCTGCACACTACAACAAAATTATACTATTTGTAGTTAATTAAATTATTTATTAACAATATTTTTTATTATTAATTATTTTATTAATTAATATTTAGGATAATTTAGCAATAGTTAATTAAATAAATTAAATTATTATATAATTAATCATTTTTAATTAATTAATTAGATAAAATATTATTATTTTAAAATTATAATTATTTTTATTTTAACTATTCCAATCTAACTATCCAAAAATTATTATTTTTTTATTTTTAGAAACAATTCTATTTTCATGCAAATACAAAATTGATCTTATTTCTGTTTGTTTCTGAACTTATATTTATTTTTAAAATAAACCGTTCTTATATATTTATATCTGAATCAAACACAGTTAGGAATGTTAACGGGTCGGATTCGTGGCGGGTTTTTAAAATCTGAACCCGAATCCGAATCCGACGAATTTTAAAAATTCATATCCAAATCCGAACCTGACAAAAAATCTAAAATCCGAATCCGAAAATTCAAACCCGAAATAATTTTTTTTTTTTTACAATATTTCAAAATATATTATATTAAATTTAAATTTTTAAAATATAAATTTAAATATAATATCAAATATTTATATATACATATATTATATAACGTAAAATCATTTCGGATTCAGGCCGGATTCGGGTTCGGATCGAATACAATCAAAATTCATATCCAAATCCAAATCCGTCAGGTTTCTATTTTTTATATTCATATCTGAATCCATATCTGTTTAACATCGGATAAATTTATTCCGTTCGGATTCGGATTCGGATAAAATTTCGGGTATCCGTATCCATTAACATCCCTAAACACAGTAACGGTAACATTAACTCATTAATTGATGAATGTGATAACACTACCCACATCTAAATCTCCACCTATCACTCTCACAATCATATAGATGATAATGCCTCCATATATATTTGGGGGGAATATTTGTAAACCTAATTAGTTTTAATTATTATGTTATTTTAAGTTAAAAGAAGAGAATGATAAAAATTTATTTATATTACAAGAAAATTTTAATATAATGACATCTTTTAGACGGCACTTGGCGGAAGCATCTCTAAATGTTCCTACAATATAACAGATATCGGTGCTTCAAAAAGCTTCATCGTATGAACCCTTTATTATATCAAACCAACTTATTAAATAATAAAATTTATTATTATTTTAAATTTTTCAACATTTTAAAGTGTTAAAATATATTTTACCTGCGCTTGATATAAGCGTCGGTATAAACGTGACGACTTTTTATTTGCCGACACTTTTAAATACAACGCTAGATGCCTTGTGACACCCCAATAGACGCCTTGTGACACTTGTTCCCTCTCTTACCGGGTTATCCCGGGTTATACCTGGTAGGGGGGGGAACAAGACTTCTTCCTAGTTCCCTCCCTAATTCTCTTTTTGTTTAGGTACAAAGAGGGGTATAACTCCCTTTGTATCCGAACCAAACGCGGTGCAAATGCGTTTGGTTTGAATGAGAACGATAGTTCTCGTCTTTCTAGAATAAGCTGCACACTACAATAAAGTTATACTATTTGTAGTTAATTAAATTATTTATTAACAATATTTATTATTATTAATTATTTTATCAATTAATATTTAGGATTATTTAGCAATAGTTAATTAAATAAATTAAATTATTATATAATTAATATTTTTATATTAATTAATTAGATAAAATATTATTATTTTAAAATTATAATTATTCTTATTTTTATTATTCCAATCTAACAATCCAAATATTATTTTTTTAAAATTTTTAGATATAATTCTATTTTTATGCAAATACAAAGTTGATCTTATTTCTGTTTATTTCTGAACTTATATTTATTTTTAAAATAAATTATTTAAATTTATATCTGAATCAAACACGGTAAGGGTAACATTAACTCATTAATTGATGAATGTGAGAACACTACCCACATCTAAATCTCCACGTCACTCTCACAATCATATAGATGATAATGCCTCCATATATATTTGGGGGGATATTTGTAAACCTAGTTAGTTTTAATTATTATGTTATTTTAAGTTAAAAGAAGAGAATGATACAAATTTATTTATATTATAAGAAAATTTTAATATAATGACACTTTTTAGAGGGCACTCGGCGGAAGCGTCCTTAAATGTTTCTATAATATTACAAATATCGGTGCTTCAAAAAGCTTCATCGTATGAACCTTTTAATTATTATATCAAACCAACTTATTAAATAATAAATTTTATTATTATTTTTAATTTTTTAATACTTTAAAGTGTTAAAATATATTTTATCTGCGCTTGATATAAGCGTCGGTATAAACATGGCGACTTTTTATTTGCCGATATTTTTAAATGACACCCCAATAGACTCTGGAGGAAGATGAACCTCCCAGAAGACCTCAGGTGCAAAACCAAGAGTTTTGGTTGATCCTTCTCCTCTCAAATCTGAGATCAAGGCAACTCTTGGCTTCTTCTCATATTCCGGCGAGGGGAGGTGGCGGCCGGCAGCGTAACGCCTGGGAGAGAGGTAGAGGGAGATGAAGAGCTCAAAGGTGGTGGTTGGGTGCAAGAGCTCTGGGTTTAGGGTTCCCAAGAAGCAACCTAATGCATCTATATATAGATTTTGCGATAATATGCCAAAAGATCCCTCTACACTTAATATTATGAGCTGGGTCCCTCATAGGTTGAGTAATTTACAACAAGGTCCCTCAGCATGAAGTTGCACGTATTTCGGTGCATAAAATATAGGGTCTCATGTGTAAAATATTGCATTTTCTGCTGTTTTTCGCATTTTCCAAGGCATTAGAGTCGTCAACCGGAAAAACGGATTTCTCCACGACGTCCGGCTCGACGAGACCTATCAAGTAGCGATTTTGATTCGTTGAGTTTATGTCACGCCCCGAGTTTTGAAAATAGGATAAATTTATTTATTTTTCTTTATCAGAGTTTAAAAGCAAGCCAGGGCACGACAGACCGCCACATATATAAAAAATTTCCAATCCCCCTTGGATTTGAGCATTTTCTATATATGCTCGGCTAAGCTCTTACAGCCAATACCAGAGTAGTCTAACTACGCATTACTATAAAAGATTACAAAAGATTATTATTTAACATTTACAACAACTTATTCAATTACATGTTTATAACTGGTAAAATTTCAGCGGCTGCCAAAGGTCAAAGCTATCTCTATAATCTCACCAACACGTCCCGACATCCCAGCACCCGGTCGACCTGAAAAAATGGTCACCCGAGGGTGTGAGATACAACATACATTGTATCCCAGTGGGCACGACGAGCCGAGAAATAACAAGTCGTACCTACCGGATACCATAATAAGCGGATAACAAATAGGCAGGCATAATCAAGCGAATATCAAATCTGTAAACAAGAGGGTACAGGGTAGCAAGCAAATATTATACTGAAGATCTATAACTGAAAAGCGGAATAATACAACATGCATCAAATACAAAACAAAGTACCCAATCATATGCCACTATCGGTCTCACAGAACCTCAGGCTAAATACCATTTTCGGTCTCACAGAACCTCAGCCAAATGCCACTTTTGGTCTCACAGAACCTCAGGCAATGCCACTATTGGTCTCACCGAACCTCAGGCTAAACATGCTATCATAACCCATGCACACCTGTGTGACCATAGGCTCACGGGTCGTTGTGACCCTCTACCGGTAAAGAATACCATGACGGTGGCCAAACCGTCGGTGTACGTGACTGAAAGCTGGCACAGTGGTGATCACAATGCTGATGCTGAAACTTACTGTCAAAATCAGGTAATTGGCAAAAAGCCAGAAAATCCTTACTGGGACACTGATACTGAGATAAATCATGTCATATGCTGAAACTGAATCTCCTATACTAATCATGCAATGAAGAGCAGTATATAAAATCTATAACTAAGCTGGTGACCAAACAAGCATGGTATATGTCCAGAACTATACAGCTATATGTATTAATGCGGAAATACTAGAAAGCTCAACTAGGCAATGTAATACTGAATGCTGGAATAAAAGCATATAGTAAGGCTGAAGCATAGGTTCAGGACTACACCAAGAACAGGGGTCCGACCTACCACGGCACCCCATAGGGCCAACCTGATAAAGCCCGGACCGAAGATAAACCCACCTGTATATAGGAGGAACAACGACTCCACCAGAAGGCTCGTTGGTCGGAGTCAGACTGCAAAGACCTGGATCATGAATACTGATCAGGAAATGACTCACACATACCCAAAATCCACTAAAGCTATGCTGGGAACAACTTAATCGCCATAAGTCCTCGAGTTGCGCGATTAAGACCGAGTTGCCGATAAACCAGCGATTTTGCCGATTTACGGTCCGATAACCGATTTCCACTCAACGAAAACCCTCGGATCTCCAACGAAAAGCAAAGAAATCATGTACACACTGACAGAGACAGCACGTGAGGCTATAATTGCATTTTGACCCCTGAGGTTTCCAGAAATTGCATTTTTACACCAATTTGAGAGTCGTTTTCGCTCATTCTAACTATCGGAGTGTCATTTTAATGAACCGTCACCTCTAGTAGGTGACCCTCGACTTTCTGGACACCGTGCTCACCATTTGGCAGCAGCACGGAACCCGAGAAAAACTTCGGGCCATGATTTACGATACTAACATAGGCTAAAATGCATTTTAAATTCTTCGGCTTGACCAAATCAAAATATAAAGTGAGCATCGTGTTCAGTGACCCCAAAATAGCCAGGAGCTCACTGTCGCGACTTTGCGAATTGCCCCAAAACAGACCCAAAGCCAACTAACCTTACAATAGGTTCTAGGTCACTAAAACTTCAAAACTACTTGTGCCACTTCAAAACTAACTTGAGCATTTTGCTCAGGACACTACAGGGGCTCAGAGGCTTGCATTTGTGCAACCCAGAAACTTCTGGATCAAAGGATCCAAGTCACCTTGCTCTTCTAACATGCTCAAGGATGCTCCACACAAAACCACACAGTCCAAAATTCGGATCTGAAGTGAGCATAAAGCTCAGGGAAGTGTGCGGAGGCTACTGGTGCTTTTCCGGATGCTAAATAGTTGCCTATACATAAATCGACTCATTGAGGCATTCTAACAAACACTTGGTGGGCACACTACTATAACATGCAATCCAACTTAAATCCAAGCTGTAACTCTGCAACAATGAAACATGGGAGCTTTTTACATGGATGGAAACTTGGTATTAGGTTGCAGAAACATTTTTATCAAGTTTGGGCTCAACCTGCACCCTCGGTTGGCCATGGCATGGTGACAAATTCATGAAGAAGATGAGCTCGGTTTCCCCTTTAATGGTGATTCTTCATCAATGGGTTCTGGGCCTCTCCCAACAGCACCAACAGGTGCCCCTAGACCCCACGAAGTTATCTGGACCCGTGCCCGGCGACGAGGTCACGGCGGCGACGGCGGCGGACAAGCTCGGTTTCGAGCTTCCCACCAACAATGGTGGAACTCCACCCGGGCAACATGGCTCACATGCAAGTGCATGGTTGGGTTTATAATGATCCCAGAAAAATTTCTGGGCATGTCTTCCCCGACGGCAACGGCCGGATGGCCGGCCACGACCCTCGAGCTCAAACTCGGGTCAACCATGGCAACTCCCATTTTGGGCTGCATGGTTGAACTCCTCTCCCACCCAGGAAGCTTCTCGGCCAAGTAGCCGGCGGTGGGGAGCGATGCCGGCGCCGGAGCAAAAAGCTCGGCCAAGGTGCATAATATAAAAAAATTAGGGTTTCATTTTTTGTCACAGATACTTGATCAAACTTCCTCAAATTTTGAGGAAGTGATCCTTATCTCCCACAGTCCATGGCCATCACTTTGGTTTGGCATTTGGACCAGCGGTTGGGACGCACGGCCGCGGCGGAGCAAAATAGGGTTCCGGCGAGGAGCTTTCTCCCGCCGGCAACCAGCCATGCATGGAGGCTCGGGGCTTGTCAGGGAGCATCTCTAGACTCTACAGAGTCGACTTCCAAGGGTCTCGGGTGCTACAAACCAGACGAAAGATTGACCTTACCTCGCCGGAGTTGGAGAAGAAGGTTGAGGCCGGTTCTCCTCCCCCGCGTCGCGCAGCCTTCCAACTCCCTCGGCTCACTCTCCAGGAAGCAAAGAAACCTCCCAGAAGACCAAGAAACCAAGTTGGAGCAACCTTGGATCAACTTCTCACCTTCTCCTCTCACTCTCGGGTTGTTCTTAATGGGTGGTGCCTCCTCGGCTTACCCCGCACCCTGGGCTATGATGGAGTAACTCAGGAGAGTGAAGAGGACCCAAACACCAAGTATGGCCCCTCGTGCACCCACCCAAAGGAGACCAAAAGCCATTTTTCCTTTAATGCATTATTTTAGCAAAAATTCGGTTTTGTCCTTCTACAGCCAACCCTATGCCCTTAGGTCCCTACTGTAGCTCCATTATGCTGCTAGGACCCTAACCTAAAAGCCCCAAAACATTTGGTCCACGAAATACTTTAGTTTTTGCAAAAATACTTAATTTTTCAACACTTTTCACGTATTTCGAGACGAACGGGTCGTCAAATTGAAAAACGGACTTCCCCGCGACGTCCGGCTCGTCGAGACCTTTCAAGTAGCATATTTGCTTTCTTGGTTTGATGCTCGAATGAATTCTCGGGCCATAATAAACAGTGCAGTTGATTGTATTGTACGCACTTCGATGCACCCGGGTCCCCAAACGCGAATTCCGTTAGTGCCATTGCGCTCAGAATGTCGAAAAATAATTAGAAACGACTACTCATACTCCTATGTTTGAATCATAGATAGTGGATCGGCCGATGACCGATCAAGAGAGGGCCAAAAATCATGGTTACTATTTATTTTACTATTCCACTTAAGTTGTGGGACCCGGTTTTTCGCCGTTGATTTGCGGAAGATCCGACCGTCGGATTGAGAACATATCAATATCAATTTTTCTTGTTTCGACGAGATGGTCGCGCTGGTGATCTCAGATTTTCGAGATCAGACTCCAATCAAAAGTCGATATTTTGGTGCCACTTTACACTACTAATATTCCATTTTTACCAATTAATTAATTCCGAAAATTATTTAAACTTAAAATCTTGTTTTAAAAATTATGGTTACTACAGTTTCGATCCAGATAAAATGTAAATCCATCTTATACTGCGATATTTATAGTTTGGCACGTTTTTTTAGATTCTAGGGCCATCAAACGTAAATTTTGATTGCGCCATTGCGCTCAGATCAATGAAACCGATCAAATTAACTATCTAGATCGTCGGATTAGAATTCCGAACGATATCCGATAAACCTATAAGGTTACTATATTCACCTTAAGCCATCCACTATTTCAACTGTATCAATTTATACAGTCGTCAGGGCCCACTAAAATCTTTTTTTTTTTTGAACTTGACTTCTTTATTGATTCTAAATTCAAATTTCTCAAATATTACAAGATAATTTGGTATTAAGAACAATCTAATGCTATTAGGTCAAAAAGAATTGGCTTCTTTATTTTCAAATGAAACCACAGAAATAATATTTTAACTAAATCGGTGACCTAGAAAACATGTTTTATTTGCAGAAATAATATAAAGTGTGTTATTTTCCTATCACACTTTGGATCGAGCCATACACACACAATACAAGCATTCTGCAATTGCAAATGCAACATTAGGCTGAAGGTCTCTATGCGAAGAGTTCTATTACGCATTCGCCTTTTGGTTTTTCCCAAAGGAAAATGCTAGATGTACACCCCAATTGGGGTGTACATCTTACACGAATGGGGTGGGGTGAATTTCACTCGTCTCATCGATGGGACGAGTGGAGGAATATCCACTTCAGGACGGGATGGGTGTAGAATGTACATCCCATTTGGGGTGTACAGGTAGCAGTCCTCTTTAAAAAAAATTGCATAGTTAGATGCATGTCCTACTACATCTAACTATGCAAGATTTTTTAAAAGAGTGTTGCTGCAGGTATCCCAGGCAGCATTTGGATCGAAAACAAAATCTGAAATAAGGTCTTGTTCCAGTCTTATTTTTCAAACGCGTTTGGTTTGGATAGGAATAATAGTTCTCGTCTCTCTGAAAAAAGTTGGTATAAAGTTGAAACTATTGTTCCATCATTTTTTTCTGGAACAAACTTATTCCCACCTGAGAATAAGATTAATTAAAATAAATATAATTTTAATTATTATATTAATTTTTTAATTAATTTAATATTTTGACTAATCTAATTATTTTATTAACTAATTATTTAACGATTAGATAATTAATTAGTTAATTAATTGTAGTTAATTAAATTATTTATTAACAATGCTTAATTATTTTATCAATTAATATTTAGAATTATCTAGCAATAATTAATTAAATAAATTAAATTATTATTTAATTAATATTTTTATATTAATTAATTAAATAAAATATTATTATTTTAAAATTAAAATTACTTTTATTCTCACTGTTTCAATGTAACTATCCAAACACTATTTTTCTTATTCCCAGGAACAATCTAATTTTTATCCAAACGCAAAATTGGTCTTATTTCTGCTTGTTACTGAACTTATACTTATTCCTGAAATAAACAGTTCTAGTTTATATCTAAACCAAATGCAGCCTCAAAAGATACCCTACAAAACTGCTGATTATGATTATTACACCTTAAATATTAATTGCTAAATACCAAATATTATTATTAGAGTCCCGCTTGTGTGCTTTTAAAAGCATAGAGGTCTTCATGTTATCAAGTCATTTTTTATGCTGGGACTTTCGAATCAGCAATCGGTTCCGTTAGATTTAATTTAGAGTATTTAAAGTATCTAAAAGATAAATTTTATAATTTTTTTATATCATTTATCTAGTGATCGCAAGGGGTTAAAATCAACGACTGAAAATGATATTGTTAAACTTGCAAATGGATCACTACGATCATTAAATTTATTAATTTTGAGCCTCTTCGATCACTCACTATAACAAAATTAGATTATATGGACATATTTTTATGATATTTTTGTGCAAATGTCCTATCTATATTCCATCTATATCCAAAATTAGGTTATAGGGACACATTACAATAATATGTCGCTATACACCCTAGCAACTTGTCACGAACTTAAGCTTTTCGCCTAGCAAAAGCTCGTGCGGCGCCCGCCTTCCTGCTCGAAGAGGGCAAGGCTTGCTCTTCGTTTGCTAGCCCGGACCTTCGCGCCCTATGACTAAGTGCAAAAATAGAGAAAAGTGAAAAGAGTAGAGGTTCAGCAGAAAAACTAAGTACTCCTCTTTACTTAGAAAATAACAACTACAAGATACAACTCTCTTTTGTTACTTTGGCCTTAGCCAACTCCACTATTTATAGGTTCATGTACATAACTCACTCACTAAGCCTACATTTAGGATACTCACTAATGTCTAAATTAAATACCCACTAAGCCTATTATAACCTTGTAGGTTATTCATGACTCTTAGCATCCCTTGTCATTGATGGCATTGATGAAGGAGGTTGCAAGTCTCTTCACTTTTTCATAAATGATAGCATTGATGAAGGAGGTTGCAAGTCTCTTCACTTTCCCACAAATGATGTTAAAGTTGGACCTCCTTGACAAGCCCACTTTGGTTTGGGCTAGGAATATAGACTGAAATTTTCTTAGTCCCTAACACTCTCCCCCACCTAATGCGCAGGCGTCCTCGTCGCGCGCTACTTCTGGAACTCGTTGATAACTGCTTGGTATTGCCAAAGTGTGTCACCCTTCTCCCAAGTAGCCTCACCGTAGAGGAGATTTTTCCACTTCACCAGGTACTCTGGGCTCGGCACTCCGCGTCGCCGAATCAGTCGAGTGTCCAGGATGGATTCCGCTTCTTTGTCAAAGGATGTAGTCATGGTTACCGGGGCGCGCTGCGACACGCCACGGTTTAGATCCTCTGCGTCTTCATGGTATTGTTTCAGCCTGCGAACAAGGAAGACAGGGTGGATCTTAAGGTTCACGGGTAGCTGCAGTTTGTAGGCAGACTTACCCGCACATTTGACGATGGGGTATGGGCATTCATACTTGCGCAGCAGCCCCTTGTGCACCTTGCGCAAGACCTTGAACTGCTGCGGTAATAATTTGTCCATCACTTGATCACCCACGGCAAACTCCCGAGGTTATCGCTTCTCGTCCGCCCACTTCTTCATTCGCCGAGCTGCTTTCTCCAAGCTCGCCATCGCAATTTCACCCCTTTTCTGCAAGTTAGAGGTGAATTGGAGAGCAATAGGGCTGCGGAATTGCTCTTCCGAGGCGGCGGTGTGTAGGGCGAGCGGTTGTCGCCCAATCACCAGCTCGAAGGGACTACAGCCTGTAGAGTCGCTGCGCCGCAAGTTGTAGGAAAACTGGGCAACATCAAAGTTATGCACCCAATCCTTCTGACTGGCACTCACGTAGTGCCGCGAGTACTCCTCCAACGGAGCATTCATCCGCTCCGTTTGTCCGTCCGTCTATGGATGAAAATTGGTGGAAAAGAGCAACTCAGACCCCAAGATTTTGAACACCTCGGTCCAAAACTTGTCGGTGAATCTGGGATCGCGGTCGCTCACTATACTTTTGGGGATTCCCCAAAGTTTGACGACGTGGCTGACGAAGAGTCGTGCTGCTTCTTCAGCCGTGCAATTGGTTGGTGCTGCGATGAAGGTATCGTACTTAGAAAAACGATCCACCATCATCAGTATGGACCTATGCTCTCCCACATTTGGCAAGGCAGAGATGAAGTCCATGGAGATGCTCTCATACGGACGGTTCGGAATAGGCAACGGTTTGAGGAGACCGCCAGGTCGCTGGTGTTCAACCTTGTCCAATTGACACACCAAGCAAGTTCGCACGTAAGCCTCGACGTCTTCGTGCATTCGTGGCTAGTAGTAAGCGGCCTCGAGCAGTGCCAAAGTCCGCTTCTGACCTGGATGACCTGCCCACTTGGAGTCATGACACTCTTTTATGAGCTCCCGGCGAAGGTTGCCCCACTTGGGCACAAACACCCACAACCCTTTGGTGAGGAGTAACCCGTCGCTGAGCCAAAACCTTCGCGTTTTGCCCTTCTTAGCAAGTTGCACGAGGTTCTGAGCGATAGGGTCCTCGTTAGTTCCTGCGCGAAGTTGATCGCGGAGTGTCCCGTGAAGTTGCCACACAACCGCTAGTTCAGCCTTGCGGTTGAGTGCATCGGCCACGTGATTCTCCTTCCCGGGCTTGTACTGCATCACCATGTCGAACTCCGCCAAGAAATCCTGCCATCTTGCCTGCTTAGGCGACAGCTTCTTCTGTGACTGGAAGTAGCTTATGGCGACGTTGTCAGTGCGCACCACAAACCTGCTCCCGAGCAAATAATGCCGCCAGGTCTGCAAATAATACACGACGGCGGTCATCTCCTTCTCTTGGACAGTATACCGCCGCTCGGTGTCGTTGAGTTTGCGACTCTCATAGGCAATGGGGTGTCCATCCTGCACGAGAACACCGCCAATGGCAAAATCTAAGACATCGGTGTGTACCTCAAAGGTGCGACTGCAGTCAGGTAGTCGCAACACCGGATCCTCTGTCACCGCTCGCTTTAGGTCCTCAAATGCCTCCACGCATTGAGGGGTCCAATCCCACGAGTGGTTCTTCTTCAAGAGATCCATTAGGGGGGTTGCTCTCGCAAAGTAGCCTGCAATAAAACGCCGATAGTAGTTGATGAGCCCAAGGAATGATCGCAACTCAGGTATGGTTGTTGGGGTCTCCCATTCGCAAATGGCTCACACTTTTCGCTAATCCATGCGGAGTTGTCCCTGGCCTGTCCAGTAGCCAAGGAAGTGTACCTCTTCCTTCGCAAAGCTACATTTCTCCTTCTTGACGAACAACTGGTTCTCCCGCAACACTTGGAAGACGGTTCGTAAGTGTTCGATTTGCTCCTCCAAGGTGTTGCTGTATATCACGATGTCGTCGAGGTACACGACCACAAAGCGATCGATATAGGGATGGGAACAGCTTGTTCATGAGGGTGCAGAAGGCCGCTGGCGCATTCGTCAGGCCGAACGGCATGACAAGGAACTCATAGGACCCGTACCTTGTCACACATGTGGTCTTTTCCTTGTCTCCTTCCACAATCCGCACTTGGTAGTATCGGAGCAAAGGTCAAGTTTGGTGAAGAATTTCACTCCGCCTAATTGATCAAAGAGATCTGCAACCAAAGGGAAAGGATACTTATTTTTAATAGTTACCTTGTTGAGCGCCCTATAGTCTATACAAAGCCGCAGGCTTCCATCGCTCTTCCGCTGGAACAAAACTGGTGCTCCATAGGATGCCTTTGACGGTCGATCAAAGCCTGCATCGAGGAGTTCTTTTAATTGCTTTTGCAACTCCTCGAGCTCTTGCGGGGCCATTCGGTAAGGCGCTTTTGCTTGCGGTTTGGCTCCTGGCTCAAGCTCGATAGCATGATCCACCTCCCGCCTAGGTGGAAGTTGCTTTGGCAACTCCTTGGGCATGACGTCCTGGAATTCTGCCAAAACTACAGCAATCTCCGTCAAAAGGCCATCCTCCTCGAGGCCCTCGTCGCTCACCTCGCGGATCGCCGCAAGGTAAGTCATCTCACCACGATTCACACCCCTTCGCAACTGCAAAGCAGAGAGGGTCTGGGTGTTTACAATTTTCTCCTGGCTCGCTAGGACCATGCACGGGGTTGTCTCCTCCATGATACTTATGCCCCAAGGTGTGGCATCGGAACCGCCTTTCAAGAAGCCAAGAAGTCCATACCCAGTATGACTTGGAAGTCGTCGATGGAGGTGAAGTTTGCAATGCTCTTCCAAGGTCCCACTGCAATTGCCACGCCTTTAGCCACCCCTACCACAAGTTGTGCCTGCGAGTTGACGGCCTTAATCCTACTTGTGTCCTTCTCGAGGGAAAGGCCTAATCGCTTGGCCTCCACCTCCGCGACAAAGTTATGAGTTACTCCCGTGTCGACCAGCGCTCGTGTGACCCTGCCGTTGAGGACCACATCGATGTACAGGAGTCCCTTGTTGAGGGATGTGGTGTTGCTTGCCAACCCCTGAACCGCATTGACGAGCCTAAGAGCGCCCATCTTCGTTGGTTCGGTGCTACCCTCACCCTGCTCAATTTGGACAATATTTACCTATTTTTTCTTTGGACAATCTCTCGCCCAATGGTTCTCGCCACAAACGTAGCACATCAATTTTTTGGATGGCGTTGCAGGTCCTTTGTCGTGACCCCTGCGCTCATTTGGGTCGCGGCGTTCTCCCCCACCCTTAGCCTTGCTCGCCTTGGGTGTCCTGCCGCGAGACGGATCCGCCTTCTCATACTCAGGCAACCTCTCCACTAAGGCGATTGCAGAGCCCACGTCTTGAACGTCGCGCCCCACAAGTTCTTTGTTCACCCTTGGTTGGAGTCCGTCAAGAAAGAAGAATAGATGATCTTCTTCCGCCATGTTGGTGATGGACAGCATCAGCTTGGAGTACTCCTTGACATACTCCTTGAGAGTCCCGGTATGCTTGAGCCGTCGAAGTTGCCTCCTCGCAAGATATTCGACGTGCTTGGGATAGAACTGCGCCTTAAGCTCGCGCACAAAGTCCTCCCAATGTCTTCAATTCGCATTGGCCTTTTTGGGCCTCTGCGGATCGCCGACGCCACCACAACACCGCATCGTCGGTGAGGTACATGGATACGGCCTGGATTTTTTCCTCCTCCTCGTCTAGCCGCAGCACCTTGATGTAGCGCTCCATGTGCCATAGGAAGTTGTCGATTTCTTTTTCGTTGCGCGTTTCCCTAAAAGATTGAGGCTCGGGGACACGTACCTTTGAAGCATACTCCTTGTGAGGTTCAGGACCACGCCCCACCGCTTTCTCAAGGATCGTAACCCGTGACTTGAGGTCCTCGACCTCATCGACCCGGGCAACAAGATCCTCGATCAGGGTATTTCGCTCATCGTCTCGACGAGTAATGGTCTCCTGAAGCTTTTGAAGTTCGGTGCGAAAGGTTGTCATTGCAGTAGTTACACTTTCCTCCATGCTGCGAATGTCATCAACAAACATTCCAAAAGTTTTAGCCAAATCAGAATATCGTTCACCCATTTTTGCCACGACATCCTCCAATAACGGGAGGCGGTCCTCCAAAAGAGCGTCCTCCCTCGTGATGGCCCGCGGCTCTCTGCTCTTGCCTCGCCTGGACTGCTTTGGAGGTTTAGTCGCAACACCGGTGATGTCAACATCTAATGTTGACATGGTTCCTAACTCGAATCGGCTATGATACCAACTGTCACGAACTTAAGCTTTTCGCCTAGCAAAAGCTCGTGCAGCGCCCGCCTTCCTGCTCGAAGAGGGCAAGCCTTGCTCTTCGTTTGCTACCCCGGACCTTCGCGTCCTATGACTAAGTGCAAAAACAGATTAAAAAAAAATAGTAGAGGTTCCGCAAAAAAACTAAGCACTCTCTTTACTTAGAAAATAGCAACTACAAACTACAACCCTCTTTTGTTACTACGGCCTTAGCCAACTCCACTATTTATAGGCTCATGTACATAACTCACCCACTAAGCTTACATTTAAGACACTCACTAATGTGTAAATTAAATACCCACTAAGCCCACTACAATCTTATGGGTTATTCATGACTCTTGGCATCCCTTATCATTGATGGCATTGATGAAGGAGGTTGCAAGTCTCTTCACTTTCCCACAAATGATGGCATTGATGAAGTAGGTTGCAAGTCTCTTCACTTTCCCACAAATGATGTTTAAGGTGGGCCTCATTGACAAGCCCATTTTGGTTTGAGCTAGGAACATAGACTGAAATTTTTTGAGACTGCACATATAACGACACTAATAATAAGTGTCGGTATTTTTGTCAGCGGTACTTTTTTCAGATTTTAGAAATATTTAAAAGTGTCACTATAGTATAATTTTATTATAGTGACTAACCAAATAATATCAAAAAATTATAAAATTTATTTCTATATACTTTAAATACTTTAGATTAAATCTAACGGAGCCGATTATCCATTTGAAAGTCCTGACATCAAAAATAATTTGATAGTACAAAAGTCACCATACTTCCATTATTAAATCCTAAGCATAATTAATATATCTTAAGGAAAATGCTATGTGTACACCCCTTTCGGGGTGTACATCATACACCCCACCCATCTAAGGGTGGGGGTGTGATGATGGGTCACTTGATGTGACCCGTAAAAAGTATCGCCACCATTAAAATGGTGGAGGTGTATGATGTACACCCCTTCGGGGTGTACATGTAGCATTACTCATATCTTAAACCCTAACCCCTCCGCATGACGTTAACCAACACATCAACAATATTGTAGGGTACCTCAAAGTGGGATACCCAAAGTATTCTTTTTAAAAAAAGTATATACATATATAAAGGAAGAGCAACGCTACATGTACACCCCCAGAGGGGGTGTACATCTTACACCCACCCATCTAAGGGTGGGGGGGTCACTTCACAAATTGTGAAGTGACCCCTCACCACACCCCACCCATTGGATGGGTGGGGTGTGCGATGTACACCCCCAAATGGGGTGTACAAGTAGCATTTTCCATAAAGGAATTGAGCTCCTATATATATTTTTTAAAATATTAAATTATTAGTGATTGTGAGTTTTAAATTTTTTGAATGATAATAATTAAATTTTTAAAATTTAATAAATAATTAATAAAATAATATAATTTAAAAAATAAAATTGATCAAAAAAAATAAATCCTACGGTGAAAGTGTAGAAGCACTAAGTTCTTGATACTTAGGCCCATGCGTAAAGTACTGAATTTATAAAAAAACTTATGAAATTTTAAGAATTCGAGTGGTCTCCACCCACAAGAATTTTGAGCCTAAATAATGATGTTAGGACACCCAACTGGGAGACTTACCCTTGTTCTAAAAGAATTGTTAAAAGCCTCCTGAGTTATATATATGGAAAATGCTACTTATACACCCCCATTTGGGGTGTACATTATACACCTCACCCATCCAATGGGTGGGGTGTAGTGAGGGATCACTTCACAATTTGTGAAGTGACCCCCCCCCCCCCACCCTTAGATGGGTGGGTGTAAGATGTACACCCCCTTTGGGGGTGTACATATAGCATTGCTATATATATATATATATATATATAGAGAGAGAGAGAGAGAGAGAGAGAGTGTCCGGCTAAAATATTATCGATAGTACTAAATAATTGGTGCTATCAAATTTTCAACCGTTGGATAAAAAGATATGCGGTTGGAATTATAGTGGTCCCTAAAATTTTTACTATTCAATCAACCACTTAGTAAATCCTAAGAGACCACTATCATCTTAATTAACCACACATCTTTTAATCCAAAAGTTAAAAATTTGATAGCACCAATAACTTGCTGCTATATATATATATATATATATATATATATATATATATATATATATATGATCAACACTTTTTTTATATATTTGGGCTCAAAATATTTTCATAAGATTAAGACCTGAACTTGAATTAAACTCCTATTTTAATACTAAATTAAAAAATATAAAATAACTATTTTGTCTCCAAACCTTAAATTACTAAAAAAAAATATTTTTAATAAGATTAAGACCTGAACTTGAATTAAACTCCTATTTTAATACTAAATTAAAAAAATATAAAATAACTATTTTGTCTCCAAACCTTAAATTACTAAAAATAGTATTTTAATATTTATATTCAACAAAACTAAACATTAAGTACGGACAAATATAAATAGTACTAACACTATAAAAAAAAGAGCAATGCTACCTGTACACCCCGAAGGGGTGTACATCATACACCTCCACCATTTTAATGGTGGCGATACTTTTTACGGGTCACATCAAGTGACCCATCATCACACCCCCACCCTTAGATGGGTGGGGTGTATGATGTACACCCCGAAAGGGGTGTACACATAGCATTTTCCTAAAAAAAATTATGCTATACCGATATTTTTAAATATTTTTAAAATCTGAAAAAAAAAATCGCTGATAAAAATATCGATACTTATTACTCGTGTCGCTATATGTACAATCGATAGGGTGTATAGCGATATATTATTATAATGTGTCCTAAAAATATGTTTCTATAATCTAATTTTATATATATATAAAATATAAATAGGACGCTTATACAAAAATGACACAAAAATATATTCGTATAACTTAATTTTGTTGTAGTGTAATATTTTAGAAAAAAAAATGGCAAACTATCTGCTACACTCATTATGCTTGAAAATAAACCTAGCTAAAAATATTATCACTCTTTAAATTATTAGCCAAGCTATGCTCTTCGAAATAACCAGTGCAATTCAATCCATCCTTGGATAAATGAGGTGTATGATATACACTAATTTTGAGATATACATCTAGCGTTTACCTTAATAATAATTACCTTAATAATAATCAGAACTCAATTAATGTTGGAAAAAATAAAATTAAGTAATCAAATGCTTATTAATTTTCATTTGAATTAGGTGTAATCGTAGTAGCAGCGACAACCAAGTTTTGCATTAACTATTCTTAAAACTATTGCGTGTCAAAAGTTAGAACCTATAAATAAAATCAATCCAATTAATATTCCAAAAAACTTAAATTAGACGCTAACTCACTCGATTACTACAGATGATTCAGATTCGTCAAACTATCAACTTCGATAACAATACAATTAATTTATAAGAGATAATAACTTATATATTTCTCAATACTTTCGAAATATTTTATTTATTTCTATTTTTTTATTTCAAATATATTCTTTATGTATTTCCCAGAAATGTTTTTTGTACACTCTCTTAGGAATGTACATCTTACATCCATCCATTCAAGAAAGAAGTAAATTTTACTGGTCACATCGAAATGACCAGTAAAAGAAGCCCCATCCTTGGATGGGTGGGGTGTGCATCATACATCTTATTTTGGGATATATATGTAGCACTTCCTATATATATATATATATATATATATATATATATATATATATATATATATATATATATATATATATATATATTCTTCCCTTATTCAAAAATAATCCTGCAGTTAGTATCCGTTAAATTATATATCTCGGGTTCAATTAACCCAGGTTAAGTTTTTAACCAAAGTTACAAATATTAAAATACCTATATATTTTGCCCATAAATTGAAGGCAAATAAAAAAAAAATAAAAAAAAAAATAATAGTGACGATAAAAATATATATTTGAAAAGATAAAAAATTAAAATATTTCTATTGGCTCTAACTTAAAGGCAAATCAGAAAAATTGGTGATAATAAAAAAAATATGTTTGGAAGTGCACAATAGTAATTTTATTGAAATAACGGCTATTCTTATTTTTCTAATAGTTTACTAAAACATAACATAACTCTAAAGTATATTTAAAAAAAATTAAAATATTAAAAAAATATATTTTTAATATTAATTTTTTTAAAAAAATAAATAAATAATTTAAAACTATTCATAGATATACAAGCAATTGCCTCTAACCCAGGTCCCACCCACAAATTACACATGATCTATAAGTACTTTGCTTTTAAGTTGTTTTCTCCAAAATAGGTGGAATAGAATAATCTGGTTGAAGCGTAATGATCGTACGTATGTAATGCATTATATGCCCCGTATTAGATACCGTCATCATATTATAATATTGATAGTATGAGTAGTTTTTTAGAATTATCAATATAGCCTAATGGTATGACTAGGTCCAAAAAAATATTTCCTACTTTTATGTTATGATTTTATAGAATTTTTTTTTTTCAAAATTCAAAATAATATATTATATTCTTTTATAGATGAATTATGCTTATTTTTACATCTAGGATTTACATATACAACATGTATTACTGTCAAAAGAAAATTTTTCTCAGTATTTAGATATTTAGATTCAAAATAAGAAAGGGATCAATTCAATTAATAGAAGAAGCTAGCCATACAAAGATTTTGTCGAGCATACTCGTACACTATCTAAACTAAGAATTTCGATTAGTGATACTCGAAATTCGAATTTTTTTAATTTTACTAGTATCATAATTTTTGAATTTCTGCGTGAATCAAAATTGAGATCGAGGAAAAAAATTAGAACGATACTAAATAAAAAATAATAATAATAATAGTGGGTTCATCGTTTCTATGGTTACCTCTTAAATGGTGAGAGCCTCTCTATACTCCAGAACATCTTCTTTCATTTAATCATGTTGTCATGTGGTGTGTCCACATTGGCCGGTTCTATTTTGACTAAATTCATATGAGATGTGGATTAGGATTCATCTTTTTGTGTTAAGGATAAGATCGGGTTTTATCCTTATATGTTAAGGATAAGAATAGAATTTATCCTTATGGATTAAAGATAAGAATATGTTTCTTAACACATATCCTAACCATATTCTGTTTATCTCTACGTGAGAAAGAGGATATCCTAAAGGATCCTAATTGTCTATAAATAGAACCCCTTCCCCTATACGGGAAATACATAACATACACAAGAAGAAAATAAAGATTTCTTCTTCCTCATTCTCTCTCTACGTTCTCTCTAGGTTTCCACTTACGTTCCCGAGGTTTTAAAGTGTGGATATAGAAGAGGACTCTGGTAGCCCTCTTCGCATCCGATTCGATCTGCAACCAGAAGATTCGTGCAATCAGGAGATTCGTGGAGAGTCAAGAATTATCAAGACTAGGACGATCCAAAAATGCTAGTAAAACAAGCTATCCGATCCGGCTTTTGGTTCCTGAATACGTTGGTTATCCAGTTTGTAAGTTTCCGCTGTCCTCTAATTCCAACAATTGGTATCAGAGCCAATTTGCTTGTTTTCGCCTGAAATCATGCCTGTGTTTGCTTGATTTAAAAAAAATTGTTTCGTTGATCATATTTTTCGTAGATTAGTTCTACAAAATTTTATTTTTGTTTTTCTGAAATCGAATTAAAATAGATAAATAAAAGGTAAAAAGAAAACTAAATTAGTTTTATTTTTTAATCTTTTATGTTGATCACGAAACATATTTACATATGTTGTAAATATTTTTTTTATCTATTGTAAATAATTTTATTTATTTTTTTATTTACATATGTTGTAAATATATTTTTTTAGGAAAATGCTATGTGTACACCCCTTTCGGGGTGTACATCATACACCCCACCCATCTAAGGGCGGGGGTATGATGATGGGTCACTTGATGTGACCCGTAAAAAGTATCGTCACCATTAAAATGATGGAGGTGTATGATGTACACCCCTTCGGGGTGTACAGGTAGCATTGCTCTTTTTTTTATATACATAAAAAAAAAAAAAGGGAAGAAGGCCGAATTACCGGCCCCACGCTTCGGGCGCAGGGGCCGGCCCGCAGCAAGCAGGCGCGGTCCCCCGCGTTTCGGGTGCAGGGGCCCGGCCAGCATGGCCCGCGGGCGGGCTCGGGGCCCAGCTCGCATCGCCCCTGCTGGCGCTGGCGAAGGCCAGGCTCGGTCCGGCCTGCAGCTCCGAGCGGAAGCGGGCCCCCTGCTCTGGGTGCGCTGGGCCCGGCCCGGCCTGCAGCCCCGAGCGGCTGCGGGCCCTGTGCGCTGGGTGCGCTGGGCCCGGCCCGGCCCTCCTCCTCTGCGTGCAGGCGCCGGCCCATCGCGCTGGGTGCGCATGGCTGGCCCGGCCTGAGTGGCTTCCCGTAATTTTTTTTAAAATTTTTTTAAAGAAAATAAGTTTTTTTATGCTCCTATGTGATGCAGTTTTTTTTTTATGCTCCTATATGGTACAATTTTTTTTTATGTGATTTCTTTTATGCTCCTATGTGGTGTGAAGTTTTTTTATTTACCTGTGGAATTTAAATAAAAAAAATATGCATATATTGTATGTCTTATATCTTGTGTGGATGTAAATTATAATGCTTTTGTGGCTTGTTATTAATCGTTATATGCTTTTTTTGTGCATATAAGTACTTGTGTTCTTTCGGTGTTTTTCCACAAAATTTAATTTTAGAAAAGCGGGTTCGGCGTGTACAGCATTCCTTTAGAATATGGTTCCCTTTGATGTACATCTTTGTAGTGATGTAGTAGGTTTTATTTCTGCAAATGTGATGTAATAATTAAGGTCATGTAAGAAGAATGTGTTTTGCACACCATCGACGTTTTTCAAATTAAATTTTGGCACAAACACTTATTTTATTTTTATTATTTTATCTGTGTGATATGAATTCTCTAAGATAAGTTCTTAAATTTTTTAAAAAAAAGATGTGTTTTTTTTAAAAAAATAGATGCGTTCTGTTTTTTTTTAATAAGTTTCAAAATTAAATAAGAAAAAATTAATAAGATTGAAATTTCTTGAACCGACACTGGGTGATGATTATGAGCATAGCGAAATTTTCGATCCCGTTGTGAAAGAGATATTTTTTCAATCTTATTAATTTTTTGAAATATGTGCCTAATGTCCAAACCTGTTTTTGAATGTAGTGAAATGGCTTCCAAAAATGTTATAGCTGACCTTACGAGGGGTGATAAGCTAAACGGAAAGAATTATGACATATGGCACAAAAAAATGCAACACCTGCTTAATTAACAAGGAGTTCTTGAAACTCTCTCTGTCAAAAAGACCGTGCCTCTAGATAACTCTACTGCAGAACACAAACATGAGCAGGATGTCTATGACAAATGGTTCAAAGAGGATCGTACGGCTAGGTATACTATGTTGTGTGCCATGCAGGATGACCTCATTGGACAGTTTGAGACATTTGAGACTGCCAAAGATATGTGGGAAAATCTGAAAATTGCTTTTAGGCAAACTTCAGTTACGAGGCTGCGTGCCCTAAATCTAAAGTTTCAGCAGTACATTAAGGACCCGATGCACTCAATGGTTGAGCACATTCGTGTGATGAGCACCATGATTCGGGACCTTAAGGTTGCTGGAAATGAGCTCAACGATGAGCAACAGGTTCTCGCGGTGATTCGTTCACTACCGGACCCTGAATGGTCCCAGATGAAGCTCCTGATGACGCACAGTAAGGGCATTAAAACGTTTAATGACATATCACGTCATCTCGAGCTTGAGGCAGAACGCTTGGATGCGAACCGTTCTGTCGCTCTTGTTGCAAGCTCTGAGAAGCGCGGTGGGATTGCACCCAAGCGCAAAAAGGGTTACAACAATGGAGCGTAGAAAAGTAAAAATCAAATTCCTCATGGTGGAGTTGGAAAGCGCGGCAGAGGCAAACGCGCTAGCAGCAGAGATGTTGCGAAGCTAAAATGCTATAACTGCAAGAGGAAGGGTCATTTCGCTCGGGATTGTTCTGAGCCGAAAAATGTAATCCTACCACTCTCACACTATTTTGTTTGCTCTTATGCTTTAGTAGCTAATTCTCTTCCCAATTGGATCGTGGATACAGGAGCAAACAAGCACGTAGTGCGTGATCGAGCGGGATTTGTAGATTACCATCGAGTACCGACTGGCACACAATTTGTCACCCTTGGGAATGGCTCAATGGAAGAAGTTATTGGAGTTGGTTCGTACCGACTCAAGTTGCGTGGTGGCCGCACTTTACTTCTTCAAGATGTGCTATATGCACCCGGTGTAAGATGTAATCTATGTTCAGTTTTAGCTTTGCTACATTTACGCTATTCTTTTCATTTTGACAGAGACCGCCTTGAGATTTTCTTTCATGGTACTTTATTTGGATATGGTACATTAATAAATGGTTTCTTTAAGTTAGATTTGGAGGATGATTCGTTTGCTTTTTCTTCTTCTTCTTCTAATCTCTGTGATGAATCCGTTAAATGGCATGCCAGACTAGGCCATATAAGTCAAGAAAGAATGAACAGACTGGCTCGAGTAGGCCTTTTGGGGTCTCTCGCCAAAGTTGACCTATCTGTGTGCGAGCCTTGTCTGGCTGGGAAGGCATGTAAAAAGCCTTTTGGTAAGGCTACTTGTGCCTCTCATCCTTTGGAGCTGATCCACTCAAACATTTGTGGGCCAATGAATGTGAGGGCCCAGCATGGTGCGTGCTATTTTCTCACATTTATTGATGATTATTCCCGTTATGGCTATGTGTATTTGCTTTCTCACCGTTCTGAAGCTTTAGATTGCTTCAAGCGCTTCGTAGCGGAGGCTGAGAATCAAATAGAAAGAAGTGTAAAAGTGCTTCGCACTGATCGAGGACGTGAGTACTTGTCTGATCAGTTCAAGACTTATTGTGAGCAAAAGAGCATTATGAGACAACTCACTATTCCAGGTACTCCGCAACAAAATGGTGTTGCAGAGCGAAGGAATCGTACTTTATTGGACATAGTTAGGTCTATGATGGCGCATGCTCATCTTCCTATAAGTTTTTAGGGAGATGCTCTTTTGACTGCTGCCTATATTCTTAATCGAGTCCCTAGTAAATCAGTGCCATCTACCCCATATGAGTTGTGGAGTGGTAGAAAGCCAAGTTTACACTATTTACGCCCTTGGGGTTCAGCTGGATATGTTCACAACCCCTCACATAGATTCGGAAAACTCGGCCCTAAAGCAAGCAAGCATGTGTTCATCAGATACCCTGAAAATTTAAAGGGCTATGTGATGTATGGTGAACACCCAGATGGTGGGATGACCGAGATTGAGTCTCGTAATGTGGAATTCCTAGAGAAGGAATTTCCAAGCATTGGTGAAATGCGAAAAGACGTCGGATTGTATGAGTTACAAGACGGCGCTATCCCATCTTCTGGTGAGGGTGATCGATCACTTCCCGAAGTCGCTGAAGGAAGTGGTAGCAATCCTACGGCTAGTGGGAGTGCTTCTATGAGTGGGAGCATACCCTTGGAAGCCGAGAGTTTAGGCCCTCAACTGCGTAGAAGTGAACGTGGAAACATTCCCTGTCGACATTTTGAGATCGAAGGAAATATTTTCATGTGCACTTCGCTCGATGATGATGAGCCTGCTTCTTATGTAGAAGCGCTACAATCACCAGCTTGTAATGAGTGGATGGCTGCTATGAGAGATGAGATGGATTCCATGAGCAAGAACCAAGTATGGGAGTTGGTTGACCTTCCACCTGAGCGCAAGTCTATTAGAAATAAATGGGTTTTAAAAATTAAGCGCAAGGTGGATGGATCAATCGATAAATATAAGGCTCGGCTCGTGGCTAAGGGCTACAATCAAAGGCAGGGGTAGATTACAACGAGACATTTGCTCCCGTTGTGAGATTTGCCTCTATACGTGTGATTTTAGCCTTAGTGGCTCATCTAGATTTGGAATTGTTCCAAATGGATGTCATGACAGCTTTCCTCAATGGAGGATTAGCGGAGGAGATCTACATGGATCAACCTGAGGGTTTTGTACTCGAAGGTCAAGAAGACAAAGTATATATGTCGTCTTAAAAGGTCCATTTATGATCTCAAACAGTCATCGAGACAGTGGTACTTCAGGTTTCATGAAGCCATCATCTCTATCGGTATGTCCATGATAGAGGAAGACCACTGTGTATATGTCAAGAAGTCAGAGAAGGAAATTTTGTTTCTCTCTCTATACGTCGACGACATACTATTGGCTGGAATGACATCGAGTTGATCAATACCACTAAGGAATGGTTGTCTTTCAATTTTGAGATGAAAGATATGGGTGAGGCGAGCTATGTGCTCGGTGTGAAGGTCATCAGAGATCGCTCTAGGAGACTTCTTGGTCTGTCTCAAGAATCCTATATTAAAAGGGTTCTGGACCAGTTTAGGATGCATCATAGTAAACCCGTTGATACTCCAGTGGAAAAGAATCACACTTTGAGTCTTGATCAGTGCCCTAAAACGGATAAAGAAAAAGAGCAAATGAGTAGGGTTCCTTATGCGAGTGCGATTGGCAACTTGATGTACGCTATGATGTGTACTCGACCTGACATATGCTTCGCTGTTGGCTTGGTAAGTCGTTACCAGAGCAACCCAGGACCTGCTCATTGGCAAGCAGTCAAGAGGATCCTTCGATACTTATAGGGAACCAGTGATCTCGTTCTATGCTTTCAAGCTGGGGACTTGAGATTGAAAGGATATAGTGATGCTGATTGGGGCGGTGATAGAGATGAGCGTAGGTCCACTTCAGGCTATGTGTTTATGCTTGGAGGTGGGGCAATTTCCTGGTGCAGTAAAAAGCATAGTTGCATTGCCTTGTCTACCATGGAGGCGGAGTATGTTGCTTGTTCAGCAGCCGTTCAGGAGGCTGTTTGGCTGAGGAGATTTCTCCAGCACCACGACATTGTGACTCGAGCTGATGAGCCTGTTGAGATGGTCTCGGCATGGCTGCTTTGGAGTATGTGAAGGATCCCAAGTATCATGGCAGAACCAAGCACATTGACATCCGTTTTCACTACATTCGAGAGATGATTAGGCTAGGCGAGGTCACTCTTAGACATATCTCCACCACTAGGATGGTGGCTGATCCGTTGACCAAGCCAATAGCTAGGGATATGTTCCTTACCCACGTTAGGAGTTTGGGTCTTCGCAGGTTATGATGTATGGACATTATTGAGACTTTTGTATCTTACGCTTTTCTTAATGAAAATAAATTTTTCTTTTATGTATGATTGCGTAATTGATACTAGTAGGCACATATTACCATTAGTCACCAGGCTCAGGTCAGCCCACTCACACGGGTGATCGCCTTGGCACCTAAGTGGTGAGCAGGATGAGACTAAATAATCATATTAAATTTTAGTAGTTGTAATATGATTGCTTTGTTCATATACGTTATGAATAAAGTGTTGATACGATTTGAAAGTCGCCTTAATTAGTTTAAGATGAGACTCTTAGGAGTTGGATATGAGAATTCTTTTGTGAAATTCCATATCGAGCCTGTATAGCAGCCGAACCTAAATACTTGGGTTAGAGAGATGACCTGAGTTGTGTAGTGGTTAGATGTCTTAGTGGTGCCTAGACCAAGATTCGCATGGCGTTTTAGAGCGTGACACGACTCATTGGGTCGGTGCTCCGCCATGGCATACATATCATACTGTATGTGATTGTCGACCAGTTAGTAGAGTGACATATATTCTTCCCTCTATGTCACTGTGTGAGCACTAACCCCTTTCTTATGCCCTTAACTTAGAACTACATTATGAAGTAGAGGTCCAAAGTAACTAACTTAGCGTATATCTCAGGGTCATGAGAAAATACGATCTCGCGGAGCATGTCTAGTAAAGTGCTTGGACCGATACAGATTAATGTGAGAGGCTGAGGAAGATGTTTCGATAGCACACCATGAAAGTCTTGTTACTCATTGCCCAGGCAGTTATCTCGGTTGTGTTACTTGAGATAATCATGAGTACAAGAGATGTTGTAGGGTCAAGCCCTGTGATTACAAGAGGGAGATTTGTGATACTTGATCCGGTGTGTGTTGAAACGTCTAGGGCATATACGTTTTAGTCAGTGATGTGCTATGTTAGTTGGGTGGTGACTTAATATGGCACTCCTGCATTGTGATTTTTTCCATCTGGTCGCACGCTCCATTACCCGTATGAAGAATAGAATATATATGAGAGAAAATTGGCAAATGTGGCCAAGTGGGAGATTGTTGGGGAATACACAACATACAATACACAAGAAGAAAATAGAGATTTCTTCTTCCTCATTCTCTCTCTACGTTCTCTCTGGGTTTCCACTTACGTTCCCGGGGTTTTGGAGTGTGGACATAGAAGAGGACTCTGGTGGCTCTCTTCGCATCCGATTCGATCTACAACCAGAAGATTCGTGCAATTAGGAGATTCGTGGAGAGTCAAGAATTATCAAGACTAGGACGATCCAAAAAGGCTAGTAAAACAAGCTACCCGATCCGGCTTTTGGTTCCTGAATACGTTGGCTATCCAGTTTATAAATTTCCGCTGCCCTCTAATTCCAACAAATCAAATGTTATTATTAATTTGTATATATAGTTCACACTCTCAGGCTCTACCTATCTACACTAATAACTTTTTCAACAAAAAGAGTTATTCATATATAGTGATCGATGAAACCATTTTTATGTTATTTGCGACTTTAGAATATATATGAAAATTTTATTGATATGATCTCTTCAATTGTAACTAATATCTTATTACGAATAATTGTGACATCTTCAGGAAAAAACAAAAAAAAAAAACAAAAAAAAAGGGGCATTTATCTATTACAAGATAGTGCGATTTAATTCTTTTTTCTTAATTTTTTTAGCCTCTTTTTTCTTAATTTTTTTGGCCCTCACCTCAGTCTGATGAGAAATAGACGCGACGGATCAGAAAAAACAAATCAGTCCGAATCAACTGCGGAAATGATTTGAAAAATTTAAAACTAAAAACAGCGACATTAATTTACATCGTCGAATATTTATTCTAATATTTGGTGCACGCGGAATATATAGAATAGATCAAGAAAAAAAATATTTGAATTATGATTTATACCTACTATTTATTCAGACCTCACAATCAGTAATTCCTCATCCTCAAAGTAATCCTTTTTGGAGTCTCAATAAATAAGTAATTATAGCAGTAAAGTGTTGATATAATTCAAAAAAACAAACGGCAATTTAATTTCAAGTTAACCCAATAGAACTCCCTCTATGAGAACCGAATTGTATATGAAAATTTCATCTCGTGTGGCTCAGGCGGAAACACACAAATACTGATTTCAACAGGTATATAATAGAAAGTTAAAAATTTCATTAGCTGGTTGATTCGATTTGCCTCGAAGATACGAAGTAACAACAATGGGAAAAAGCTTAACCCTTGTTTGTTGTTAAATTCAATGCCCCCACGAAAATATGAATAAAGCAAGCAAAAGGATCAACCATTTATTTTTGTTAACGAATTATTCAATGTAGAATTATTTACACATAAATTCCTAATTAACATATATATATATATATATATATATATATATATATATATATATATATATATATATAGGAAAATGCTACTTGTACACCCCATTTGGGGGTGTACATCGCACACCCCACCCATCCAATGGGTGGGGTGTGGTGAGGGGTCACTTCACAATTTGTGAAGTGACCCCCCCACCCTTAGATGGGTGGGTGTAAGATGTACACCCCCTTTGGGGGTGTACATGTAGCGTTGCTCATATATATATATATATATATATATATATATATATATATACATACATACAAGCTTATTTATATTTGTAAATTTTTTATGATAAAATTTATATTGAGATTCGTATTATTATAAAATTATTTAAGGAGAGAGAAAAAAAATATATAATTGTACAAATTCTATGGTAAAAAAATTTAAAACATGGATGAGCTGATACTTTTGAAAGTATATAAACTCTACTATATATATATATATATATATATATATATATATATATATATATATAACAAGATTATTATATTATTAATAGTACCAAGCATTTATGTAACACCCCCGAAATTTGGATTAGTCCTCTATATAAATGATATAATAGGACTAAATCTCTAACCCGGCTATAGCATTTTGGATGGTAGCAAGATCCAAGAGGAACATGAGAGTTAAGCGTGCTAGAGCTAGAGTAGTTCTAGGATGGGTGACCCCCTGGGAAGTGGGGCGCCACAGTTGGTATCAGAGTCATTCACCAGCCGGAAATGTGAGATGCGTCTCGGCTGAGCCAGGGTTATATAGCGGGTAGAGTGTGGCTCCCCGGCTAATGACCGTTGTAGGTGGAGTGCAGCTCCCTACAAGGTCAGCTAAGGCTAGCGAGACGAGTCTCACATCGCCTGGTGCTTGTGAGTGTGCTTGAGCCTGACGTGGAAGTCAGGGCTTAAAGGGGGGAAGAATGTAACACCCCCGAAATTTGGATTAGTCCTCTATATAAATGATATAATAGGACTAAATCTCTAACCCGGCTATAGCATTTTGGATGGTAGCAAGATCCAAGAGGAACATGAGAGTTAAGCGTGCTAGAGCTAGAGTAGTTCTAGGATGGGTGACCCCCTGGGAAGTGGGGCGTCACAATTTAGTACTATTGAGTTTTTAGCCCTTAGATGAAAGGATGTGCGGTTAGGATAATAATAATCCCCTAAGGTTTAGTGGGTTGTTGGTGAAATAGTATAAATCATAAGGGATCACTATAATTCTAGCCGTATATCTCTTCATCCAAGAACTGAAAAACTAATAGTATCAAGTTTTTGGTACTATTGACAGTATAGTAGCCGGACTATATATATATATATATATATATATGTATATATATATATATGTATATATATATATATATATATATATATATATATATGTATGGAAAATGCTACCCGTACACCCCATTCGGGGTGTATATCACACATCCCACCCATCCAATGGGTGGGGTGTGATGATGGGTCAATCGATGTGACCCGTAAAAAATATCGCCACCATTAAAATGGTGGAGGTGTATGATATACACCCCTTCGGGGTGTACATGTAGCATTGCTCTATATGTATATATATATATATATATATATATATGTATATATATATATATATGTATATATATATATATATGTATATATATATATATATATATATATATATATATACATATATATATATATATATATATATATATATATATATATATAGAGAGAGAGAAAGAGAGAGAGAGAGAGAGTCCGGCTACTATACTATTAATAGTACCAAGTTATTGGTGCTATTAAGTTTTTTACCCTTAGATCAACCTCTTTGATCATTTTTATCCGTTAGATTTTATTATTTTTCCAACCACCTATTAAACCCAAGGGGCCCACTATCATCTTAACCACATATCTTTTAATCCAAGGGTTAAAAACTTAATAGCACCAATAACTTGGTACTATTAATAGTATTCCAGCCTAAGTATATATATATATATATATATATATATATATATATATATATATATATATATATATATATATATATATATATATATATATATATATATATATATATATAATTGTATAATTGAGTTCATATGCTTTTAAAAGTAGCAAGTTATTGGTATTTGTAGGTTTTAGTCCTTGGATGAAAAGATGTATGGTTAGAATATTAGTGCGGTCCTTGGGTTAAGTGAGTGATTGGTGGAATAAAATGATCTAAGAAATAAAATTAATCAAAGAGGGTAAATCTAACGGTAGAAAACTTACAAGCACCAATTGCTTGGTGCTCATAGTAGCCGGACTATATATATATATATATATATATATATATATATATATATATATATATATATATATATATATATATATATATATATATATATATATATATATATAGAGAGAGAGAGAGAGAGAGAGAGAGAGAGAGCTTATATACTTTTAAAAGTACAAGCTCAAATATATTTGTAATTTTTTTACCATATTTGGCCTTGTGCTTTAAAATTATATAAGCTCTAGTTTATATATATATATATATATATATATATATATATATATATATATGGTCTGGTTACTATACTCTTATGAG
>CM055068.1:47133868-47143390 GCA_029204045.2 Tillandsia leiboldiana | reverse complement strand
ATATATATATAACACTCTCTCTAATCTCTCTCTCTAAAACCTTCGTTATTAAATATTACTCGGATTTGAAACGTCTCTCCAAATGGTATGTATATATATATATTCTTTTCTCTTACTATTAGTTTTTTCTTCTTTTTTTTTTTTTGTGTGTGTGTTTGTGTGTTTTGTGGTGGTTTTTACGTTGGACGATAACGGAAGCGGTATTAGGTGTAACGGAAAACCGCTTTTGTGGGGCTTTTTTGTGACCGGAAAACCGCCGCGGTTTCTGCGATACCGGATGGGAATTATTTTGCGCGTTCACACGTTTCGATTCTAGAGTTTGATATTCGTACGTTTCGATTCTAGAGTTTGATATTCGTACCCCGTATTTTTTTTTTGTTTGAATTAAAAAGGGTCATTAATTTGTAGCAATTTTTTTATGGAAAATGCTATGTGTACACCAGTAAGGGATGTACATCTCACACCCCCACTCATCTAAGGGTGGGGGTGTGATGATGGGTCACTTGATGTGACCCGTAAAAAATATCGCCACTATTAAAATGGTGGAGATGTATGATATACACCCCTTCGGGGTGTACATGTAGCATTGCTCTTTTTTTATCTTCAGTTTATTTCAATGCAAAAAAAAGCCAAATAACTGTACTTTGATTTCCATGGCCAAATTTTTTTTAAAAAAGTTTATTATTTTAAAGGTTATTTGGATGCTAGCAAGTAAATTTAAATTTCATTTGTAGAATTTGATTTGGTTTAAAAAAATTTTGAACTGTATAACAAATTTAGACCTAGAAATAAGTATTTATTTTCACGTTTTGAAAGATATGAGAAATTTAAAAATATATTAAATTTTTTTTCTCTAACATTATAACATTGTTATAGCAACTATTATTATAGAAACAAATATGACCATAGAGAAAAGAATATTAAAAATACTTTTGAATTTATTTTATATTTCAAATAACAAAAACTAGTTTTTGGTAATGAAATCTAATTTAGACCTTAATCTCCTTCTTTCTTTGAAATTTAGTTTTTTTTATAAAATAGATATATAAATTTTTAATTAGTTTTGATAATTATACCTTATAAGCTTCATTAAATAGTTTAATGCGTTTTTTTTTTCAATCGAAGTTAATAATCACAAGGTCGTTATATATATATATATTTTTATTTTTGTACGACTTCACATTATAAAAAATTTATTATTCTTTTAACTTAAAATAAATTGAATCTAACTTTGGTTTTTATTATCTTTTTATATATATATAATTAAAAAATAATTTTTTGTGTTTTGAAGCGTTAAAAGTTATATGTAAAATATAGGACTAAAATAACTCTATAATTTTAATTGAATATAGAGGTTTTTAAAATTATTATTTTATGAAGTTTAGAGATTTTAATTATAGATATTGAAAGTTTAATCATCTGATTATAACTTATAAGTGAGCTAGATTCTAGTGTTGTTGTTTTGTTGTGCTCTAGCTCACTAAAAATTTATGAAAAATAAATTATAAAGGTGAGAATATCATCATGGCGGGAAATCCGATGCCAACTCACTGTTCACAATATATATATATATATATATATATATATATATATATATATATATATATATATATATATATATATATATATATAATTATGACTATTATACTCTTATGAGTATAAATCTTTTTATATTCAGTTAGGATGATAGTGGTCCTCCTAGGATTTACTAGATTATTGGTGAAATAGTATAAATAATAGAGCACAACTATAATCCTAACCGCACATTTTTTCATCCAATAACCGAAAACTTATGAGTACGAAAAAATTTTACTCATAAAAATATAGTAGTCGGACCCATATATATATATATATATATATATATATATATATATATATATATATATATATATATATATATATAGCGGTGCGGGAATACTATCAGTATTAAAGTTTTATTATTACTGTCGATTTGTTTTCGATGATGGAGCCTCCGAATCGATGAACGGCACCGTTGAACATGATCTAGACCACTGGAACTATCTAGAAATCAAATTTTAAATCTTTTCAATATCAATCACCTGATGATCAAAAAATTATAAAATTTATAATTTTATTCGTAGAAATGAGACGTTTACTCGTTTAACCTTGTAAAAAAATCTAAATTGATTAAATTTTGGTTATAAAATTTTTTAAACTATTTAAAATAAGATCTATACTCTCGATCTTGATTACAAGACTCATATCATCACTTTTTGAAGGATATTAATTTTTAGCCGTTCATTTTGTGTCCACTTGATAGATAAGAAAATAATATCGAAAAAACTTGAAATTTTATTTCTAGATAGTTCCAGTAGTCAGATCATGTTCAATGGAGATTCCATCATCGAAATAAAATCAATAGGAACAATAAGGTTTTACTACTAATAGAATTCCAGAGCTGAAAACTTGGTAGTACCAATTGCTTGGTGCTATCGATAGTATTCCATCATATATATATATATATATATATATATATATATATATATATATATAGCTAGGCTGGAATACTATTAATAGTACCAAGTTATTGGTGCTATTAAGTTTTTAACCGTTGAATTAAAAGATGTGCGGTTGAGATGATAGTGGGCCCCTTGGGTTTAATGGGTGGTTGGGGAAATAGTAGCACCAAATGCTTGGTACTATCGATAGTATAGTAGCCGGATTATACATATATATATATATATATATATATATATATATATATATATATATATATATATATATATATATATATATATATAATTGAGCTCATATGCTTGTAAAAGTACAAAATTATTTGTATTTGTGAGTTTTTTACCATTGGATGTAGAAATGTGCGGTTAGGATCATAGTGGGCCCTTTGGGTTTAGTGGGTAGTTGGTGAAATAGTATGATTTAAGGGGTAGAATTAATCAAAGGGTTAGATCTAACGGTAGAAAACTTACAAGCTCCAATTGTTTGGTGCTTGTACAAGCACAGTAACTGGACTATATATATATATATATATATATATATATATATATATATATATATATATATATATATATATATATATATATATATATATATATATATATATATATATATATATAATTGAGCTCTTATATTCTTAAAAGGGATTAATTGTATACGGCTCCCTGTAAACATATCAAATAGCAGATATATTCCTATAAAGTTCAAATTTTTATATTTATCCTTCAAATATCTAACGTTATTCATAATTAATCATATATATCCCTACCGTCTATCTATGTTAGAAAATTTTAGTTAATTATAGGTTAAATACTTAATCTTAGTTAGTCAGTGAGGTAACTAACTACTAACGTTATTTATCTCTTCAAAAATTCAACGTTATTCATATATATCCCAACCGTCTATCTCTGTTAGAAAAATCTAGTTAACCATAGATTAAATACTTAATCTTAGTTAGTTAGTGAGGTGAATTTATCTTTTTACCTTTTCAGATATTTTTGTATTATTTTAACAGTTGAGACTTTTGTAGAGACATTTTTGAAAAGGCAAAACTGTCATTTTATATATAGTTTATTAAAAAATAAACAATAAACTAACGGTAATAAACCGGAGGGATATATATGAAAAAAATAAATATGAGAAAAGTTGAACTTTGTAGAAATATATCTACTATTCGATATGTTTACGGAAAGCCGTATGCAATTAACCCTTTTAAAAATATCAAATCATTAGTGTTGATAGGTTTTTAGCCTTTGGATGGAAGGATGTGTAGTAAGGATGATAGTAGACTCCTTGGGTTAAGTGATTGGTTGGTGAAATAAAATGATCTCAGCGATAAAATTAATCAAAGAAATAAATCTAACGGTATAAAACTTATAAGAACCAATTACTTGTGTTTGTACCAGCATAGAAGTCGAACTCTCTCTCTCTCTCTATATATATATATACACACAATAAATAATTTATTTTTATAAATTTTCTACGATCTATTTTTGTTGCCTAATTTTACTTTTTAGATCACACTATTCTACCAATCACCTATTAAATTTAAGGAGCTCACTATTATTCTAATTACACATTTTTTCATCGAATGACTAAAACCTACGACCACTAATGAGTTAGTACTTTAAAAGATATAAAATCTCAATTTTATATATATATATATATATATATATATATATATATATATATATATATATATATATATATATATATCGTATATATTTTAATTTCTAAATATTAATAAAAAATGATTGGTATTTTTGTTAAAAAATATCTTATTTTTCTTATTATTTATTATGTTTTTATTTAAATATTAATTTTTTAAAAAAGTTAATCAAGAATTTGAGAGAGAGAGAGAGAGAGTGTGTGTGTGTGTGTGATTAAGAGTATGGAGCTCTATGGTCCAAGTCGTTTTCGATAATGAAACTTTTGAATCATTTTAGACTTGATTTAGTATATTTATAATTTTTTAAAAATAAATTTTATTATTTTTTATTATTATTTATTTAGTAATCGAAATGATAAAAAATAAACGATTAAAAATAAAAATTTTATAAAAAATTATAATATAGCACTAAAATTTTCGATCAACGATACAGATCTTGCCGTAGATAGCAAAAAAAATAAAAAAAATAAAAAATAAATCAAAATCAAAATCAAAATTTTATCTGATTTAAATATTTTTATACCGTTAAGCATGTAAAGGACACACATCAATTACCAGATAAATGATAATAAAAAATTATAAATTTATTTTTTAGATAATTCAAATATATTAGATCAAATCTAATGGAGTCAACCTTCGAGACTGAAGAGAGACACTTCTTTATCCAAAAGTCAAAGATCGAAAATTTAATAGCACATATAATTTGATATTATTAATGATTTAGTATTATTAATAGTATAATAACCTAACTATTACTTATATATATTATATATAAAAGTGAAAAAATTAAATGTTTAAATAAAAGGTATAAGAACCAAATTATTATAAATAAAGCATAAATTAGAACCAAATTATTATACAAAAATAAGTTAATTACTATCCACGCATTATTATTATATTATTATTATCACCATTATTATTATCTTCTTTTTTTGGATTTGCGACTTTTGTTTTCTTGTCGTATATTGCGGGCGAAAATTTTACGAAAACGGCCTCGGCAAGAAAACGATTCCATCCGCGAACCATCACGTCAGCACGAATCTCAAAGCAAGATCGACGGTGGATGGAACCGTCCCGTTACGGTGAACTGTGCCCGCATAATTCTCGCTCGTGCATTTGTGTCGTGTTAAGTTAACTACGTCGCGTTTTGTGATTGGCTTGGGCATGTATACGTGTGCACACGTGTCGGCTAACCATTGGTCTGCATTAAAAAAATTCGTACGCGTTTTTTAGGATTTGATTGCGTACTGAGATCTCAATGCATAAACTATTATTATTTTCTAAATAAATTATTTATATATTATTTTATTTTAGGTTGTGCATTATTACTTATTAGGTTATTTCATATTTCTCGTAGTTAGTGTTTTAGTTGGACCTAATACATGTAGGGATACAAAAGAGCAATAATTATTAGGGGCAATTTCCTACGTACCCCTAAAAATTTTTCTGTTTTCAGATTTACCCCTCTTAGAAAGCTAATATTAAAACTACCCTTCTTACGTTCCAACTTCTTTCCAAAATACCCATGAAGTTAAACTCTGTTAGTGTACCGTTTGGAACTGCCGTTATCTGTATGTAATTATTATTTTGCCCTTTCAAATATACCCTAAATCCTAAAATCCTAAACCCCTAAACCCTAAAACCCTAAATCCTAAACCCTAAAACCCTAAACCCTAAACCCTAAAACCCTAAAAAATCCTAAACCCTAAACCCTAAAACCCTAAACCCTAAACCTTAGAACCCTAAAAAATCCTAAATCCTAAACCCTAAAACCCTAAATCCTAAACCCTAAAACCCTAAAAACCCTAAACCCTAAACCCTAAATCCTAAACCTGGGCAAAATAGGTATATCTGATAGTTTTCAACTCCGATTATTATTTAACTCTAGTTTAACCCTAGTTAACTTAACAAAGAGAAACGGTAGGGATATTTTTAATAACGGTGGAACGTATGAAGGGTATATTGGAAAGAAAAAAATAAGAGAGGTAAATCAGATATTTCTTCATATTTCAGGGGTACACAGACAATTATCCCTAATTATTATATTTTAAAATTTAAATTATTAAATAAAGGTGTTTATATATTTTATATTTAATATTTTTTTTTCATGGCTGGGTCTAAGATATAAACTATATTAAATAATGATAGGAGTCTGATAAAATTCGAACTCAGAATCTTCTATTCTGATATCATACTATAAAAACTTAAGTTATTAGAGAATAATATTTATATATTTTATATTAAATAAAATTAAAAATTAAAAAAAAATAAAAAATAATAACAATTCATCGTGAATTTGCTATTACTGTTGTTACGCTCATTTGTACTTAAATAGAGTTTTATCCTGTTTAATCAAAAAAAAAATCATCGTGAATTCATCCTAATATGTTAAGAAAATAAAACGAAAAGTTTCTTTCTTTGATCCATTCCAATCCGTCAAACAAAATTTAATCCCAATCCGTCAAGAATATGGGGGCGAAAGCTCTAGTTCTAGATCCGTCCCATTTGTATTCTTAAATATTTGTCAATAACAAATCTTAAGAATTATAATTAATTCCGAAAGCTCGAGCATCAATTAATTTAAAGCGTACAAACACAGCACCCACGAATCTCTCGACCAGACTCAATCTATCTGGACGTTAGGTCTATTGTTGGGCCTCTTGCCATTAGATCTATTATGGACCGTAGTTCCACTCAACTTATTGGGTTCATCCAACTTAACTTATTAGTCTCCTGAGTTTATTATTATGGGACAGAAAGTTGAGCTTATTTTAACTCATAAATAAATAGCCAACAATCCCCTCTCAACACTTGCACCATGTGGGAATCGAACCCGTGCCACTTACTCTGATACCACTTGTCACGAAATTAGAATTGCTTGACGAAACTCGTGCGGCGCTCGCCTGTCACCTGTACGAATGAGCCAGTCAAAATCGTCCCGAGACACAACTCCACTAATTATATCGAGCGAGGCAACCATTCGAAAGTCAAATTTAAATTTTCGTTACGGAAAAACACTTAAAACTACGGAGGCATAGTTTATGTTAGTTTATGTTAGTTAGAGCGACAGTTGCTCTGAACCAAATTTAGTATAATAAATATTATATATTTCTGAAATTGGTACAGAGGAGGAGCAGTTGCAGATACAGGAAAAGATGATAGATTAGTTTGTTCATTGTAAAAGTTGAATTGAATTCTGATGAGTAGGAGATCTTCACCTGTGCAGGTTGATGAGGCGGCGGCGGAGATGGCGACGACGACAGAGGAGGTGCAGACAGCAGTGCTGACGCTGCCGCTGGCGCTGGAAGGTGGCTTGGCAGCGGAGCACCGGCAGCCGAACGTCGTTCAGCGCGCGTTCAGCCTCTTCCGGAATGTACGGCCAGGATCTGATCTCACCCATTTTCCGGTAAATATGCATCTCTCTCTCTCTCTCTCCCTCTCTCAATAACTTGAATTTGAATTCGGGATACTTTGGGGTACACTCAGGAGTACGCCTAGCATTGTACATAAAAATAAACTAAATCACACATAATAATAATTTTTAAATAAAAATGTATAGAATTATCTTAACTTTATATATACAATTTTTTAAAAATTCCTATCAATTTTTTTATTTATTTGATTTGACATTTTGACTTTAAAATTTAAAATAAATTAAACTAATAATTACGAGAAATTAAACTATTTGATAAATGTTAAAAAAATTCTGCCAAAATTAAAAATTCAAACGTTTGTTTACAAAAGAACTTAAGTTTAAGGTTTAAGCATTCTTCGTATATTTTTTTTTTTTTCTTGAGATTAATATCACTTTTAATAGGCGTAGATCAAATATGATGAATTTGATCAAAATCGGTCAAACTCAATAAATTTTTTGCTGTCATTAAACTCAGATAGGTTGAATTTGATCAATAATGATCAGATTCAACATTTAATAATTGCACTAATGGCAGTTCTTTTCCAAATTAAGTATTTGCTAAGACAAGTGATTGCAACTTGGCCAGTGACTTAAAATGAATGGAATAGGTATGTGAATAGAATAAGTAAGAAAACAAAAGGAATGTTGAAATTCTATTAATTTAGAAAAAAAAAAAAAAAAATTAAAGGTAGTGGGTAGAAAAATCCATAAGCTAAAGAATAATTGAATTTTTTAAAAAATAAAAATAAAAAAAGGGCTAGCAACAAAGACTTAGAACCTATTTGATGTAGATTTTGAAAAAGTAATTTATATATAATTGATTTTAATTTGAAATTATTATTTTGGTTAAAAGTTGTAGAGTAGAGTTTTGATGAAAAATAATTTTTATGAAATGGTTTTATAAAGTTTTTTAGCAAAAAGCTTTTCTTTTTTTTACTGAATTTTATTTTAAAATAATTTTAATTTTAATTTTAAATGTAAATTTTTAATTTTGATTTTGAATTTATAGTTTAAAATTTTAATTTTTAATCTTTAATTTTAATTTTAATTTTCACAAAAATTTAAATTTTAACTTTTAAATTTTTATTTCCAGAAAAAATTAAATTTTGATATTTTAATTTAATTTAAAATTTAAAATTTAAAATATTTTAATTTTGATTTGTACAATTATACTTTTCTTTCTCTCTCTTCTTAAATATCTTTACAATAACACGGATTCCAATACAAATTCTATGATAAAAAATTCACAAGCTTTTGAAAGTATATAAGTTCTGCTTTATTTATATATATATATATATATGAGCTCCTATGTTTGTAAAAGTACAAAATTATTGGTGCTTGTGAGTTTTTAGCCCTTAGATGTAGGAATAAGTGGTTAGGATGATAGTGGGCTCCTTGGATTAAGTGAGTGATTGGTTGAATAGTATGATCTAAGAGGTGAAATTAGTCAACAGGATAGATCTAACGGTAGAAAACTTACAAGAACCAAATATTTGGTGCTTGTACAATCATAGTAGCCGAACTATATATATATATATATATATATATATATATATAGGGTCCGGCTACTATACTCTTATGAGTAAAATCCTTTCGTACTCATAAGTTTTCATCCCTTGAATGAAGGAATGTGCGGTTAGGATTATAGTAGTCCATAAAATTTATACTATTTCTCCAACAACCTAGTAAACCCTAGGGGACCACTATCATCCAAACCGCAAATTCTTTCATCCAAAGGTAAAAAAGTTATAAGTATAAAGGGGTTTATATTTATAAGAGTATAGTAGCGCTACGCTATATATATATATATATATATATATATATATATATATATATATATATATATATATAGAGAGAGAGAGAGAGAGAGAGAGAGAGAGGCTCGAAGCTTCGGTACTATAATCTTATTTTCGATTTTAGAGTGTTTAAATCAACGATCCATACCGTTAAAACTGATCTACGATAT
>CM055068.1:46788868-47128868 GCA_029204045.2 Tillandsia leiboldiana | reverse complement strand
TCGGATTTAGATATGAATTTTTAAAATCCGTCGGATTCGGATTTGGTAGTCGGGTTCGGATTTTTGAAAATCCGCCCCGAATCCGACCCGTTGACATCCCCAGGCACAGTGCGAGGAGTTACTCCACCACCCCCTCCACCGCTGCAGAGGGGTCTAATGGAACAATAAAGGATACTTAGAATAAGACCTAGAACGATAGAGGCCGAGGCCGAGGCCGAAGTGAAGAAGGCCTTTCAACAACTCGTGCTTTAAGTTTCGTCCTCTCTCGGAAACATATAATATTTTCATTTGTTTATGAACTATTAAGTTTAACCATGTATATTAATTATACATTTGGATTAATTTATTACTAATTTAATGTAAAAAAAAAAAAATCATTCTTATATTTTTGTTTAAGAATTTATAAAAAAAAACATCTTATTAAAATGTTTTTATTTTTTCTCTTATTACCTACGTATCACTTCGTGCGGGTTACTACACTAGTTCTTATAACAACTCAACCTGCATTATCTAATATAGGACATTTGGGACGTTACAGATCCGATATAGGATAATTGGAGCGTTACAGAGTTCCTCCATTTAGACCCTGATGTTCTCGTCAAGTCTAAAATCCAAACACACGCATAAACCAGCTTGCTAGGCGATGTGAGATTCTAAAGGTGACTCCTACGAGTTCAAAATGCGACTCTCACCGAGCACACGGTGTAGCATTTTGTCTTGCATAGCATTTCGTGCACTTTGTCCTACATCGCACTTAACTTTTACATTTCATACTGGTATTCAGCTCTGATACTAAATATAACGACTTAACCCGCTAACACTAATAACTTATTGGACCCAAATTATTAGCTCAAAATACTTAAGTTCAATTATTAGTATTTTTTTTGAGGGAAAGGCAGCATGCTGCCGCTTCATTCATTGATAAGATGAATTAGGCTACAGGGTTCAAGACAACCGGGTCTCGAGGAAAAAAAAAAAAAAAAAAAAAAAAAAAAAAAAAACTAAGGGCAGTAGGTGGCCCAGGATAAGGAGAGAGAACGCGCTTCGGAGCAGAGGTGACCCAAGTTGCGAGTGGCCGACCTGAATCTTCTATTGTTGCGTTCCAACCAAATGGTCCACCAGATAGCCGCAATAGCGGTTAGATCTTCCCGATCTCGTGCAGCTTTGTTGTGACCGCACAGGTCCCAAAGCGCGTTCACGGAAGAGCAGCAGCGGCCAGGTCCGTTGGTGGGGAGCAGATAGCTTATCAAAAGACAAACAGCCTCGCACGAGGCGAAGAGGTGGTCAGCGGACTCCACCTGTCCCTGGCAGAGGAGACAGTTGGTGTTTACTGACCATCCCCACTTAAGAAGCCTGTCCATTGTTAGGACTCTGCGTCTGAGCAGTGTCCAGATGAAGATTTTGACTTTTAGCGGTGCTTTGATGGACCAGATTTTCTGAAAACCTCTTTGCCGCACGCCGGTGTCCACGCCGGTGTCCTGCAGGAAGCGGTACAGTGATCTCACCGAGAAGGTTTCAGAATTTGACCAGCGCCATTTGATAGTGTCGTTAAGGTTCGTCAGACGGATTTCAATTATTAGTATTAGAATTTTTAGTTTTTATGTTCTCGTACATAATTTCATCATCGGATATCGAACAATTGGGGCATTACAATTCTCTAAACTGGAGTGTCACACAAATAGGGCCTAAGCAACAACAATAAAACTAATTAACTTCATCCCTTAGATGCTTTCATCTACATAGACCATGAAAAAAAAAGAGTAAAAAAACAAACCAAAAAAACAAAGAAAACATTAATAATGCAGGAACTTAGCATTACTAAATCTATAGCATAGTTTGAAAATCATAACTTGTTCATCTTTACTCTCCTAGAAGAAGAAAGAAGAGATGACTTACAAAATTATGATATGAATTCCCTTGGCAAATAATGCAGCTACCTCCTCTCTTCAACATGCCGAAGTCGCAGCTTCAGTTGTATGGTGAAGGGGTTTACTGCATTGGGGAGGACTATCTAAGCAAGTGCGCAAAAGCGAAGAGCAGCCTCGAAAGATTTACGTCAGTCGTCGCATGGAGCATATCGACGACGAGGCCCGCGATCTTCGGGTTCGCTCCGTTCAACCCGATCCTCGGAGAAACTCATCATGTTTCTAAAGGAACCCTCAATGTCCTACTTGAGCAGGTAATCTTACGAGATTTAATATCTAAGCATTGTAAAGAAAATTGAGATGAATATTTGCATGGTACTTACAAATCAACATGAAAAAAAGTGTGAAATACCATTCTCTTAAGCTCTCGGAGAGAAACGATTACTTTCACATGGTATCAGAGAAATGATATAATACTAGTGTTTCTTCGAATGCATATATATATATATATATATATATATATATATATATATATATATATATATGAGTTGGCATTTGTAGCAAATATAGTATGAAAAAGGCATAATTTAATGCCCTTATGACTTGAATTTGAAAAGAACTCTATTTATAGCAAAACTAATAAGCCTCAACTAAATTATTTTGCATATATTTTGAATAGGTTTCACATCATCCTCCAGTATCTGCTCTCCATGCAACTGATCAAGAAGAGAATATACAGATGGTATGGTGCCACAACCCTGTCCCCAAGTTCCATGGTAAAAGTTCCGAAACCCTAATTACTAGGCACGAATATAAGTTTTTGACTTGTAATTTGCTCACATAACAGAAATTAAAGTGTTATACAAGCCATTTATTTAACACTTCAATACCAAAACCAATGGCCTGCTAAATAAAGAACACAAGCTTAAAACTAGAGCTTTCACTTTGCACTCAAAAACTTATCTCCTCTTTCTGTGACACCCAATATCCCTAGACTTTTGTTACGAATAACAAACACTAGACATTAATATGTCCATGTCTTCGTAGGAACAAGTGTTGAAGCGGTTATCCATGGAAAGAGGCAGCTAAGGCTTTTGAGCTTCGGCGAGAACTATGAGATGAATTCACCAAACTTGTTAATAAGAATACTTCCTACACCTGCTGCCGAATGGGCTGGAAATGTCAGAATAAGCTGCAAAGATTCAGGTCTAGAAGCCGAATTGTGCTTCCACAGAAGCCATTCTTTCTTAGGCTTCGGAGGGAATTCGAGGGCTGTAAAGGGAAAGATCTTCCACTCCAAGTCACTAAAGACAATATATGAAATCGACGGCCTATGGGACAGGTATATATACTCATAGTTCGACAAAGAGTTGTTAGTTCTCATCTTTTGTGATTTTCAGAGTGATACTAACTAACTTATGATCTAATAAAATTGTGCAGAACTGTTTCATTGAAGGATGTTCACAGTGGAAAAGTTTCAGCACTTTACAATGCCAAGGAGGCGATATCGAAACTTAAGGCTCCGATTGTAAAGGATCAAGAGGTACTTATCAAGGAGATTTGATTTTATTACCCATTATTATTTCAGTACTAGTTAAACTCTGCATGTTTGACCTAAATTTTTGGAATAGTTATAGTACACAGAAAATGCAGAAGCTACATGTGCTTCTTCAAACAGTTCCGCTCGAAATGCATAAGAAATCCCAAAATGAGCTTTGTGATTCATATTTAGCTACATATAAGAAGATTCTAAAACTTATGATTTGTTCCTGCTATAGGAACCTCATCCTTCTCTTTTCTTGGTGGGAAAATAAAGAAATATAGTAGGATGCTCATAATAGTGCTTTTTTGGAACAGAGCTTATTGCCAACAGAATCAGCAGTGGTGTGGGGTGAAGTGAGCAAAGCCATACTGAACAAGGATTGGGAGAGAGCATTCCCAGCAAAGAGGAACATAGAGGAGAGAGAAAGGAAGATGCAAAGAGAGAGAAAGTCTATACAGGAAGTGTGGATACCAAAGCACTTCTCCTTATCCCACACAAAGGAAGGCCAGTGGGAGTGTTGGCCACTGAAAAAAGTAGTCCCACCCGCTCCAATTGTTGTCCCACCACAAGAGAAAAGCTATTAGTTCAGACCAAGAAAAGTGAATTCTCATTTGGCTCTGATGTATTGAATATATTGTCTTAATAGAATGCATGATGTAGTTTATTATAACTGCGGATCCTTTGAAACAAGTTGTTATGTAAGTTTAATATCAAATGCTTCTTTCCATTTACCTTCTAAAGAATAACACAAAGGTTTTTTAAGTTGCTTGCTGATTTCATGCATGTAAGATGAATGGCAAATCTGGTCCTGATTTAAGCCCTATTTTGCATGAGGTTTCAATTTTGTCCCCTGAAGAGAGGGAATGTGAACTTTGGCACTGTTTATTTGGGAATATGAAATCAGATACCAGGTCCTAATCCAATTGTTGTGGGTAGTCTCTACCTTATGCTGATTATCCTTTGGTGAGTTTGTTTCAGAACTACTGCACCTTGAAAGCAGAAAATAGCCGCTGGCGAAAATCGCCAACAATGGAGCATGATATAGCAGCCGAAAATGGCAGTAACTAGAGGCGACCAATGGGCATTTCAGAAAACCTTAGTCCTGTGTGGATTACCACAAGCCCTTAATGCACTAATCACAAATTTTCAATAATTCAATCAGAGATAACCGAGTAATCTAATTTTCAGCAGTAAGATCACTTGGATTCCAACTCTCATGAGAAAACCTACAATTGGTAAAAACAAAAGCACTGCGCCGGGAGAGTAAGATGCACTTAATTTGCCCGTGCTTTTGTATGTACTCTAGCTTAACTCCATAGATATGCATACAAATGTATGTGCGGATGCTTTAATCTTTCATTGTATTGAATAAAAAATACCAACTATGATATAGTGGACCTGATCCCTGTTGATCCAAGTGAAATTATGATAAATGAAGGGCAATGCAGATAGGGAGATAGATATATTGGTATGCACCTAAAAAATCACTACGACTTCTATCATTATGCAATTCAACCCAGTTCTATAACTTAGACTACTAGCAAAAGAATCTCTGCTTTTTTGTTTGAACATTAAATTAAGTGTGCTAAATCTAAATAAAGTAAAACTGGATAGTGCTCCTAATTATTCTGTCTTTATCACATTCATAGCAGGCAGATATAATTGTGAATCTTAGGTACCCAATCTGAACATAATATCATAATTATATATAGAAATTGCATCAATTTGTAAACTGTATAATGGTATTAGTAAAAGAAAAGGCTAAACCCTGATGTATGGTTACGGTCATAGGGCTCTGTTACCTTTGCAGCTACTAAAAATATTAGCAAAGCCAATAACTAGGGTAAAATGAACTACAGCCCCTGTGATTTCAAGACAGTACCACTAAACCCTAAACTCTTCAACTGAGAGAACCAGTCCATGATCATTATTATATAGCATTTCTGAAGCCATTAGATATACAAAATCTTTAATGTTCATCAAGTCGCGCGCTCTGCATATAACCAAGTTAAGGGATCATTTTACAGTTTACCCTTCTGTAAAATGAATTCTCTGACCTAGCAGATCTCAGATAAATTTTTTTTACCACAGATGCTAAGAATGAGACGGCAAAATATTGAAAACTCAGTGATACTGTTTAAGTGAAAAATTGAGGACTAAGCAGCAATACCAAGAAAGTGCAAGAACAGCCTATATACATTTTTACCCCAGAAAATCTATATGTATAACAATCAGCATCATATAGAAGGTTATGTAATATAAGATTTTAGATATAAAAGTAAAAGATTGGCGCATGGATTGTAGTGTCACATACTTATAAATACCATAGTATCTAGCTATCCTACTTACTACTTGTACAGGTATAGCTAAACATACAAAAGAGGACTAATACAGCTTTTATTTGTACAATACTACAAAAAATAGCAACAACATGCTATTAGAAAAGAGATTTCACAAAGTGAAAAACTTAGTTATTACTTACCTATTGAAGCCCACAGCGAAGTGAAATCATAGTTATCACTTTACCTATTGAAGCCCATAGCGATTACCGGGATCCTCACCTTGTGGCCTCTATTGCCCTTCATGAGGATCTCACCAAAGCTGTACGTGCCCGTGACAGACCTGACCGTTAGGGTTACCATTAACTCCCGCGATGCTCCTGAGAGTATTGTCATTGCCTGAGGGCTGACCTCCAATGCAATTTCTGGGGGCATTCTAGTGGTGATTGTGTAGGTCTCGATCTCATCAGCCACATTGGTCAGCACCCGCTTTACTGTTTGAGTGCCTTCGAGATGAGAAATTGTGATCGATGGAGTGTTGAGATCAGATGGATGGGTTTTCGTGGCGTTGCAACTTGAGCTTGTGATGTTTGAGATTTCGTGGTGATCGATGCCAGGTATGGAGCACAAGAAAGAGATGTAGTCTTCATGAGCTGGAAAAAAAAAAGATCATTTTAAGATGAAGATGCATTACTGATTGCATTTGTTCTAGGAATGAATAGAACAGAAATTTTTCAAAGACAAGGCAGCACACAATGGCAAAAACCCACAAAAAAATTGAAAAAGATCATTAAGTGGACTTCTTGAAAAAATATGCTAGCTCTGATCTTAACCAAGAGATGGAAAGGAACAGAAGTTTTCATTCAGAAACCAAGAGAACGCATTCTTGAACCTTCAAGCCATAATCAAGCATAACATTGAAACGAGTACAACTTTATTTAACCTGTTAAAGGAAAAGGTAGATCTTACTAAAACTAGCCATAATTTGTTGATAAATACTGAACAAAGGAGGAAAACAGTAGCCATATGCCAGTAAACGAAAGAAAATTTAGGGGTCCTTTGTTCTTCATTTGATTAGAAGATATTATCGCTGTGATTTCTCATCTTCAGTTTAGAGGATAAGAAGGCTTACATGCATCTAGAATGAGCCCAGGATCAAGTGCGGCCTTTGGATTAACAGCACCGCTCCCATAATCAAATGGTGTAGCCCGCACGAGCGTCATGATCTCTTCTCCAGCATATTGCTGAGCCCTAATAGGCCTTCCCCCTTTATCCAGCATTGTGGCTGTAGTCATCAATGCGGATTTTATAGCAGCTGGGCTCCACTTAGGGTTCTTTTGCTTTATCAGTGCTGCAATACCCGCTATATGGGGAGCAGCCATGCTGGTTCCAGATATCATTGCAAATCCTTCTCCTGCATTGGGCAAACGTGATAAAACATAGTGATCCAAGAGTCTGATTCAAATGCAGGGGTATCAATCAAAAGAATTAAAGTTAGGGGCCTATTCCAAAATGGCCTACAGCCAGGGGAGGCCGTATACATTTTCTCCTATTCAGAAACAAGTATATTTAGCATCAAGCAATTGTATCACCTTAGATTGTGTAACTTATAACATACCAAGAGATCAAGATACAAGGAAAAAGAAGAGGAAATATCATACAAGTAAATCATTAAGGATTACCTAATTACTCCCAGAAGTTTAACTTCGATTTCAATTTTGTTCACACAGTTTTGATTGAAAAAGTTGAGGCCCTGAAGTTTGCTGCTATCACAATTAAGTTCTCTATAGTATGATAAGATAAAAGGAAAACTACGAGAGCACCGGCAATGGAATTAACTTTATTAGAAGTCCAACTGTGAGGACAAAATCACAATCGGCGTGAAAAATCAGGGGTTTAATTGTTAAGAAATGAAACTGTTGGGGCGAAAGTGAAATCAGGGTCAACAGCAGGGACCAAATTGTTAATGAAAACATTGTGGACAAAATTGAAATCGAGATCGAACTTCAGGACTAAATTTGTAATAACACAATGTTTAATCAGATCATAATACCATACCATAACAATATCCATAGTTAGAGAATCTACTAAAATTACTCTAAACAAGTGTTGGCTCAATTAGGTAGATTGAAGTAACTAAACTTCGAGAGCATTTACTAATTAAATTCCCAAGAAATTAATTCAGGAGTTCAGCTATAATACATCTAAAAGCACCAAACCATTGGTGATTTTAGGTTTCTAGCCCCTAGATCTACCCCATGGCCACTAGTAGCCTTTGGATCAAATACTATTCCACCTACCACCACTAAACCCAAGTCGGCTACTATCATCCTAACCCTACAACACCTCCATCCAAGGGCTAGAAACCTAAAAGCACCAATGGGTTGGTGCTTTTAGATGTATTCCAGCTCAACTCTTAATTCAGCATACACCAATTGCCCAAAAGGCAAAGCAAGCAGATGGTAGTATGGTACTCGAAATTTCTAAATGCACAAAATCATTCACAAGGAAAAAATAATAATAACAACTAAAAGTAGTGCTGAGACACTAATTTTGCTTGATATTTATCTTACCGACATAATCGGCTTCATCTGTTCCATTTGGAGCCCAAGCAGCCCAAATGAGATTGCCTGGGGCTAGTATATCAGGTTTGAGGACATCGGCATCTTGAAAACTGAAGTCTTTTACACCTGGTCCTCTGGAGGAAAACAGAGCAACCTGGGGTGCTGAATTGTAAAGTGTAGGTGCCAAACCATTCGCAATACTACCTATTGCTTCGAACCTTGCAGGGCGCCCTGCCCAGTCTCTTTTCGTTGAACAGTTGTAGTAATCTATAAGCTCCTGTAACCAATAAATTAATAAAGAACTTACTAGAACTTAAAAATGTCATTGTTATAAAAGACAGAATGATATGATCATTGATATGCAGAAAACCTACATCATGATAACTCAACCAAGACATTAGATTACGTGATGAAATACAATATTCAAGAGGATTTATAGTGAAAGCTGTTGGTTGAGGATGCAGGATACTCATTAGTCATTGTAAACTAGGACAGTAGGAAAAAGAAAAGGAAGGAGATCCTGAAAGACAACAAGAAATAGCTGATTCATATAGAGTTTAGAAATTCTATATTTGATTTCATAGAACACCAAATCCACCTAAGAGGCAGTTTAAATAATCCCATGATAGAAGTTCGATAATGGCAAATTCATTAATCAAGATTCCTTGATGGATAATGTAATATGTGTGACAACTATGCAAGTAAATCAGATTCAAAGGTTGTAAATGTTCCAGAAAATGCTTTTGCCCTGCTGTTCTTATGTGTCGATATTTTCATAATTCTGCCCAACAATTCAGCATTAAACAAACACAAGTTACTGCTTAAAATAATAACAAACATAAAACACTTAGATAATTGTTTAGAACCTTTGTTTTGCTGACATCTGTGATAAGAATCCCAGGAACACTAACAGGAACAGGATCAAACTTTGTTCCTGGATAATTATTCTCCACAGCAACAATGAAGCCAGCCGCACCAAGACTTTTAGCTGTCTCAGACACCTTCGAGATCGATGCAGTGCCAGATATGAAATTGAAGGAATATCCACAGAGAAGAATATTCCCATCCACCAGCTTCTTATTCAAAAGCTCTGGCTTTTGGCAGTCTAATGGGTTATATTTTACAAGAGAGGAACCTAGTAGCACATCACTTGCGGAAACCAGGTTGAATGACTTATTCCCATGCGTAGAAGCTGTAGTTAGAGAATGAAAAAGACAAACACATTACTTCTCAAGAACATTAGCATCATAGTAAGGCTTTTAATAAAAATTAAAAAATTCTCAAACAATAGAAAGTATATCGTGCATTTGGTTGCAATATAGAGGGAGAAACAACTGTATGCCAATAGAAGGAACAACTCAAGTAAAATGTTTCATGTTACACAGAATTCCTCGGCTTATAATGTAAGGCTACTCATCAACATAAACACCCTAACCTATATAAGAAGATTAGTTATAAGACGCATAAAATGAAAAAAAAGCTTACGTGATAATCCAAGCCCAGGCAGTATCTGTCCATTTCCCAGTGTCAAGTGATTCTTGTATCTACGATCATCCACTGCAGCAGCTACAGTCATAATCCATGGGCTGAAAGAGACCAAGGTTTTAGGAAACGGGCCTCCATTTCCAGCTGCTTGGACAACAAACACTCCTGCTTTTACAGCCGAAAGAAGAGCTGCATCAAAGGGATTCAGAAAAGTGGTCCTTGTAGCTGTTGGTGGACTATTCGGCCCCACAGATAGATTAAGTACGTCGACACCATCACGAACAGCCTGTTATTAACCACTCATCAGTCATCATCTATATATATTACAAGTTTCACATGGCTGTTTAATTTAAAGTGAGGCTCTGCATTCAGTCTACAGGAAGGAGAAAAGAAAAGAAAAGCCCATAGTTAAAGTCAAGAGAAACAAGCAACAGAGACATAGTTTTCTAGTCTTTTCAAACATTATTGGCCTATAACCATCCATGTCTTACAGAGCTGTCCATGCCTGCCTGGGTGTGTCTCAAATTATTGGTTCGGTTTCAATATACAGATTGGAACACTTAACCATTGACAAACTAGTTGATCGCAATCAAGCAATGTATTGCTGACCATAACAGCATATACTAAATTAGATTTTGCTTCATATAACTAGGAGCCTGTTTAGACCATCTAGAGCTTCTAAAGAGTGCTGCTTGAGCAAGGTTGTTAGAGAAGCTTCAACTCAGAACCACCCTCCTAGTCCCACAAACTTCCAGCCGAAACTAGAAAGGAAAGTTCCCATTTATTTTGGAGATCTAGAATCCGATTTTGGCTTCTCACTTAAGTGATATATCCCTTAGATTAGAGTTTTTCTATTTATGGAAAGACAGATTATCATTGTAAAATAGTTTATTTATTTCCAATAAAGTAGAATTAGGATTAGACTATGTAAATATGTATCTCTAGGGTTTGTGGAATAATAATGAAGAATTAGCCGTCTAGTTCTATCTTCCCTCTCTTTCTCTTCCTCCTTATCCCTCTCTATCACTTGATATCTCTCTTTCCAGGAGATTCGATCCCCTCGAAATGATAGTTTATCCCTATTGATACAATAGAACTGTATCATTTGGTATCGGAGCATTGTATTGTGTTAACTCAAGCACAAAATTTCCTGAAGAAGATGGACGGGGAGTTCGTAAGATAAGATGAGATGAACGCTCAATTTTCCAATGTCAATGCCCGATTCAACAAATTGCAGATTGAAGTGAAGTACATTAGCAACTCCGCTCACGATCTTAAAAATCCGATCATCGGCATAAGCACAAAGATGTATGTGCGATCACATGCGCCATTTGAAGATACATATATCTCGAGTTCCAACAAAAATCGCCTATAAATATGTATAACTGTGATTTAGATAATTACAAATTTAAACCAAAATCTAACATAGAGCCTATAAATATGTCTCTTTAGCGTTTGTGGACAAATAATGAGGAATTAGTTGTTTTGTTCTATCTTCCCTCTCTTTCTCTTCCAGCTTCTCTCTCTCTATCTCATAATATATCTCTCTCTAGGAGGTTTGATTTCCTCGAAGTGATCGTTTATCCCTATCGATACAGTAGAACCATATCATTACACCACATGCAGATAATTCCATGGTCAAGTGTCTAGCTTCTGTTTCTATATTCCAGATCGTGCCAACGGACTTTAATTAGTATTTCCCCAAAAAAATATATTTTCAACTTGCAGACCACCTTGATCTCTAAGCATCAGTACAGACACCCATGGTTCGGTTCAGTTATTGGGAGGTTCCTTATCCACCGTCCACCACTTACGTTCGCTCATTTCAATGAAATAGAAAATTGCAATTCACCCTAGTAAACTAAACCAAAAGTAAATAAAGATGTCGATTTTTTCACTGCCAAGGTGTCGGCAAGTTCCCTACATGACTATTTACAAGTTACCAGCTTTTAAACCTGAATATGATTAATCTGATTCTAACTTGACATTTTACAAGAAGTGGAGAAGCTAAAAAGTAACTATAAGAAGTTAATTCCTCTTCCATGACCATATCCTGCTTGCAAATGAAAAACATCATTCAAATCCTATGCTCTTAGATCAATCTAACTATCATACTGTGACACCCCAATAGTCCCACATCGGATGGGAATGGAATTGTGGTTGGGTATATAAGAGACATGGACACTAGTAATAATAACTGGGCTCAAGCATTTTGGGCTGTGGTTTGAGCCCAACGAGTTATTATTGCTAGTGGGCCGGGTCGTTACATTTGGTATCAGAGCCAATCACCAGCCGGAAGTGTGTGACGAGTCTCAGTTGAGTCTGGTTTTAGATGACAGGTCTAGCGAGACAAGTCTCACATCGCCTGGTGATCTTGGGCTGTGTGTGTGTGTGTTTGGGCTGACGAGGACGTCATGCCTAAACGGGGGGAGTCTATGACACCCCAATAGTCTCATATCGGATAGGAATGGAGTTGTGGTTGGGTATATAGGAGACATGGACACTAATAATAATAATTAGACTTAAACATTTTGGGTTGTAGTTTGAGCCCAACGAGTTATTATTGCTAGTGGGTCGGGTCATTACACATACATATCCCACAAACAGGCTCAAAACTAGAAAGTTGTGTCATGAAAACACTCAAGGATTTATACTGCCCAACAAGCTACTATGCGTGGAATATGAACACTTTGCTAGAAGACTAGAGAACTAATCTTGTTACAAGCAATTGTTATTATATGGAATCCCTATTCTACTTTATCATTTTTCAATTTATTTTCGCACACACCTGATCAATAGCTGCCACCACATCAGATACATATCCACCAAAAAGCCTATATAGGACCTTGTATACAGCAATCCTGCAAAGAAAAACAGAAAATTTTCGCATGTGTAGAATCAGAAACCAAATATAGATAAACAACAAGGTTCCATAACACAAACTGTGCTCATCAAGATATTGTGCAGAAAGTTCCAAACTCAGGGAAATTCAAGCACAAAATCTCTAGTTATAAGCCACAATTTGCTAGTTATGGGAGCTTATAGCTGCTCACAGCACCAACCATTTAGGAATGGGACCAAAATAGAGTTAGTATGAGCACTCTAACAGTAGCTCATTAAAGCAATCACCCAATAAAATGCCTAACCTGGCATGTGGAGCCATCCCGCTAGCTTTACCAAATTCATGACCATGCATTCTCACTGGGACTCCATTATTTCCAGCAGCTATTGCAGCCGTATGGCTGGTGAGAAAGGATAATAATAGTTAGAATGACAAAAATTAGAGCGACCCATGAACTGCTAAAGAAATTGTACCATGATGAACTTAAAGGGGAATGTGTAGATAAATATAATCAATGGAAATTCCATTTTCCAGAGCAGAGACCCTTTTTCATTAAATTGGCAAGAACTATTCTTGTTTGATTGTGTAAATGATGCAATGTTTCCTGCAACAAGATGGGGTCAGTTCAACAAGACATCCTAGAAGGTATGTCACCCTATAGTATGTTTATGTCATCGATATTCCAAATATGGTAAGGCTCACTGTACAAATCAACATTTCAAATATCCCAATCTGTTTGATTTAGTTCCATGCATTTATTAGTTATAAGATATTGCACTTAGTGAGGGGCATCTTTTCATATTAACTATTTCTTAGTAACCTTTGAATACTTGGAACTAGATGACTGATTTTAGTTGTCTCATCTGTAGGTCCTTTTGTTTGCTTCCAAATCTAGTTGCTGAATTAAAAAGACCCAAGAACTCTATAATTTACACAAAAAATTAGTATCTTGCAAATCAGATCCTTTCAATTGGACAGTTCATAACATGGATTGCTTGATCAATGAAAGAAGCAAAAGAGTTTGTATGATCCAAACTATCGCACGCTATCTGGCTCAAGTGTTGTTTTCATTCATAGGGTAATACCCGAATCATGGATAGCCCACTCCAAATTTTAAGTGTTGACAAACCTCAAAGATATTGCATAACAAAATGGGTACTGGAAGATTCCTCTGTTCTCCGAAGTTTCTTCAATTTCAAAACCGTAATAATCATGTATTGCCAACTAGAAAAGGTAAGCATGAAAAAACTTTTTGAGATTATGCACGTCCAAATACAAGGTTCTTTAGATATTCAGGTCATCAAGAAGGGAAGGGAGAAGCTACTCTGAAGCAAGACCAAAGTGTAATGCAAAAGCAAAAGATAGAAAAACTAAAAAAGAAATGCAAAACTAGACTATTCAAAAGGAAATCTCTAAACGGAAAAAAAACTAGGTAATTGCTTCTTTCACTTTTATTATTTGATGCCTCATGTTATAGAACAAAACAAAATGAACTTCTCTAAATAAAAATCCTATCTAAATTGGGGACCGTAATGAGGGACTTCAAAGCATTTACCTTCCATGGCCATCGCCATCTAATGGTGAGGCAAAATCGATTGCTGGATTAAATGCTCCTGCAGCAATGGCAGCTTTCGCAAAATGTTGAGCTCCAATTATTTTTCCATTGCAAAAATTCTTCCGAGTTTCTGGATCAATTTCACATTTTCCTTTGTAACGAGGAAGAGGTTCATAGGACTCAGCTTCGTGATTAGTAGAGAAACTTGGATGCTTTAGATAAATCCCTGAATCTACTAAACCAATCACAATGTCCTCCCCAGCTCTATCAAATCCGCCTCCAGTCGGCCATACTCCCGTCGGCAGTCCCAGAAATTGCGGAGTGTGTGTTGTTAATTTCCTTACTTTCATATCTTTCTCCACATATTTAACCCCAGGGGCCCTCCTCAAGGCCTCTGCCTGACAAGAAATAGTTAATAGTTAGTTTCAAATTTAGCCCTTGAAGTTTGACCCAAATTTCTATATTGTCCTTAGAATTAGTTGTAATAATTTAGTACCCGAAAAGTTTGACAGGATTTGAATTTTCTCCTGAAGTTTCTTTTTTAACAATCCATTCCCTAAAGTATGACCACAGCTTCAGCTTCCTCCCTAGAGTTTCAAATTTAACAGAACAGAGTCTAACAGCGGTGGTAATTTGGCACCATTTTCTTGCTATATGAGCAGAACGACTGAACGACTTATGTTCTACACAAAATTAGACTTAATTGTTACAAATAAATTATGAGGACAAAACTCAAAATAAATGTCAAACTTTAGGGACTAAATTTAGAATTAACTCAGCAATTAAATCATACGACAAGGGCATATATACGGTGGTGAAGTAACGAAATTTCAAGTATCTTATTAATTTACCTGTAATGGAGACATATGAACAGCAAAACCATTTATCAGATGATGGTAGCTATAAAGCTTCGTGTACGTCCCAACTTCAAGCAGTGAGTCGAGTAGTTCATCATGCTTTTTCTCAAGGTGAAGAGCATATGATGTTACAGCCTCACTGTTATGTTCAAGGAAATTTTTAAAAATGACGAAATCTATTGTTAACACCAAAAGTGAAAATGAAGAATTATGCAAACTAATAAAAAAAATAATGTTGCTGAATCAGTAAATACTTCCTGATAACTTCTTTCTAAATATGATATAATGATTATCTCCTCATAAATATTACCTAATCATTTTTATATTACAGTTTATTTCTGGTTCTTAAAAACCCAATCAATAGACCAGAGTGATTATATCGGAGGGAAAACTGTCACAGCAAATACTAGAAGAAAAACATAAGTTCCACAAGTTGCTGTTTCTATAGGTTGCTTCAATTAATGCTGTATGGCAAAGTTATTCAAGAATATTTTTATGAATTAGGCTGCTTTAAGTTATATCACTAATCAGCCTATCAAAGAGAACTTTAAGTTATATCACTAATCAGCTACAACATGCTTGATAATGCCTAAATGACCTGTTTGGTACAGCTGCAGCTTCTTCTCAAGTGTTGTTTGAGTAAAATTGTTCCAAAAAGCACTAACAGATTTTTTTTTTTTAATAAAAATCACCAAAAATCTTCACATTACAGCAAAATCAGAAGTTTCAATAGGAATTCTGCTTTTAGGAATCGGAAGCTCACTTCACCTTCCTATTGAATGGCAAAGCTCAAAACTTTCTATTTATGAAATGCTTGGCCGTTGTTTCTTTGAGTTAGAAGCTACTCCGGAAGCTAAGCCAAAGAGACACTAAATTATGTTCTCAAATGACAAAATGTTGAACCTTTGCTGAAATCCTAAAAAAGGGAACTAATTGAATTTTACATCCAAAGATTGCATGCTCAGAGAATCCAATACCTGGTTATATCCATCTCTTCTAATGGATCCACTGCCGTTGCAGTGAAACCTTCAACACCACCATTGTAGTTCACAACAGGCTCTCCTTCAATAGCTACAATATAAACATCATGGGCTCCAAAAGCTAGGTGCCAGAGGAAAATAAGATGTAAACACAAGAACTCTGTCCCCTTCATCTTCATGCCTAGGCAGCTTAAATAATAGTTAACCTTTGGTTCTGAAGACTCCAACTGTAAAGAAAATAGCTAGCAGAGTATAAGAATCAGTTACATAGAAAGGTTTCTACCTGCAATCATGCTCATGGTGTGATTAAGAGGACATTATCACTTTATTTTAAACTCCCATGGTCCACAAAATGCTTCTTCAAGATATAAAAGAGCTTAAGTGAAGAAACAAGCGTAGTGGCGTCTTTGTTAAAAAAAAATGGTAAACATGTATAAAACTTATCTAAACTATAGACCATTTTAATTCGATTACCCAACCTTTCAAAATTTAGATTTCAGTACCCAACCTTTCAATTTGTTTGATTTATATAATTTGATGGCTTTTCGAATTCAAATGCTAAGCTATTTGCTTACATTAATGAATTTGCAATTACGTCAATTGCATAAAATATACTAATTAAACCCCATAAAAATAAACGGCACATTCAAATTTTAAACCCGTAAAGATAAATGATGTATTTAAATTTTGAAATTAAAAAGTCATTAACTGACGCAAATCAAATAAATTAAAAAGCTAAAATCAAAATTTTTAAAGATAATATAGTCATATCAGAATGGGTGATAGTTGAGATAAGTTTTTACATTTTTACCCAAAAAAAAGTACAGTGTAGGAAATAAAAAAATACTCGAAAGCGTAGTGTAGTATAGTGTAATTAAGCCTTAATATTAAGACTATTATTGGACACCACTTAACTATTTTGGAGGCCATTTTGTGTTCTTCTTACCATCTAACTAGTGCCTCTAAATAGAGTTGTTAGCTTTTATTTAGTGTAAAATTTAGTGTAAAAACTAAAAGTTTAGTAAATGCCTTTGAAAAATAATAATAATAATAATAATAAAACAGGGTAGAAATAAATGCAAAGTACGGCGTTTAGAGATGATAAGAAAATGACAGTTTGATGGTGTCTTTGGAAAAAAAAAAAAAAAGTATAGCAAACGAAAATAACACTAAAGTACAAATAATTCAAAAACAAAAAAGAAGGGAAAAAGAGAGAGAGAGAGATGAGAGAAAAAAAAATTGCTTTTTTTTGTGGGCGCGGTGCTATCAATGAAAAAGAGTTTGAACTTAACACATGATCCAAGCAAACCATACGAACTACATTTCCATAGAAGCATAAGATCCAAAGGAGATCAGTTCATATCCACATAAACCACACACAGCACATGATATCTCCACTCAAATCACCAGAAACCAAAGGAAGTGCTAGCAACTATAGATCAACTCAACACACAAAGCGAGAGAGATTAAGAGACAAAAAGCTCATCAACAACCGACTTCTTTACCTCCCCTTACCGCAAACCTCAGAACGGCGTCTCGGAGGCTAGGGTTTGGATCGATGGAGAGCGCGTCGAAGCGAGAACGAGATGAGGATGGCGATCGACTCGTACGATCACACCATTGGTCGGAGAGAGAGGGAGAGAGGGTTTAGGGTTAGGGTTCGAGAGGAGGAGGAGGTAGAAGGGGGAGTGTGGAATGAGAGGAGGAGGAGGAGGAGGAGGAAGAAGAAGAGCTTCGAGAGGTTTCCGGTGTCGCCTTTAATGGAGGGGAAGAAAAGAATCTCGGGAGTCGCTATTTACGGTTCTGCCACTGAGAGAGCGCACAGAGTAGCGAGGAAATATAACATGCACCTGGTCCACCACGTCATCCCTAAACCGCTTTATTAATTTTTTGGATTAATTATATATATATATATATATATATATATATATATATATATATTTCTACCGTTAATGTTTGTTAAACAAATATAGGTAACTATAAATTAAATACTTAACTTTGATTAGCAAGTGAGTTAAATTTATTTTTGGGGCAATTTCTTACGTACCCCTAAAAATTTTTCTGTTTTCATATTTACCCCTCTTAAAAGGTTAATATTAAAACTACCCTTATTACGTTCCAACTTCTTTCCAAAGTACCCCTGAAGTTAAATTCTGTTAGTGTATCGTTTGGAACTGCCGTTATCTGTGTGTAATTACTATTTTGTTCTTTCAAATATACCCTAAACCCTAAAACTCTAAACCCCTAAACCCTAAACCCTAAAATCCTAAACCCTAAACCCTAAAACCCTAAACCCTAAACCCTAAAACCCTAAAACCCTAAACCCTAAACCCTAGAACCCTAAAAAATCCTAAACCCTAAACCCTAAAACCCTAAACCCAAAACCCTAAAACCCTAAAAAATCCTAAACCCTAAACCCTAAACCCTAAATCGGGGCAAAATAGGTATATCTGATAGTTTTCAACTCCGATTATTATTTAACTCTAGTTTAACCCTAGTTAACTTAACAAAGGGAAACGTAGGGGTATTTTTAATAACGGTAGAACGTATGAAGGGTATATTGGAAAGAAAAAAATAAAAGGGGTAAATCAGATATTTCTTCATATTTTAGGGGTACACAGGCAATTATCCCTTTATTTTTTTATCCTTTAAATATTATATTAAAAAATTTTAAAAACATATTTGATATTAATCTTATATTATGTTAAAAAATAAAAAGTAAATTAATATTAATAAACCAAAGGAACAAATATGAATAATTTAGAATTTTTGAAAAAATAAATATGAAAAGTTGAACTTAGTAAAATATATTTGCTATTTGATATGTTTATATAAAGTTGTATGAATTATTTTATTTTATTTCTTTGCTAATACACATAAAAATCTACGTAAATATTTATTATTTTATTTTTTTCTTAAAATTTTAAATTAATGCATTTAATCCTCCTCCGTCTCATTCCTTCACTATTCCATCTATTCTTATAGTTTATATCGAAAATATTTTTACTTATTTTATAAAAAAAATATAATTTATTTCTATCACATTTAAAAATATTTTCGATATGAATTATAAAAAATAGACGAAATAGTAACGGACCACAGATCGGGGGTTAAATATATCAACTTAAAATTTGAGAGAGTAAAATGTATATTTTTTTAAGTAAAAAAAAAATAATAATATTTACAAGGGCTTTTCATGTTTTTAGCATAATTTCAAATAAACCGGTCCACGGTGCACCAGGTCCAGCGAACAACTTCACACTGGGTAAGCGATGCTTTTATTATGGGTTATTAATGTCGGAGTCATTGTTCCACATTATTTCGAGGGCAACTTGGTCCTTATATCGGTCCCATAAAAGAGTCCACGTGATCGATGAACTCGGCACCGGATTTTGCTTCCTAGTAATAACATGACAAAGTCGTCGCCGACTTCTATACAACGAAGTCGGCGTTGTGGTAACTATTTTGCCGGTTTCGTTGGACGCTTTGGATTCTCCTCGCCTTTGCTACTGTTTAGGAGACAAGTCGTATTAACGGATTCATTTTTTTTTCTTTTTTTTCAGAATAATCCACACAAAAAAAATCAAATTAAATATATAGTGATATGATATTAAAAAATTTAATTAAGAATATAATAATAGTTAATATTATTCCCACTAAATTATTTCTAAGGCATATTATTTGAATCTAAGTCAAATTTAGACAATGAATATATCAATTGAATATCATCTAAAATAGTAAAAGTTTTGCTTATTTATTCCTGATTACAATTTTAAATTTTTAAATTTATTCTGAAATTATCAAAATACTTTTCAAATTTCTAATTACATTAGTTAACTCTAGATAGGAGTTTAGCGATAGTTGAAGGAATCTTGAAAAATTAATAAAAGTATTTTGATTAATCAGAAATATAGTGTATATTTTTAAATTTTTGCAAGGTATGTTACATATTATTCCAAACTATTATCAAATACATACATTTAATATTGTTTGACTAAAATACATAAAATTTTCTATAAATATTTGTTTTTATTTTTTTTGTAATTTTTAAAATTTTATATTTTATCCTCTCGAAATTTTAAAGTGACATATTTAGCGTCCTATCGTCAGGATTTCAGTAATATTTTATTTATTTCTTATAATTTATTTTAAAAATATATATTAAAAATTATTATTTTTTTCGTATGCCTAATTTGGTGATAAAAAATCAAAAAGAAAAAGTGAATTAAAAAAAATATATATTTACATAAAAAAAAAATTCTATATTTTAGTCACATTATTTACTTGGTACTTAAAGAAAGAGTCTCTATCAAAGAAATTATGTTGACCAAATATGGATCCATCTAATGATTGAGTTTGAATAAAATTTGTTTAAACAAATTTTGCATTAATTTATAATTAACATTTTTAACCAAAAATAATTAGAAAATAGTACTTTTCATTGGTTTTCTAATTTTCTTTTAAAGATTTCCATAGAAAAGTTTTTTTTTTTTTTGTTTTTTGATTTTTTTATTTCAAAAAATATTAAAAATTTGATGAACCGTCACGACTGAAAATCGAAAATTGGTAATAGAAATAAATGCAGAAAAGAAGAAATTAAATTTTTTACATGGTTCGACAATTGTCTATGTTCACAGATAGAACGAGAGAGATGTATTCCACTATATGAATAAACAAAAAAATATATAAGTTTACATCTTATATTTTCTTCAGATAAAAAATTAAGAACCTTATGGTGAATCTCATTTATCTCTTGTTCCAACGAAAAATTCTAAAAAAAAAACTTAGAAAAAGATTTTCGTAAAATCATAATTAAGAAGATCAAATTAGAAAAGTATAAAAAATATTGATCAAAATTTTGTATGCTATTGTTTCGAATAATCCGAACCGCTAAAATAATTGGTCGAGAATCTCTGCTCCATCACCGTGCACCTTCTCTGATACTGTCTTACACTTCAAGATCGTACCAAAAACCAACCACTTATTAATTAGCTTCTCGCCTTCCGCCGTACTCTATCTTAATTAATAATCTCTTGAGAATCCGAAAAATTCTATTTTAATTAATAATTTGATGCACGTATATATAATATTAATGAAGTGATCAAAAAGTCAACTAATATAATTAAATTAGAACTTGTATGAATAAATATGAATATTTTACCAACAAAAATTAACTTTAAAATCAAGTAATATTTTTTATACATCTGATTTATATCATAACTAATTTAATCAATTAATTAAATTTGATTTAATTCAAATTCAATATATATATATATAAATCTGTGATAAAAAACAAAATCAATATAAATATATAAATCTGTGATAAAAAACAAAATCAATATAAATAAAAATTACATAATTTTTTTATCATGATTTTTTGAGGAATCGAACACCCTAGGAACATAGGTCAAAAGTATGGATGCTTTAATTTATTCATAGCTCATGCCCTTATGTTTGACCCAATGTTTGAATTCCAAAATATTCTCCAATTGGCCAGATTGGAATCTATGAAAATGTTACTTAATTAATTTTAATATTTTATTATTAATCAAATATATTTCTTTTATATAAAAAGAGAAAAATATATATATATTTTTTTATATAAAGGAATGTTCCACAACAATTCTAACATTGATTTTCTAAGCATTGTCAGAAGAATAATATAAAGAATATGAGGAACACTTAATTCTAAAATATTTAAGTTAACAGAGGATATAGCATTTTCCTATATATATATATATATATATATATATATATATATATATATATATATATATATATATATATATATATATATATATATTATTTAACACAACGGACTAATACAATCTACATATATATACTTTTTTAAAAAAAAGAGTTGGTTGGTTTTTGGAAGATTTGTGGAAACAAGTTTTCCAAGAAATGTTTTTTTTCATGAAATACCTTTTTTTTTATTATTTTTCATTGTTTGATTTATAAAAAAATGAACATTTTCGGAAACCTCTTTTTTATTTTCCTATTTTATAAAAAATTAGTAATTTCATTTTTTCAATTTTTTTTTAAAATTTAAAAATACCAAATTTTCATAAAATATGAAAAAAAAAAAAAGTTTATCATAAAAACTTGTTTTTCTTATAATCAAACGAACGGGATGCGAAAAAAAAATAAATTTTCATAATTTTTTAAAAAAATTATATTTTACACTTTTTTTCAAGAAACCAAACAATTTTTCAGAAAAAATTATGCAAAGACGGATAAATCTTAACTTTTTGGTAACAAACATTTGGACTTTCAAATTTTACAACTAAATTTTGCAAACTTTATCAAATAGTTTATTAGACTTCTCTCCTTAATTGAAATTGAAGTTACTAATTATATAATCTTTTGGCCTTGCGCATAATTTTGTAGGATTTCAAATTATAAAGAAATCCTAAACCCTAAACCGTAATTTTTGTAATTAAGTATGAGTATTGAAGGACATGGTGTGCCAACTTTCAATTTTTATTACCTTTTAAGTTATTTGAATAAAAGAAAAATATTTTTTTTTATAATTTAGAGTTTTATAAGATTATATGCAAAACAGAGTCCGGCTAATATACTCTTAGGACCCGTTTGATAACGGGATAAGACAGAACTAGCTATTTCAGGGATAAGTATAAAGTACGGAACTAGTATAAAAAAACGTTTGGAATGGTTCTAGAAATAAGAGATTTTGTGTTTAGTATGAAAATAAGGAATAAAAGGAATAAAGAGTTTTAATTGAGGTAAATTATCTTTTTGCCCTCAAAGTTTATTATGTAATAATGAGGTGAGAGATGGTGCCTCAGTAGACATGGGAGGGTATTTAAGGAAAAAGTAAGAGGGTGGTTGGGAAGAGTGAGAACAGTAATTCTCACTTATTCTAGTTGTACCGGAATAAACTATACCGATTGATTCCTGATGCGTTTGGAAGAATAAGAGGGATATCCCTCCTATTCCCGGTTCTATACCGAATCCAAACGGACCCTTATAAGTAAAGTCATTTCGTACTCATAAGTTTTTATCCCTTGGATGAATAAATGTGCGGTTAGGATTATAATAGTTTCTAGAATTTATACTATTTCACCAACAACTTAGTAAACCCTAGGGGGACCACTATCATCCTAACCGCATATTCTTTCATTCAAGGGCGAAAAAGTTATGAATACAACAAGGTTTATACTCATAAGAGTATAGTAGCCCTACGCTGCAAAACAATAGTAAATTCAATTAAAAAAAGTGGCCTATTAAATTATCTAATAAACTTTAGAAAATTTATTTGTCAAAATTTAAAGTTTAGAATACTTATTTACAAAAAAAAACTAAATATTGACTATTTATTATTGGCTAAAATATATAAGTCAAATTTTCTGTCTCGTTATAATGAGCTCAAAAAATTAATAAATTAAGTTGAATAGCACTGCATTTCGCAATAAACCTAGTAGTAAAAGATCAAACAATATACCTCACGTCAAGATGGATTGAATCAAATTGAAATCTGTAAGCATTATAGTCCTCTATATAAATGATATAATAGGACTAAATCTCTAATCCGGCTATAGCATTTTGGATGGTAGCAAGATCCAAGAGGAACATGAGAGTTAAGCGTGCTAGAGCTAGAGTAGTTCTAGGATGGGTGACCTCCTAGGAAGTGGGGCGTCACAGTTGGTATCAGAGCCATTCACCAGCTGGAAATGTGAGATGAGTCTCGGCTGAGCCAGGGTTATATAGCGGGTAGAGCGAGGCTCCCCGGCTAATGACCGTTGTGAGTGGAGTGCAGCTCCTCACAAGGTCGGCTAAGGCTAGCGAGACGAGTCTCACATCGTCTGGTGCTTGTGAGTGTGCTTGAGCCTAACGTGGACGTCAGGGCTTAAAGGGGGGAAGAATGTGACACCCCCGGAATTTGGATTAGTCCTCTATATAAATGATATAATAGGACTAAATCTCTAACCCGGCTATAGCATTTTGGATGGTAGCAAGATCCAAGAGGAACATGAGAGTTAAGCGTGCTAGAGCTAGAGTAGTTCTAGAATGGGTGACCCCCTGGGAAGTGGGGCGTCACAATTATAATAGAGTCTTTAAATATGATTAATATGTATTCTGTTATCAGCACATATTTACTTTTCAAATAATTAGTTTTGTAAGTCACTCTCAATACATTTTGTCTGTGTTTTTTTTTTTTTTTTTTTGGGGTGTGTTTGTGTTTAGGACACAAACTAAGATTAAGACAAAAAAGAATCTTTTAATGCACTAATAATATAAGATAAGTTTTAAAAGTACATAACAAGCACTAAAATCCCAATATCCATCCACATTAAGGAAGTGACCTTTTCTTAAAAATTTTTAATGCACGTGAGAGATGGAACCCACCATATTTTGTTGTTGCTTTACCCACATCCCACATCTCACATGGTGGGGACTCCACCTATTTTATGGTGTGACATATTATTTTGTCATCATCTCTTCAATGATGTTGAATTTGAGGTGCATATTATAGCAACCTCACTCAATTGATTTGATTGGAATCCAACACACACTCTCTTTTTTTGTTCTCTCTCTCTCTCTCTCTCTCTCTCTCTCTCTCTATCTATATATATATATATATATATATATATATATATATATATATATATATATATATATATATATATATAGGAGTTAGAAAGGCCATATGACTCTAAGTAACACTAAGGTACCGTTTGGTTCGGGGATATGAAAAATTTTGTTATACCGGGGATAGATATAAATTATGGTATTAGTAGGAATTAGTGTAAATTTGCGTTTGGTTGCGTTTATGAGTTATACCGGGTTTAAAGGAAATTGTGTTTGGTAAATTATATAGGAATAAGGAGAATAAGATGAATAGGAAAAAATTGTGTTTGGTTGAGTATAGAGGAATAAGAAAAATTGAGAAGTGATAAATTTGTGTATTGACTATTTTGCCCTTTATGATATATTTTATAAATAAAATAATTTATGATATTAATCAACCTAATAATAAATTTAAAATATTATTTAAAATAGTAAAAAATATTTAAAAATAAATAATAAATAATCAAAAGTACTTAAAAATGATAGAAAATTATTTATTAAAATATTTAAAATTTTTTATTGTGTATCATTTTTAAACCATTAATCAATAGATAAGCAAATTTTAATTTTTCCCTTTTAAAATTTTCTATCATTCTTAAATACTTTTAAATATTTTTATACTTTTTTAATAATAATCTAAATTTATTATAAGGTTGATTAATAGCATATTTTTATAATTTTTAAAATTTATCATAAAGGGTCAAATATTGAATAAAAAAAGTTAATAAAATTCAGACACTAATTATACACAAGTCAATATACCAATGCAAAACTATCTGGATATTAAATAAAATTAAAACAGAATGTCATGACCAGATATCAAGTAAATAATGAACCAAACAAATGTGTGCAATAATGACGTTACACTAATAAAAATTGCCCCAATTATAGGACCAATATAATAATTAGCAGATTCAATCACATACAATTCAGTCCATTATGGTCATAAAGATCACAAAATAATAAGTCCTTTACATACAATCCCATTGTAATCATATTTCAGTTAAATACACATCAGAAAAGTCCTGGTCATACAATCCCATTATAATCATATTTCAGTTCAATACACATCAGAAAAGTCCATTACATACAATCCCATTGTAATGATAACTCAGGTCAATACACATAAGAAAAAGTCCTTTACATATAATCACATTGTAATCATAATTCAGTTCAATACACATATAAGAAAAGTCCTTTACATAATCCAGTTCATATATAATTTTACAAACACATTGTAATCATACAATCACATATATTGCACATTTCTTACATTGCAATCAAATATATATCTAACTGCGATTATTCCATAACTGGTCTGTTATAAATGTGTGCAACGCGTCGCCTCTGCGTGACTCAGTAGTACCAACACTATGAACCGTTTCCTCGACATCTAATTCTACATTTGGTTCTTCCTCTAACACATCGTTAAATATGGCATCCGTACCGGAGTGTCGTCGAATAAAATTGTGTATAACACAACATGCCATCGCAATCTGGCATTGGACTTTATATGGAAAGGGTGTTGCAACAGTCAAGATCTTGAACCAGTTTTTTTAAAATACCGAATGTTTTCTCCACCACATTTCTCAATTGTGCATGTCGATGATTATATAGGTCGCGCGGACTTCGATGAGTGCGACCTCGTGTGTTTCCCTCAAATTGGCTAATATGGTAACGCTCCCCCCGATATGGTGCAAGAAATCTGTCTGTATTTGCATAGCCAGAATCTACCAAATAATATTTGCCTATAGATTTTACGAAACATGTACAATGTTAAATTCTATATTCCCCAACATTAAAAAAATATAAAAGATAAATTTCTATGTACAGTATACCTTCAGGCACAGTGAATCCTCCACTTTCGCATGCCCATCGGAGTACTCTCATGTCAGCTGCTGATCCCTCCCAACCAGTGCAGACAAATAGGAAGTGATGGTCGAAGGATACTGCAGCCATCATGTTTTGCGAAGTAAATCCTTTGCGATTCCGGAATCTCGGTTGCTTGCTCTTGCTGACAACCACCGGAATATGTGTCCCATCAATTGCACCAATTGCATTCTGCCAATAAACATCAAACAACATGCAGTCAATTAATATAATGAACACTGGTGACATATAAATAAGTGAATGAAAAAATATAAAAGCATACATACCTTGAATGGTTAAAAATTGACATTATCTCTAATTCGGGCATGCACCGAAACATTATTCGCCGGAAGTGTTATGTAATCGTCTTTCAACGTCACAATCGCCCGAAGCACATTGTTGAAATGTCGACTGATAGGTTCACCCGAATGTTGAAATGTTTAAGCAATTACCCTATTAGCCACCCCATGTCCAACACAAAACATAAAAATTCCCAACTGTTCCTCAATTGTCATATGGCGTGTGTTTTGTAACAATCCCTTTTGGACTAGCTCATCGCGAAGTGCGATGAAAGTCGTGGTCCGCATTCGAAATTGGTCGTACCCACGGTCAGGATGGCCATTTAATATATCACATATAACCTGGTGCCCTGTTAATGGACGGGTTCGACACGGTTGCTTGTCGACAGTTTGACTAGATGTCAAGTAACCTTGCTGAATCAACAATGCTAATACCTCACCCCAATAGTCGTCATCATCATCTAAAAGGTCCCTTATTATGGTATTGATTTTGGAGGAAAACACATGACGATGATTCGAATCACCCATTTATGCTGTAAGTACAATATATATTCAACATTGACAATCGCAACATATGCCGTTGTAATACAACACTAATTCAAGCATGCTTGTTAATACAGTCAATATTTAAAGAGTACATCTAACAGCATTCAAACAAATTGAAATGTCTTCTGAGCATATTATATAAGAGGGCAATAAAATAAAGAAACAAAGGCATACACATTAAAAACAAATCCTACATTCAAGGAAAAAATGGCCTATAATAATGCGATTGGATTGCCACTTGACGCTCAACCCACATTATTGCCAACTCGTCGGTCATTGTCATAAACACTTCACGATTATTTAGATCTTTCAGTGCTTCCGCTGCACTAAGCACTTTTTCTGGAGTAATGCCTGGCATCGCATAGACTCGGGTCATGCAATTGGAAATGGTTGGAATACTACTTTTGTTGGCCTTTTCGTCCTGATACATTTCACGGGCCAGTTCAAGCTTTTGCCTACCTATATCAACAAGTTCAGATATTACATTAAGCCCGGCATCAGTTTTGCGCCGGCATCCCCCAGAGGACGAGGTAGGTTTGGGTTGAGGGTTTGTGGGTTGTGGAGAGCGTGGTCGTTTACTTCCTGAGCTATGCCCGCTCCCGCTAGCACTACCTCCGACATTGGGGATGTCAGAAGTTGAAGATGGGTAGTCGGGGGTTTGCGGCGCCCTGGTATTTGCATATTGAGGCACTGCAGAAGAACCTGGTTCAAATGGAGGTTGTGAGATATTAAAAGCCGACATTCTTACTTCAAGATTTGTATCATCCTCACCGGGGGAAGATGAGGATGAACTTTCAACTGTTTGGGCTGCAGGCATAGTGGATGCAAATCCATATCGGCCAGTGGCCGTAGTTTTTTCTGTCAAGAATTCCATATCCTTATATGGCGGAAATGGTCTATCTCGACATTTTGCATATGACGGATTTTCCTGTTTAATAGGAATAAGAAATGTATAATGTCAATTATTCATATATTACGCGAGACTTTTGAACAAAGTTTATGATTTACAAGATAGGGTCAATACCGCTATGACAGCATCCCAGTCGGTTGGATCACCAGGTGTCGGGATATTGTGGATACAATCCCAACCCCATCCACTCTTGTTGGCTAAATAGTTATAAAGACTGAATGACCGTTTTAAAACTTTTAGCCGATTTTTAAATTGCTCCTTGGTGAGTTGTAAATTGGTCCTAGCATTGAACGCCGCAATGATTCGAACCCACGCTACAGTAGTGAACGACCCATTCACGTAGTTCCCTAGTGTATGCTCTTCAGTGAGCAAAGACATGAATATTGCGTCCATATTCTCAGTCCAATTATGGGTTCGGGTCTGCGGTTGGGCACGCTGCCCAAAAGAACCCTCCTGAGAGCCTAGGAAATTAGATAGTGGGTCGAAAGCCACACTTTTTCTTGCTTGATGCTTGGTGTGTTTCTTGGCAGGACGCATCTGGAATAAGAGTTATATGATGTATTTGAAGGCACAATGATACCAATAAGTAAAGTAGAAATAGAGGGAAATTGTAATTAAGTATTGGACTCAATTGATTGCCACATAGTATGGGGTTGCATTGGATTTTTAATGCCAGTGGCCGTCCATCAGATACTTATGGCAATCGTCATCATCGTCCTTAATGTTCGCAATTATCCAACAAAGACAATTTTCCGCTAATATATGTATGCCCAGTTTTTGTGCTGGTGGAGACCCTGTTGCGAGGTTGTTGCCATAATGTGTGCTGGTTGTCACCCTGTTGCAATTATGTGTTGTTCGTGTATATAATGCCTATCACCCGATTGTTTATAATTTTTATAAAATATTTTTTGACTCAATTGATTGCCAATTGGTATGGGGGTGCAGTGAATTCTAAATACATGCCAATCCATCAAATACCTATGGCAATCGTCATCATCGTCCATATGTTTACCATATCTGAAGCTACAGGGGATAGGCTGCATACACACACATCTCATAAAATGGCAATAGGGAATAGGCTTCATACACACAAACATCACATATGCTGGCAACAAGGTGACAACCAACACCCAAACATCACTTAAATATGGCAATAGGGTGATAGGCATCAGCACACAATTATGCTCAACAGGGTTACAACCTGCACGCCAACAAGATGGCAAGAGTAAAACAACCAGCACAATCAATGGGCAACATGATGCGAACAAGGTGGTGATCCAGCACATTATTTTAGCAACAACATTGCAACACAATGCCAACAAGTCTAAGTACAAATTGGCAACAATATGAGAACCAGCACACATTATGGCAATGACATGCACACATTATGCCATCAACATGAAAACAGGATGAATCGAAGCACAGAATAAGGCACTCATAGAGGGCATACCTTTGTGAAAAAATTCAGAACCTGTTAAGAAGCAAGAGGAGCCGCAGAGGGGGTGGCGACGCGGAGAGGGGACGCAGAGGGGCCACAGCGGAGAGGTTGCCGCAGAGGGGCCGCAGAGGGGCCGCGGCGGAGAGGTTGCCGCAGAGGGGCCGCGGAGAGGGTAGCCGCAGAGGGGGTGGCGACGCGGAGAGGGGGTGGCGACGCGGAGAGGGGTGCCGCAGAGGGGCCGCGGCGCGACCTCGGTTGCCGCAGAGGGGCCGCAGGGGGGCCGCGACGGAGATGGTAGATCGGGCGCAGGGGGGCCGCGACGGAGATGGTCGATCGGGCGCAGGGGGGCCGCGACTAGGGTTGCCGCAGAGGGGGGTGGCGACGCGGAGAGGGGGTGGCGACGCGGAGAGGGATGCCGCAGAGGGGCCGCAGAGGGGCCGCGGCGCGACCTCGGTTGCCGCAGAGGGGTCGCAGGGGGGCCGCGACGGAGATGGTAGATCGGGCGCAGGGGGGCCGCGACGGAGATGGTCGATCGGGCGCAGGGGGGCCGCGACTAGGGTTGCCGCAGAGGGGGGGTGGCGACGCGGAGAGGGGGTGGCGACGCGGAGAGGGGTGCCGCAGAGGGGCCGCAGAGGGGCCGCGGCGCGACCTCGGTTGCCGCAGAGGGGCCGCAGGGGGGCCGCGACGGAGATGGTAGATCGGGCGCAGGGGGGCCGCGGAGAGGGTTGACGCGGAGAGGGGGGTGGCGACGCGGAGAGGGGTGCCGCAGAGGGGCCGCGGCGCGACCTCGGTTGCCGCAGAGGGGCCGCAGGGGGGCCGCGACGAAGATGGTAGATCGGGCGCAGGGGGGCCGCGACGGAGATGTTAGATCGGGCAAAAGGGGGCCGCGACGGAGAAGGTAGGATGGAGAAGCAAAAATGGAGAAGAGGAAAGTTGGATGGAGATGGTGAGAGTGGAGATCGGGCGCAGGGGGGCCGCTCGGAGATGGAGGTCGCACGGAGATGAAGGAGAAGAATGATGGAGAAGCTAATGGAGAAGAGAAAAGTAGGATGGAGGGGGGTGACAGCTTCGCCTCGATCCCCGTGCCCACATTTTGAACCCAGCCAATTCCATGTGGGGGTGGGAATCTGTATTCCCACCCCCATCCCTCTTATTCCGGGTTTGTAGGAATACCAATTCCTACAAACCCGGTTCCCGTTTGGGAGTGGTAACGGGGATAAGGGGGTTATTCCCCCCTTATCCCTGTTACCAAACGCAGCCTAAAGGAGTTAGAAAGACCATATGACTCTAAGTAACACTCCATATGACTCTAAGTAACACTAAAGGAGTTAGAAAGACCATATGACTCTAAGTAACACTTATATATATATATATATATATATATATATATATATATATATATATATATATATATATATATATATATATATATATATATATATAGAGGAGTTAGAAAGAGATGGAGAGAGAGAGATAGAGATAGAGTCATGAGTCATATGGCCTTTCTAACTCCTCTATATATATATATATATATATATATATATATATATATAGAGAGAGAGAGAGAGAGAGAGAGAGAGAGAGAGAGAGAGAGAGAGAGTCATATGGCCTTTCTAACTCCTCTATATATGTATATATATATATATATATATATATATATATATATATATATATATATATATATATATATAGAGAGAGAGAGAGAGAGAGAGAGAGAGAATAGAATTTAATCTTGGCTAAAATATAGATTTTTTTTTTATAAATATCTGATTTTTTAAAAAAAAAATTCAAAAGTCTACATTTTATTTTTTTGAAATATTAGAAAATATTTTCAAGGAGTTACGGTATTAATGAAGAGAGTAAAATGACCATATTATCCTTATTTGCTCTATAAAAAAAATAATTTTTAACATATTTATGTCATTTTAAGGATATTTTTGATATAAATTATAAGAAATTGACCGAATCCTGACGGAGGGGGGCCAAATACACCAACTTGAATTTGTGAGGGGGTAAAATGTAGGTTTTTGAAAGTCAAGGGAAGAGAAAAAGCGGATATTTATATGGAGGTTTTATATAATTTAGCCTTTAATCTTATAGCATTTTAAATTTTCATATAGATTCTTTACGAGAGGTGTAATATGCAGAGAGGCACCTCTATGTGAACTTTTATGCAATTCGGCGCATAAAATATTGAACATTTTGCAAAATTATACTGTAAAAATAGTATTTTTCATATTTTTCATGGTTTCGGCTCATCGAATTCGAAATCGGACGTCGCCACGTTGTTCATCTCGACGAGACCGATCAAGTAGTGATTTTGTTTCTTTACATTTGAATCTCGTTAGGTTACATTAGTCGTTTCTTCAGAAATACCCCCGAAATTTTAAATTTTGAATTATAGAAATGCTAGAAATTCAAATCAAAATTTAAATTTCACAAATGTTATATCACTCACTTCTTATAAGAAGTTTCATCCCTGAAACTTACATATAATTAAGACGTGAATAAATGAGGAAAACGCTCCAGCCTATCTGCTTCCCGCTCCCAAGTGACTTCGCGTTCTTCGTGGTTTTCCTACTGACCCTTCACGTAGGGGATCGTCTTGTTCCGCAGCTGCTTCTTGTCAGGAGCCAAGATCCGTTTTGGAGCTTCATCATAGCTCAAGTCCTTTCGAAGAAAGATAGTCGTGGGGCTGACGTGGGAAGGATCTAGGATATACTTCTGGAGCAAGGAGACATGAAAAATATTATGCACACGGGTGAGACTCGGAAGAAGAGCCAGTCGATATGCCACTAGACCGATACGCTCTAAAATCTTGAAGGGTCCCACGAACCGCAAACTGAGCTTGATTCGCAGTCCAAACCGCCTGATTCCCTTAGCTGGCGACACTTTAAACAACACATGGTCATCAACTTAGAACTCAAGGTCATGTCAGTGCTGGTCCACGTAGCTCTTCTGCCTGCTCTATGCGGTTAACAACTACTCCTCGCTATACGAAACTTGGCTTTAGCGTCTTCAACCAAGTCTGGCCAGATGATCCAGCGTTCACCGACGTCGTCCTAGCAGATCGGAGACCGGCATCGACGCCCATACTGTGATGACCCGGATCTCCACTGAGCTTTTGCAGTGTGTCTGACAACTTCTGGAGGCCTTTGCTTTGTGTTAGAGGTGTTTGTGCGCGAATCGGACCCAAGTATTAGACTCAGTGTGGAAAATTGGAGCAAGTTTGCCTAACCGGATTCTTTCGACAAATTTTAGAAGTGGATTTGGGCGAAACGTACGTCGGGTTTGGATTCAGCGCGCGAAAACGATGAAAATAGACTATTTATTTGTATTTTTCGGGGCCCGAATGCCCAGGCACGGATTTCGAGGCAAGGGGTACTGTTCCGGCGGTCGGGGCAGCGCCGGCGGCGACGGGCAGGCGGCGGAGCACGGCGGCGCGGCTGCGGGCAGAGGCGCGGGCCGCTCGGTCCACGGGGCTTGGCGTGCACCGGGGGATGGACGCGTGGCGGCTTCCAGTTGGCCGGTTCGCGAGGCGCGGTCTACGGGAGAGCGCGGGGAGCCGTGGACGAGGGCGGGGCCACGTGGCGGCCGCTGGTTGGCCAGTTCACGTGCGCTCGGTCCACGCGAAGAGCGGAGCAGGCGCGGTGCAGCGTGGGTGGTGTGCCACGTGGCGTCTTCCTATTGGCGCGGTGTGGACAGGTGGTGGCAGACGATTGGATGGTGCACTAGGCGCGGTCCACGGAGCGGGTGCGGCTGGTGCCTCAGGAAGCGTGTGTGGCGTGGGCACCGGCAGCGCGGCGTGCGCACACGTGGGCGCACCGACCGAGGGGTTAACGCAGGGAGGCGGGCGTGTGGGCGCGGCCACGTGTCGCGAGCGGATTGGCCGAACCCACTGTTTGCTGTTCTGGGCCACGTGGCGCAACGGGGTTGATTCGGGCACTGATGGTTCGGGGTACATTTTGGGCTACTGTGCGGCGTTGTTTGCGCCCGAAATTTTTCGGGCGCTCGAATGTGGGGACCCATTCGGCATTTCTCGATGTGTTGGGTTTTGGCTATAAATAGCCCCCTTCTGCAGCTCTTTTGGCCCTTTTCCCGAGCTCATCTCATGGGAGAGTCTTTAGCAAAGTTGTTCCTTACCTTGTCCTCTACTTCTTGATGGATATCCAGAATTTTTGGAGATTGTGGCATCGGCGTTTTCTGCGACGCGGCACACTTCGACGCTTCTTTGTTTTAAGCTTTTATCGTCACATTTCAGTGCGCGAGGCCCCTGGACTGCCCTCCTGGACTGCCCCGATAGACTTTTGAGCTGATTTTTGTGGCAACGCGTTCATAAGAGGTACATCTTCGATTTCCGTGTTGATCTCTTTGCCTTATTTTGGGTTTTTGGCATGGTTCCCGAGGTATCTTTTGACCCTTTGTACCGCTGCGAGGTATTGGACAGCGGCGGAGTATTGTTGGGATTTCTCGGCCTACGGGCATCGAAACGAGACGTATGAGGACTCGATCGACATCTACACTTTGAGAAAAATGCAACCTTATTTTTATCGGAATTTTTGGAGGACTCTTCGAAGGTGATATTTAAGCTTCTTTGGGACTGATTTTCCGCAGATTTGCGATTGTGGATAGTTTGGCTTACCGCGATGTTCTATTTGTATCTTGGCCTACAGGTATCGGAATAAGGTGTATAAGTACTCGATTTGTATCTACTCGTTGCGAGGATCACAACCGTAATTTTTCTGGATTTTTTGGAGGATTGCACGTAGGTGAAAATCCCCTTTTTCTGTGTTGGTTGGTAAAAACAGCAAGGGTTGTTTGAGGTGTTGTGGTGTTGATTGATTGTTGGCTGTGATGTTGGTTTGAGCAGAGACTTGTGCGACTGAGTATTGAGAGTGCAGTTTCGGTGGATTTTGTTAGCGAGTGGCTACGCACTTCACCGACTTCGGCTTTGCCTGCGGAAAGCGATTCAGGTGGGTTGCTTCGTCTCCAGAACCGGTGGACGGTTCTCTAATTTTATCTGATAAGAATGCATGTATGTTAGTGTACCAATATATGGTTGAGATGTAAGCTCGGTAAATGGTATTTGTTGAGAAATTGCAAGATATGATATTCATGTTATGCCTAATGAAACTTGCAAGATTTAGATATCCGTGGTTATGATCAATGGAAGCTTACCTAAGGGAAGCATTACACTATGGGATTGATAACATGCATAAATTAATGTACAACCTATAACATTGAGATGTAAGCATATGAAATGATGTAGTTCATGTGGATTGAAGCTTACATGGTTTATTGTACATGTTGGGTACCTTCGAGATCTTATACATTTTTAAATAGTTGTATTTACCTACGCTAGTTGAGAGCATGTTTAGGGAGATGAGGCTTATTTTGATTGATTTTGGTGATCATATCTGTTAATGTTCCCTACTTATGATTCGGTTTATTTAAATGCTATTATTGGAACTTGACCTAGTACCCCGTCATATGTTGCATGTTTAACCAGACTAGTAGAGAACCTTCACTTGGGTTAAGTTCTTTTATGCTTTAGACTCCCATACTTTGCATCTTTTCCTGGACATAGATTTTCCTCGCCCGGGTAGTAGGCCGAGTGGTTAGGTTACTGTGGGACATTGTTACACTCGGGCCTGGGGGCTGAGTGGAGTCTGGTAGATGAGATTAGACCTGTGCTAGTGTGGTTGGGAGCCGTTTGGGTAGACGGTGGTCCCGGGCCGTCGAGTATCTTCCGGTCAGTGTTGTTGGGAACCGTTCGGGTTGACGGTGGTCCCGAGTCGTTGAGTGTCGTCCAACCAGTTTTGTTAGCCCTGAGTTGTGGGTCGGTCCTGGCTGTGGAGTATCTCCAGCCATTGTGTTTTGTGCCACGAGTTGGTTGAGTTCGTTAGTGTCTCGAGATTCGTGAGAGCTGTTTAGCTGAGTCGTTGAGAGTACTCCGACCGTCGTGCGAGATGTTTGAGGATCTTGAGTCCTTCCGTTCTGAGAGTGAGCATGGATTTTGACTATAGCCTGCATGAGCCACTTTGAGCTCGACAGAGATGCATGAATACCTTTTTCCTCGGTGGGGTCGCGCCCCTCGAGTGCCCCGTCCGGAGTGGACCTATTACTTTTGTATCGCGATTTGTCGATGCTGTCCCTCTGGCTGGGCCTTTTTTAGGCAGTCACGGACGCAGTCACGGACGCAGTCCTTCTGGCTGGGCCAGTTTTGGCAGTCACGGACGCCCTACGTAAATCCATTCCTCCGTGGATGTACTGGCAGTAGATAGGCGCAAGCTTAACTGGACCCTATGAGGCAGTCAGTTCGATTGGGTCGATTGAGCACCTTGGGTGCGAGTAGTTGCATATCTTTTCATCTGTATCACCCATTGAGCATTTAGATAGAGGCATGGTAGCTGTAGAGTATCTCCGGCTTTTCTTATTCAGTTTTTACTGCATTGTTATCTTATGCCTCTAGTAGACTTAGTGGGCAGATCGTCGGGCTTGGTGGCGGTACCCACTGAGAACTATGTGTTGATGTAGTTCTCACACCCGTTGGGGGTTCTCCCCCTCATTTTTCTTTCCTCTCCTTTGTTTTGCAGAGTCATCTATGGGAGATGCTGATTCTGCTGTTGCTGTTCGAGACGAGGGAGTTGCGAGCTAGATCCCTACATGTCTTTGGAGAGTAGCTGTACCCCCACTTTGGAGATTTGTAATACAGTCAGTAGATTAGTTTTATTTCTGCTTTTGAGAGATTATTGTAGTGAGGATATGACTTGTACTGAGAGCCTGTACACTGGTGTATTAATATTTCAGTTTTCCTCCCTGTTGAGTTCTGGGTTATTGTATCTGAAAATTTTTGTATATGATCATTTTCGGGAGATGGATATTGTATCATTATTTCCAATTGTATAGTGGTTGGATTTTAGTTTTACAGCACTTTTCTTTTCAGCTCTGATATCTATTTAGTTGTAGTACCTTTTTCTTTGCAGGTTGGACGCTTCACCTATGCGAGGTTTTCGTATAAGCGGCGGATCTGTTGGCGAGCCCGGGTCGCAGTTTCGACCCCGGGGCGTGACACATACAGCGCCTCTTAGGGTGCCATCCTAATGCTCGCCAAATAACTGTTGTTATAAGCAAACTCCACCAAAGGTAAATATCCGTACTATCCATCTTTATAGTCCAGAACGCAGACACGTAACATGTCCTCCAATGTCTGAATGACACACTCAGACTGGTCGTCACTCTACGGATGAAATGCACTACTGAAGTTCAGCTTGGTGCCCACCAACTGCTGCAGATTCTTCTAAAAGTGAGACATAAATCGGGTGTCTCGGTCTGAGATGATCAACACCAACACTCTATGAAGCCGGACAATCTCATCGATGAAGAGCTGCGCAAGTCGATCTCTCGACCACATCGTGTGTATTGGGAGAAAGTGGGTCGACTTAGTCAGTCAGTCCACAATGACCCATATGGCATCATGGCCTTACTGGGATCGAGACAATCTGGTGACGAAATCCATCATGATCTGCTCTCACTTCCACACTGGCACTGAAAGTGATTGCAGCTTTCTCGTCGGTCGCTAATGCTCAGCTTTGACCTATTGGGATACCAAGCACTGAACTACATGCTTTGCCACGTCGGCTTTCATTCCAGGCCACCAGAACTGTTACTTCATATCCTTATACATTTTGATTCCGCCAGGATACACTGTGTATAGGGTTATGTGCGCCTCAGTAAGGATCTCATTCCTTAAGTCATCATCCTTCTAAATGCACCAATGATCCCAAAGTTGAATAGAGCCGTCGGTATGTAGGTGGTAGTCGTCGGTCTGTCCCAGTGTGATGTCTTCTCAGATCTTCTGAAAGTAGAGATCTGACTATTATTCATCATTTATGCGATCCAATAAGGTGGGTTGTATCACTATTGCCAAAAGTTGAACAGTCGATCCCGCAGGGACTACCTCCAAGTCCAGCCTTTGGAACTCCTCCACTAAGCGATCCTGCTCAGTGATCATTATGAGCTTAGCTAAAATATTCTCCCTGCTCAACACGTCAACCACTACGTTCGCTCGACCAAGGTGGTACTGAATGGTCAGGTCATAGTCTTTCAGGAGCTCAAGCTATTATCGTTGCCTCAAGTTTAACTCTTTCTGGGGTAAAGAGGTACTTAAAACTCTGGTGATCAGTGAAAACTTCGCAATAGACGCCGTAGAGATAGTGGTTCCACAGCTTGAGAGCAAAAACCACTGCCACAAGCTCTAAATTATGCGTTGGATAGTTTTTCTCGTAGGGCTTCAGCTATCGCGATGCATAAGTGATGACCTTATTCAGCTCATGATAATCGATGTAGAGACGGAGGATGTCGTCCTTCTTCTTGACAAAGAGTACGGAAACGCCCCAAGGGGATACACCAGGCCTGATGCAGCCCAATGCAAGCAAATCTTCGAGCTGAGTCTTCAGCGGTGAATGCCATTCAATACGGCGCCAGAGAAATCATTGCGGTGTTGGGGATGAGGTCGATCTCCCGCTCGGGAGGCATCCCCGGGAGCTCGACTGGAAATACATATGGGAACTCCTGCTTAATAGGAATATCCTCCATTTTTAGTGCCTCTGCACGGGTGTTAACAGCCACAGAAGATGCAAGGTTGAGGACCCCACTGCTGGCTGTCGGTGGACGCACTCCTAGCCTGTCCCTGGGATTGGGGGTGTTTGGGTGGCTTTCTGAAGTTTGAGGATCTACCCCCATTCCCAGAGAAAGATCGCTTTTTCTCGTTTCCCTTCTCTGCAGCATGTCGCTCAGCGCGAGCAACCTCAATGTCGGCCTATATAGAAAGGGAACGATCCGCGCAGTCGTCAAAATCTCGGGTCCGGAGTGATGATAGCAGCCGACAAATCTCAGATCGCAGCCTCCGGAAGAAAAATCGGACCTTGTGCCTATCACTCCGCACAACCTGTGGGACTAGGGCATAGATGCGAGAAAACTCCCGATCATACTCTAGCACAGAGCAGTCTCCTTGTCATATCGTCTCCAGCTCATGCTCCAAGCCCTCCTTGACACTATCCTTCAAGTAGCGATTATTGATAACTTGAGCCAAACACACCATGAATGTAATCATGAATTGTTCATCTTTATTATGATTAAACATCTACATTATGATAAGCTAGCAAAGGACTCACCTAATAGTGCAGATACAAAATATTTTACTAATAAATTTTAATTATTTTTTTTATTTTATTTTACTTATTTCTATATAAGTAATTTAATACTTAAATTAATTTAAATAAAAATAATTTAAATCAATGCATGTGCAACATCGAGTTTTTATAAGAGCTTATTAGTAATTAAATTATTTTATAAAGGCATTTGTGAACAAAATTAGGGAAAAAATTATGAAAATAATTTTCAAATTTTAATATAAATTAAAATTTTAGTAAATTTAATAGGTATATTAACTGCTAGTTGTTAGTTATTAGTTATTTATTTTTCTTTCGTAAAATATAATTATAATTATTTAATTTGGTCAAATAGTATAAAATTTAATAAAATTTTGATTTAATTAACTAAAATTAATCATAAAAAATAAAAAAATTTAAAATACTAGTTAAGGCAAGATTTCACAATTCAAATATAAAAATACAGTTCAGATCACAATTCCAAATAGGTTAATAGATGAGAGGGTCGATATAAGATCTAATTCGAAGATACTGGCAAATATTTGGCCCAGATTTTTAAAAAGTAATTTATACATAATTGATTTTGATTTTGGTAATTGATTTTGGCTAAATGGTATAGAGCCTTTGTCTGAGTCGAGCGAAAAAGCGATTTTTCAGAAGTGATTTTATAAAATTATTTGATATATATTTTTTTTGCTGCTTACAAATAATAATTTTTTTGTTGAATTTTATTTTAAAATTTGAATTCAAAATTTAAATTTAATTTTAAAAATTTTAAATTTAAATTTAAATTTAAATTTTGAATATATATTTATACTTCAAATTCGAGTTTAAAATTAGAATCAGATCTCAAAAACATATTTGAATTGTTTCTAATTTTGGACCTCTAAAATCAAAAGATTAATTTTAAGAATAAAAATCAAATTTTAAAAAATAAATTACCAAATGTTCTATAGAAGGAAAAATTATTTTTCACCTCAAAATCACTTTTCAAAAAGCAAACACCCCCTTTCAAGGAATTTAGAGCACCCACTTTTTATGTGGTATCTTTGGCTTGCTCAAAAGAGCCCTATTCCAATTTGAAATACTTTAATGCAAATAAAAGAGTAAAAATGAATGTACCCACAATCTATTTTTTTTTAAATTTAATTTTACTATCAAATATTTTAATTTGCTTGATTTAAATTAGTCGATAACACTTTTACTTCAAATTTTAAGTTAATTTCTTATTTTAATGAATTTATAGTTGTAAAAATTATATAAAGTTTACTGATTAAACATGTAAAGATAAATGACACATTTAGAATTTGAAGTTAAAGTGTTGTTGACTGATTCAAATCAAATAAATTGAAAGTTGAAAGATTGGGCAATCAATTCAAAATGATTCATAGTTAATATAACTTCTATACAATTTTACACAAATAAGATCACTATATATTATGCATGTATTATAACCGCTTCAAAAAAAATTCTTTTTATTAATAGACTTAAAAAAATATTATAACTATAAAATAGGTGGTTAAAAAATTTATTTACAAAATTACATTTATGCAGTTAATAAATCACTGCTTTTTAAATACGATAAATCATTCATGCTTTTTTCTAAAGCGTAAGAATTATTTTTAGGGAATAATACTCTATATTTTTCAGAGTTCCGATATAGAAAAAAATATATATATAAAAATTTCATAAAAATAAAAAATAAAGTGTGGTAAATCATATATTGCTTAAGTTTAGTTTTACAAATAAAAATATTGTAGGCCTATTCTTAGAATTAAACAATTTTATAATAGTCACTGATCTTACAAGCCCAAGTGATTGAACTAAAGCAGGCCCAAAGAAAAGTTGGCCCCAGGTTTTTATAATCAAAGTTGTATCATTTTGACAGGGCCAGGTTTGGGTGTATATTTTGATCTGGATTGGGCTGGCTTCTTTTTCTTTTCTTTTTTCTTTTTAGCTGGAGGTTAAATAACGGAGATTTTACGACAGTAGAGGACTCTTTCAAAATATTATTTTAAAATTAGATTCATCTAATTTTTATTTATAAATGTAGTCTCTGTTTCATCATGTTGTTGCTAGTGTGACGAGAAGAAATACGGTGAATTATTCACTGTTTTCACTAAAGCGGTGAATAGTTAGCTGCATTCATAAAATTTTACGTACTTCTGTAAAAACGGTGAATGATTTATCACTTTTAAATACGGTGAACAATTCACCATTTTTTTTCACCTCCTACTTCTTGGCGACGATTGTTGCGGAGAGAGCGGAAGAAAGAGAACAATGAGAGAGAGAGACCTCCTACTTCTCGGCGACGATTGTTGCGGAGAGAGCGGAAAAAAGAGAATAATGAGAGAGAGAGAGAGAGAGAGAGAGAGAGAGAGAGAGAGGGAGCACCATAGGTTCTAAGCCGTCGAGAGGGGGGGGGGGGGGGGGGGCGCTTTTAGAAGTAGTGAACTATTCACCTCCTTTAAATTTTTTTTTGAGTTATAAGTGTTATTAAAATGGTAAATGATTCACCATTTTTAAATGCGGTGGGGGGGCGCTTTTAGAAGTAGTGAACTATTCACCTCCTTTAAATTTTTTTTTGAGTTATAAGTGTTATTAAAATGGTAAATGATTCACCGTTTTTAAATGCGGTGAATCCCTCACTACTTACATTATTTATTTTTAAAAATATTCTATCTGGTATACTAGATGTTTCCTTTTATAATTATTTATTTTAGAAGACTATGCTTGTAATTATAAAAACTGATAAAATTATTTATAAAAAAAATATCTTAAATAACCTCTTAATTAAGGACGCATGCAAGAGATCGAACATGTGATCTTTTATTTGACCATCCAAGTATTGTAGGGTTAGGTTTGGTATTGTTTTTTTGATGTACATAATTTATGCCTCTTAAAACTTAAGAAATATTTAATATATCTCTTATGCATTTTAAACTTCTTTTGTTTTTTGAAATATTTCAAAATTTTTGAGAGTTTACTAATGGGATTAGACTTCAGAAGTAGTATGCATCATTGTCCTGGGTAGTACATCGGCGGCGCTCGAAAGTCCTGGGCCACCTGCCACCGGCATAACCACAGTGGTTATCGCAGTAGTCACCTCAAGTTGCACTCCAGTAGTCGTAAATGTAGCTATAGCCGTAGCCGCTCCGTGTGCAGCCTCCACAGCGGTACTTGCAGTCGCACCCGTGTCCTGCGCAGGAGGAGATGGGACCTGGGCAGTAGTAGACGCAACTTGCTGCTGCACAAACGGTCCGAAGAATTTTTTTTTTTTAATTTTTTTAGATAATTTGGGGTTCGAAAAAATTTCCTTTTGGCTGAACTTAAATTCGGATGTTCGAAGAAATCACCCGAATCGGTTTGGAACGAGCCTAAGTCCGGATGTCCAAAAAAATCAGTCGAATCGGCTTGGAACGAACCTAAATCCAGGTGCCCGAAAAAATCACCTGAATCGGCTTGGAACGAGCCTATCTGGATGTCCGAAGAAATCACCCGAATCGGCTTTATTAAACTTCTGCGATGTCCTTTTATTATTATTATTATTATTATTATTGTGATGGCGGTTCCATTAATTAACGAGTTTGAATGGGGTGGAGAGGTCCGAAGAAACGGAGAATCATTGATCCTCCTCCCCTCTTCCATCGAAAGACATTAATATGGAATTATGGGAGTTGGCGATGTTGATGAAGAAGCTAGCTGGGGCAATTGCGACGATCTAGCGCGTGGACCACCTATTCCCTTGATTGACGACTTCGAATAGAGTGGAGAGGTTCAAAGAAATGGAAGATCATTGATCCTCCTCCCCTCTTCTATCGAAGATGTCAACATGGGATTGGGTGGTTGGCGGTGAGGATGTTGATGAAGACGATTGCGAAGCAATTACAGTACAAACCACCTATTCCCTTGGTTGACGACTTCGGATAGGTTGGAGAGGTCCGAAAAAATGGAGGATCATTGATCCTCCTCCCCTCTTCCATCGAAGACGTCAACATGGGATTGGGTGGTAGCGGCGAGGATGACGAGGATGACGATGACGGGAATAGCGATGACGCCGGACAAAGGGAAAGATTTTATTTTATTTCTTCTTTTTTTTTTGAAAAGATTTTGTTTTATTTTATTTTATTATTACTATGTTTTTTTTTTTATTACTATGTTTTTTTTACCTGATATCGGAGCTGAGAATCAGAGATGACGAGAGACTAGGATTGTAGATGATGAAAGGGTGAGGAAATTGGAGATGTATGATGTGTGGTGGAAAGGTTGTCTTCTGCTTCTTCTAAAAAAATCTATTATTTTTCTCTTTCTATTTATAATTGGGGATTGGTTGGTGTAACGAGTAGGAGAGGAAATTGTTGCGTGCGAATGTGGGGTTTGTTGAGGGATTGTCGTAATTGCTGTACACGGGGTTCAAATTTTAAAATTGAATAGGACCGGATGAGGTTAATGAAGTTTGGGGGTTAGTTGGTTAGTAACGAGCTTCAAATTTTAAAATTGAATAGGACCGGATGAGGTTAACGAAGTTTGGGGTCAGTTGGTTAGTAACAAGGTTCAAATTTTAAAATTGAATAAGACCGGATGAGGTTAACGAACGATATTGGGTATGAGTGGAGTTTGAGAGATATTTTAAGATAATCTATTTTCAACACGGATGAAGTTAATGAGGATTTCGATTGAATTCAAAATTCAATTTGGATATGAGAGATATTTTGAGATAATAAGTTAACGAATGAGGGATTTCACTTGAATTCAAAATTCAATTTGGATATGAGAGTTATTTTGAGATAATCTATCTTTAATACGGATGAAATTAACAAATGAGGAATTTCGATTGAATTCAAAATTCAATTTGGGTATGAGAGATATTTTGAGATAATCTATCTTTAATTTTTTTTTTTTTTCTAAACAAATTGCCCCCATCTTTTTGGCGCAAGAGTTTCGCGTGTGACGAAAAGGTGGTTTTTTTTTTTTGTGGGATATTTTGATTTTATTATTATTATCTTTGCCGGAAAAGTATGGAGAACCAGAGTGAACCATTATATGCAAGGCCCGTATGGGACGTCCAATCCAATCTCGAAAATGTACGAACATAATCACTTAGTTGCACCATGATTCTTCGTTGGGTTCGGGTTCAATACTTCAATCCACCGTACATCATTGTGAAACGCCTTTCCTTTACCCTTCTATAATGAAACCCGTTTCACCTCATGGGTCCCACACTACGGGACACCCTGGACCCTCATTTTAGCCGCCTTTTTTTAAAATCTTGGAGAGAAAAGCCCACCATATTTTCCCAGTGTCGGAGTGAGCGAAAGGAGAGAGAGAGAGAAAGAGAGAGTGGAATCAGGTCTCTCCGAGCTCAAGGACGAGAGAAGGGTTGCGATCTTCGATCCCGAGAGAGAGAAAGTGAGATTGATGTCGAGGGTTTCTTCGATCTCGACGAGGAAAGAAGAAGTGAGGATCTCCGATCCGTTTCTTCAAATTTGATTCCTGATCTCATCTCTGAGGCCTATTCTGTATTTTGTTCCTATCTATCACGGATCTTGTTCCAATCCATCTTTACCGATTAAATTAGCTTATAAATTCTCTAATCTATACCTTGCTTTGCTTCTTTATTGTCATTGCTGTTTTCAGTAGATCTTGTTTCTTTAAGATGGTGTTTGATCTTATAGTAGCTAGCGTTTGTTTTGCATTATGCTCGATTTGATGAAATTCTCGGGTATTTGTTACTCGTTTGAGTTTATTTGGAGTCGTGATTCATATATAATCTCAATTAGTATAGATTTCGTTGCTTTATCGATCAATTAGGGTTTTGATAGTGCATAGAGAAGATAAACTTCTTGGATTCATTATATAGAAAAGTCTTAGATGCATTCTCGAGAGTTGCTTTTCTCTGTTTTTCCTACATTTATCTTTGGAAATACGCAGACAATTATAACAGTATCGTGCAAGTTCTTTGTCACGGTTGATCACAATAATCCCTTTGTCATGGTTGATCTTGTTTCTTTAAGATGGTGTTTGATCTTATAGTAGCTAGCGTTTGTTTTGCATTGTGCTCGATTTGATGAAATTCTCGGGTATTTGTTACTCGTTTGAGTTTATTTGGACTCGTGATCCATGTATAATCTCAATTAGTATAGATTTCGTTGCTTTATCGATCAATTAGGGTTTTGATAGTGCATAGAGAAGATAAGCTTCTTGGATTCATCGTACAGAAAAGTCTTAGATGCATTCTCGAGAGTTGCTTTTACCTATTTTTCTTACATTTGTCTTTAGAATACGCAGACAATTATAATAGTATTGTGTTAGTTTGACAATATATTAGAATCCCGGTTCTCTTCATTTTGAGGGTTTTTTTTCGTTTGGTTCACTTTATTTATTTGATTTTTTTTTTTTTCAAGTTTTCGGTCATGGCAACACCTGAGAGAGACAAAATTGGAATTGAAAAATTGAAGACTGGATGGGCAATTAGAATTACAATTCTTGGAAAAGAATATAAAATTGGGCACTGTAAATCTAAAAAACTCTGCCAAATTTTACGTGACATGATAATTCTCAAGCTCAATTTAAAATCTGCCAGAGTTTATGAAAAGTATCACTTCAACGAAGATAAATTTTTTTTATGATGCATCATTCTAAAAAAGATTTTCTAAAAATGGTGACCGATAAGACATATATTAAACTGTATCATAAATTCATCGGAAGAAAAGCCAAGCATTGAATAATGAAGTTCCTGCAGCAGCAACTATCCTAAACTTGAGGGATATTATTGCTGCTGCAGCAGAAGCTGCCGCTGCAGCAGAAGCTGCCGCTGTAGCAGCCACTGCCGCTGTAGCAGCTACTGCCGCTGACACAGCTACCAAGGAAGCGCCTAAGGTAGCCAAGTTAGCTGCCAATTTCTGCTGCCGCTGTAGCAGCTACTACCGCTAACACAGCTACCAAGGAAGCGCCTAAGGTAGCCAAGTTAGCTGCCAATGTAGCAGAAATTGTATTTCAGGAAGTGGCAGATAATGCAGGACCAGTTATTGATGCATTTGAGGCTGGGTTGAAAAACAATACAAAAAAAACGACAACTTTCTTAATGTTGTTGTTAAGTCTCTGTGGCATCTTAACTGGTTCAAAAAGGAGTTTTTAAAAAGTTTTCGTCATAAGCATGTTGGGGCTTTGTGCGTCATCTGTGCTTTATATGATATTTTTGCTGCACTAAACAAAAGGGCAAAAGAAAACTATTGAACCAAATTTTTTGAGAAAGGCGTTATCCAATTTATACATTAAGCATGACTTATTTCAAGAGGGCGAAATGAATGACGCATCTAAAGTTTTAGAAGAACTGTTGAAATGTTTGCACAAATCATCTAATTCTAGTGATTGCGCAAATAATGCTTGCATTGCACAGTCTGTTTGGGAATAATATCTCCATGCAAATGACTTGCCGCTATTGTGGTTTTGACTCTATGCTTATCGAATTTACTTCATTTTGCTACTACGTCGATGCGAAATCATTCCAAAAAGCAAAAATTGGATGTGCAGATAGTGCTTTTGATAAGCTTTTGAAAATCGCGGGGATGACGGAATTTAATTGTAACAAAAATGTTGGTGGTTGTGAAAAAAAGATTTATATTCATCGCATTATTTCAAAGCCACCGCGCATTTTTTTAACAGTTTTGGGCTGGCATGGTAGTGAATCGGCAAATGACATACCTGCGATATTGGTGAGCATTACCACAGAAATAGATATCGGGCTTATCTGTGAGGATTTAAGAAAAGAAAGAAAATATTCTCTGGTTTCAGTGGTTTGCTACTGTCAAATGTATTATATTTACTTTGTTTATGAGCTAGGTCATGTACAATGTGTTTGACAAAAAAAAAAATTAATAAAAAAAAATATATAATAATAAATAAACAAATAAATAATAATAATAATAATAATAATAATAATAATAATAATAATAATAATAATAATAATAATAATAATAATAATAATAATAATAATAATAATAATAAAAATAAAAAATATATTCCCCAAAATCGAATTCGAACACCACCTATACCCGAATCCAACCCCAATTGAAACTCCTCGCGCGTTAATTATCTCAAACACATTTATCCAAATCTTCAACCACATTTTAAAATATCTCTCAACTGAGAGACCCAGACTCACCTATATCTTGTTTTGAACTTTTGAATCCAAGCAAATTCCCTCGTTCGTTAACCGTTCAATTTTGAAATTTGAATACAACCATACTTCCTCAAATTTGAACATAACCGTTCAATTTTGAAATTTGAAATTTGAAATTTAAATACAACCATACTTCCTCAAATTTGAACATAACCGTCCAATTTTGAAATTTAAAATTTGAAATTTAAATACAACCATACTTCCTCAAATTTGAATTTAATTTTGAAATTTGAAATTTGAAATTTAAATACAACCGTACTTCCTCAAATTTAAACATAACATGTTCAGTTTTGAAATTTGAAATTTGAAATTTGAATGCGGGTTATTTTGAATATGGTTATATTCAAAATTTAAAATTTGAATATAACCATATTCCCGCAATATTGAAATTTGAAGATAACCTTTTAATTTTAAATTCGAACATATTCAATTTTAAAAATTTGAAATTTGAATATAACAATTTCCCCAACGTATTCAAATTTGAACCACGAATTTTCCTCAATTAACCTACATTCCCCACTCACGTCGTTCCCTCAACAAAAGGGCAAAAGAAAACTATTGAACCAAATTTTTTGAGAAAGGCGTTATCCAATTTATACATTAAGCATGACTTATTTCAAGAGGGCGAAATGAATGACGCATCTAAAGCTTTAGAAGAACTGTTGAAATGTTTGCACAAATCATCTAATTCTAGTGATTGCGCAAATAATGCTTGCATTGCACAGTCTGTTTGGGAATAATATCTCCATGCAAATGACTTGCCGCTATTGTGGTTTTGACTCTAGGCTTATCGAATTTACTTCATTTTGCTACTACGTCGATGCGAAATCATTCCAAAAAGCAAAAATTGGATGTGCAGATAGTGCTTTTGATAAGCTTTTGAAAATCGCGGGGATGTCGGAATTTAATTGTAACAAAAATATTGGTGGTTGTGAAAAAAAGAGTTATATTCATCACATTATTTCAAAGCCACCGCGCATTTTTTTTACAGTTTTGGGCTGGCATGGTAGTGAATCTGCAAATGACATACCTGCGATATTGGTGAGCATTACCACAGAAATAGATATCGGGCTTATCTGTGAGGATTTAAGAAAAGAAAGAAAATATTCTCTGGTTTCAGTGGTTTGCTACGGTCAAATGTATTATATTTACTTTGTTTATGAGCTAGGTCATGTACAATGTGTTTGACAAAAAAAAAATTTAATAAAAAAAATATATATAATAATAAATAAACAAATAAATAATAATAATAATAATAATAATAATAATAATAATAATAATAATAATAATAATAATAATAATAATAATAATAATAATAATAATAATAAATATATACCCCAAAATCGAATTCGAACACCACCTATACCCGAATCCGACCCTAATTGAAACTCCTGGCGCGTTAATTATCTCAAACACATTTATCCAAATCTTCAACCACATTTTAAAATATCTCTCAACTGACTTACCCAAACTCACCTATATCTTGTTTTGAACTTTTGAATCCAAACAAATTCCCTCGTTCGTTAACCGTTCAATTTTGAAATTTGAATACAACCATACTTTCTCAAATTTGAACATAACCGTTCAATTTTGAAATTTGAAATTTGAAATTTAAATACAACCATACTTCCTCAAATTTGAACATAACCGTTCAATTTTGAAATTTAAAATTTGAAATTTAAATACAACCATACTTTCCTCAAATTTGAATTTAATTTTGAAATTTGAAATTTGAAATTTAAATACAACCGTACTTACTCAAATTTAAACATAACATGTTCAGTTTTGAAATTTGAAATTTGAAATTTGAATGCGGGTTATTTTGAATATGGTTATATTCAAAATTTAAAATTTGAATATAACCATATTCCCGCAATATTGAAATTTGAAGATAACCTTTTAATTTTAAATTCGAACATATTCAATTTTAAAATTTTGAAATTTGAAATTTGAAATTTGAATATAACAATTTCCCCAACGTATTCAAATTTGAACCACTAATTTTCCTCAACTAACCTACATTCCCCACTCACGTCGTTCCCTCAACAAAAGGGCAAAAGAAAACTATTGAACCAAATTTTTTGAGAAAGGCGTTATCCAATTTATACATTAAGCATGACTTATTTCAAGAGGGCGAAATGAATGACGCATCTAAAGCTTTAGAAGAATTGTTGAAATGTTTGTACAAATCATCTAATTCTAGTGATTGCGCAAATAATGCTTGCATTGCACAGTCTGTTTGGGAATAATATCTCCATGCAAATGACTTGCCGCTATTGTGGTTTTGACTCTAGGCTTATCGAATTTACTTCATTTTGCTATTACGTCGATGCGAAATCATTCTAAAAAGCAAAAATTGGATGTGCAGATAGTGCTTTTGATAAGCTTTTGAAAATCGCGAGGATGACGGAATTTAATTGTAACAAAAATGTTGGTGGTTGTGAAAAAAAGAGTTATATTCATCGCATTATTTCAAAGCCACCGCGCATTTTTTTAACAGTTTTGGGCTGGCATGGTAGTGAATCGGCAAATGACATACCTGCGATATTGGTGAGCATTACCACAGAAATAGATATCGGGCTTATCTGTGAGGATTTAAGAAAAGAAAGAAAATATTCTCTGGTTTCAGTGGTTTGCTACTGTCAAATGTATTATATTTACTTTGTTTATGAGCTAGGTCATGTACAATGTGTTTGACAAAAAAAAAATTTAATAAAAAAAAATATATAATAATAAATAAACAAATAAATAAGTAATAATAATAATAATAATAATAATAATAATAATAATAATAATAATAATAATAATAATAATAATAATAATAATAATAATAATAATAATAATAATAATAATAAAAATAAAAAATATATACCCCAAAATCGAATTCGAACACCACCTATACCCGAAACTTCTCACGCGTTAATTATCTCAAACACATTTATCAAAATCTTCAACCACATTTTAAAATATCTCTCAACTGACTTACCCAAACTCACCTATATCTTGTTTTGAACTTTTGAATCCAAGCAAATTCCCTCGTTCGTTAACCGTTCAATTTTGAAATTTGAATACAACCATACTTCCTCAAATTTGAACATAACCGTTCAATTTTGAAATTTGAAATTTAAAATTTAAATACAATCTTACTTCCTCAAATTTGAACATAACCGTTCAATTTTGAAATTTAAAATTTAAAATTTAAATATAACCATACTTCCTCAAATTTGAATTTAATTTTAAAATTTGAAATTTGAAATTTAAATACAACCGTATTTCCTAACATGTTCAGTTTTGAAATTTGAAATTTGAAATTTAAATACAACCATACTTTCTCAAATTTGGACATAACCGTTCAATTTTGAAATTTGAACACATATTGAAGTTTGAACATAATCGGTTAACTTTAAAATTCGAACATATTCAATTTTAAATTTTGAAATTTGAAATTTAAAATTTGGACATAACCATACCCCCTCAACCTATTGAAATTTGAATATAACCGTTCAATTTTGAAATTTAAAATTTAAAATTTGAATATAACCATATTCCCGCAATATTGAAATTTGAAGATAACCTTTTAATTTTAAATTCGAACATATTCAATTTTTAAATTTTGAAATTTGAAATTTAAAATTTAAAATTTGAATATAACAATTTCCCCAACGTATTCAAATTTTAACCACGAATTTTCCTCAACTAACCTACATTTCCCACTCACGTCGTTCCCTCAACAAACCCGCATTTCACGTCGTTCCCTCAACAAACCCGCATTTCACGTCGTTACCTCAACAAACCCGAATTTCCTCGCCAATCTCTTAATCTGCCACTCCCCACTATAAATAGAGAAAATAGAAAGAATAAAAGAGAAGATTTTTGGTCTGAAGGAGGACAACACAAGCCCACCACAAAAAAAAAACAACTTCCTCCCAAATTCCACCACATATCGTATATTCCCACAACGCAATATTTCACAAAAAAAAAAGAAAAAGAAAAGAACCTCCCCAATTCTCTAATACGTCGTAAGTTCCCAATTCCCCAATTACAGCTTCGACTTCCTCACCACATCGTACAGCTCCAATTACAGCTTCGACTTCCCCGCCACCTCACCGTCTCGTATCGTATTTTCTCAGGCCTACTCTCTCAAGTAAGAAAAAAAAAAAAAATTATAATAAAGCCGGTATTCGAACTTAGGTTCAATAAAAGAAAAATAAAGCCGGTTCGGGTGATTTCTTCGGACACCTTAACTTTAGGCTCATTCAAATCGATTCGGGTGATTTCTTCGAACATCCGGATTTAGGTTAAGCCAAAAGGGATTTCTTCGGATCCCAAATCAAAATATAAGATAAAAGGGATTGTTTCGGATCCCAAATTATTAAAAAAAAAAAAAAAGATTTCTTCGGATCCCAAATCAAATTATAAGATAAAAGGGATTACTTTGGATCCCAAATTATTTTTTTTAAAAAAGAGATTTTTTCGGATCCCAAATCAAATTACAACATAAAATGGATTGCTTCGGATCCCAAATTATTATTTTTTTTTAAAAAAGGGATTTCTTCGGATCCCAGATCAAAATAAAATAACGGGGATTTATTCGGATCCCAAATTATTTAAAAAAAAAAAAAGATTTTTTCGAACCCCAAGATAAGATTAGAGTATTTTCTTCGGACCCCAAATAAAATAAAATGAAAGGGGATATCGAAACAAACAGAAATTTCTTTGAATCCAGAGTCGATTTCAAACAAGATTCATGGGGTCTAATCAACTTGGAGCCTAAGTCTAAGAGGCCTAATAAATAACGCGCCCAGTCCATATATGGGCACTGAATCCAATCCACATATGACATAGGCTCAGTCCACATACTGCCCCAAATCCAGTCCATATATAATATAAGCCGAGTCCACAAATAAAAAAAAAAACCCAAAATCCATTCGATCCACAAATAAAACCCAAAACTCATTCAATCCCATCGCCTTAACACATATAATTAAGGCAAAATTATATTCAAACCGACTAGATTCTAAATCATATACTTAGAATTTAGCCAAATCCAATTCGATCGAGCTCTAACACATATACTTAGAATTCATTCAAATCAACCCAACTAATCCTAATACATATACTTAGGGTGTAGTTAGCTTTTTACTCTAGCACATATATCTAGAGTAGAAACCAAATCAACCCAACTAATCCTAATACATATACTTAGGGTTAGTCAACCTTTTGCTCTAACACACATACTTAGATCGAAAGTTGAATCAAATTTGATGAATCCTAATACATATTCTTAGGGTTTAGTCAAATTCTCACTCTAGCACATATAACTAGAGTGAAAAATATATCAAACTCGGCCAATCCTAATACATATAGGACTTAGCCACCTCCTACTTTCGAGTAGCATCAAATCCGACCCACCTCAATACATATCCTTGGGGTTTGGTCTCTCCACTTTGGAACATACGCCAAATATGGAATCAAATATAATTGGACTCTAATACATATACTTAGAGCCAATTGAACCCAATTAAATTCTAACACATATAATTAGAGTTTAATGTCGACTAGTCCTCAACACATATGATCGGGATCAAGTCAATTTCAAATCCAGCTAAATCCTAACACGTATACTTAGGATTTGGTCAATCATTAGGATACGATTTATTCTATCCTCCTCACAAAGGTCTCTTAATCGAAGGTGCCCCAATCACATGGGGGTAATTAACAATAGATGCTTGCGTCTATTGGAAGTCATGGATCCGCAATACCTGATACCCACATACACCCATCCACACATAAATATTCATCTGAATCATGAATACCATCCCACGGGAATCCCGAAAAAGAGGAACCGCGCGAGATGAGTCATTCGAGAGCGCAGACACAATGATGAGATTGTCAAGGTAATGGATGAACTCCTTGATATTCTTTATTTTTTCTATATCAAATGTAATAATCCTATCTAATTGATGCAGATAATTGGTGGTTGGGACAATGTGCTTACTATATGTAAAAGAAGACATTTTGAGCCTCACATCCCTTTCTTTGAGGCAGTCGAGGCTGTCAGTGTGGTAGTTGAGGCAGTCAGTGTGTAAGTCCTGCTTCGCATACAAACATTCTCTACCATATTGTTTTGTTCTTTGACACATCAACTTTCCACTATAGTAGCTATTCTCTACCGTATTGTTTTGTTCTTTGACACATCAACTTTCCATTATAGTAGCTATCAAACAATTTGATACAAAAAAAAAATGGAGGAAGTCCTAACTTCTACTTTTGTATCAGGGAAATGGCTCCAACATCAAAGAACGTTGCCACTGCACCGACGAACTCGATGATACTGGAGGAGGGTTCACGAGTCTGTCTGCCCGTATCTGTCCTAACTTTTGGGACGGCCGGTGCCTCGATCCAATTTGGCACCATCCCAGAAGCTGTTCGGACCGCGATTATGGCTCAAAGTTTCGTTGTTGCTGCTGGGGGCATGATTACTCCCGTTACCCCTGCCCAAGATGTACACGACGTGGTCATTCCTCGCCTCCCGTCTCGAGAAAAGTGACCCAATGTAGTTATCCCCAACCCTCCTCGTCGACCCATAAGTGAACGACTTACCTACACGTCTGCATCCAAAAAGATGGTATATGAAGGAAGGCTCGTATTTCTGAAGGACTCAACACATAAGGCGTCAGTATTCGATAGGCTGACATTTTCTAATAACAAAGCAATTGCTATTCCTCCCACCCAAACCTCTTTTAAGAGAAACAATCACCGTCGATCCAAGGCTATCGGGGGCAAGAATTACATTCAACAATCCCAAATGATCAATCTACGATTCATTAATTATGCACTTCCAACTCACAACTCCATTGCTCCATTAGAGTTTGTGAAGAAGAATGCAACCACCGCTGCTTTACGGCCAACATCGAAAAATAATTAATTAGAAATTTTAAAGAAAAGTCAAAAAGAACTTCAGAATGAGAACATTTCTAAAAAATTTATGAGGCTTACAAAGCCATTAAAGGACGGATTAGAAAATCAGGAGCACAAAAACAACTATCGATATCCCGTAGCAAAGTATGGAGATGAAAAGAATTTGTTCGGATAACTAAGGATTCACAAGAACAGAACAAAATAGAAGATGTGGTTGTCCATACTGTTCGGATGGTCGGACACCAGGAACTCGACCAACCTGACGGGCAAGAGACGTTAAACTAGATGCTTACCAGAGCTGCCGCTCACAGAGGAAAAGGAGTAGCAAGACCAAGTGAGCAAAGGTCATCCAATCCTCAAAGATTACCCACAGGTACATCATTACCTGACGAACCACATGATATGGACGATGAAGAAGAACTCGTTTTCATTACTAATGATCCAAAAGACGACATAATTACATCCTCGAAAAGACGAACCGCGTGAGATGAGTCATTCAAGATCGCAAACATCCCCATATTCTGGCAAGATATTTGCTCAGTGCCCGAGGGATACGCGAACAAGTGCCGATCTTCTTTAATTTTCGGCGAAACCATCCTTCGCGTTTTCTCCCATAAATGCTGCAATTTTTTAGGACAACTGTTATCATTCCACTATCTTTCGCTGGCCTCTAAAAGGGCCATTACTTAGCTTTCTTAGCACCACCTTCCTCTCTCATGACGACTCGTATGTTATTGTTACGCTAGTGTTCCGGTCGTAGCTTTTTCATCTTTGAGAATGCTTTCAAGTCATCTTCTCAATCTGAATCTGGCGGCGTTGTAACGCCGGCCGACAAAAACTTCTTCTGCCTTGGAGTTCTAATGGGGATTCCTTCGTTGAAGCCCCTACGTGTAACCTACCGATCCGAGATCTTACGACCGGTGGTCTAGCAGATTTTCGACTACTTACGGACAGTTGTTTACTAAGATGATCCTTCTTTGGGAAGGCCGTCCTTCGCCTCCATCGCTAGTAATTGGAGCCGTTCGAGTTGTGCCACGCCGGGCTTCCATCTTGGGGAGGCAAGTTGGCACGCTTCGATCGATCTCTTTGCCCGCGATCAGGTGCCTTCTTCTCCAGGAGGAATTACATTATCCTCTCCCGCCAGCCGCAAGTATTCGAGGAGTTGGTAGTGTTCCTACTCCTGTTGATTCCATGGTGATTGGGTGCCTTGATTTTTGGAGGGTTTCTTCGACCAGCATGATGGTGGCTCTGTGCTCCTCCAACCTTCTTCGCCGACCATGACTTTTTCTGTGACGCCCCACATCCCAGGGGGTCACCCATCCTAGAACTACTCTAGCTCTAGCACGCTTAACTCTCATAACCTCTTGGATCTTGCTACCATCCAAAATGCTATAGCCGGGTTAAGAGATTTAGTTCTATTATATCATTTATATATAGGACTAATCCAAATTCCGGGGGTGTCACATTCTCCCCCCCTTTAAGCCCTGACGTCCACGTCAGGCTCGAGCACACTCACAAGCACCAGGCGATGTGAGACTCGTCTCGCTAGCCTTAGCCGACCTTGTGGGGAGCTGCACTCCACCCACAACGGTCATTAGCCGGGGAGCCTCGCTCTACCCGCTATATAATCCTGGCTCAGCCGAGACTCATCTCACATTTCCGGCTGGTGAATGTGACGCCCATCCTGTCTCTGATACCAACTGTGACGCCCCACATCCCAGGGGGTCACCCATCCTAGAACTACTCTAGCTCTAGCACGCTTAACTCTCATAACCTCTTGGATCTTGCTACCATCCAAAATGCTATAGCCGGGTTAAGAGATTTAGTCCTATTATATCATTTATATATAGGACTAATCCAAATTCCGGGGGTGTCACATTTTCTTTTCTGAAACACTTATGTACTTGCTTTTCTTAGCTTTAAGACGTATCAGCTCAATAAATGTGAAGCTTTACTATGTTTTCACCCCACTTTCTCCCAAATCGATGTATGACGGTGTTTCATTTGTTAATCGGCCGATTTCCTTTCAATCCGTTTGTCACTTGTGTACTGAACTCGGCCCCATCAGGCCCGCATATAGTCAGCGCTTTTAGCCGAATCTCGCACATTATACCTATCGGAATCATGACTCTCGTCCCTGGCCTTCTTGGCCAAGTCTTCGACCCATAGTACAACTAGCGATTTTACTTCTTTGCCGGCTTTCTGTGCCGTATTTTTTCCGGAGGCCTTCGTGGGGCCTCGTCGAGGAGCTTTAATGGTGCTCCCTCTCAGTCACCCGGACAAAAGAGGTCTCGTCCCCGTCCCTATCAACCGACATGCTATTGGTCCGTGTTTTCTTCCCCCCCGATCTCTGTTTTGGCGGGAATGGGGTCAGAACTTCTTCAGGCTCCCGAAAAGTTTCAATGGCTTGAGGAAATCATTCATTTCCTCACATCCACTTCCAATTGCTCAATTCCCCCCCCCCCCCCACGCTACGTCTTCCTTTTATCCTCCCGACTGCCCTCCTTATTTCCCTTCAAAGGGCAGTCCTCCAAGACCTCGAGGCGGTTAGGGCCCACTCCAGCATGATCGAACATCATCGGGTGTCGGCCGCGTCCTAAGTTACTCCTCTGGGCAAATGCCACGAGCAATTGTCGGACCTTCGATAGTGTTCGGGAGGGATCGAGAGAGAGATTGCTGAGACGGCAATACGTCTCGCCGACTTAAAACGGAATATAGCTGCCAGCCAGGTGGCGATTGACGGGGCTAAAGCTCGCTTGGAGGCAAAGACTAGCCATAGTGCCTCTCTTTGTCATGAGCTTAGTGACCTCCTAAGCCTGCACCTTAAGATGAAGCGGTGGAGAAAAGCCGCCCGTCAGTCACAAGAGCTACTTGACGCCGAATGGAAACAACTTCAAGACCTAATGTTCAGCTGACTCGACGTTTGCACATATTTTTGTTTTAAGATATTCTATCACGACTGTAACATTATTAACTCTTGAGGAGTGAGGCGGGGTGCGCAGGATTTTTGTGGCGGACTCGGGTGTTTGTTTGAGCTTCCGGGGATTTTTTCCGAAGTGCGCGGCAGCGCGCGCGGCGCGGTTTGGCGTTTCGGCGGTTTGAGGATTCGGCGCTTCCCCGACTTCACGTTTGCCTGCGGAAAGCATTCAGGTGGGTTGGAATCTCTTCCAAAATGTATGGAATGCTCTTTAATGCTCCTGAATGCAATTTGATCATGTCTACTATGTTATTTTCACTATTGGTAAATCTGATAGTTGCCTAGAAAATTATAGAAATTTTATTAGAACCCCAGATTATTTTTAGTATACTCCTGGTACTGTATGACACTAGATATCATGTTTTGTTGGCATTATAATTGCACCTGGATCATTTTAGAAACCGAGAAAACTGTTTTAAGGAAAATCGATATTTTAAAGGTGGTTTTTAAATTGTGAGTTCGCCAGAGGTATGGCATGGGTTCAGGGTGCATTTGACCTCGTACCTGGGGGGCGAGCAGATTTTATTTGGCTTAGAGGATGTGTTGCTAGTGTCTTGGGGTTTGCGGGGCTTATCAGATTGTGTCGGGGGGTGTTTTCCGACTTAGACATGAGTGTGGGGTGTTGGTATTTGAGTTTTCTGATCTGTTTGATCGTGGATTGTAGCCTGCAGATGCCGCTTTTTCTGCCAGATGAGGCACGCTTGAGCTCGGTGGGGTCGCTCCCCTCGAGTTACGCTCCGGATGCGATGATGATGATGATGATGCGCCTAGTTGATACGTACACTAGAGGCCGCTTTGCGTGATACTGAGATAGTCCGATGGGACGCCCTGGTTGATACACCAGGGGGCGCAGGCTTGACTGGACCCGATGTGGCAGTCATTGAGATTGGGTTGTGTGAGCGAGTGGGTGCATAGCATGTTCTTAGATGTGTTTTTCCCTTGAGCATGATACTTGAGGCATTTAGCTGTAGTTTTTTTCCCAGCTTTCATATTATCTATCTGCATATCTATCTGTTTTTGCCTCCAGTAGACTTAGTGGGCATACCGTGGATATTGGTAACGGTACCCACTGAGGACTATCTTTTGCAGTAGTTCTCACAACCGTCGTGGTGACAGGTTTTTCGGAGGCAGCTGTTCCAGGTTCATCTCATGCGGAGACAGCAGACCGAGGTAAGGGCGTGGCCGACTAGTTTCTTACCCGAGTCTGTATGCGTCAGAGGTAGAGTTACCCTGTATTTTGAGTTTTCACTTTTGTACTGGACAGTGGTGATTGTATTAGATGTTCTTAGAGCGAGGACTTTGTATATTGGATCCTTGGATGTATTTTATTTTAACTGTTCAGTTTTTTGTTTCTATAGCTTTAGTATCTTTTCAGCTCTGATATTTGTGTAGCTATAGTTCTTCTTGCAGGTTAGACGCTTCGTCTGTGCGGGAAGTCCCGTGCAGGCGGCGGATCTGTTGGCGAGCCCGGGTCGCAGTTTCGACCGTGAGGCGTGGCTCCCTAAGTGGCAGTCAGTGTAGATTGGGTGATTATATTATTGAGAGATAGTAGATGCATCATGTTTCATTTGTATCACCCCTTGAGCATTTAGATAGAGGCATAGTAGCTGTAGAGTTATTTCCCGCCTTCCCTTTTTAGTATTGCATTTGTTACTTTATGCCTCTAGTAGACTTAGTGGGCAGACCGTCGGGCTTGGTGGAGGTACCCACTGAGAACTACGTGACGGTGTAGTTCTCACACCCATGGTTGGTGACTTTTTCCAGGGACCTCTTCTCTAGTTCCTGCTGCTCCTGTTGCTGATCCATCTGACCGAGTTAAGGGAGTCGCGAGCTAGATCCCTACCCGCCTCCAGCGAGATAGTAGACGTACCCTCTTTTGGTATTGTGCTAGTACTGTCAGAGATTTTGGGATGTATTTTGTGCTTTTTATTTTGAGAGTTTTATTTTGGAGGGATTTATGTATTGTGAGGATCTGGCCTGTACTATTTGGAGTTGTATGTATTTATTTCAGTAGTTTACTTTTCCGCTCTGATATATGTATAGTGGTTAGTATGATCTTTTGTAGGTTAGTCGCTTCGTCTATACGGGGCTTCCCGTATGGGCGGCGGATCTGTTGGCGGGCCCGGGTCGCAGTTTCGACGCCGGAGCGTGACAGATTAGAGTGGTATCAGAGCCTAGGATGTAGGTCATTGTGGACTTAGAAACCCTAGGCTTGTGGTTGGACCCTAGCATGACTCACGTGAGAGTCGTGATTGTAGCGAGAGTCCTGATTGAGTTTTCTGACTCTCCCAAGGGGTGGGATGAGTGATTGACATGTCTTCTCTCGGTAAGCGGCTATGTTGGCTGCAGACAACATAGTGCTATAGAAAATGGGGACATGCCTTAGGTATTGTTTGGATTGGGGATAAGCCGGAATGAGTTATACCAGGTATAAGTATAAAGTAAGGGATAAGCCTGGTATAAAGTAGAAAAGTGTTTGGTTGGGAATGAGGCTTAAACCTGGTATAAGAAAAATAGTGTTTGGATTGGGGTTGAAGAATAAGAAGGAATAGAGAGTTGACTTTTGTGTTAAAAGATTAAAATATCCTTTTCTTTTTAATAATTTTTTCAAAATTAAAATTTTAAAATTTATTCAAATTTTAATCTTTATTCATTTTAATTTTTATAAAAATTTTAAGTGGGAGAAAAAAAAAATTTAATTTTAAAATTTTAAGTAGGAGTAAAAATTTTAATTTTTAAATTTATATAAATTTTAAAAAAATTATAAAAATATTGTATAAATTTTAAAATTAATAATTTTTAAAAATAAAATAAAATTTTTAGATTTATTAAAATATAAAATTTAAAAAATTAAATTTTAAAATTTAAATATTTTTTAAAATTTAAAAATTTTAATTAAAAAATAAAAAAAAAAGCCCAGAAGCATAAAAGAAAAAAAAAAACAAAAAAAACAAAAAAACTAAAAAAAAAAAATAAAATGTCTCTTCCCAAGGCACTGCCTTGGGAAGGGACATAGTTTAAAGGGGGATGGATAAACCGGGGGGGGGGGAGGGGTGTAGGGGGGAGGGAGGATATCCCAACCCCAAATCGGGAATATCTCCGTTTGGGAGGGATCCCCGGTTTGGGATATCCCAAAGGTGTTTGGGTATAAAGGGGGGATATCCCCCCTTTATACCCGTCCCAAACACTACCTTAGACTTTCGCTAGATTGGGTCGAGTGTTGTTTTGGTTATGATCGTCTCATTTTTGTCTCTGGTGTGAGCAATGCCTCCACGACGCAGGATCATGACGCGTTCTCAGCCCTCCTCCTCCGATGAGCCTGAGCAGGAGGAGTCAGCACAGGGCCAACAGAGAGAGGTACAGGAGCTTCGGGCTCAGATGGCCCAAATGTCGAAGACCATGGATCTGATGATGCGCATGTTTGAGCAGAGGGCGCATCCTGTTGCAGCATCCCCTGAGATTTTCCCTACACCTTCTTCGCCGGTTGTGGCACCCCCAGTTGTACCAGCGGCATCGGCAGTCCCTATTGCGCCGGTTACCAGTAGACCGCCGTCTGGGCCGGCGGGACAGTTGACCCCTGCAGAGCAGCGAGAGGTGGTTGATTGCTTGATGAGGTTCCGCCAGCTCGACCCGCCTCGTTTCTCTGGGCGGAGTTTGGAGCCGTGGGATGCAGAGTCGTGGATCACAGCTATGGAGAGACTTTTTGAGACCCTTTTTTTATCGAGGAGAGATTTCAGGTTCTTCTGGCGACGAACTTTCTAGAGCACAATGTCGAGGCATGGTGGCGGCGAGTTCGACCCGTTGGTCCGCCTGGGACTAAGCTGCTCACTTGGGCGGAGTTCCGCATCCTTCTTCTTGGAGCCTTCTTCTTGGAGCCTTCTTCTCGGAGAGTGTCAGACAGAGGCTGGAGGAGGAGTTGAAGAATCTCCGACAGGGAGACCGGACTGTGCAGGTGTACATAGAGGATTTTAACCGGTTATTGGCCTGTGTACCACACGCGGCTAGGGACGAGGCACATCGGATCTATATGTTTGAGCGAGGTTTGAGCCGGGATATTTATCAGTTCGTCCGTTCGTGTAGACTGCAGACTCTGGATGCCTCGATGGAGCAGGCACTATATGTCGAGCGCGGGGAGGCAGTGATGGACGAGGTGACCCCTGCTCCCGCAGTGACTTCGGAGGCGAAGCGCCCAGCACCCGTTGACGGGGGACAGACGAGTCGGCAGGGGCCTCCGAGACCTACACGATTCCATCCTCAAGGTCGTGGGTTTCACGGGCGCCAGAGGTTTGGTGGACCCCGTCACCCCCAGCAGCAGCAGCAGTTCCAGCGACAGCCGCGCCAAGACAGATGTGTTATTTGTGGGGGACCGTTCCCGCCGAGCCAGTGTACTCAGAGGCAGGGCCGATGCTTCCGTTGCGGTTAGACTGGTCATTTTCAGGCGTCGTGCCCCAGAGCGGGTTTCCCAGCACCCTCGACGGCCTCAGCACCCCCTGTTCCTCTACAGATGGCTGGACCTTCTGCGACTTATAGTATGCTTGATCGTGCTTCTTCCTCGCGACAGCCAGAGCGACGACCACAAGCGCCGAGCGGGCGAGTTTATACCGCTCAGGTTGAGGATGCTGCGGCAGCTGACCACGTCGTTGTAGGTATTATTTTGATTTCTGCAGTTCGTACTCGAGCTCTTTTCGATACTGGTGCTTCGCATTCATTTATCAGTAGAGCATTTGCATCCCTACATGGTTTAGAGATAGATTCTTTATCGCATGCATTAGAGGTTCGGATTCCAGATCATATTTTGCATGTCGATGAGTGTTGTAGGGCTTGCCCAGTGCAGTTGGGATCTTGGATCTTGCCGGCAGACTTGCTTGTCTTATAGCGGGTCCAGGATTTTGACGTTGTACTAGGTATGGATTGGTTGTCGCGGTTCTTTGCCACCATTGACTGCAGAGAGAGGACTGTGACTCTCCGCGAGCCTGGACAGGAGGAGTTCGTCTACAGAGGCTGCCAGAGCACACTATTCGCAGTGACCATTTCCTCGGCAAGGGCTAGGCGGATGATGAGTAGAGGTCGTACCGCTTTCTTGGCGACTATTGTTGAGGTGCCGACGGCGGCACTGGGACTCGAGGATATCCTCATCGTCTCCGAGTTTCCAGATGTGTTTCCCCCTGAGTTGACGACTATGCCGCCGGAGAGGAAGATAGAGTTTGTGATTGACGTGGTTCCGGGAACCGCGCCAATCTCGAAGGCACCTTATAGGATGGCACTTGCCGAGTTGAGGGAACTGAAGGCACAGTTACAGGATCTGATGGACAGGGGTTTTATTAGACCTAGTGTATCACCGTGGGGAGCGCCGGTTTTGTTTGTGAAAAAGAAGGATGGTTCGCTTAGATTGTGTGTGGATTACAGAGAGTTGAACAATGTGACCATCCGAAATAAGTATCCTTTACTGCGGATTGATGATTTGTTTGATCAGCTGTAGGGAGCTTCGGTGTTCTCGAAGATTGATCTCAAGTCCGGTTACCACCAGTTGAGAGTGAGGGCCGAGGACGTATCCAAGACGGCTTTTAGATCCCGGTACGGACATTATGAGTTCACAGTGATGCCATTTGGATTGACTAATGCCCCTGCCGCATTCATGGATTTAATGAACCGGGTATTCCAGCCGTACTTGGACCAGTTTGTTGTGGTATTCATTGATGATATTCTGATTTACTCCCGGAGTGATTTGGAGCATGAGGAGCACTTGAGGATAGTGCTGCAGCTTCTAAGAGAAAAGAAGTTGTATGCCAAGTTTAAGAAGTGCAAATTCTGGCTTCGGGAGGTTGCATTTTTAGGCCATGTGGTTTCAGCCGCAAGAGTGGCAGTGGACCCGACGAAGATTGATGCTGTTCGGGATTGGCCTAGACCGACGACGGTTACTGAGGTCTGGAGCTTCTTGGGCTTAGCATGTTATTACCGTCGGTTTGTGGAGGGCTTTGCAAAGCTCTCTACTCCCCTAACCCGACTGACTAGGAAGGGGACCAAGTTCACTTGGATTGAGCAATGTCAGCAGAGTTTTGAGGAGCTGAAAATAAGACTGATATCAGCGCCGATTCTAGCATTGCCAGTGATGTGTGATGGGTTCGTAATCTACAGCGACGCCTCTCACAGCGGTTTAGGTTGCGTACTGATGCAGCATGGTAAGGTAATTGCTTATGCTTCGCGACAGCTAAAGGATTACGAGAAGAATTATCCTACGCATGATTTGGAGCTTGCCATGGTTGTTTTTACTTTGAAGCTGTGGCGTCATTACCTTTATGGGGAGCACTGCGAGATTTTCACCGATCACAAAAGCTTGAAGTATCTGTTCACTCAAAATGAGCAGAATCTGAGGCAACGCCGGTGGTTAGAGTTACTGAAGGATTACGATGTGAGTATCATGTATCATCCCGGCAAGGCCAATATTGTGGCAGATGTTTTGAGCAGGAGGACAGTGCAGAGTCTGAGTTTGTTGATCACCCAGCAGGCACCTTTGATTGAGCAGATAAGACGGTTGCAGATTCAGGTTGTATCCCCTGGGATCTCTGCTAAACTTATGTCTTTGGTCGTGCAGCCCACTCTGTTGGACAGGATTAGAGAGAGACAGAGTGAGGACCTCTACTTGATGAGGATTAGAGGACAGATTTAGGCTGAGCAGATAGGGGATTTCTCAGTTGATGCTTCGGGAGTACTACGGTACTGGGACCGAGCGTGTGTGCCTATGGATTCTAAGATCAGAGAGCAGATTTTGAGAGAGGCCCATTATACACCTTATATTATTCATCCCGGTGGGATTAAGATGTATAAGGACCTCAAGGCACACTTTTGGTGGAACGAAATGAAGCGGGACATTGAGAGATTCGTGGCTCATTATTTAACTTGCCAGCAAGTGAAGGCAGAGCACCGAGTTCCTGCTGGCAAGTTACAGAGTCTTCCAATCCCCGAGTGGAAGTGGGATCATATTACTATGGATTTCGTCACGGAACTACCGAGGGCGTAGAGTGGAGCTGACACGATCTGGGTAGTCGTGGATAGACTCACCAAGTCTGCTCACTTTCTACCTGTGCAGGTGACTTGGCCTTTGGAGCGACTAGCGCAGCTTTACCTGGATGAGGTGGTGAGGTTACATGGTGTACCCGCCTCGATCGTATCAAATAGAGACCCAAGATTTGTCTCGCATTTCTGGAGGAGTCTGCAGACAGCCTTGGGGACACAGCTTCGGTTTAGCACAGCTTTCCACCCACAGACCGATGGACAGTTTGAGCGCACCATACAGATCCTCGAGGATATGTTGAGAGCGTGCGTCCTGGATTTTGGAGGGGGATGGTACCGGCACTTAGGATTTGTTGAGTTTGCGTACAACAACAGCTATCAAGCGAGCATTCAGATGGCTCCGTTTGAAGCGTTGTATGGACGTAAGTGTCGGTCGCCCTTATATTGGAGTGACGTGGGTGAAAGGAGGACTTTGGGACCTGAATTACTGCAGGAGGTAGAGGAGAAGGTCAGATTGGTACGGCGGCATCTTGAGACAGCCCAGAGTCGACAGATGAGCTATACTGATACCCAGCGGCGAGACTTAGAGTTTCAGGTTGGTGACCATGTCTTTTTGAATGTCTCGCCATCGAAGGGAGTCCGGAGATTTGGAGTTCGTCGGAAGCTCAGTCCCCGTTTTATTGGACCCTCTGAGGTACTTGAGAGAGTTGGCCCTATTGCATACCGTGTTGCTCTTCCACCGCGCCTTGCAGGAGTACATGATGTTTTCCACGTCTCGATTTTGAGGAGATATGTCTTCGATCCTTCGCACGTGATTGACTTCAACCCACTAGAGCTCGGTGAGGACCTTGGATATGAGGAGCGCCCGTTGCGGATTCTGGCTCGTGAGGTGAGAGAATTGCGCTACCGGGCTATACCGTACGTGAAGATTTTGTGGAGCAATCACGAGGAGCGTGAGGCCACTTAGGAGCTTGAGACGGTGATGAGAGATACCTATCCTTTCCTGTTCGAGGCTTCTGGCCGAGGTACGTCTGTTTTTGTTTTCTTAGTTTCGGGGACGAAACTTTCTTTTAGTGGGGGAGGATGTGGTGTTTCGATTTTTCTGTACGACCTGTCTGGGTGGTTGGCGGTGAGAAAACACCTATTATCAGTGTATCGAGCCCGTTGTGCGTCAAACGGATGCCAAAAACGGACTCAGTGCGCGAAAACATTGAAAATCGGCTATTTGCGGGCAAAATGGGCCTAACGGGCTGATTTTTCGGGTGGGCCGGTCCACGGCCCACTTGGCGTGCACCGGGAGCATCGGGCGCAACGGGTAGGACACGTGGCAGGCCCTGATTGGGCGGTCAACGGGGGCGATTGGAGGCGTGACTCGCACTAGGCGCGGCGCACCGTGGACCCCGCCAGGCCACGTGGCGCCCGCCCATTGGTGGGAGCATTGACCCGACGACCCGGCGCGGACCGCGCCCCGTGCGCTGCGGCGTGGACCTCGCCGCGTGGACCGCGCAGGGGGCACGTGGAGCGATCCGGCGGATCCGGGCGCTGCGCGCTGGCAGCCTGGATGGCCGCCACATTGCTTTCGGGCGCATCCGGCAACTTTCGAGCGCTCGAAAGTTGCCCCCGAATCCGAGAAGCCCTTTTCTTTGGTTTTGGCTATAAATAACCACCTTTGGCCCCTCTTTGTGACCTTTTTCGGGGTTTCTCGTGCCAACCTTCGACAGGGAGTTTCCTCTTGGGGTTTTCCTCGACTTTCGGCATCCCGGGAATTTTTGGAAGGCGTTTCCTCGGCTTCCTCCTCGCCATCGCGAACTTCGACGTGTCTTCGTTTTTGATCTTCTTCGTCGACGCTTCTTCCGCGAGCTCCCCAGGGCTGACGGGAGGGAGTTTTTGGTCGATTTTTACGACATCGATTTCACGAGAGGTAGATCTTCGTTTTTCGTGTTTTCCGCTCCTCTCAGTTTGGGTTTTTATTGGGGTTTCTGGAACATCTTTGAACCCCTTTTTTGCTGGTGATTTTCATGGACAACGGAGCTTGTCAGATTTTTATCTCTAAGCTTGGTTATCGGATTTCGACTTGTGAGGACTCGATCGATATCTACACTTTGCGAGGATCGCAGTCATATTTTTATTGAAATTTTTGGAGATCATTTCGCAGGTGATATTTTGGCTTCTTTCGGACTGATCTTACCACAGTTTTGTAATCGTGGGGATTTTTGCTTACCGCGATGTTTAGACTGTATCTTTGTGCCCAGGAGGAGTTTTCTAGTGTTTAGGGCTCGTTGGAATTGTGGGAATCTAAGGATTATCCCCGTTCAGTTTTAGCCCATTTGGACCTTGGATCGATACGCACTTTCAGGTGGGTTGCTTCGTCTCCAAAACCGGTGGACGGTTTCCTAATTCTATATATGTTAGTGAGAATGCATAATATGAGCGGTAATAGGAAGCATGTTTATGTGAGATAATGTTTTCTGGTGTGGTTATTACGATCATGTTGATTATTGCTTCCTATTTGTGTTAAATTAAATGATATTATTGGAACTTGACCTAGCACCCTGTCATATGTTGCATGTTCAACCAGACTAGTAGAAAACTCTAACTTGGGCTAGTTTATTTGTGCTTTAGACACTCCCATATATTTATTCTTGTCACCTGGACTTAGAGTTCTTCGCCCGGGTAGTGGGCCGAGTGGTCGGGTGGTCGTGGGATGCATGTTACACTCGTGCCTGGGGGTCGAGTGGAGTCTGGTAGCTGTGTTTAGATCAGTACTTTTCTTGGGAGCCGTCTGAGTCGACGGTGGGTCCCGGCTGTGAGGATTTCCAACCAGTGAGTGAGAGATGTGATGTTGGTTACTGTCGATCTTGTTGATCATGGATTTGGACTATAGCCTGCATGAGCCACATTGAGCTCGACAGAGATGCGCGGATACTTTCCTCGGTGGGGTCGCGCCCCTCGAGTGCCGCTCTGGAGCTAGGCCTGTTACTTTGTTATTGCGACTTATCGACGCAGTCCTTCTGGCTGGGCCCTTTTTAGACAGTCACAGACACCTTACGTGTCACGCCCCGGAACCCGGGCTCGCCAACAGATCCGTCGTGCACACGGGATTTCCCGAGTACACGAAGCGCTGGTAACCTGCTCAGATATCGGATGTACAATAAAAGAGCATAATACATAGCTGAAATAGAAGAACCACATAGTATCTCATACTGGAACTAAAAATAAACTGTAATATGTACAATAATCTCCCAGCTCACCAAAATAGTACAACCAGCTGGCGAAAGCCAGACTCAAAATAAAAGGCGAATACCACAGTCTGAGTGAAGGGTACAGCATCTATCTACAGCTCTCAGTCTCCCAGGAGATCTATCTATTCAGCGATCCCCTTACCTCGATAAGCTGCCGATGGCCTAGCAGCTCCCGCAGACGACTCTGCAAAATAAAGGAGAAGAAAGGGACAGAAAAATAATGGGGGGTGAGAACTACCAGATAAACCAGCAGCCTCCCCTAGTGGGCAAAACCTCAACTCTGACGCACCCACTAGGACTACTAGAGGCAAAAGGGAAAAGGGGAAGTGGTAAGATACATAAGATGCTAAAACAGGTAAACTACCACTACTATGCTGTCAAAACTGTATGTATGCATCAGAAATAGTATCTGTCCAAATAACCCAATCTAGATACCAGTAACAACTGGTGTTGCCTGCTCAGCGGAATCTGCTCACAAGGCTCGAAACCGCGGGATCGGCCCGCACGGCTCGCATCCCAAAACAAGTATCAGACCGGCACACAAGGCTGGGTCCGAAAAAGCACACCTCCGGAGTGGCACTCGAGGGGAGCGACCCACACGAGTAAAGTATCTCTGTCATCAGTATCACAAGTATCTCTGTAGCACATATCTCAAAATAGCAGGACTGGATCATGACTATGATCAAAGTGGGAAAAACCATCCACTAAAGAAGCCTGATATCCAATCAGATGCAATAGTACTCAATAAGTGGGAAACACCATCCACTACAGAAATCCAATCCCCAGCTGATGCAAAAATAAACCAGACTCAACCCCAATCTGATGCAAGGATAAACATCTGGTCGACCGCCTACTGTCCGCGGTCACCGTAATACCCCACAAGTCCACAATCTAATGCAATCTCGACTACACTATCCCAACCCTTGCTCATACTTGAGCAACCAGCATCTGGATGCAAAGGACAACAATGAAACATGTACAAATCCCAAGATGATAGTGTAGCAATGAAGAGTGGCTGACTAGATGCAATTGTATCATTAAAAAGCTGTACAAAGGTGTCAAATATTTATTTTTAAAAGAAGATTGTTTTACTGGAAAAAGAGTTGTTTGCCTGCGAGATTATAGCCTTTGTTCCAATCACAGTGTCTCAATATAAGTCATCATATAATCTGTGGGGTCATATTAAATTTTAGGAGAGTTTGTCCCAGCGGTTCTCATCAATTGTCATATTAGTTCGTCCCAGTGGTTCTCATCAATTGTCACATTAATTCGTCCCAATAGTTCTCATCAATTGTCACATTAGTTTGTCCTGTTATTTTGTCCTGTTAGTTTGTCCTGTTAGTCGTTCTGTTAGTTGTCCCAATGGTTCTCATCAATTGTTATTTTAGGGGATTCTTAGTAATCCCAGTGAGCTTGTCAAAAATGAGGTAAGCAACAACCGCCCACCTCGAACAGCTCAAATCACACCCAGATAGTCTCCTGGCTGTCCACAGTCCCCTAGAACTGCTGTCTGCCGAAAACGGTGCCCTACAGCAACACACATTGCACAGGGTGTAACTATATTATTCATAAAAATATAGCTTTTGCTGTTTTTCAAATAGCACGAAAAGAGAGGAGTTTTTCACCTCTGTATAGTGCTCAGAAAAATCCAGAAAAATTACGGTTGCGTTCCTCGCGAAGAGTAGATCAAAATCGACTTTTTAAACGTCTCGATCTGATGCTCCTACGCCAAGATAAAAATCGGAGAAGTCGAGGCTGTCCAGAAATTTCCACAGCAAAAAGGGGGGTCAAAGAGACCTCGGGAATCGTGCCAAAAGTACGAAATGGAGCAAAGTGATCAACACGGAAATCGAAGCCTTACCTCTTAGGAACGCGCTGCCGTGAAAATCGTCCAAAAATTCCTCCTGGTTAGCACACAGGGAATTTTCGACGGAACTGCGATGGGAAATGGGCCTAAAAAGAAAACCGTCGCAGTGCGCCGCGTCGCAGATAACTCACTAACTGTAACTCCAAAAATTCTAAAATCTGGAGGAGAGAGAGAGGAGAGAGAGAGAGGAATATTTTTCCTAGGGGCCCAACCTCAGATTCTCTCTCTACGGCACGCAAACCGAGGTGGGAATGAGGAGGGGTGGGGATTGCTATTTATAATGGGCTGAGGCTCCACACAGGATCGGATCCGAACAGGAAACACCGAAACGGGCCAACCAAAACGCGCCACGTGTCCACAAAACAGGAAACAACCTGTGCAAGGGCCACTCAGAAGCTGCCACGTGTCCACGTGGTGCACGGGCCCGGTCCCCGCGCCGGGTCTTCCGGAAGATGTCGGCCAATAGGGGAGCGCCACGTGTCACCTTCCCACGTGCTTCTAGAAGCCGACCGGCCAATGGGGAAGCACCACGTGGCAAGGGAAGACTTCGGTGCACCCGGTGCATGCCATGCCGTGGACCGCGCACCAGCGCCCCCTGCCCGCGCCTGCCCGCGCTGCCCGCGCCGCGCGCCGCCGCCCTCTGCCGCTGTGCCGCCGCTACGCCGCTGCCCGCCGCCGTGCGCCGCCGCCGGTCGCCGGTCGCCGGAACAGTAATTCCGGCGGCCGGAGTTACTGTTCCGGCGTGAACAGTAATTTTGCGCCGAAAATCAAGTAAATATACCATTTTGACCGTTTTTGCGTGCTGAGTCCAAATACGACGTCCATTTCGCCAAATTCTCATCCGAAATTTTGCCGAAAGCCCCCGAAAAATCCCATTTTCTCCGATTTTCGCGCAGAGTCTATTTTAAATGTCCAATTTCGATTCTACAAGCTCTGTTGCACCGTACGAGCTCTCTACAGTCACTGTTCAATGTTACACAGTTCCTGCGGAAGTCCGGATCATCACATCCTCCCCCACTAAAAAGAGTTTCGTCCTCGAAACGAGACTAAACAATAATCCTCAGTCCGATGTCTCGAATAAGTAGGGGTGATCATCCCTCATCTCCGACTCGAGCTCCCATGTAGCCTCGCGCTCGTCATGATTGCCCCATTGGATTTTCACATAGGGAATTGCCCGATTGCGTAATTCTCTCACCTCTCGGTCCAGAATTCGCAGTGGGCGCTCCTCATACCTCAAATCTTCGCTAATCTCAAGCGGTGTGAAGTCGATGACGTGCGATGGGTCGAAGACATACTTCCTCAAAGTAGAAACGTGAAACACATCATGGACACCAGCAAGCCTCGGAGGAAGTGCAAGTCGGTAGGCAACTTGCCCGATACGCTCCAATACCTCAAAGGGTCCAATGTATCGGGGGCTAAGCTTTCCACGAATGCCGAATCTCCTGATTCCCTTGGACGGCGAGACTTTCAGGAATACGTGCTCTCCAACTTGAAATTCTAAGTCTCGTCGCCGAATATCGGCATAACTCCTTTGTCGGCTTTGGGCGGTTTGAAGATGCTTTCGAATCACTCGGACCTTCTCCTCTGCCTCTATCAATATATCTGGTCCCAAGGTCCGCCTCTCGCCCACGTCACTCCAATAAAGCGGTGATCGACACTTGCGTCCATACAACGCTTCAAACGGAGCCATCTGAATGCTTGCTTGAAAGCTATTGTTGTACGCGAACTCAGCCAAGGATAAGTGTCGAATCCACCCTCCGCCGAAATCCAAGATACAAGCCCTCAGCATGTCCTCCAGGATTTGTATCGTCCGTTCTGACTGTCCATCCGTCTGCGGATGAAAAGCAGTACTGAACCTAAGCTGAGTTCCCAAGGTTGTCTGCAAACTCATCCAAAAACGCGAAACAAACCTCGGGTCTCTATCTGATACAATGGAGGCTGGTACTCCATGTAATCTAACTATCTCGTCTAGATAAAGCTGGGCTAGTCGCTCAAGTGGCCACGTAGTCTGCATGGGCAGAAAGTGCGCCGACTTGGTAAGTCGATCTACAACTACCCAGATCGCATCGGCTCCTCCTTTTGCCTTCGGTAGTCCGACCACAAAGTCCATCGTAATGTGGTCCCATTTCCACTCGGGAATTGGGAGACTCTGTAACTTGCCAGCTGGCACTCGATGCTCAGCTTTCACCTGCTGACAAGTTAAACACTGGGCCACAAATCTCCCAATATCCCTTTTCATGCCTTTCCACCAGAAGTGTGCCTTGAGGTCCTTATACATCTTAGTCCCACCAGGATGTAGGGTATAAGGTGTATAATGGGCCTCTCGCAATATCTGTTCTCTAATCTCCACATCTATTGGCACACATGCTCGGTTCCTGTACCTTAGTACTCCCGAGGCATCTACCGTAAAGTCCCCAGACTGATTACTCGGAATCTGATCTCTAATCCTGGTCAAGTGGGGGTCCTCACTCTGTTTCTCCCGGATCCTGTCCAGCAGAGTGGGCTGCAAGACTAAAGATGTCAGTCTAGCAGTGACCCCAGGGGACACAACCTCTATCTCGAGTCGTCTCATCTCCTCTAATAGCGGCGCTTGGTCTGTGATCAACGTAGACAAACTTTGCACCGCTCTTCTACTCAAGGCGTCAGCGACCACATTAGCCTTGCCCGGGTGGTAGAGAATATCTACATCATAATCCTTTAATAGCTCTAACCACCTACGTTGCCTCAAATTCAGCTCCTTTTGCGTGAACAGATACTTTAGGCTCTTGTGGTCGGTGTAGATTTCACAATGCTCCCCATATAGATAATGACGCCAAAGCTTCAGTGCAAACACTACAGCAGCAAGCTCCAAGTCATGGGTAGGGTAATTTTTCTCATATTCTTTGAGTTGTCTTGATGCATATGCAATTACCCTCCCTTCCTGCATCAACACACATCCGAGTCCACTGTGTGATGCATCGCTGTAGATCACATATCCTTTTCCCATAACAGGAAGGAAAAGGATAGGAGCGGTCATTAGTCTATTCTTCAGCTCCTCAAAGCTCTTTTGACAGTCCTCACTCCAGATAAACTTCACTCCCTTACACGTCAAGCGAGTGAGGGGTGTGGAGAGCTTCGCAAAGCCTTCCACAAACCAACGGTAATACCCAGCTAAACCCATAAAGCTACGTACCTCAGAAACCGTCGTCGGTCGGGGCCAATCACGGACTGCCTCAATCTTCGCTGGGTCCACTGCCACACCCGCGGCAGAAATCACATGGCCCAAGAAGACTACCTTCCGAAGCCAAAACTCGCACTTTGCCAGTTTGGCAAACAACTTCTTCTCTCGTAGAAGTTGCAGCACAATCCTCAAGTGCTCCTCATGCTCCGCATCACTTCGGGAGTAGACCAAGATATCATCAATGAACACTACCATGAATCGATCTAAGTACGGTCGGAAGATCCGGTTCATTAAATCCATGAATGTGGCAGGGGCATTAGTTAGCCCAAAAGGCATAACTGTAAATTCATAATGTCCATACCGTGATCTAAATGACGTTTTCGGAATATCCTCGGCCTTCACCTTCAACTGGTGGTAACCGGACTGCAAATCTATCTTAGAGAAGACACAAGACCCTTGCAGCTGATCAAAAAGATCATCGATGCGCGGCAAAGGGTACTTGTTCTTGATGGTTACTTTATTTAATTCCCTATAGTCCACACACAATCGAAGTGACCCATCCTTCTTTTTCACGAATAGCACCGGCGCTCCCCAAGGCGATACACTCGGCCTAATAAAATCCTTATCTATTAAATCCTGAAGTTGCGCCTTAAGCTCTCGCAACTCAGCCGGTGCCATCCGGTAAGGAGCCTTAGAGATTGGCGCAGTTCCTGGAACTACGTCAATCACGAACTCAATTTCCCTATCTGGCGGCATGCTAGTAAGCTCAGGGGGAAAAACATCCGGGAACTCGCGGGCAATAGGGATATCCCCGAGTCCCGGCGCCGCCGTAGGCCCCTCAACAACACTAGCCAAAAAGGCTACACATCCTCGACGGATCATCTGCTTTGCTCGGGAAGTCGAAACCATAGAGGCAAAGAAAGCACTCTGACATCCCCGATATACCAACATCTCCTGGCCTGGCTCTCTAAAAGTGACGGTCCTTGCGGCACAATCAATAGTCGCAAAATACCGAGCCAGCCAGTCCATCCCGAGGACCACATCGAAGTCCTTCAATTGTCTCAGGACCAACAGGTCTGCTGGCATAATCCAGGACTCGATTTGCATCGGGCAGGACCAACAACACTCCTCTACGTGCAAGGTGTGATCGGGAATCTGAACCTCTCGCGCACGTGGCAAAAGTCCTACCTCTAACCCATGTAATGATGCAAATGATTTACTAATGAAAGAATGTGATGCTCCCGTATCAAATAAAGTACGAGTCCTAATGTCAGAAAGTAAGGTGATACCTGCCACCACATAATCTGCGGCTGAAGAGTCCTCTACCTGCGCCGCATACACCCGCCCACTTTGAGCTGGAGGGCGATACTCCGTGGGATGGGAAGAAGATGGCCTGCTTGCTGGAGCATATGGCCGCTGAGCTGTCGACCGCTGTTGAGATGAAGATGGAGCAGATGCTGAAGAAGGGGTGGCAGGGGCCGAAAAGGGGCACGAAGCTTTAATGTGTCCGGGCTGCCCACATCCATAGCAGCGACCCCACCGCTGGTCGCAGGTGTTGGAAAAATGCTGACCTCTGCAGAAAATACAATTGCCGGGGGCCCGTGGCTGTCGTGATTGCTGTTGAGACTGCCGCTGTCGCTGAGGCTGCCGCTGCGACCCACGCTGCGACGACTGCGACCTCTGCTGCTGCTGCCGCTGCTGGGGCCTCTGGGACCCACCAGGCCCTCGTCGCTCAGACCGTCCTTGGCCGGGGAATTGTGGCTGCGGCGGTCGTGGCGGCCTCCACGAACTAGTTTGTCCCCCAACCTCCGGTGCCGGTCGCTTTGCCCCCGGGATCACTACGGGAGCTGGAGCTACCTCCTCCATCACTACCTCCCCGCACTCAACGTAGAGTGCCTGCTCCATTGAGGCCTCCAAGGTCTGCAACATTCGCGAGCGAACAAGTTGAAAAAGGTCCCGGCGCAACCCTCGCTCGAACATGTAAATCCGGTGCGCCTCATCCCTGGCCACGTTCGGTACACATGCCAACAACTGATTGAAATTGGCAATGTATTCGTGTACGGGCCGATTCCCCTGGCGAAGGTTTCTCATCTGCTCCTCCAATCTCTGTCGGACGCTTTCCGGGAAGAAAGCCCCGAGAATGAGACTGCGGAACTCCGCCCAGGTCAGGAGCTGAGCCCCAGGCGAACCAGCCGGTCGAACACGCCGCCACCAAGCCTCGGCGTTGTGCTCCAAAAAGTTCGTCGCTAATACCACCTGATATCGCTCCTCGATAAACAACGTCTCAAAACGTCGCTCCATCGCCGTGATCCACGACTCTGCCTCCCACGGCTCTGTATTTTGCCCCGAAAAATGGGGTGGGTCAAACTGGCGGAACCTCATCAACAGGTCCACCACTCCCCGCTGTTCTGCCGGGGTCAGAGATCCTGTCAGCCCAGTCGGCTGTCCACCAGTACCCCGAGCAACAGGGGATGCCGGGGTCACCGGTACAGCTGGAGGATTCACAGCAGGGGAAGAAGGTACGGGAGAACTCTCCGGGGGTGCTACAACAGGCTGCGCCCTCTGCTCTAACATCTGCGTCAGCCGACCCATAGCCTCCTCCTGACGCCGAACAACCTCGGACATCTGGGCCATCTGAGCTTGTAGCTCTGGCACATCACTCTGCTGGCCCTGCCCGGACTCCTCCTGGTCGGGCTCAGGGGAATCAGGCTGAGAACGCGTCAACATCCTACGTCGCGGAGGCATCCTACCACAAGAAACCACACTCAGTATCATATCCCCACACGACCCAATCTAGCGAAAGTCAAAGACATCCCCATATTTCTGTGACTTTATGTTGTCTGCAGCCAACATAACGGTTCACCAGAAATTGGGCATGTCGATCCCTCTTCTCTCACTGGAAGAGTCAAACAATAAATCAACGACTTCCGCAAATATCACGTCTCTCATGCCCTATCATCCTAGGGTCTGCCAAAAGCCTAGGGTTTCCTAAGTCCCAACTGACCTATCCCTAAGCTCTGATACCAACTTAATCTGTCACACCCCGGAACCCGGGCTCGCCAACAGATCCGCCGTGCACACGGGATTTTCCGAGTACACGAAGCGCTGGTAACCTGCTCAGATATCGGATGTACAATAAAAGAGCATAATACAGAGCTGAAATAGAAGAACCACATAGTATCTCATACTGGAACTAAAAATAAACTGTAATATGTACAATAATCTCCCAGCTCACCAAAATAGTACAACCAGCTGGCGAAAGCCAGACTCAAAATAAAAGGCGAATACCACAGTCTGAGTGAAGGGTACAGCATCTATCTACAGCTCTCAGTCTCCCAGGAGATCTATCTATTCAGCGATCCCCTTACCTCGATCAGCTGCCGATGGCCTAGCAGCTCCCGCAGACGACTCTGCAAAATAAAGGAGAAGAAAGGGACAGAAAAATAATGGGGGGTGAGAACTACCAGATAAACCAGCAGCCTCCCCTAGTGGGCAAAACCTCAACTCTGACGCACCCACTAGGACTACTAGAGGCAAAAGGGAAAAGGGGAAGTGGTAAGATACATAAGATGCTAAAACAGGTAAACTACCACTACTATGCTGTCAAAACTGTATGTATGCATCAGAAATAGTATCTGTCCAAATAACCCAATCTAGATACCAGTAACAACTGGTGTTGCCTGCTCAGCGGAATCTGCTCACAAGGCTCGAAATCGCGGGATCGGCCCGCACGGCTCGCATCCCAAAACAAGTATCAGACCGGCACACAAGGCTGGGTCCGAAAAAGCACACCTCCGGAGTGGCACTCGAGGGGAGCGACCCACACGAGTAAAGTATCTCTGTCATCAGTATCACAAGTATCTCTGTAGCACATATCTCAAAATAGCAGGACTGGATCATGACTATGATCAAAGTGGGAAAAATCATCCACTAAAGAAGCCTGATATCCAATCAGATGCAATAGTACTCAATAAGTGGGAAACACCATCCACTACAGAAACCCAATCCCCAGCTGATGCAAAAATAAACCAGACTCAACCCCAATCTGATGCAAGGATAAACATCTGGTCGACCGCCTACTGTCCGCGGTCACCGTAATACCCCACAAGTCCACAATCTAATGCAATCTCGACTACACTATCCCAACCCTTGCTCATACTTGAGCAACCAGCATCTGGATGCAAAGGACAACAATGAAACATGTACAAATCCCAAGATGATAGTGTAGCAATGAAGAGTGGCTGACTAGATGCAATTGTATCATTAAAAAGCTGTACAAAGGTGTCAAATATTTATTTTTAAAAGAAGATTGTTTTACTGGAAAAAGAGTTGTTTGCCTGCGAGATTATATCCTTTGTTCCAATCACAGTGTCTCAATATAAGTCATCATATAATCTGTGGGGTCATATTAAATTTTAGGAGAGTTTGTCCCAGCGGTTCTCATCAATTGTCATATTAGTTCGTCCCAGTGGTTCTCATCAATTGTCACATTAATTCGTCCCAATAGTTCTCATCAATTGTCACATTAGTTTGTCCTGTGTGTCAAATATTTATTTTTAAAAGAAGATTGTTTTACTGGAAAAAGAGTTGTTTGCCTGCGAGATTATATCCTTTGTTCCAATCACAGTGTCTCAATATAAGTCATCATATAATCTGTGGGGTCATATTAAATTTTAGGAGAGTTTGTCCCAGCGGTTCTCATCAATTGTCATATTAGTTCGTCCCAGTGGTTCTCATCAATTGTCACATTAATTCGTCCCAATAGTTCTCATCAATTGTCACATTAGTTTGTCCTGTTATTTTGTCCTGTTAGTTTGTCCTGTTAGTTGTTCTGTTAGTTGTCCCAATGGTTCTCATCAATTGTTATTTTAGGGGATTCTTAGTAATCCCAGTGAGCTTGTCAAAAATGAGGTAAGCAACAACCGCCCACCTCGAACAGCTCAAATCACACCCAGATAGTCTCCTGGCTGTCCACAGTCCCCTAGAACTGCTGTCTGCCGAAAACGGTGCCCTACAGCAACACACATTGCACAGGGTGTAACTATATTATTCATAAAAATACAGCTTTTGCTATTTTTCAAATAGCACGAAAAGAGAGGAGTTTTTCACCTCTGTATAGTGCTCAGAAAAATCCAGAAAAATTACGGTTGCATTCCTCGCGAAGAGTAGATCAAAATCGACTTTTTAAACGTCTAGATCTGATGCTCTTACGCCAAGATAAAAATTGGAGAAGTCGAGGCTGTCCAGAAATTTCCACAGCAAAAAGGGGGGTCAAAGAGACCTCGGGAATCGTGCCAAAAGTACGAAATGGAGCAAAGTAATCAACACGGAAATCGAAGCCTTACCTCTTAGGAACGCGCTGCCGCAAAAATCGTCCAAAAATTCCTCCTGGTTAGCACACAGGGAATTTTCGACGGAACTGCGACGGGAAATGGGCCTAAAAAGAAAACCGTCGCAGTGCGCCGCGTCGCAGATAACTCACTAAATGTAACTCCAAAAATTCTAAAATCTGGAGGAGAGAGAGAGGAGAGAGAGAGGAATATTTTTCCTAAAGGGCCCAACCTCAGATTCTCTCTCTACGGCAAGCAAACCGAGGTGGGAATGAGGAGGGGTGGGGATTGCTATTTATAATGGGCTGAGGCTCCACACAGGATCGGATCCGAACAGGAAACACCGAAACGGGCCAACCAAAACGCGCCACGTGTCCACAAAACAGGAAACAGCCTGTGCAAGGGCCACTCAGAAGCTGCCACGTGTCCACGTGGTGCACGGGCCCGGTCCCCGCGCCGGGTCTTCCGAAAGATGTCGGCCAATAGGGGAGCGCCACGTGTCACCTTCCCACGTGCTTCTAGAAGCCGGCCGGCCAATGGGGAAGCGCCACGTGGCAAGGGAAGACTTCGGTGCACCCGGTGCACGCCATGCCGTGGACCGCGCACCAGCGCCCCCTGCCCGCGCCTGCCCGCGCTGCCCGCGCCGCGCGCCGCCGCCCTCTGCCGCTGTGCCGCCGCTGCGCCGCTGCCCGCCGCCGTGCGCCGCCGCCCGCCGCCGCTCGCCGGTCGCCGGAGCAGTAATTCCGGCGGCCGGAGTTACTGTTCCGGCGTGAACAGTAATTTTGCGCCGAAAATCAAGTAAATATACCATTTTGACCGTTTTCGCGTGCTGAGTCCAAATACGACGTCCATTTCGCCAAATTCTCATCCGAAATTTTGCCGAAAGCCCCCGAAAAATCCCATTTGCTCCGATTTTCGCGCAGAGTCTATTTTAAATGTCCAATTTCGATTCTACAAGCTCTGTTGCACCGTACGAGCTCTCTACAGTCACTGTTCAATGTTACACAGTTCCTGCGGAAGTCCGGATCATCACACTACGTAAGTCCAGTCCTCCGTGGATGTAATGGAAGTATGTGGGCGCAGGTTTGACTGGACCCTATGTGGCAGTCAGTGTAGATTGGGTGATTGTATTATTAAGAGATAGTAGATGCATCATGTTTCATCTGTATCACCCCTTGAGCATTCAGATAGAGGCATAGTAGCTGTAGAGTTATTTCCCGCCTTCCCTTTTTAGTATTGCATTTGTTACTTTATGTCTCTAGTAGACTTAGTGGGCAGACCGTCAGGCTTTGTGGCGGTACCCACTGAGAACTACGTGACAGTGTAGTTCTCACACCCATGGTTGGTGACTTTTTCCAGGAACCTCTTCTCTAGTTCCTACTGCTCCTGTTGCTGATCCATCTGACCGAGGTAAAGGAGTCGCGAGCTAGATCCCTACCCGCCTCCAGCGAGAGAGTAGACGTACCCCCTTTTGGTGTTGTGCTAGTACTATCAGAGATTTTGGGATGTATTTTGTACTTTTTATTTTGAGAGTTTTATTTTGGAGGGACTTATGTATTGTGAGGATCTGGCATATACTATTTGGAGTTGTATGTATTTATTTCAGTAGTTTACTTTTCCGCTCTAATATCTGTGTAGTGGTTAGTATGATCTTTTGCAGGTTAGTCGCTTCGTCTATACGGGGCTTCCCGTATGGGCAGTGGATCTGTTGGCGGGCCCGGATCGCAGTTTCGACGCCGAGGCGTGACATTCTTGCTGTCCCCAGCCTGAGGCTGGACGAACGGCGGTGAGGGAGACAAAGGAACCCCCCAATACTTTTCTTGTTGATGGCCGATGTTCTGCCCCATCAGCCCCTCTCTCGTTTGGTACGGGGTCCCTTGCGGCTGTGCGGCTCCCAGCAGCTACGCCGTTGTGGGGGTCACGACCTGCCGCACCGCCATCGCTGCTGGCGCCGTTAGAATCGTCTGTGTCAGCACTGGCGATAGTAGAGCTGGTGGAGATCCTGGTAGATCTTCGTGTCGTGGCTCGCTTCGGGCTAAAAACCGCTCGAGCCTGAGGACACTGTCCTCCAAGGTCGTGAGGGCGGTCGACCCCGCGTCTAAGGCTCGGGCTCTCCTTTCGAGAGACCTCATCAATCGGGCCATTTGCCCAAATAGTTGCGACATGGTCGACTTCGGTAGTGCCGACCTCCCGCTGGTCTCGGGAGTTTCTGACATATTTACGGTAGGAATAGATAAGAGTTACCTGAGAGTCCCACAGGGCATACCAAAAAGGTTGTTGGGGCCGAAAATGCCAGTCGTCGATCGGCCCTGGGCGTTCGTTTGACCCTCTAAGATGTGATGCGCCGCATGCCAAATGGATCAAGCAATCGGGCCGAGGAGGGATATGCTTGGTCGGGTTCTTCTCAGTAAACTCTCGCGACCGTCCGGCTTAGATTAGCCGAATCGGGATATGGAGATAGAGAGATTGAGTACAGCCTAGAGTAGCTGACTCAGGTGGTAGAGATGATAATTTGACACGGCTAAGGAGCCGATTAATGCTTTGTATTGCTTATAAAGGGGGATACAAGGAAGAGAAAAAGGAATAAATTACAAGTAAGCCTACTCCTAGGAAAAGCCTTAAATCTATCTAGGAAAGTAATAAAGATATGAAAAAGCAGGGGGTGGTCCTGGCTTATAAGACTGCAGGACCCTTTTTCCTTTGACGGTTCGGGTATTTATATACTTCCCGAACCATACTTACAGGCGCCGATTCGAATTATCGGCGCGATCTGGGAAGAATTATCGTAAATTTAGCAACCACTTCCTTTTGAGTCGAACTTCCTCAAATAGGATTGTAGTCGTTTTCCGTCCAAGTTCATCCTTTTGTTATCACGCTAGAGCGTGATCCTCGGCGCTTTTCAATGCTTGGTGCTGCTTGTTGTTCTGGGTTAGTTGCGAGATATGCACCCAAATCTCGCACTCCTTTCTTTTAAAGCCATCCCCTTTTCGTAGACGATAATTTTCTTGTCGGTTGCTTCTCCTGTCAGTTGATACTTTCAATCGATGGCATACGTCGCGTGCTGTACTCTCATGAGGCTAAGATTGGTCCCGATTAGGATGTGAATCTTTCTTCCGTTGATCCTTCTTTTCATCGGCTGATGATTTTAGCCGACGGTGCTCGCCATGTGTCGCTTCCTTAAGTGGCGAAAATTCTGGTCTCAACATAAATACATTTTTGGAGGGACATATTTGTAAGGGTGAAATTGATATTTTATTTATATTTTGTTAAAAAGTAAACAATAAATTAATGATAACAAATCAGAGAAATATATATATATATATATATATAGAGTCCGGCTACTATACTATTAATAGTACGAAGCCATTAGTGCTACCAAGTTTTCTACCCTTAGATCAACCCTTTTGATAATTTTCACCCGTTAGATTTTACTATTTCCCAACCACCTATTAAACCCAAGGGGCCCACCGTGATGATCAGGACTCCCGCAGGAACTGTGTAACATTAAACAGTGACTGTAGAGAGCTCGTACGGTGCAACGGAACTTGTAAAATCGAAATTGGACATTTAATATAGACTCTGCGCGAAAATCGGAGCAAATGGAATTTTTCGGGAGCTTTCGGCAAAATTTCGGATGAGAATTTGGCGAAATGGACGTCGTATTTGGACTCAGCGCGCGAAAACGATCGAAACGGTATATTTACTTTAATTTTTCGGCACCTCGGTACTGTTCACGCCGGAACAGTAACTCCGGCCGCCGGAATTACTGTTCCGGCGACCGGCGACCGGCGGCGGGCGGCGGCGCACGGCGGCGGGCAGCGGCGCAGCGGCGGCACAGCGGCAGAGGGCGGCGGCGCGGGCAGGCGCGGGCAGGGAGCTCGGGTGCGCGGTCCATGGGCCTGGCGTGCACCGGGAGCACCGAACCCTGCATCTGCCACGTGGCAACTTCCCATTGGCTGGCCGGCTTCTAGAAGCCCACGGGGACTGTGACACGTGGCAAGATCCTATTGGCCGACAACTTCCGGAAGACCCGGAGCGCGGACCGGCCATGTGCACCACGTGGCCACGTGGCGATTTTTCATTGGGCCTGCACAGGCTGTTTGCTGTTTTGTGGACACGTGGCGCTTTCTGGTTGGCTCATTTCGGTGTTTCCTGTTCGGATCCGGATCCCGTGTGGGAATATTCCCTTTGGCCCACTATATAAGAGGTCCCCCACCCCCTCTCTTTGCACCTCGGTTTTCGAGCCCTTAGAGAGAGAATCTGAGGTTGAGCTCTCTATGAAAAATCTTCCTCTCTCTCTTCTCTCTCTCTCTCTAAAAACTCAGAAATTCTGGAGTTACAGTTAGTGAGCTATCTGAGACGCGGCGCACTGCTACGGTTCTCTTTTTCGGCCCATTTCCCGTCGCAGTTCCGTCGGAAATTCCCTGAGTGCTAACCAGGAGGAATTTTTGGACGATTTTCGCGACAGCGCGTTCCTAAGAGGTAAGGCTTCGATTTCCGTGTCGATCACTTTGCTCCATTTCGTACTTTTGGCACGTTTCCCGAGGCCTATTTGACCCCCCTTTTTGCTGTGGAAATTTCTGGATAGTGTCAACTTCTCCGATTTTTATCTTGGCGTAGGAGCATCAGATCGAGGTGTTTAAAGAGTCGATTTTGATCTACTCTTCGCGAGGAACGCAACCGTAATTTTTCTGGATTTTCCTGAGCACTGTTTAGAGGTGAAAAACTCCTCTTTTCCTGTGCTGTTTAAAAAATAGCAAATATTGTGCTTTTTGGGATTTGTATTTATACCGGGAGCGTTGATTTGCAGGATTTGAGGACTGTGGACAACCAGGAGACTACCTGAGGTGTAGTTTGAGCTGCTCGAGGTGGGCGGTTGTTGCTTACCTCATTTTTGACAAGCTCACTGGGATTACTGGAACTCCCCTAAAATTTAATATGACAATTGATGAGAACTACTGGGACAAACTAATATGATAATTGATAAGAACCATTGGGACAAACTAACAGGACAACTAACAGGACAAACTAACAGGACAACTAACAGGACAATTGATGAGAACTATTGGGACGAACTAATGTGACAATTGACGAGAACCGCTGGGACGAACTCTCCTAAAATTTAATATAACCCCACAGATGATATGATGACTTATATTGGGACACTGTGATTAAGACAAAGGCTATAATCTCGCATGCAAATGACTTTTATTCAGTAAATCAATCTTTTTAAATCTTTGACACTATTTTACAACTTTTAAAATAAAGACAGTTGCATGCATGCCCGGACATCAGGTAGGGCCACTATTTATTGCTACACTATCATATTAAGACTTGACATGTTTTATTGCTCTCTTTTGCTTTCAGTTGCTTGTCGCTCGAGTATGAGCAGGGGTTTGGGATAGTATAGCCAAGGTTATGTTAGATTATAAACTTGTGGGGTGTTGCGGTGACCGCGGACTGTAGGCGGTCGGCCGGATGTTTATCCTTGCATCAGAATGGGGTTAAGTCTGGTCTATTTTTGGCATCAGCAGGGGATCGGGCTTTTCTCTAGTCGATGGTTTTTCCCACTTATTGAGTACTATGGCATCAGATCAGGGTTTCTTAGTGGATGGCTTTTCCCACTTTGATCATAGTCATGATCCAGTCCTGCTGTTTACGGCACTTATGATACTTATTACTGAGGTACTTTTACTCGTGTGGGTCGCTCCCCTCGAGTGCCACTCCAGAGTGTGTTACAGGCAGGCTTGAGTCCTTGAGACTCTCATTCCCTATCGGTGTTATGCATTGGCCAGCATACCCGATTTGGCAGGCAAGGCACAGCAGGCAGTACCAGTTTTACTGGTGGCATAAGATTGGGTTTATTCAGGCAGGCATGTTAGATACTGATGCATACATACAGTCATTCCTTTTGGCACTGCATTTAGAGGCATGCTAGTGGTGGTTTCCCCTTTATTCGACAGTTCTGCTTACAGCTTTACCACTTTTTCCTTTCTGGCCTCTAGTAATCCTAGTGGGTGCATCAGAGTTGAGGTTTTGCCCACTAGGGGAGGCTACTGGTTTATCTGGTAGTTCTCACCCCCATTATTCTTTTCTGTTTCTTTCTTCTTCTTTATTTTGCAGAGTCGTCTGCGGGAGCTGCTAGGCTATCAGCGGCTGATAAAGGTAAGGGGATCGCTGAGTAGATAGATCTCCTGTGAGACCGAGAGTGGATTTTAGACAGATGTTGTACTCTTTACTCAGACTGTGGTATTTCTTCTTTCTTTGAGTCTGGCACTGGCCAGCTGGCTGTATTATTTTGGTGAGCTGGGAGATTATTGTACTTATTACAGCTTTATTTGTAGTTCAAGTCTGAGATACTATGTAGTTCTTCTACTCCAGCTCTGTATTATGCTCTTTTATTGTTCATATTATATCGGAGCAGGTTACCAGCACTTCGTGTACACGGGAAATCCCGTGTGCACGGCGGATCTGTTGGCGAGCCCGGGTTCCGGGGCGTGACACCCACTATCATCTCAACCACACATTTTTTTAATCCAATAGTTAAAAATTTAATAGCACAAATGATTTGGTACTATTAATAGTATTCTAACATATATATATATATATATATATATATATATATATATATATATATATATATATATATATGGAAAATGCTATGTGTACACCCCTTTCGGGGTGTACATCATACACCCCACCCATCTAAGGGTGGGGGTGTGATGATGGGTCACTTGATGTGACCCGTAAAAAGTATCGCCATCATTAAAATGGTGGAGGTGTATGATATACACCCCTTCGGGGTGTACAGGTAGCATTGCTCTATATATATATATATATATATATATATATATGAATAATTTAAATGTTTTTTAAAAAATAAACTTTGTAGGTAGATCTATATTTATAAGAAAACGTACGAAATTAACCCCTAAAATAAACTCACTATTAAAAAGAGCGGCAAAACCCTTCTCTCCCTTCTCCTTTCCCCTTCTCTCTTCCCCTCTCCTCGATCGCATTAATTCGCCATGACCGACTCCCGCGAAGGATCTCCCGATTGGTTACGAGCATTCCAGGTCAATTCCGACCTTATTTTTTTTTCATCTGATTCGTACGCCTAATTTGTCCTTTTAATTCTTTGATGCTTCTCGAATCATCGTTATAGTTCTTCGAGTGAAAGGATCATGTCGAAATTGAAAAAATGGGAATAAATCAGGGTTAAATCTTCGTTTTTTGGTGGCATATCCTCTTTTCTAGCATGATTTGTAGTTTATTTATGTTAACTTTTTGATCTTTTTTATCTTAGGAGTGACTACTGGTATTATTAGTATCACATTACCTCATTTGTAGAAATTTAGGGTTTCTTTTGATCTTAAATCTTCATCATTTCGCTGAATATTGATCTGGTATGTAATAATTTATATTGGGAAGTGTAATTAGAGAGTGTTGGGTTTGAACTTTGTAAATGAATTGGGTTAATAATTTTTTCTCTTTTCTAGGGTTTATCTCTCCCTATTTGGATCGCCAATTCATGAGTATCATCCAAATTTACCTTTTTTCCAATCCTTTCTCCAATTTGAATTTCTGTTCTTGGTGTTATTTTTATATTACATTTTTTTTTTCTTTCGTGCAAGTCCTGAAGTTTTAGTCAAGTTTCGCTTTAGTTCTTGAACTTGTTAGTAGAACATTTGACATTCCAAACTTTTAGAATTTCTTCATTTTAGAACTTAAACACGCGGAGAAAAAAAATTGTTTCGTGCGTTTGTGCATCCATGCACTGTGAATCTTCGGTCCTCCATCCGACTCATACTTCCAGTCCTCTGCCTGATTTATAAGTGGAGTCTGATTTGCAAGTGGAGATAAATTTGCAAGTCAATGGGTGGTAGGGATTGAAATATGAGATGAGATAACAGAATGGTTCTTTAGAACACAAATGTACGAATGCGTTGGGTGTAGGTAATAATATCTCTTCTAACAGTAAATAATGACGAGCACTAAAGTGAAGCACTTTCAAAAGTTTGAAATGTTGAATGCCCGAGTCCATAGTTTGTGGACTACTGAACCACAATGAAACTTGGCTAAAAGCTTAGGGACTAGTGGTGCAATTTACCTAAGAGAATATATATGGCTGATCTAGCATATCCTATAATGAGCTTCTACGTTTCTGCACTTTCACTACTTTTCCAATTTTTTTAACCTGTGAAAGTAATGCAATTTTATGTTATAATCTATTTGAAGATCTGCTTACTTTATTATCATTCGATTTCTTTTTTTTCTTTTGTCTCCTACCTACTTTAACTGAGGAAGCAAATTTTTGGATTCAATAGGATTTGTATATTGCAATTGATTCTTGTTGATACTATGAAGTTAGCAACTACTAGGTCGCATTTCTTATCTGATTTTCATGAAAATTTTGTTGGACTTATTATCTGATGGAGATCATACATAAGTTTTTTAGAGTGCAAAAATGTCTCTGTTGTATTTACTTCTTCATCACTCCCTCTAGTTGTTGTAGTTTTAGTGGATAATTGAGAAATTAATGTGACTTGATTTTGAAACTGAATTATAGCCTTAGGCTATTTCATAACATTCGTCTCTCTTGAACAGGCACCTAATAGGGATTTTGTGGCACTATCTTCCGGTTCCGATTCTTCTCCCAGAAATAGCCCTTCGAGGCGTACTACTACGCATGACAAAGCACCAGAGAGACGTCCGGAAAATGATGACTCAATAGTTATTGAAAGTGGAGAAGATAGTCCGGATAAGGCTAAAAAGGGAAAAAATGTAAAAGTCAAGAACTGTCCTATTCTAGGAGAAGGTAAATTTAAAGGAATTCAAATCTATTAGGTAGTAATGCAACTGTAGCAGCTTGTAAGTGTACAAATGCTTGCGTGCATGCGTACGTGAATATTTTTGGAAGCACTAGGGTACCAGTGCTTCTGCTAGTTTTCTCTTTGGATGGGTTTTGATATCCGCGAATGCCCACTTCACTTCAAGGTGTGTGCATGTATGATGTACATCAAGTAAGGATTGTCGTGCCACTGGCACGACCGTGCAGCTGTGTCGACAGCACAGCACAGCACGGCATGGCACAAAGGTACGAGGCGTGCCAATGTCGGCATGCCTTCTCTGCCAGTGGCACGACACTAGCTCTTTGGCACGCATATGTGTGGAATTTTTTTTTATTAAATTATCATAAAAATTAGTTTTTTGGAGTGTTTCAACTTTCAACATCTCTAATGATTAGAAAAATAGTTTATATATTATATCTCACACTATTAAGTAGAAATAGAGTCACAAACATCATAATAGCTAAAAAAATCATTTTATATATGTTCTTGGATAAAAAATTCTAGGAAGACTCTACCTTGGCTAAACGCTGTAGATTTAAAATGATAAAAAAAATTGGAGAAAATGTTCTTATTTATATATTTTTGTACTTAAAGTTGGTCTTATTACGCAATTGAGCTTACTAGTAGATATTACAAATTTTGAGTATGAAAAAAATTTAAAAAATTCTTGCCTCAAAATAACTCAAAAAGATTTCAAAAAATGTGAAAAAACTATTTTGTCGATACTGACGCCATGACACGTGCCTACATAGCCTCCGCATGGTATGGCATGGGCTGCATTAGGCGGCATGGGCAATCCTTGGTGTCAAGATTCCCTCTCATTAGAGGCGTGCATAATTGAGAAATGTCAATTTGACACTCAAAAAAGTGTGAACACTGGCCCCTCGTTGTCTCCAAAAGTATTCCAGCGCAACTTCTAACTCTTTGTATTTTATTTATTTATTCATTTATATATATCTCTACATTCTCATATATGCCCTTCAAACACCCTTTAAAAACATCTTATAAAGCAAAACCAACTTCCCCCCAGGAATTCTATAACTCTCTAACTTAGAATACGGGCTTTTTTATAGGAAACTTGACGTCTGAGGAATGTATGTGAATTTTCAGATCTTACACATGTATATAAGCCCCTATATTATTTTACCTTGTTACCATTATCTTTGTGTGGTCTAACATAGATGCCTTGAATGCACAAGAGGAGGGACCTGCTGAAGTGGATATTAAAGGAAAATCTAGTGATCCTCCTGTAAGATGCTAAATATGTACTGTTTCTCCTCTATCTTCTTCATCCATATGTGCTAATGTGTTTTGTTTTTGAGTTAACTCATGTTTCAATTCGAATCTTATTAAGATAATTGACATTTAATTATAGTGTGTAAATTGTTTTTTCCACATTATGTAAACTAGGTGCTGAAAACCAGTAGTTTTACATAAGCTGGACGAGCAAATGATGTTTAGTAGTGATTGTTGATAGGAACTGTAGGAACCAGATGTTTAACTTTGTACATATTTCTATGATGGATTTTGTATTACTCTGTTTGCTTAATTCTTTGATGAAATACATTTCCTTTTGAACTTTAGGTTTCTCAGAGGTTGCCATTGATCTTCCCTGACAAAGTTCAACGTTCAAAGGTATGACTTCTCCTATTTAGTCATTCAATAGTAGTATGAGTTATCTTTGAATGGTTGAGGGTTGAAGAGAATTTCTTCTTTGCTGGATCTGTTAATTCATAATTTACATTTAGCAAGCACGTTAGATCGTTTTTTATCTAGGATCTCCACCTAATAAACAATGGGAATTTCATGAGAAATTTACTTAATTATGTAACACTCTCACCATAAACTTTGGAATTGCTAAATCAGTCATATAGGCAAGAAGCAGTTTATGCTTTCAGGTAGCAAGAAATCTACGGTTAAGCCATATAGTATCTTAGTAATCTCATTCAATTACTAAAGCTGAGGTTGATTTAGAGCTAGCATTTTCATATCATGCATTTCATTTTGGGTATCAAGCTAAATTTGAAAGTTTCTTATGCAACAGAAATGTAAAGTCATATGAACTCGTAATGCCTATGTAGTGAAAAATCGTTGCACAAGTTAGACTACTCCCCTAATGAAAATCTCATGCTTGACTAAACCTCATGAAGTTATTTTACTATCATACTGTTGTTTTGCCATATTCACTGCTTTAGATAACTTTTATAGTATCCTTGAATTTTGTTGTCAGGTGTGCATGCGATAAATGTTTCACCACTGTACCCCTGTCGGGGGCATGAATGATATACATCAGGTTTTCACAGGCACACAAGAAAATACCAAATTTGTAGGGGTATTTTTGTAATGTCCCATATTTGTATTTGCGGGGGATATATTATTGAAAAATCCTATTTACAATTTGATATTGGGGTGGCACTGATTCTTTCCCCATTTGGAAGATTGTCCTATGAAAACTTGGTTGATGCAAGATCATTGCGAGATCTATCATCTTTTTGTACCAGAATGTCAAGGGCATACATAATCAATTCTAAGGGCATTAGATTTACTGATTCTTTTCTAATTTAAAGACAAACTACTTTTCCACACTGAAACTACTTATAGACCATGGATTTGAAAATTGAAATTTGAATTTCACAGAAAGCTTGAGTCATATCTTAAATTGTGCCAAATCTGGGGGATTATAAACGTGGGTTCAGACTTCAGACTTGTCTACCTTTACTCTGCTTTACCTTAATTCTAAATGCATTAGGTTTACTGATTTGTTTCTAATTTATAGTTAGAATCACTTTTCCACTCTGAAACCACTTATAGATCATGAATTTGAAAATTGAAAATTGAAAATCGAATTTCAGTAGGAAGGTTGGGCCATTACTAAAATTGTGCCAAATTTGGGGCACTTTAAATGTGTCTTCGGACTTCAGACTTGTCTAGCTTTTCTCATCTTTGCTGCGGAGTGTATGCTGTATTGTATTCCCAATGAGAGTTTATCTTATGAGTAAAAAGTAGATTTTATTGAAATTATCTAATTGGTTTTGTGCAGTTCCTTCAGTTACATCCTGTTGAAACATAAGTTACAGCATGGAAACAACAAACTAACTAGAACTACATTATCATATTTAAATATGGAATATATGCCGCACCATACCTTCCAGAGAAGTCCACATCAAATAACCATAAGCTAGATTTTTCTAAAAAGTATCTTTTTGGTAGTGCACTGCCAAAAAGATGTGTATAATCTGAGTGTCAATTATTATGCTTTGATACAACAAACTTTGTTGAAGAAATTCACAATATATCCAAGAGAGTTGTAACTTGTAAGATGTCAAAAATTTGGCTATCAACCCTAGGATATATATAGTAGCAATTGCTTACTGTGGTGCTTGGTTATTTTTAGCTGAAGTTGATTATGTACAATATAATCTCAGTTCCTCTCTTTTTTGTTTTACATCTAGGCCCTTGTGGAATGTGATGGAGACTCTATAGACTTGAGTGGAGATACTGGAGCTGTTGGGCGAATTGTAATTTCAAATGGTCCTACAGGGAACCAAGAATTGCTATTAGACCTAAAAGGTAGCATTTGAGAACTTTAACATCTTCAAGTTTGTTATGCAGCTAAATGTCAATATGCTCAATTTTACTCATGGTATTTTTTTTTTTTTTTTTCTTTTTTTGGGAACTTGAAATTCTAATAAAGTACAATTTTTCTCACATTGTTGAGGAAAGAAGTGTATTCTTAGTAGGCTAATAGCTTATATCTATGTTAATATCTATGATCAGTTCTTTCATGGTTTCTCGATTTTGCAACAATAAATATTAACGAAAATGAAGGTTTAAGTTATAATTTCTATTATTTTTGTCAGAGGAGTTTGCTATTGTGCCTACTCTGTGCTAAGGTCGAAACCTTTGCTTGTAGTGAACATACTGTTACCATTTTAGATCCGGCAAGTTTTGGTGTCATTCTAAACTTTGGGGATGGATTAATTTGAGTTGAGCCTCTTTCTTTTTTTTCTATTTTTTATTTTTTTAATAGAATCCTAGCTGGTGCTTGACCAGCAAATTTCAGGTCATGTAAGGCCATTGTTTTGGAAAGCTAGGCCCATGCCTGGTTTTCACAAGTCAATCAAGAGTTTCAATAACCATTTGACACTACATAATTATTTTAGTTTGCTTGCATGTAGTCGGTTTGGCCTTTCATTCCTATCTATAGCATGGTTTTATTGGTCTGTGGGTTGATCTTATTTCTTCATGCTTCCTTGCTTAGTCTAGAAAAAATAGAACATAGAGCAAGATGGAAAAAGCATGTTCAGAATGCAAGTTGTTCATTTTTCAATGCAGGCCATCAATTTTTTCTTTTATAGCTTAAAAATTGTGAATTTTTGTTATTCTAGATATTTCAAATAGTCTAGATATCGTCAAAATAAACGTCCTCACTATTATGCCTTTAGTGCAGCAGAACACTGCGACATGATCAGTTTCTGCATAAATAATAGCTACCGTGGAGGAAACTTACCCTTGATGCTTACGATACTTACAATGATAGCTTTCTCATTTTCTAACTTGGTGACCTGTAGATAATTTTCCTTTTAAGAAGATGATGATTCCTTCAAATGTGTGCTCTGACTTCTTAGTTATTTTTTTTCTATTCTCTTTCTTTTTTTCAACTTTGTCTCAACCTCTTGAAATTCTTGCAAGTATTATTTACCTATATTTTCTCTCGATGAGCTTATCAGTTCCTATCACTTTTGTACTTGTAGTTAATGATTTTCTTTCTGTTTCTGTTGGTGGAACAGGCACAATATATAAATCAACTATAGTTCCTTCACGGACATTTTGTGTAGTATGTTATTTATCCACCTTGAGATTATATTTATTTCTTGTTTCTTAGATTATTATGTTTTCTAGATTTGTTTATGGGGGTATTTCTGTATGCAGGTTAGCGTGGGACAATCAGAAGCAAAGGTCTGTCAGCCTAAATCTCAGTCTAAGAGTTGTTTGGTTCTCTATCTATGCTCCCTTATTAAATGAAGTTCTGTTATGAAAATAGATCAAATTTAAAATCCTCTTCCGTAATCTATGGAAATGCAGTTTGCTTACAATTTCTTTTATTGTTTTTTACGTTATAATTGGTTTTAATGATTTGTTACTTTTCTCTCTATTCTTGGCAGACTATTGTCTCATAATAATTAGTATCCTGTTCTTGTATATGACTTAACTCGTAATTAATACTTTTGTTTATTATTTGCATTTATATGGCAATATTTTTTTTCAAAGTAAGTATTTTTCAGTATTATTTATCGTGATTTCACTCGGAATTCTTGCAGTTATATCTAATTATATTTTCAAAATTTTCTTTTCTGACGTTATTCTCAGTATTGATTTTACATGGTGACTGTGCAGATAGAAGCTATCATGAATGACTTCATTCAACTGGAGCCCCAATCTAATGTGTTTGAAGCTGAGACAATGATTGAAGGTTCCTATTCTTTGCCTCCTTTAATGTCACTTTTCAAACAACTCGGATTTACCTGAGCTAATTTGCTAGAACAGATTAATTGAATTCTACTCTTTCGCCCTTGATTTCCAAAATTTATCTGTATTACTCGAATTCCTTTAGCCAAGTTCGTTGACTTTTCGGGTATCAATACTTTTGGAAAAATCTTGGTTCTTTTACAAGTATTTGTACTAGAGCTATTAGCTGAGCAGTTGCTTAACTTTATCATGCAGAGAATTGCCAATTCTAATTATTTGTTTAACTTCGCTCTTATGATGTTCACTGTCATTGCCTTCTGAAAATCACAAAACAGACTTGTCCAGTTGTCCCATTACTGCTTGGGTCTTTTGGCATTTGATTGTTAATGAAGTTTGCTGCGTGACAAACATCAGCTGCTAGCTATGCCATTGTTTATAATAATGCAGTTTACATTTATAAAGATACAATGCAACTAGAGTCCTACTCTCATGTTCATATTTTATGCCTATATTTTATTCAATAAAATCTAATATTTAACAAGATTAAATGCAATTTTAACATGAAACTTATAGTAAAATAAACAAAGAACATGAAAGAAAACCACCTTTATCTCCCTGCAATATATATTAGCATTGCCCCTTATCTCATAGGGGTGAAATGGTCGAATATGGTAGGATTTTTGACAAAACCATATTCCTATCCATATTTCTTTTTCAGATGCGAATTTCGGATATATTCTGTGTCGGATGCTAAATTTTGACATCCATATTCGCATCCCTATCGAATCCAGTGTCGGATTCGATCGGAGTTTTTTCTAACTACTTTCACCCGTAGTTGTATGCCTTTAGAGATCGTGAAGATGTCTCCTGTTTTGGTCATGAATTGCTTATAAAATAGCTCATTATTTTTTCGTTTATTTGTTCTTTATATCCCCTTCAACTTTCAAGGGAGAGAATGTATTTCTATGATGTTATTTCATGCTTGTCAGCCATCAAGTAGATGATGGCTAATCGTTGTTTGCACTACCTCTAGATTGTGCATGTTCCTGTTCAAAATTCTTTTATTTTACAAATAGTTCCTAATCCTATGGAGTTGCTATTCAAGCTCCATATATGCTTATGGAAATCGATTATTTGAATTTATTAGGTTTAATTTTGGCTAAATTACACTGCTGGTCCCTGCAATTTAGTCAAAGTTTCATTTTAGTCCCTTTTTTTTTACTTTTAATTTGGACATTCGGCGTTCCAAACTTTTGGAAGTGCTTTACATAGTCCTTGTCTTCGAGGAAAATTTATTGCTCACTTATACATCCCTGCACCAGAATACGTTAATCCTCCATCCATCTGATAGTTTAGTCCAACCAACAAATTTTAAAATAGAGAAAAGGCTGCATATCAAGTTATCAATTGATGGCAGATATTGAAATATATGAAGTGGGATCGAGGGTTGATGTTCGTGCTGTATTGATGTACAAATGCACCGGCTCCAGATTATAATTCTTCCTCTTAACACTTTCAAAAGTTTGGGTTATCAAATCTCCAACTTATAAGTTTGAGGACCAAAATAAATCTTTGCTAAATTTTGTGGACTAGTAGTGCAATTATCCTCTATTTTAGGTAAACCATAAACTTGACCATTTTGTTGGGTTTGTTGATATGTAAGGAACTGTTTTTATCTGCACCAAAGTTTGCCGGACACTGGCATGGGGCTGTCGGTGTGCCACTTGGCATGGCACGGCACGGATCTTCTTTCATATGTTGGCATGGGCAGCACATACCTACAGCCACAGAAATCCTTGATCTGCACAAATAAATAATTAGATTTTACGTTCTTTTGGATGGTTCTTAATGCTTCTATATTTTTATGTATCAGTCGCAATAAATATATGATTGTACATTCATTGTAGTTATCTTTGAGTAGGTACACTTGAGGGATTTTCGTTTGATTCGGATGAGGAGGGTGACAAAGTGCCAAAGTCATCTGGCCTTCAAACCGATCAAAACAAGGAGAATGGAGATCAACCCAATAATGCAAAGACCAAAAGGAAAGCTGATAAATCATCGGTATGCCCTGAAGCCCAACCCACATCTTTGTTTTTCGTGTCTTATTTTCTTGTGAAATTCTTTGTGGATGCATTGAAAAAGTAAATCTTTAGATGTTTCTGAAAAACTGTCCTTTGGGAATTTGTCGTGATCGGCCCTTTCTTTCTGATTTATTAGTTTCTTAAAAATTCTATTCAGGAATTGAACATCAAGTCTTTTAATCGGTAAATAAATAGCAATGATGGTATGTGCCGACATATGGTTACTTTTGAATGCTGCTTTTTGCTTATAGTTTTATTTAATGTTGAAATATCAAATACATAATGATATATAGTTTGGCGATTCAGTAACGCGCAATATTTATTTTTATTCTTTTAAAGACTTGATTTGGTTAAATTCTTTTGAGATACTTCTACATGTGAAAAGATTGAAACTAGCAATCTATAATGGCATAGAATTTAATAGCTTTACTGACTTTTGATAAGGTAAAAAATGCTTATGATTTCTTTTCGGTCGTGGAAAGAACTATGATTTCTTTTCGGTAAAAATGTATAAAACTAACCTGAATTATAGACTATTTTGATTCGATTACCCAACCTCTCAAAATTTTGATTTTCGTATTCCAACCTTTCAATTTGTTTAGTTTAAGTAATTTGATGGCTCTTCGGATACAGAATTTAAGCCAACTAATTTTAATGAATTTATAGTTATGTAATATGTATAAAATATACTAACTAAACTCGTAAAGATAAACAACATTTTCAAAATTCCAAGTTAAAAAGTCACTAATTGACACAAATCAAATAAATTAGAAGGTCAGGTAGTAAAATCAAAGTTTTTAAAGTTTAGGCAGTCGGATCTAAAAAGGTGATAGTTGAGATAAGTTTTATACATTTTTATCTTTCTTTTATCATGGAAATTAGGACGGAGATCTTTCGGAATTTTCCTCTGGGTAATGAGTACTTTGAATTCCAGTCTTTTTTTGTCCGGGGAAATCGCTTCTACTGGCCATGGAAGTTCTTACTGAACATTATGGCAAGAAAAAGTTTGATTCAGAGAGAGAACAAGCGGAAAATAGAATGTCTATACAAAAATAGACAAATAGAATGTATTGACTTCTTAGATGCTTATAAATGAATTTTCAGCAGTAGGGTTTTTTTTTAAAAAAAAAATTAAACCACTGCTCATGGTGACTAACAGTGAATGAAACATGCAGGGTGGGGTGCATAAGAAGGTGAAAACAGCCGAAAGACCATCAACTAAAAAAGCAGCAAAGAAACACCAAGCTGTGAAGAGAACAAAGAAGTCGAAGAAATGAGACATTTACATGGTTTTTGTTATGCATCTGTTTCCAAATCATTACAGGAAAACAAACATTCAGGTTCGGTTTCTTCCTAGCATTTATTCTTCGACGATCTTCAATTATTGCTAGCGTATTACACCGTGTATCGTATCTTGTATCATATCTTTTTTTCTTCACTGAGGTGTGTATTCTAATTTATGTAGAGTATTACATTGTTTTATATATCATCTTGACAATCAGTGACTCATAATCTTCGATATTTAGTCAAAAGCATTAGTCAGTTGAAGATGCCTGTCAAAAGATCGCTTCCGCTTTATACACTTGTCGACTTTTTGAAACTTCCTTTCTTCCCTTCATCATAGAAAAACAAAACTGCCTTCGAATATTCGCGCTGTGTTTGTCGTGGTTTGTTTATAATGTTTCCTTGTTTTTCTTGTTTAGTTATGAGATATTGACTGAAACTCCCTGTTCCCTCTGCCTAGTTTAGGCTTTTTATTTACGAAGAATTGCCTAATTTTAGATAGCTTCGATCGATCTTAGAGGTTGTTTCGTTGCATGCAGACGCTATTGATGCGACAATTCGATTCACTAGCAATAATAATAACTTGTTAAGCCCAAACTATTGGCTCAAAATGCTTAAATTTAGTTATCATTACTAGCATGTGTGGCCTCATTTATTCCAATCGGAATTTATTTTTATCAGATGTGGGACTATCGGGATACAGATACAGTTACACTTTTGGCTGGTGTTTGTCTTTGATATCATTTGTGAGAATCCGATCCGTTAGCAATAATAAGTCGTTGAATCCAAATCACTGGCTCAAAATATTTGTGGCTCATATATTTTAATCAAAATCTCTTTTTCATTCGATAGTGGGACTACTGGAGTGTTACAATGCAAATTCAAATACAGTATTTGGACGGTACTTTGAGTTAAATTGTTATGATTGAAATTATACTCAAATTAGCTGATGTTGTTACATCCACTGCAACTATCGGAGAGTTGAATCACTCCAAAAAAAAAAAAAAAAAAAACAAAACAAAAAAACAAAAAAACTAAAAGATATCTTCAAGCCACCAAACTAATTACATCCAACCAAATGACTAGGTGTAAATCATTAATTTGGTTAATGAGAATGTATTCTTCCACCAAAATCCTCAAATAAAACACAAAACAAAATGCATCTTCAATGGAGGTTACTACTATCATTTTGTAGCATTGAAGGAGTGGAGCATTCAAATTTATTTGAAGCTCTAAAGCATTAAAGTGATTACATTTAATTACTCACTCCCATACTTGGACTGAGACATGCTTAACAGGACCATATCATCAGCTCAGCAAAGCATACTTACATGGATCTATTTCGAGATGAGAACGGATGTGGATTGATGGACAATCAAAGGAAAGAATTAGAAAATGTCCCTTATTTGAAAAAAAAGAAATTTAAACATTGTTTTCGTATTTAGATCAAACTAGAAGTGTCTCGAAGAGGAGCACCGCACGGATCACCGAACAGATTGGCGGGTGCGACGGCCTGGGGATGTTGAGTGTAATTAGGTTGATGATAAGGATGTGGTGGCATCATGTTCGCCGTCGTTATCATGTCCTGTTGCTGTTGAGCCATCATAGACATCTGTACGTTGGTCGGAGGTGCAATGCTATTGGACACCGCGAACGGGTCCTGCGGCTCGAAAGGATTGGTGGCGGCCGGGCCACCGTATGTTGCTGTGGTTTGCTGTCTCCTTGCAGCGTCGTCGTATAAGCTATCAAGCAGAAGCTTATCGAAGCCACCAGCCTAGATGGATGGCCAAGCATTATCAAGACAGTTAAAACTACATCACATAATGTTAGAATTTGATTATATTTGTAGTTGAATTTTAATTGGATTAAGATTAATATTTAAATCAAAGAGATAAGTTTGTTAAGATTTAAATATTAATTAGAATAAAAATCTATTTAGACTAGAATTTGAATAGCTTTTGATGTAACCTATAAATATAGCATATGTGTTATTATTTTAAGGTGGTGTTAACGTGGTCACACCCATGGAGACGGTGGTGGTAATACCCATGGAGGTGATGGGGGCTAGGATTTAGCCACACCCATATAGTGGTATCTACACCAAATGTGGTGGTAACACTCATGGAGATGGTGGGTTAGGATTTAGCCACACCCATAGTCTTCTAGGTTTATAGAATACGAGAGAAGGGAGTCTTCTAGGTTTATAGAAGACGAGAGAAGGGTGAGAGAGATTCAAGAGGAGGGCTCGGGTTGAAGCTACTCTATTGCAGAAGAGGAGAAGAGGAGTCGGTGCAATCGGTATAATTCTTCTCTTGGTTAATGAATCTTATTTCATCCGCATATTTCCTTGTTTTGGTTTTTTTCTCTTTGTGGTTGTATTGGTTCCAGTTTTGTTGAGAGGACGGGTTTATGGTAAAAATTCGATTTGATATTTCCGCTGCGGAATCCCAACTCTAGGCGGTACCAGAGCGGATTGCGGTATCGAAGCGGGTTGCGGATTCAAAGAATCTGGTACCGGAGCGAGTACCGAATTTTTCCAACCCATAATGAGCCAAATTGAAAAAAAAATCCTCCTATCCACACCCCCTCCCCAGCAAAACAAAAGAGAGAAAAAAAGAGACACTTCTGAAAACTCTTAGGACCAATCTGCTCCTCCGCTTACATGACCATGCTGCACAATATTTAATGGTAAATGCACAGCTTTGAGCGACAGTTGCAATCTTTGAAACTATGTCTCTACCATTCAAAATTGTACGTTGTTGTCGTGAAATGGAGGGACGGTTTATTCCTAAAAGTTGAAAAGTGGGTTTCAAAATGAAAGTGCTTAGTTTTTCTTGCAAATGTGAAGTTATAATCTTCTTTTATTCCAATAAAAGGCCAATGTTAGAAGCAAGGATTTAAGTATCCATCGGCACGGGCCGTATCCACCGTGTCGTATCTGCCAACAAGATGCCGGCACGATACAGACCCCGTGCCGATGGCACAATTCAAAATATTTTTTTCTTTAAATTATTAAGTAATTTTTTCAATAAAGTTCAAAATATTTAATAAAGATACATAATAAGCAATTAGAAAATTTTATTGCTAAAGAAAATAAATATTTCATGCCATTATATGTCGGCACACATGTATTTTTTGTGACCGGCACTCATCGGCACGACCCGGCACACACCGTGCTGGCAAATTTTCGGCACGATTCCGTGCCACGGCACTTAAATCCTTGGTTAGAAGAGATGGAGGAAAAATGAAAAGGAGGTTATTTTAAAAAGATATTTCGTCACATATTTTTTTCCTATACAATCTGTGCTAAAAGGTACCAAAATGTGCCATTCCGAGATTACTTTGTATTTGTTCCTAAGGAGTTTGGTTCTACGAGTTGTAATACCAAATTTAATGCTTCATCCTTGTATAATCTAGCTACCACCATGCACATATCTGCTTCGAACATCTACCTTATTGACACGTATATATTTAGATTAATAGAATTGGGTCATCACTTAATACTGCTCCTCTCTTCGAGGGCAGAGATGACTCCGAGTATTTTTTTCTATGAGTGGAAGATTCTCACATTCTCCTTAAGATATTATGATCTATAAAGTATAAACTAATCTCCTATTTTTCTCATGCTTCACGGTAAAAAGAGGAGGGGGTGATCTCTATTTATAATTCATGCCCTTTATCGAGATCAACTTAATAAACTCTCCAACCATAAGAGATGATGCAGAAACAAAAGAGATAGACATAAACTAGGAGAAGACCAGTTTCGGTGACTAGTTGATTGTAGTTAAATAGTTGATGGGAGCTCTCGGGTTTCGAACAATTCAAAGAGGATGACCAACCAGTTGACCGGGTTGATCCACCTCTAGCCAGGAATGTTCGTGTGAGAAATTCACTGTGACGCCCCCAATAGTCCCACATCGGATGTGGATGGAATTGTGATTGGATTTATATGAAACATGGACACTAGTAATAATAACTGGGCTTAAGCATTTTGGGCTGTGGTGTGGGTCCAACGAATTATTATTGCTAGTGTGCCGAGTCGTTATATTTGGTATCAGAGCCAATAACCAGCCGGAAGTGTGCGGCGAGTCTCGACTGAGCCTTGGTCTAGATGACAGGGCTAGCGAGACAAGTCTCACATCGCCTGGTGCTCTTGGGCTGCTGTGTGTGTGTTTGGGCTGACGAGGACGTCAGGCCTAAACGGGGGAGTCTGTGACGCCCCCAGTAGTCTCACATCGGATGTGGATGGAATTGTGATTGGATTTATATGAGATATGGACACTAGTAATAATAACTAGGCTTAAGTATTTTGGGCTGTGGTGTGGGTCCAACGAGTTATTATTGCTAGTGGGCCGTTATATTCACCTATTAAGAAGCAAGTTGGTTTAATAGGTTTAGGTTTTTTTAGAACGAAATACACTACAATTTGTCCCAAAAATCGCAAGAAAATGGCACTTGTTGGCCTTTAAGGTTGAAATTTGCTCTTTGTACAGATTACTGCAACTTTCTAGATATCAGCAGATCAAGTATAAGGAAAAAAAAGAGAGTCAATCAAGCGTACCAGTTTGCTCTCGGTCAATTGGTTATTGTTGTTACTTGCTGATGATACTAAAGCTAGTTCCCAACCTGAAGAATCAGTTGCACCGCCCAAAGAGCCACTGGTACTAGCTGCTTTGGAACTGTCCCCTGCAAAAACATGTTGCACGTAATAGTTAATAATAACATTAAATGAACTCATCACTGATACTACGACTAACCGAGAAACAGAAAGGTTCTAAAGCTTTTAGTTTTCTCGGCATGTTGAATTAAAAAAGCAAAAATACTCAGTAGAGTTTCAGATAGATTTTTTAAAAAATAAGCAAGAGTTTATACTCCAAGTCAAGAATTTAAGTGCCGTGGTACGGGATCGTACCGAAAACTTACCGGCACGGTACGGCACGGTGCGTGCAGGGCCGTGCCGGACCGTGCCGATGAGTGCCGGTCACAAAAAATACATGCGTGCCGACACATAATGGCATGAAATATTTATTTTCTTTAGCAACAAAATTTTCTAATTGTTTATTATGTATCTTTATCAAATATTTTGAGTTTTATTGAAAAAATTACTTAATAATTTTTTTAAAAAAGAATTTTGAGTTGTGCCATCGGCACGGGAGCTGTATTGTGCCGGTATCTTGTTGGCCCGATACGGCACGGTGAATACGGTCCGTGCCGATGAATACTTAAATCCTTGCTTCAAGTGAATATTTTAAGAATATAAATGTATTACTAACTACAGAATCACCAGATGGAATGATGGCCAGAGCCAGTGCATTATTTTCTTCAAGTTCAGCAGCAGCAGGATTTATTTCACCCAAACCCTGCATGATAACATACAAGGCGAATTTGTTTCTATATTATAAAAGGTCCAATAGTGAGAAATAGATGAAGGAAGGATAAAATACTCACCAACAGATCAGCTGTTGTTGCAGTTTGAGAAGCAACCTCAACTGTAGTAGTAGGTTGTGATTGTTCTTTGGGCTCAACCAGTGTAGGATTTTCATCTTCAATCGTAGGTTCTTTTATAGTCTCTACAGAAGGAAGAGGAGATGATTCTTCTTCTTGTGTCACTAAGTTACTCTTCAGATATTCCTGTTTCAACAGAATTTAGTCCAATAAACACTTGAATTTTATTCCGTGCTGCTACACCGAACCAACGAGTAACTGACCCATAACATATGCATAAAGAGTTACATTATTCATACAAGTTATAAATTAAAAATTTAGTAGCATCTAAATCCATTTGATTAGCCCTCACAAGAACAAGAAAGCAGCAGTCTCATGTCACAAGGATATGAATGTCTTTCTGTATATGCTTTCGAATTTCTTAGAGGTTACAGATGAAATCTTCACATCTTCAACTAGGAAAGGGATTCTTATATGCTAAATTGTATTCGACCAGAAGTTCATTTGTTTATTACAAAAGTCATAATTCCAAAACAAATAACAAATCATTGACCAATTACTAAGTAGCTGGGCTATAGTCAAGATGAACATAAATATGCAAATATATGTACAATATACTGACACAGTTTCGATAGACAGTGGGAAAAAATAGTGCTGGTACCCGGCAAAAACTCCTTTAACCCCTTTTTGCAATCCATTAATGTCAAACTATACATAAATACATATTCATGGTTTACTAAATATCAAGAAGGTATAAATTGAGTGAATAATTTATTAGTCCAAAGCATATTCACTGGTATAGCTTAACCTATACATAGAAGTGCAATAGCAATTTAGGCGCCCAACATGCACGTGATAACTATAACACTGAGAAGTCCTTTTGCGTATTAACTATTAACCTAGGAATCAAGTGCCGCCCGTGCCGCTCGGCATGTACCATGCCCCTCAAATGGGGGCACGGTACCGTGGGGGTATCGCCCCCCCTCCCCCCCTGCGTCTCGAGACATGGCGATACCCAAAGGGGTATCGCCGTGCCGTGCCGAGCAGCACGGCAGCATTTAGGCGCTTTTTTTTTTTTTTTTTTTTTTTTTTTTTTTTTTTTTTTTTATTTTATTTTAAATCAAATGTCTACGGGTTTTTTTTTTAAAATTCACATGTGTACAGTAATTTTTTTTGTTTTTTTTTAAAAAAAATCACATGTGTACAGTAACTTTTTTATTTTTTTTTAAAAAAAATTCACATGTGCACAATATAATTTTTTGTTTTTTTGTTTTTTTTCTTTTAATTTTTTCTTTTTTTTGTTTTTTTCCATTTCTCATACGTACACTAACTTTCCACCCGGGGAGGGAAGGAATATTATTTTTCTTTTCCTCCCCCCCTCCCCCTCCCCCTCACCCTCACCCTCACCCTCAAAATTCTCAGCAAGTTTCTATACTCTCTCTCTCTCTCTCTCTCTCTCTCTCTCTCTCTCTCTCTCTTTTTCTTTTCCTTTCTTTCTCACGCAATTCGTAATTTTTTCTTTCTTTCTTCATCGCTAAAAAAAAGACACAGGAAGTAGAAATCAAAGATCTACTTATTAGGTAAGTAAAAATTGTTAGAATTTAAGTTTTTATTTAGAATTTTTAAATATTTCATAATTATAAAGCTCTTTTTTAAAAAAAAATTAAAATTAGTTATTTATAAATTATTTAATTTTAAATTATTTAATTTTGAACTATTTTTAGGATCCATTTATTGATTTCTTTCTTTATAATTTATAAATAGTTCAAAATTAAATGGATCAATAAATAAATCTTGAAAAGTTTTGAGAAAAAATATAATATTTTCTAATTTTATATTTTATAGTTTTTAAAATTTTTTTTAAAAAATAAAATAAAAATAATTTCCAAAATTGATATATATAATTTTTTCATCTTTTTCTTATTATTTTGAATGAATTTTAGGATAGTTATTAGTATGTAAAAAAATTGTGTAGATCATAATGGCACCAAAGAAAATAGAAGATTATGGTTGGCAGCACGGACGAATGATTGATGGAAACAGATTTTATTGGAAATGTAATTACTGTAATATGGTAGGAATGGGCGAAGGTGTCACCCGCTTAAAAAAAATATCTTCTGAAGTATCGAAATGCACCAAAGTTCCTCAGGAAATAAGACATGCAATGAAAATTGAGTTAGAATCTAAAAAATAGCAAAACAGAAAATGAGGGATGATCGAGATGAACTAGATAAACGAGCAGCCGAGTATCCCTCTGTTGACCCATATGAAGGTACAGGTATCCCTCTGTTGACTCAGGAAATAAGACATGCAATGAAAATTGAGTTAGAATCTAAAAAATTAGCAAAACAGAAAATGAGGGATGATCGAGATGAACTAGATAAACGAGCAGCCGAGTATCCCTCTGTTGACCCATATGAAGGTACAGGTGATGAATTTGATATTGATACTAGAGCTGCCATGGAAGCATCTTTGCAGGAAAGATGGCAGCAAGATGAAGTCCAACGACATAGAGCACAATTTACGACCTCTCAGTTTGATGCCGGTGGCGGGTCTAGATCTGGCTCTGCTCCATCAGGTTTATCTCGAAGTGGTTCTGTTGGCCACATGTTCGACAGATTAAAGAAAATACCAAAACAAAAAAATGGAAAAGGTCCAAATATTATAGATATAGACCCAATGGCATTTCCTGATCCAGATGCTCAACAACAGCGCATAGATACAATGCTCAAAAAAGATAAAAAAGGCAGAATTGGTCGAGCAATAGCAAAGTTTTTTTACTTTAGTCATAATGCTTCCCATTTAGCAAACAGTCCATATTATAGATCAATGATCAATGCCGTACAAAAGGAGGGTCAAGGAGTTGAACCCCCAACACCGTATGAGATCGCCAGCAAATACCTTGATGCAGAGGTCAATGATATCCATGCAGGGGTAAAAAATTTCAAACATCGCCAGCAAATACCTTGATGCAGAGGTCAATGATATCCATGCAGGGGTAAAAAATTTCAAACAACAGTGGGAGATGTATGCTGTTACCTTAATGTGTGATAGCTGGACATCACATACACATTTGAGCATCATAAATTTTTTATTTTATTGCAATGGCAAGGTGGTCTTCCACAAGTCAGTTGATGCGACCGGTCGATTTGAAGATGCTGATTATATATATGCATTATTGGAGCAAGTTCTAGGTGAGATTGGTGAGAAATATGTGGTACAGGTAGTGTCAGACAATGGTTCAAACTACAAGAAAGCTGACAAACTACTGATGCAAAGGCATTCACACATATTTTGGACTCCTTGTGCGGCGCATTGTATCAACCTAATGATGTCTGAGTTTGGTATGATAAACCGGGTAAAAAAGATTATAGATACTGCACAAAGTGTATCAAAGTATTTGTATAATCATAATCCCTCGTACCACCATCGTTATAATCTTGGATATGATGATGAATTATTAAAGGCATTACGAAATGTCATCAATAGATTGGAAATGGATCTAATGCATGCCGCTCTTGCCATAAATGAGGTACAATAGCTTTTTTAATATATTATTAATTTATTATATGTTAATATGTTAATTCCTCATTATTATAATGTATTATAATATCATAATATAGGGAAAAATATTTCGTGAATCCACTGGAACTTTTGGCGATGCGGGTGCAATTAACGGGAGACACACCACCGATCCCAATAAGTAACTAAATAATTACATATTTTATATCTAACGATAAACTTATTTTGATGTAATTTTAATTTTTAATTGGATAGCTGAGTGGTGGCTACAATACGGTGGATCAGCAAAGCATTTAAAGAAAATTGTTGTGCATGTTTTATCTCAAACAACAACGTCTAGTGGATGTGAGCGCAACTGGAGTACCTTCGCATTGATATATATCAAAGTGCGTAACCGATTAGCGTACGCTCGATTAGAGAAGCTAGTTTATGTCCACTATGTTGGGTTTTTAATTAGTTTTGTGATTTAAAACTTGTGTTTTGGCCTTTGGGCTTTTATGGGCAGCCCAATATCAATGGGCTTTGCCTGGGAGCCCAAACCCATTTCCCCTCTACATGTGATGTTTAGTCCCACATCGGAAATTCATCACATGTAGAGTGGGTTTATTTACTCCCTCTCTTGTATATGTATTGGTTAGAAATTAGGAGCAAGGCTTTTCCAATACACACACGGGCTGGGCCGGGCCTGCGTGTTTTTGACTTGGTCCATTTGACTTTTGCCTTTAATGCCTACATTGGGAATTTGTTTCTCGGGCTACCCAAAGGCCTTCCTTGGGAAGGGCCTTTGTGGGCTGCCCGAGAAAGGACCCGTTGGAGCTTGTCTCCTGTGGGTCTTGGGCTCTTTAAATGGAGAGCATTAGAAGCTAGTGAGCTAAGAAAAAACAGAGACAGTTTTTTCTCTTAAGCTATAATTTTCTCCTCTCTAATTTACAAAGAATTACACTGAGATTTACATTGCAATTTTCCTCTTTGAGTTTTTTATTTTGTTGGATCTTTGAAAGACGTTGGGTTCGCTACGCACCATCCCGGAGTCGTTGCCGACGGGGTGGACAGTGGTCGTTGTATCGCTAGGGGTGATTGCCGGAGCCTCGCACGTAGAGGGGCAATCTTGCTTCTAGGACAGTGCTCGCGCACGCCTCGATATTCACAGGCTTCGTCTAAACTTTGATTTATAGTATTTTGAGTTTAAATTAAATTTAAATTATTTAAAAGAATTAATTTTAAAAGATAAATTATTTCCAACACACTATAATATGAGGCTCCGTTTAAGATGCATTCGAGCAGAGTATGATAGGAAAAAGGAATTAAAAATTTATGATCCCTTAGATGCAAGCTTTATCAATGATGAATCAGACCCCATATTTGATTGGCTACAAGACAAAGAGAATCAAGAGGACCCTTTGCTCGATGAGCCTGGTGATCCACCACGACCATTCAGAATAATTGCTGAGGAAGCAGGAGTTAGTGATGCAGAAAGATGGGCTAACGAGAATATAGAGGGGTCTCATAATCAGTTAGGTAATGTGCAAGAACAAGCATCTTTGGGCGAAGAATCACAAAATCCCGTGGATGACTCTGATGCAGAATTTGAGCGTCTTATGATAGGACCTAGACATGGTCGCCCACGTTGTACTCAAAGTCAATCAGAAAAAGAGAAGACATCGTCTATCGCAAAGAGACCTTCAACAACAGTCATAAGTGGTAAAGGTAAAAAAATTATGACATCGAAGGATCCATTAGATGCAGCTGATGCAATCTCGCTTGATGAAGATAGCGATACATCGACACCATCAGATTCTGAGTTACCACGGTCCAAATGTAGCGATAACGATGACACCACAAATAGCAGTGGGGATGGTGGTGAATGCATTCCACCAATACAATAGGAGGGTGGAGGTGAGGGCAGAGGTGGTCTTATATTTACAGAAGAGCAAAATTTCACTCATGCCACTCAAGATGCTGATCATGGGTCGAGACCACGTCAAACATCTGGAGTGGTATATGATCGCAGAAGAGGTAATAGGCCCTCACAACAAGATTATAGGGAGATGAGAGAGGGTTTGGAAGCGGTATCAACTGGGCACCCACGAAGGGATGATAACTTGTGCACACAGTTTGATAGTACTTGGGTTTCATCGTATCCCTCATATCAACATAGTTTTTATGGAGAGAGATATGATTATGATCCAACATACCTTCATATAGTGAAAGTTCGTATGCCGAATCGTATAGTGATAATACTGCTCCTTCTGATGTTGCAGTCCATATGTCAGTACAAGTGACTATTGTCGATCATATCAGCGATCCAATTGCATATGGACATTACGTACGGCAATACAATGACATATATCACGAATATATGTCTTTTCCACAATACCAGGTATATTTATACCAATATTGTCAAATAAATCTGATATCTGCAGATCACACTATGTCATATGATCAACCGCGACAATTTATGTGGAATTAAGCAGTCTTCTCTCTATAAATATGTCAATTTAAATACTTATTATACTTGTGAATTTATTTATTATATTGTTATTTCTATTCTCTATGAGATATAGTTGTACTTTATATAAAAAAAAAATTTATCAGTATGCTAATTGGTGAGTGTAGTAAGCTATATATAACCGATATTCATAATTTTTTGACTAAACAGTTCAAAACAATATTATAAGAGTTTATTGGGAACAAAAAAAACAAAAAAAAAAAAGTGCCAGAGCGTGTCACTGGGAGGTCATGCGTATCCATCGGCACGTAAGCGTGCCACATGCCGGTATCGTACCGTGCCAGGCGGCGAGCGGCACGCCCCCGTGCCACGGCACTTCGAACCTTGGTATTAACTTTTAAATCACAAGCCACTTAACCATTTCTAAAGAAAATATATACCAATAAAGACTCCAAATGCATCTAGCTAAATTTCATGCTTAAATCAAGATAAATGTTTAGCATTTGTTCAAATTCTATTACTCACAATGGCCTTATTTGATACCGAGCCAGTCCGAGGTGCTTCTCTTATGTATTCTTCCATTGTTGCGAGAAATGATGGAGGCGGCTGAAGAAAGTCAGCATGGACAAAAAAGAGCATAAAATTTTAAACGAATAAGAATGTAATCTTTATTACATCAATTCAAATGCAAATGATCATGATACAAAACCTCTCTAAGAACTGGAAACTGGAAGTTCCTGGCAAGCTCCAAACCTCTGCAGAACTCATAGAAGTCAGAAAGACTGTTTGCCTGTTGAAAGAATAAACAGATCTTCAGCACCCAGAAAATTGAAAAAAAAAATAGTTGGCAATACAATTCAGCAAAACCTCTTAATAAGAATATTTTCTGCCAAAAGAGCATACCAGCTGGCCAGCTCTTTTGTAGATGTCTAGAGCTTTAATAGCATCAAGTCTTGACATGTCGAAGAACTGCAGTATATTAGCACTCAGTTAAGAGAAAATCTACAGTGATGGGGAAAACTAGAAGTAAGTAGAAGGTCATGGAGGTACCATATCGACAAGATTGATAATCCCATCGTTAATTGCACAATAGATTTTGAAGCTCTCCTTTAAAACCTGAGTAAAAGGAACAATACTGAGTACCCTGTTGTTTTATAGGAATAAAAATAGCTTAACGACAATCAACTTCTTCAAGGATAAGAGGATTAATGACATGTGCATGTTTAATGAGGAAGAAGACTCCAAGATAAAATGGACTCGTTTTCAAATGCAGTCAGGCGAGACATATTAATTACTGAACAATCGCCAACAATTGGTGAGATACAGGTTAATCCACGAAAAACTGGAGGTGTAAAGCAACCAAACGATTATATGAAACCTGGCTATTATGTTGACAGCATTTGCAATACTTACATAAACGATACGATCACTTCAAGCCTGTATAACTCAGGAAAATTAAGCAGAGTTATCACGACTCTAAATATTTGCCTATATATTTCATTTTTTCTTCCCTCTCTGAGAGTAATGAGTGGAAGAGTTTTTTGTCAATGGGTGAACAGATTTAATAAACTTCAATACGCTAAGTTGTCTAGTGTTACTAGAAGTTAAACAAAGAGATAAAAAAAATCTACAGAGCATAGAAATAAATTAACCAGCACAGTATTAACAGGGAAAGAGTATTGAACAGAAAACATCATAATATCCAGTGCAAGTATAGCCACGAATAAGCAGTGGTAATTCTTGTTTGCGCATGACAATTACTAACATTCCTATTCATGCGACTCCTTCAGTGAAAATGACAATCACGATGAACTTGGATGATATAGGAACTGTCTATAAAAGTATAACGGTTAATCGAATAGAGCATACGGCTTTGATTAAAGAATCAAGCTAAGTCACAAATTACATTTTTACAAGGCAACAAAGCTTGTTAGCAAATAAAGCAAGTTTTCATGAACAACAAAACATTACAGATTACTGACAAAGGCCAAAAGTTTCCAACTATCACAGGCAAATTAATGCTTATGAAAAGATGATGCATTTTTGACAATTTGAATAATACATAACTATATGGGCTCAGACCTAATAAAAGAGAGATAGTTATAATGTTCTTTGAGACATGGTAAGTTCGCAACCAATAATATGGAACAGAGTAGGACAAGAGGACATACCAGAGCAAGTGCATATTGTACAAGATAGTTCCCAAAAGCAGCTCCTTCAGGCTACAATATTCAAACAAGTCAGCAAGAGGAGGTGGCAAAAGAAAAATCAATGACCAGAAAACAAAAGACTAGTCAATGAGAAGTTTCACAAGTTTATTTCTTTAAGAGACCAACCATCAACCAATAGAAGGAACAGGAAGAGGAGGTGGCAAATTACTACCTGGCAACCAACGAGGCAGAAAAGCAACTGTTGCAATGCAGGCAGCTGTTCTAGAAGATCCTCACAGCTTAAATGCCTTGTTCTACTATGCCCCTGAAAATTTCATGAAAAAAAAAGGAAAAAGAAATAAATAAAGAGAAGATCAGCGTGGCTTCACCAAACAAACTCTTCGAAGGTGAAGAAACACACCTTAGAAGACCCTTCTATGGATTTCGCTAATCGTTCTGCTTCAATATCATATTTTAAGACCCTAAAGCACTCAAGTCGTTCCTCCAAGAATAGTGCATATGTGCGAACCCACGCAGAGCAATCCCAAGCTAGAAGAAAAATCTAAACAATTCAGAAATATGAATTTCAAGATAATTTACCTGCTAAACCTGCCACTGTGAAAGAACTTTTGCTGCAAAATTTCAGCAGACAACCCTACCTTGAGGACTAGAATCATCCTTGAAATTGGATATCAGCAAAATATATCCCTTGCGTGAATAGTTTAAGAGGTCCTCTCTAAATGTCGGATCACCCTCTCTAAATATCCTGTGTATAACTATAAATGTTTTAAGAGCAACCTGTAGAATTTGTAATCGTCATAATCATATCTGAAAGATGGATACAATCAACCAATCCTGTAAGAGCATTAAATATCAATAAAATACAAAAGGCAGTTTTGTACTTTATAATCAATAATAAACAGGTTTTTTCAACATTATGGCCTTGCAGGCATGTTTAGATGCGTAAATCTCTTGTTCAGTTTATGTTTTCTATGTACTCAAGAGGCATTTGGTAATTGGTTGGTGGGAAGATGGAAAGATGTCTGCAACTGTGATATTATAAACGGCCTCTTTATCATTCGAAAATTAGGAGATAATAAATCACTTAATAGGTGGAATGTACCTCCCTGGAAATTTGGAATTGTTGAAATTTCACAACAGCTAAAAATATAAAAAATCTTAGGCCGCAATAACATGAGAAATCTCCATAAGGCACAAGTATTACAGCATAGCCTGGTTCAATATCCAAATCGGTCCTATATGTTCCATTGTTGTCAATCAGTTCTAGTATGAATTATAGGCATTTCTTGTCAAAACATCACCTCAGAACAATCAACTTTCATAAAAAACAAATAATGGCCTGTTTTGATTCATGCTTTCTGGTACAATATTTGCTCCGTAGAAAAGAGGAAATCAAGGATTTAAGTGCCGTGGCACGGGATCGTGCCGAAAACTTACCGGCACGGTACGGCACGGTGCGTGTCAAGCCGTGCCGATGAGTGCTGGTCACAAAAAATACATGCGTGCCGACACATAATGGCATGAAATATTTATTTTCTTTAGCAACAAAATTTTTTAATTGCTTATTATGTATTTTTATCAAATATTTTAAACTTTATTAAGAAAATTATTTAGTAATTTTAAAAAAAAAAAGTTTTGAACTGTACCATCGGTACGGGGACTGTATCGTGCCGATATCTTGTTGACACGGTACGACACGGTGGATACGGCCCGTGCCGATGGATACTTAAATCCTTGGAGGAAATACACCTTTATAGTCAAATTAGTGGTGCAAAAGAGCCACAAAAGAAGAGATATATTACCCTAATCATAACAAATATTTGAGGACTAAGGAAAGTGTAATGCCAACACTCTTACAGGAAATTGAAAAAATTTCATCTTTGTGCGAAGAAAATCAGCACTTAAGGAGCCAAATGAGAAACAAGATGGACAATCAAAATCTCAACGAAAAGAAGCATCAGGTTAATTAAAATGTGAGTATTCCTGTCTACAAAAATTCAAATAAATTTATTGCGGCTTATCCTGTCAACTAAAATATCCTCAAGTAATGACATGATCAAAGCAAAAACATTGGTCAATCCAAACTTATCTTAACAAACTAGAAAATTCAATATTTCCAATCAGATCCATGTGATTTTACTTTACATTGTCCAAATTATGCTAGTAACAACAATCAGCAAACATCTTTGCTCTCTCACTATGTTGAAGATGGGATTGAACTCGACTAAGAAAGATTTGATACAGAGATAAACAACGAGTAAACGGCCAAATCGTAAATACGAGCAATAAAGAGATAGATTGTTAGATAAACATACCACCCAGTTATGAGTCTTAGCTAATCTCCTCGCAAGCGCGTCCACGCAATAAGAAACATCAGTTCGTGGACGGGATGCTGAGGTTGCAGCAAATAACTCTGAACCACACACACACACACACACACACACAACATGCAGAGATTTACCAACTTTAGACAAGTTAATCGAATTACACCAAATGAGAAACAGCAAACTCGTTTAATTTTAATCACCGCATAAAAAAGATCAAAAACACAAGCAATTGAATCTGATTGTCTACTCAAATCTCGCTACTCACTTCGAATGTGCCGCTCCTTCGGCGGCCGCTCCACGTGGTTGGTGGCCTTCACTACGGCGATATCGAGATCCTACGAGCATCAAAAACATAGTAAGAATCGAAATCGAGAGAGAGATGGATCGAGGGAGGGGATCGGACCTTGAATTCGCTGTTGACCTTGGCGAGGCTCACGGTGGTGGAGTCCTTGATGGCGCCGTAGGCCTTGCGCCAGCTCTGGAGCGTCCCCATTGCCGACCACAAAACCCTAACCCTAACCCTAACCCTAACCCTAACGCTAGGCGAGGGGGAGAGGGGGGTGGGGTGGGGACGGAGGAGAGGAGGCGGAGGAGGTGATCGTAACCGCCGCGAGGGGTTTTATTTATTTATTTCGAAACTTCGTTTTTCTCCCTCCAAATAAAAAAGGAAGCGGGTAAAAATGTATGGATAGTCCCCGTACTATCCTGATATTAGGAATTAGTCCCTGTTTTTTTCGCTTTCAACCCCTAGAGTTAAATATTTTACTACAGCTAAATCCCAATCATTCAAATTTACATTTAAATTTAAATTTGAATCGTGCATTTAAATTTTAGGGTTAAGGATCTAGTTAAAATATTTAACTTTTCTCTCATGTAGTTTAATTTTTATTTTATCAAAAAAATTTACATGAAATAGAATGACAAAGTAAAAAAATTTAAAAACTTATAAGGTGGCAAAGTGAAAAAAACGTGCTAAACCACAGTGGGATCAAATTTAATGAGTCTAAATAAATATTTTTTAACAAATAAAATATAATTTTCAAATGCGAGGATGGATTTTAAAAAACTCTTCAAATCCGAATCCCGAATCCGACGAATTTAAAAAATTCATTTCCAAATTCAAACCCAACCAAAAATTCAAATCCGAAATAATTATTTCTCCTTTTCTCTTTACAATATTTCAAAATATATTATATTAAATCTAAATTTTAAAAAAATAAATTTAAATATAATATTAAATATTTATATATATATATATATATATATATATATATATATATATATATATATATATATATATATATATATATATATATATATATATATATATATATATAATGTAAAATCAATTCGGATTCGGTTGCAGTTGAATTCGGATCGGGTACAGTCAAAATCCATATCCGAATTCAAATTCATCGAGTTTTTAATTTTTATATTCATATCCGAATTCATATCCATTTAACATTAAATAAATTCATTCCGTTTAGTTCGAATAAAATTTTAAATATCCGTACCCATTGAAATCCCTAACTGCTAATTGAGCTTAAATATCTAATCATCTTTTAAATAAAATTATATATATTTTTTTACATACAATAATAAAATAAATTATATGTACCCAAATAAGATATATATAATTATAATTGTTTTATTTTTAGCTGTATATAATTTTAATTATAATGTATTTATAAATAAATATATCGAAATATACTATTTTGAAGTGTAATAACTTAAATAATTAAAAAAAAAAAACTAGTGGAGGGATCCGCACTTCGCAGCGGATAGAAACTATATAAATAATTAATAAAAAAAATATTAAATATTTTTTTATGCATTTTATTTGTCACATTTATCAAAAAGTTTTTTATTATTGGCGGCGGGAATGGCCTGACGACGCCTTCTTCGACGACGGCGATAGTGACGGTGACGACAATCCTTCGACCTCGGCGGAGGGGGAGGTGGGTGCGCATTAGTAAGAGAGAAGGAAGAAAAAATATCATGATGAATTAATTTGTGATATAAATGTGAGGATTATAAATCGTAGTAGAATTATTTGAATATTAATTGAAAGTTTAGTGGGAGAAAGGAGAATGGTTAATTACTAGTGACCATGAAGTGGAAGGTGAAAGGGAAGGATCATGATGAATTAATAAGAATTAAAAATTTAGTGGAGAAAAAAAAAAAAAAAAAAAAAAAAAAAAAAGAAAAGAAAAGAAAAAAGAAGGAGAATTTGCTAAGTAAACTATAGAGGGATACATATGTTTGTATATAGAAGATAGGCTAAAATATAGAAAATTTTATGGTAAATATTTATTTTTTACTTTTTCTACTTGGCTTTTAAAAATAGATTAATTTCATACATTTTTTTATAAACATATTGAATAGTAAATATATTTCTATAAAATTTAATTTTTTACATTTATTTCTTCAAAAATCGTAAGTTGTTCATATATGTTTCTTACCGTCAATATTCATTAGAAAAATATAATTAACCATAGATTAAATACTTAATCTTGGTTAGTGAGTGAGGTAAATTTATTTTTTTATCCTTTCAAATATTATATTTTCGTTAGAATTTTTGAAGGGACATATTTATAAGGGTAAAATTTTTATTTTACTTATATTTTTGTTAAAAAATAAATAGTAAATTAACAGTAACAAACTAGAGAAATATATATAAACAACTTAAAACTTTTGACAGGATAAATATGAAAAGTTAAACTTTGTAAAAATATATATGCTATTCGATATTTTTAAAGGGAGTTGGATGAAAATAATTGTTTAAAAATTTACATTTTGTCTCTTATTTAATAAATATTTTTAGCGAGTGACGTTAATAGAGGGTCAAATAATAAAATTATCTTTACTTATTTTATAATATATATATATATATTTTAAGAATTAAAATTTTTGATATAAATTATAAGAATTGAGTAGAATAGTGAAAAAATTTTGACGGAGGACTAAAAGCAATAATTTAAAAATTTAAGGAGTAAAAAATAATATTTTAAAGTCAGGGAGAAAGTGAAAATATATATGTAGGGATTTTTTTTAAATTAATCCTAATAAATTTAGAAATTTAGAAAATAACGTTGTAAAAAAAAATATTTGCAAGAATAACCCTGCTTTTGCCAGTAGGGCGCCACGGGTGCTGAGCGACCTGAAGGCGGTGAATCATTCAGGTCGTCACAAAAATTCTGTGAAGGCGCTGAATGAATCAATCAGCGCCTTCAGCACATACTATGAAGGCGCTGAGGACTTGACCAATTTTCGCTCGAAAGTTGGGTAAATCCTGCTTTGAACATTTATATTAAAGGCGCTGAATCATTCAGCGTCTTTAACAGACGCTGAACCATTCAGCGCCTTAAATATAAATGTTAAAGGCGCTGAACCATTCAGCGCCTTTAACATATAATGAATGCGCTGATTCATTCAGCGTCTTCATAGGGTTTTTGTGAAAGCGCTGAACGATTCAGCGTCTTTTACAAATATTTTTTTTACAAGGTTAACATATAGTGAATGCGCTGATTCATTCAGCGTCTTCATAGAATTTTTGTGAAGGCGCTGAACGATTCAGCGTCTTTTACAAATATTTTTTTTACAAGGTTATTTTTTAAATTTCTAAATTTATTAGGATTAATTTAAAAAAAATCTCTATATATGACCAATAAAAAAATAAAAAATAAAAAATAGCAAAAATAGAAACAGTAGGAAGGGCCTACTGTTAAATCCCACATAGTTGAGGGTCTCTGTACATATTTTACACCAAACAATTTTTTTCAGTGAGTTTTTAGTCGCATAAAAAATATTATGCGGCATCGTACAAAACGGAAACAGTGGATTTCGCGGGACTTAGCTACGTAGTTGTTATGCTGAGCTGTAACTAAGGCGGCCAATCGTCTACTTCCACGTGGCAGAATTTTGATTGGATGATGAGTTTTTTTTTTTTTTTGCTTAATTTTAAAAATCGGTCAAAAATATTTCGTATATAAAAAATTTAAATAATATTCCTCTCCAAATAAATAAACCTTTTTGTCAAGGGCTAAAATATAAAAAATAATTTATAAATATTTTTTTCTATTTTTTTTTTTAAAAAAAATTTATATTTTACCCTTTTAGGCTATGTTTGGAAAGGGGATAAAGGGGGATATCCCCCTTTATCCCCAAACAGTTTTGGGATATTCCCGATTTGGGATATCCCACCCAAACGGGGATATCCCAAATCTGGACTTTGGGATATTCCAAAACCTCTCTCTCATCCTGGTATTACTCCCCTCCCCCTCTCTCTCTCTCTCTCTCTCTCTCTCAGTCCTTTCCCAAGGCACTGGCGGTGCCTTGGGAAGGGCTTTTCCTTTTTTTTTTCTTTTTTTTTTTCTTTTTTTTTTCGTTTTTTTTTTTTCTTTTAGCTTCAGGATTTTTTATTTTTTATTTTTAATAAAAAAATTTAATTATAAAAAATATTTAAATTTTATATTTAAATTGTAAATATTTAAATTTTAAATTTTATAAATTTTAATTTTTTTTATTTTTATATTTTAATAAATCTAAAAATTTTATTTTATTTTTAAAAATTATTAATTTTAAAATTTATACAATATTTTTATAATTTTTTAAAATTTATATACATTTATAAATTAAAATTTTTACTCCTACATAAAATATTTAAATTTTAATTAAAATATTTAAATTTTACTTAATTTTTTTAATTAGAATATTTAAATTTTAAAAAATATTTAAATTATAAATTTATAAATTATTTAAAATTAATTTTTTATATTTTATAAATTTATATATATTTATATTTTATTAAAATTATGAATATATTTATATTTAATTATATTATATATATTTATAAATTTATAATTTTAAAAAATAATATTAATTTTAAAATTGTAAAATTTATATAATTTTTTTATAATTTTTGTAAAATTTATATAAATTTAAAAATTAAAATTTTTACTCCTACTTAAAATATTCTAATACATTCTTTAATTATCAAATTTATAATATACATAAAAGTAAAGGTCACATCGTCATTAAACAAAAAAAGTCAACTTTATACCTCTTATTCATCATTACCAATCCAAACACCTATTTTCTTATACCAGGTTTAAACCAGGTTTAAGCCTCATTCACATCCAAACACATTTTAGGTTTAAATCAGGTTTATCCCTTTCTTTATACCTATACCTGGTATAACTAAACCAGGTTTAAGCCACATCCAAACGCTACTTTAAAGTCTCAGAAATATTTTTTGAAAATTACCTTTATAGAAATTACATTTATTTTTTGAAATAATGAAGGGATTTTCCAACACTAAATTTGATGCATTGGATTGAGGAATAGCTCTTTCATAGGCAAAAAAAAAAAAAAACAAAACAAAAAAAAAAAACAAAACAAAACAAAACCTTTTTTTGAGTGAATTTGATGTTTGAGGACTCAATTAATAGTTTTTCTTATTTATTTATTTATTTATTTATTTTTATATTTTTTTATAATTTTTTTGCTTAAAATTGTGGGAGCATTATGATTTCTATTTCTGATTCTATTTTCAACTATAATTATTTTGATGCAGGAGTATCTACGGTTGTAATTTTTTAACTATCAAATCGTCTCAAGATCCGTACAAAGATTTAAAGAAAAGCGAACGATTCTATTTTTTCTGTTTCGTTTATTTTTAAAATAAATTTTAGCTGAAAATGTAAAACAACTAGACTTCGAATTCGGATATCAATCATCAAATTTTTTGCCACTTACGCTAGGCACGATTGATTGTTCAATTTGATTTTAAAATTTATTAAAATTCAGTTTTCGGTTCGGTTTGGTTTGAATATATCTCTTAATTGAACCGAACCAAAACCCAAATAGTAATATTTTTTATATATTTTATATAAACTATTTATTTATTTAAATTTTATATTTATGATTAAATCTTGATTATATATCAACACATTTTCTTTCAAAATTTTATGTTTGCAATTAAATTTTTTGTGTGTTGATTTCATAATAATTTAATTTTTGAATTTTAAATTATAAATTAATTCATAAAAAATAAACAAATTTGAAAATTAATTGCAAAATTTGGTTTGGATTGGTTCTGAGTATAAATTAGTTCAGTTCAGTTGTAAATTTTTTAAAATTTAAAATTTTGATTTGGTTTGAGATTATCTTAAAAACTGAACCAATCCGGATCTCCAAATAATAATATAAATTTTTCCTTTTCTTTTCTTTTTTTTTTTTTTTTTGGCATACATACAAAATGAGATCCAAATAATAATATTGATTTATTTTTTTTATTTTAAATAGGACTATAAAATTTAGGATTAATTGCATACGGTTCTCTATAAACATATCGAATAGCAGATATATTCTTACACAGTTGAACTTTTCATATTTATCCCTTCAAAAATCCAACGTTATTCATATATATATAAACATATCGAATAGCAGATATATTCCTACACAGTTGAACTTTTCATATTTATCCCTTCAAAAATCCAACGTTATTCATATATATATATATATATATATCCCTCCGGTTTATTATCGTTAGTTCACTGTGTTTATTATCGTTAGTTCACTGTTTATTTTTTAATGTGAAATGACAGTTTGTCCTTTCAAAAATATTCTTCTAAAAAATAATACAGAAATATCTGAAAAGATAAAAAAATAAATTTACCTGGCTAACTAATCAAAATTAAATATTTAACTTATGATTAACTAAAATTTTCTAGAGATAGACTGTATGAATATATATGAATAACGTTGGATTTTGAAGGAATAAATATAAAAAATTGAATTTTATAGGAATATATCTGCTATTCGATATGTTTACAGAGAGCCGTATGCAACGGAAACACACATTTCTCACGGCAGACAATGTGATTTTTCTGTAATTCCAAATAAATCCTCGTAGTAGATTCAAGCACATTACTCTCTCTCTACTTGATTATAGCGTTATATCATATCATATTAATATTAAAATTATATATTTTACTATTATTTTTAAATTTTGAAAATAAAATGACCATTCTTCCTTATGATTCCTCCTCGTTCACAATCTGAAAAATTTTCAGTACGAAAACTACCATTATATATATATATATATATATATATATATATATATATATATATATATATATATATATATATATATATATAGTTGTGTTGGAATGCTATTAATAGCACCAGCCCAACTTTACCATTCATTTTGTAGCCATTGAATTGTATTGAGATTCGTGCAAGTTTTTTAATTAAAAAGAAGAGCTTTTTACTTTTTTTCTTTTATTTTTTCTTTTCCCTTTTTTTTTTTATTAAAGAGTCTTCACGAATCTCGATGCGATCCAAAAATTACAAAATAGGTGGTAAAGTTGGATAAGTACTATCAGCACAACTCTATATATATATATATATATATATATATATATATATATATATATATATATATATATATATATATATATATATATATATATATATATATATATAAATACTCATACCTAACCGTGCCAAGATATATTTCTATAATTGTATCGGTTGTATTCTTAGGCCCGTTTGGTTCGGGTATAAATTTAAGAGTTATAAATTTTTTTATACTTGGAATAGCTTGATATTTCGGAATAATTAAGTATAAAAATTAAATTACGTTTGGTTCAAAAGTTGATATTCTCTGGAATAAAAAAAATTGTGTTTGGTTAAAATTATGGGATAGTGAAGAATAGTAAAAAGAGATGATAAATTTTTTATCAAAATATTAATTTTGCCCTTACCTTATATATATATATAAATTAATTTTAATTATTATAAATTATTTAAAATGATAATTTAATTGTTAATAAATTATATTTTACCTAAATAAAATTATTTTTTATATTTTATAGTATATTTTAGTAAATAATAATTAGTAAACAAAATTAATAAACATAATTAGTAAACAAAATATAAAATAATTTTTTATATTTTATAATATATTTTATTAAATAAAATTAGTAAATAGTATATTTTAATAAATATAGTATTAGATAAGGTAAGCTAAAGTAAAAAAAATAAAATAAAATAAAATAAAAAATCTCATTTATTGCTCCTAGGTATAAACTTTATTTCAGAGGGGAGGTGGAATAGAAATTAACGGGTTGTCCTGGAATAAATCGTTAAGCTGGGAATATTTTAAACCTTTATCCTTATATTTTTTTTTCTCTTGTTTGATAGGAATTGGGGGATAAAGAGGTTATTCTCCCTTTATCCCTCAACCAAACATAGCCTTAGGCCCCGTTTGGTTCGGGGATTAATTTCTGAGGTATAAATTTTTTTATACCTGGGATAGCTTGCTATTCCGGGATAAAGAAGTATAAAAGTTAAATTGCGTTTGGTTGAAAAGTTGGTATTATCTGGAATAGCTAAAATAGTGTTTGGTTGAAATTATGGAATAGTGGAGGATAATAGAAAAAGAAGATAGAATTTTTTTAAAAATACCAACTTTGCCCTTATCTTTTTTTGTAGGAAAATTAATTTTAAAATTATATTTAATTTGAAGCAATTTAATTATAAGTAATAAATTATATCTTACCTAAAAAAATAATAATTTTTATTTTATAGTATATTTTAGTAAATGCAAAATTTAAGTTGTAGATAGCTTTAGATTGGAAATGAAAGTGTAAATTTTAAAAATTATAAATTTTAAATTTTAAATTTTAATTTTAATTATAAATTATAAATTATAAATTTTAATTTTAATTTTAAACTTTAATTTTAAATTTTAATTTTAAATTTTAAATTTTAATTTTAAACTTTAATTTTAAATTTTAATTTTAAATTTTAATTTTCAAATTTTATTTTAAATTTTGAATTTTAAAAAATTAATTGTAAATTTTAAATTTAAATTTTAAAATTTAAAATTTATATTTGAAATTTTTTAATTTGAAATTTTAAATTTAAAATTTCACATTCAAATTTTAAAATTTTAAAATTCAAATTCAAATTTGAAATTTAAAATTTAAAATTTAAAATTTAAAATTTCACATTCAAATTTTAAAATTTTAAAATTCAAAATCAATTTTGAAATTTAAAATTTAAAATTTAAAATTTCACATTAAAATTTTAAAATTTTAAAATTCAAAATCAATTTTGAAATTTAAAATTTAAAATGTAAAATTTCACATTAAAATTCCCATCCACTGCCCCCGGGATAAACCCCTATTCCGGGGGGTGGGGGGATAAATCTTAACGGGTTATCCTAGGATAACCCGTTAAGAAGGGGATAAAATAAAATTGTATCCCCTGTCTTTTTTGTAGGTTGTTTGGCAAGAATAGGGGGATAAAGGGGGTTATTCCCCCTTTATCCTCCAACCAAACGCTGCCTTAAAGATTATCTTAAATAAATCACGCCCAGTCATATCCATCAACAACAAAAACAACAACAACAACAACAACTGCATAGTACTAAAATCAATTCATAATAATCAGAAGCAATATAAATCCATCAAGGCCTTTGACTTAATGTGAATAGAAGTGATGTTTTTAAAATTAAACCAACAAACAACTTGTCATGGAGAGACATGCATGCATGGTTTTTCATAACTAAAAAATTTAAATTATTTAATGTACTATTAAAATAGAAACTATTTAATAATTTCTCTAATGCTCATGTTTTATACTTTATAGGTTGGCAAAATCCCAATTGGATAACATGTTGGCCTTAAACTTCAAAATGTAATAAAAAATTGAAAAATTAAAAAATAATAATAATAATAAAAAGGCAGGTCAAAGTAGGTTCCACCATTAAGATTCCAATTCCAGTTCAAATCTAAGTTGTCTATTTAATTATGAGCCCATAATTTGATGAATAAACTATTTTTGATCCAAAATATTATATTATAATTGAAAAATGATCTAATACTTTTCTTTTTTTTTTCTTTTAACTGTAAAATACAGAGTGATTCCCCATGCAATTTATTAAAGAGATGGAAAAAAGTTATATTATAGTTCTATTTTGATGTTAACTTATTCAGTACACGCGAATCGTTCCACATTAATTAAATGATTGCAAATCAATTTTATAAAATGACTTTTATTTTTTATTTTTTATTTTGAGAAAATAAGTTGAGAGTTGGATATACTATGGTATGCTAATTTATATATCTGATCACACTTCTTATCTATTAAATATTGTTAAAAAAATTTAGTAAATTAATGAAATATACTAAACAAGGTGCAGGTCCTATACTCCTATATGAGCTCATGATCTCCATCAGCCTAACCTAATGTGTGCAATCCAAAAAGAACTATCTTAAATCGAATAAGAACTGATCTGATGTCTCTAAGTTGGAAACCTAGTTACTTTATATTTCTAATTTTATTCATTTCTAAAATAAATGAATAAAGCGGAAACTGCTTGCTACATTTGTCTCTCTCAAAAAATAAAATAAATAAATAAATAAATATTAATGGATGAGATCCTAAATTCTAAATTCAAATCTCGCTAGCCTTCTACCTTTCAAAAATTTCGTCTTATTTAATTATTTCGAACTTTGGGCATATCCAAAATAGCCTGAGAGAGCATTGAATATATCAATATTAAAAATATACTATTCTATGATAACTTAATTATTTTTTTTTTCAACTTATTTAATTATGTCGAGTTTTGAACATATTCAAAAAAAAGTTTCTAGCTCAAGAGTGAAGGAGAGTGTTAAACACAAAATATTAAAACATAGTAATAAAAAGAAAAAAAAAAAAAGACTGTTCGCTGATAGCTTTAATTTTTTGTGTTTTGTTATTATTCCAAATCTTGGGCATTTTTTAAAAAATAATTTCGAATCTGCTGAATATAAAATATTAAAAATATTATTTTCTAAGTGTTTAAATTTATTTGCTTTGTTGGATGTAACGCCAGTCATTTCTCTTATTTTCTCTGTTAAAGTATCGATCTGAACGGGCGAAAATAAATTTTCTCCCATAACTTTCTTTTCTTACTTATCTTTTTCTCTTCTTTTCTCTCCATCCAAATGAAATATTAAAGGTGAATAATTACTTCACCATCAAATTCTTCACTAACTGCACTACAAAAACTAGATGATAATTGTCGGATCATTAGCGCTAATTATTAATTTCAAAAGCTTGAGCTGTTAAAAATAAGTAATTGATTTATTTAAAATATACAGACACAGCACATACGGACCGTGATTGTGATTCGACCCAACCAACTTCATGTGTGACGCCCCCAACAGTCCCACATCGGATGTGGATGGAATTGTGATTGGGTTTATATGAGACATGAACACTAGTAATAATAACTGGACTTAAGCATTTTGGGCTGTGGTGTGGGCCTAACGAGTTATTATTGCTAGTGGACCGGGTTGTTACATTTGGTATCGGAGCCAATAACCAGCCGGAAGTGTGCGGCGAATCTCGGCTGAGCCTCTGTCTAGATGACAGGGCTAGCGAGACAAGTCTCACATCGCCTGGTGATCTTGGGTTGCTGTGTGTGTGTTTGGGCTGACGAGGACGTCAGGCCTAAACGGGGGGAGTCTGTGACGCCCCCAACAGTCCCACATCGGATGTGGATGGAATTGTGTTTGGGTTTATATGAGACATGAACACTAGTAATAATAACTGAGCTTAAGCATTTTGGACTGTGGTGTGGGCCTAACGAGTTATTATTGCTAGTGGACCGAGTTGTTACATCATGTCACTTCAAACATGACTCGACCCAACTCACCTTCACATCATTTCAAACGTAACTCAGCCCAGCCTGACTTCCTGTTCTATAAGCCAACAATTCTCCCTCTAGCATCTTTACAAATTTATAACATACGAAAATCAAATCCATAATCTTTGATTTTGATACCACTTGTTGGATCATTGACATTAACCATTAATTTTAAAATAAAAACTAGCGCCCGTTAAAAATACGCAACAAATTTACTTAAAACATACAAACAAAACACCTACGGATCTCGATTGTAACTCGGCCAGCCAACCTCGCACCACTTTGATCACGACTCGCTCCAACCCAGCCTACTACCATTTTGAATGTGACTCCGCACAACCTAACCTCCTACCACAGAACAAGATGCTGAACCTTTTAAGCCAACAATAACAAATAATACCCCATGCATACAAGTACATAACCATCTAAGTAAAAGAGGTCATATAGACAATTATTATGGAATCCTCAAAAACAGAACAAAGGTATCCAACTTCATCCTTCAGGTAATTACACAATATTACTAGTACTTAGCACTTCACAATGTAAACAAACTCTTCAAGAAGTTTATTCCATATAATTCCAACAGTTCCAAAATGCATCTAAGATTTACATGCAAATAGAGCTTGAGTTAGTAGTTTATCAGCTGAATGATAATAACACTGCGATCTCCAATCGCAAAACAGAGCTCCATCTTGTAGCCTACCAACTGAATGATAACACTGCTAATAACAACACAAAAAATTTCCTCGAGCGCAGCAAATCATCGAGTTCTTACAAGGAATCTGAAGCATGAACAGATTGTTCAGACAATAACAAAAACAAGCACAAATTTCAACACTCAAAATTGCTCAAATTACTTCCATTTTTCGTTTCTTTTTTTTCTTTTCTTTTTATCGGCAGTCAACACAACACTGGATAGTTGAGGATTAGACCCTCGTCGGTTACTGTGATGGATACAGCATTTACTAATGCTAATCGCCAAAATCCCTCGCACAAGCAAGCGAACACATGAATGGTAATATATTTCCAGTTTTGTTTAATATGCTCGCAAATGCCATCGAGAAATGCACTCGTCACTCAAATAAATGCAAGCCGGTAATGCTCTGACTTGTAAAAAAGTGCACACTCAGAATTACAACATAAATTTGTACAAAATGCACGGCACGGCAAGATTCGGGGTTGATGACCACCTTCCATTATCATGATTATGAATTTATGATTTCTGCTCAGAGCTGTTGCTTCTGGCTTGACAGTTCTGCTTGGTGTTAGCCAGGCGTGGCCTTAGCTGCAAGAAATTCAATGCAATTTTAATACAAGCAACATTCGTGCACAAATAACTACCAAGGCGGTCTAGAAACTCTCTTAGATTTTACTCAAAATGTCAAGTAAATAAAGGTACATTGATAAAATGGGATTATCTCCAAACAGAGTATCAAATCATAGCACTAGGCGTTAGGGATGGCTATGGAACCGCGTTGAGCGCGCATCCACAGCGTGTCCGCAACGGACATGAGTTTGACACGGACACATGAGGCTTACAGAAGTGTCTATGATACATAGTCATAGAATGCTACAAAAGGACAAATATATTCTATTTCTTAGATGTGAAACTATTAAGCACGAACAAAGGACAATACAGTGACAGGAAGAATAACGAAACCTGTTTCTACAATGGTTTCTTGTTAAATATTTTGTTCCTAAAATCTTTCACATTGTGTGTTTGTTCTTGAATCTCATTATTTACATCCTTGTCCCACAACTAACCCTTAGTTGCGCATATTTGTCCCTCGGGTTAAGTTTAACAAGTTCCAGGACTATTCCCTAACGAGTAACGACATTTGCTCCTCAACAACAAATTAATATTAGGACATTCCACGCCTGAGGCCCTACCTCATAGATGACTGATACCATTCAAAGCATCTTCCGGAAAACTTAAATACACCTGTCTTGCTTAATTTCTAACAATTTAGGACTCTTCAAAGACATAGGATTGCCACTGCATAGAAAAGAACTCAATATAGGGGAGCTAATTTCCTCTAAATTAGCAATTTGGACCTTTCGGTTTTTCCACAGGACATATAGATCGCTTTGAGGAGGAGAGGAGAGTAAAAGGAAAAATCAGATGATTGGAAGAGTGGTGATTTAGGGACGAATAAGAACCCTAGGGGCAAAGTGGACGTTTTGCCTCTCCAACTTACACAATGTAATATTCACAAAGGAAAATGTTTTCAAGGACATTCATGTAAACAACAATTTTCCAGGGATTTATAATGCATTATTAAACAAATTTAGGGACTAAGTGACTAAGATATTAAAAAAGAAAAAACAGACATTTCTCAAATTGAAAGTTACAAGTAATCGAAGTTTCACAACGAACTGCTTGACTTACCATCTCTATGTACTTCAGATGCTTGAGGACAACTTCAGTTTCAACCTCCTACAATGAAATGCAAGAAGGTATTTGGAAATAAACATAGTAAAAAGTATTAACATGCTCGCATGTAATCAAAAGCGCAAGTACAAGCAATATATAACGAAGTATGAGCACTACAAATCACATGAGATTTAAAAAAGAGAGCAGCAAAAACAATCAAAAAGTAGACACTGTGTTCCCTCTCCTGATGGAATACATTAAGCTCCAAAGGAAGTAGACCTTAAGGATTAAGCTGTCTATATAACAAAGCAACTAAAGTCACAATGTAAATCTCCACAATCTGAAGTTTATAGACCCACACAGTATGTCTCTTAAACTGTAGTTATATTCATCTCGGAGTTACTTAGGTGTCAGACGATCACAGAATTTGAGAATAATCAGCATCACAAATTCACAACTATCTTCCGATAATAACTGAAATGCAATTGAAAGGGAATGAAGAAATAATTCCATTATATTTGACAGCTTAAATTGCTTCAAAATTCTATTCGACAAAAATGGTTGAATAAAGCAGCTTTACACGTCTGCTGAAAGATCCCATGCATCTTTCACGTATTCTTAAGGCATCTCCACTAATCAACCCAGCTGTTGGCTAACTTCACAAATCACTATTACTTTCCTGACAATAGCAGAGATTCTTAAATTCTTACAATCCCTTTTGACATTTAAAATACTCATATCAAGAGGACATGTCAGGGGCGTGGATATAACATAGACGTGCAGAAAGAACTGCATCTCCCCTGTATTATGATAAATTACGAAACCATGGATTCTTGCACTACATATGCCACTAGGCATGGAACAAACAAATATTTCACATTGGCGCATCATCTTCAATATTACCCTTGGCACTTGGTACTAATCTATTTGCTTCTATTTTCTTAAGTTTTCTTGTATTATATAAGATTAGGATGGTCCTGAAATTTCATGTTATTATTTTTCCCTGTTGGAAACAAGTCCTGCCTTCTTTCATATTCAAAAGCCCTAAAATTGCGAGTACCAGGCAAGCTGCAGTATGTAGCATGCCAGTTAATCAATGGCATGCGCCCATGCATGTCATAGCAAACATTGTATACACATTCACGTAAGTACCTACCAATGGTAGACCTTAACTCCAAAAGCCAACTATCAGCTGCAATGATTCCCTACTGCCCTAGGTAAGTACACAGAGCACTTAATTAACATTGATCAGAGAAGAACACCTTTTAATGAACCAGAGGAGAAGGTGCCTGATGAATGACAACCCAGAAGTGTTGCTATATAAAAATCTACCGATTCCAACGTTTGAGAAACAAACACAAAGAAAAAGCAGTGCATTACTTGATAAAAACAGCCAAAAGTATGAAACGTAAAAATACTCTTGAAAAGTTTCTAGAGACAGAAAAGAAGCCAAGAAATGCGGTCTACGTTACAGTTCTCTTTCGTGTATCTTTTCCTTCTACGCTGCAGAACTAGTAAATATCAGGTATCAATCATGTTGTAACACACAAGAAAAGACATAAGGCATGTCACACCAACTGCACTACACAGCAGGGAATCAGAGACGAAGGATGTAAAATCACTGATGAAAGTTTTCATTAACAGTCAACAATTCTGTTTATAGCAATTAACTTTTTAACTGCAATATAATAACAAAGGTACCCTTTGTTCAAATATATGTATGACAAACTGATAGGAACCGTACAATGACTTAAAACTAATGATAACCATATTATAGCATCCGACAAGATAACAGCATATAGCTAGAACCAGCAAAACATGCTTCTTTTAAAAGTTGCATTTACAATATCAACACAACTAATATGTAAGTATCACCTGTGGGACTGCACAGTCAGCATGAAATGGATCCCAAGGCAAAGCACAGGAGCAGTCCCAATCATCAGTTTGAACTACAAAAAGAGGAGCCCTAAGAACATGAAGTAACATAGTTAGGTAAGGTGAGCAATAAAGCATGACACATAACTCAAAATGAAAAGCAGCTCTTTTTTATAAATAGCTAACAATGATTAATGACATCTAGTGCATGGCTTATGCTATATTTTACCTGCGCCACTTCCCACATATAGTTCCCTCATTGCTGTCGCTTGTATATAAGACCTCTTGACATTGAATCCAATTACCAATAGATGTTTTTTGTGGCTTATAATTATTCCAACACTGAGGAAAATGATTTTTGTAAAGAAAATCAATACTAGCTCGAAGCACAAACATTTATGTAAAATAACTCAAAAATATATTTAGTTATTCTTACATCCAGAAAAGAACATTCAGCTGAATCCAGTATGGAGAATTCTAGAACAGAATCGGAATCACTGCATTAAATGTATAAGAAAACATTAATAAGAGAAGTCACTTAATGCGTGAAGTTCAAATATATATAAGAAAACATCACAAGCTAATAAAAGCCATCTATATGCCAATCACAATTTCTCTTTAAGGACTCATTGGATCATAGTTGATTCAAAAGCAGTTATGAAATGAACATACAAAATGGACAACAAGGGAAAGAAGCTTTGAATGAAGAAGTCATTAATCATTATATACTCATGCATAAATAATAGGTTGATAGCATTGATTGGAGTCATGTCAAAAGTATATTAACACTCGGAGAAAATTTTTTACTAAGGCAGCCTGCTTGCATTGTCAGAGCTTCCATACTCTTTCGAGCTTTGCAAATCCTGGCTCGTCCAGAAAAACCTCAAAACGGTAATTTAAGCTTCTTCAGAATTGTTATATATAATAGGTAAGCACATATGGGACTGACCTGAACTACTGCCTAATTTGGGACAACTACCCAAACTTTGAGAGTTTTGAGTTGGCTTTCTTCAAATCATTTGATACGAGTCATTAAATGGCTCTTCTGTAACATGATTTGGGCATGCCATCTGCTTTAGCAGACTTCATTATAGTATAGCATGTGACTCCATCCCATTAAAACAAATGACACGAAGAAATTTTGTAAAAAAGAGTGATCAAATGACTGAAATCAAATGACTTGAAAGTCTAGATAGCATAATCAAATTCTTGATAGTTGGGTAGTCATCCCAAAATGTGTCATAGTTCAGGTCAGTTGACTCAGATATGTTTGTTTATACCTAAATAATAATATTGCCTTTCCATTGTGAGGACCCGAATCCCGCGAGAGGATTACTGTTGGATCAGCAGCTTCTGGAGGCCATTGTTGGGTGTTGGAGGTGTTTGGGTGCGCTTCGGACTCAAGAAATAGACTCGGTGTGGAACGGATCCCGAGTGTAGTCGGAGGCACCCGTCGAAATTTTAGAACTGGTTTTGCGCGAAATGGACATCGGATTTGGATTCAGCGCGGAAAAACGATGGAAATAGACTACTTGAATGTATTTTTCTGAGTCCGGACGCCCGAAAACGGACACCCGAAAATTTCAGTGTTTTCTGGTGTGCGGTGGACCGAGGGTGTGCCACGTGGCGGCTTCCTACAGGTGCCGTACGCCACATGGCGGAGCGGGAGGTGCTGTGCTGTGGGCTCGGCCCACGGAGCTGGCGCGGGCAGCGCGTGGACCGGGCAGGCACGCGGGCAGGCGCGCGGGCAGCTGTGGTGCTGCGGGGACGGGTGTGTCAGGTGGCGGCTTCTTATTGGAGCGCATTGGACACGTGGCAGCTGCAGGTTGGCTGGTTCTGTGGGCGCGGTCCACGGAGAGGCGCGTGGACCGGGCGGGACACGTGGCGGCTTCCGGTTGGCGGGCCCACGAAGGCGGGGTCCACGTAGGCGGGCGGGGGGGGGGGGGGGGGGGGTTGGGGGTTGCCTCGGGGCGCGTGCGTGGCAGGGTGCCAGGCGGCGCGGCAGGACGCGGAGGGGGGGCCATCATGCGGGCCACGTGGCGCCCGCTGATTCGCGGGCGCCACCCACCCGGTTGACCGGGCACGAGACACGCGTCGCCGCCCTGGCGCGCTTGCACCGCTATCCGCTGTTCGGGGGCGACGTGGCGTTGTGTGGGCGATCCGGGCGCTCGTCGCAGCGGGGCTGTGGGCGCGGTTTTGGCGCCCGAACATTTCGGGCGCCCGAAACCGGGGACCCAAGGATTATTTTCTAAATTGTTGGGCTGGGCCTATAAATAGGCCCTATTAGACTCCGTTTTCGGGTTTTTCCGCGCGATTTCTCTCCGAGGCTTCAACAATGATCTTCTTCCTCTACCAGTGCTGCACCCTGTGAAGATTTCCTGGGATTTTAGGAGGCTCGTACATCGAGGTCTACAGCAATTCGGCGCGTCGCTACGCTTCTTCTCCGTCGACCCTTCCCGTCGCGTTTCGGTGCGCGGACTCCCCCGGGCTGCCCCGAAGGAATTTTTCGACAATTCTCGCGCCGTTGTTTCCACGACAGGTAGGACTACGATTCCCGTGTTTACTGTTTCTTCCCATTTCGAGGTTTTCTTGGGCTTTTCGGACTATTTTGTGACCTCATTTTCTGGGGCGGAGTTTTGGACAGCATCGGAGTTTTTATGGATTTTCTCCACGCTCGAGCGACGAATTGAGATGTGCAAGTACTCGATTCATATCTACGCGCCGCAAGGAACATTGCCGTGATTTTTCTGAGATTTTTGGAGGTTGGCACGAAGGTGAAAATCCTACTTTATCTGGGCGGATTATTACAGACTTGTGTTTTTGGGAGTTTTGCGAGTACCGCGGTGTTTATTTTGTATCTTGCCCTACAGGTGTCGGATTTGGACGTGCGAGTACTCGTTTCGATCGGCTCGACGCGACGATCGCAGCGGTTATTTTTCCGGATTTTTCCGAGATCATCTCACAGGTAAAATTTGACCATTTTCGGGGCTGGTTGTTGGACAACGGGTTATTGTGCATTTTTTTGGATTAATTGTACGCCGTTTGGATTACCGTGCAGTGTGCCGTGTTTACCTGAAGTGAGGGCGTATTTGGGATGTGCTTCGCGTGCGCTGCGATCGTGGTAGGTGGTTGTTATATCCCTCTATTTTGACGAGCTCGCTAGGAATATTAGAGAGATCCCTATAGTAGACTTATTGTTTAATTATGCTCGTGGTTGGGATTATGCATGCTTGTGTGGATTTATGGTTTGCTTTGTTAGCGTTTAACCTTGCATGTGGAAATTGAATATTAAATTGAGACAAAGTGATTTACCTTGATAGTGGGTACCACTTGGGGATATTTTTGGACATGCATAGGTGATGGTTCATGTGAGGGTGAGTAGCGGTTTATGTGAAGTTCATGACTATGGCTACTTTTTGCTTTTCTTTCCAAAAGAGAACACTTGCATGCTTGTATGGACATCTAGATAGGTCATCTTTTATTGCTACACTATCATGTTGGAATCTGACTTAGGAGAAAACATGTTTGTTTTTTCTCCTTTCTTTCATGACTCTAGATGCATGTTGCTCGGGTTCGAGCAGGAGTTTAGGATAGTGTAGCCGGGGCCTGGATTATAGATTGTGGGGTATTGCGGCAACCGCGGATATTGGGCGGTTGACCGGATGTTGGTTGTGGGACATGATTATAGATTGTGGGGTATTGCGGCAACCGCGGATATTGGGCAGTTGACCGGATGTCGGTTATGGGGCATGATTATAGATTGTGGGGTATTGCGACAATCGCGGATATTGGGCGATTGACCGGATGTTCACTTATGCATCAGATTGGGAATCGGGATTTCTTTAGTGGAGGGATTTGTTCCACTTAGGCATTGTAGTGATCCAATCCTGCTTTTATGATACTTGTGACATGATTACTTTCCTCGTGTGGGTAGCTCCCCTCGAGTTCCCCTCCGGAGCGTGGGGGTCAGACAGTTATTGACAGTTTTTGCTATCACATCGGCGCGGCCTACTTGCCCGATGATGAGGACGGCAGCAGGAGTTTTTGCTATCACATCGGCGCGGCTTACTTGCCCGATGATGAGGGCGGCAGCAGGTTGTACCAGTTTTTACTGGTGGGTAGATTGAGTAAGCGGGACGGTTTTAGTTACTGATGCATACATACGGTTATTCCATGTTGGGATTGCATTTAGAGGCATAGTAGTGGTAGCTTCTTTTCCTCAGCAGTTCTGTTTATAGCTTACCACTCTTCTTCCCCTTTTTGCCTCTGGTAGACCTAGTGGGTGCGTCGGAGTTTGAAGTTTTACCCACTAGGGGATGCTACTGGTTTACTAGTAGTTCTCACCCACATTCTTCTTTTTCTCTTTTATTCTCCTTTGTTTTGCAGAGTCTTCTGCGGGCGTTGCTGGGCGTACAGCGGCAGATCGAGGAGAGAGGACAGCAGAGTAGATAGACGGTCGGCCCGACAGTAAGTTAGCTGGACTTGCATCCCCTTTATCTCGGACGGTTGTACTTTTATCTGTTGGGTCTGGCTTTAGCCAGCTGGTTGTATCTTTTTGGTGAGCTGGGAGAGACAGATGTATTATTTTACAGTATTTTATTTTCAGCTTCAATCTGAGATGTAGTAATTTTTGTCCAGCTCTGTTTTTATTGCTCTTTTATTGTAATCTCTTATATCTGAGCAGGTTACTGGCACTTCGTGTACGCGGGAAATTCCGTGTGCACGGCGGATCTGTAAACGAGCCCGGGTTTTGGTTTACACCCGAGGCGTGACAGATTAGGTGGTATCAGAGCTTAGGGATAGGTCAGTTGGGACTTAGGAAACCCTAGGCTTTTGGGCAGACCCTAGGATGATAGGGCATGAGAGACGCGACATTTTGCGAAAGTCGGTGATTTATTTAGTTGACTCTTCCAGTGAGTGAAGAGGGATCGACATATCCTATTTCTGTGGGACAGTTATGTTGGCTGCAAACAACATAAAGTTACAGAAATAGGAGGATGTCCTTGACTTTCGCTAGATTGGGTCGTGTGTGGTTGTGTCGCTGATTTCTGGTTTCTTGTGGCAGGATGCCTCCCAGACGTCAGATCCCTACCTGGGGTGCTCCTACACCCCCTGTTGAGCCGGAGCAGACCGGACCATCTGAGATTAGTGAGTTGAGGGCCTTAGTGGCCCAGTTGGCTGAGAGCAACCGCCGGCAGGAGCAGCAGATTGAGCAACTACTTGCCCAGAGAGAGGCACCACCCCCGACTGTTCTTGAGGCCCCTGTCCCACCAGTTGTACCACTTGTGTCGATGGCGCCATCGTCGAGTAGCGGGGCACAGTGAGCGATCCAGCCGTTGACCCCGGCGGAGGAGGAGGAGATCACTGACAAGCTCACCAAGTTTTGTCAGCGAGGACCGCCTAGATTCTCGGGGCGGGACACACAGCCGTGGGAGATTGGAATGTGGTTATCAGCGATGGAGAAGTTATTCCGGGACTTCTTCATCGATCCGAGGTACAGGGTGCATATGGCGGTGCACTATTTAGACGGGGATGCAGACGCCTCGTGGCATCAGGTAGAGCCACTGGAGTTTCAGATTACCCGACAGCTACCCTGGTCCGAGTTCCGACGGATGATTCTGGACACCTACTTTTCTACGAGTGTAAAGCGGAAGCTAGAGGATGATCTGAAGAACCTGCAGCAGGGCAACCGATCAGTACAGGCCTACTTTCAGGAGTTCACGCAGTTGCTTAACTGCGTGCCATTTGTCACTCGAGATGAACCCTATCAGGTGGAGTTATTTGAGGCAGGTCTCAGCGGCTTCAGACTCTCGAGGAGGCCGCGGAGCATGCCCAGTGCGTAGAGAGAGGAGGCCATGTAGTCGCCAGGCGAGGCGGTATGGTCGCGCAGAGCTCCGACAGGAAGCGACCAGCACCCGAGGACGGCGGACAGGCTAGTTCGTGGAGATCGCCGCAGCCTCAGTTCTCTAGCCGTGGGCGTTCGGAGCAGCGAGGGCCTGGTGGATCCCAGAGGCCACCGCAGCAGCAGCAGGAATCGCAGCAACAGACACAAAGATAGCAGCAGCCAGGACAGCCACAGCTTCGCGACAGAGACAGATGTATATTCTGTGGAGGACTTCATCTGTCGCACACCTGTGATCAGAGGTGGGGTCGTTGTTATAAATGTGGACAGTCAGGCCACATTCGAGCTTCATGCCCCCTTTCGGCCTCAGCGGCACCTTCTTCAGCATCGGCTCCTTTTTCATCTCAGCAGAGGTCGTCAGCCCAGCGACCTTATGCTCCAGTGAGCGGATCACCTTCTTTTTACCCTGCTGATCACCGGCCGCCAGCTCAGAGCGGTCGGGTTTATGCCGCTCAAGTGGAGGACTTTGCAGCAGCCGACCATGTGGTGGCAGGTATTATTTTACTTTCTGGCATTAGATTTCGCATTGTATTGCACTTGAGCATCCTAGTTATTGTTAGGAGTGCATTTACTTCGTTGCATAGGTTAGGGGTAGGACGATCACCTTGTGCACGGGAGATTCATGTTCCCAATCTTTTGGCACATGGAGGAGTGTCGTTGGTCCTACCCGGTGCAGGTAGACCTGATGGTCTTAACTCAGCTGCGGGACTTGGTTGTGATACTTAGGATGGTTTGGCTGGCTCGGTTTCTTTTTCTTTCTTTTCGCGGCGGTTGATTGTGCCGCGAGGATGGTTTTCTTGGGGAGCCAGGCCATGAGGTGTTTGTGTACCGGGGTTGTCTAAGGGCTTCCTTGCCTCTTTGGTTTTGACTTCTCGTGTGAGGCGAATGTTTTGCCGTCGGTGCGTAGCCTTTTTGGCTAGTTTAGTTGAGGGGCCTACGGCGGCGCCGGAACTCGGGGGTATCCCCATTGATTGCGAGTTCCCGGAGGTTTTCCTATCGAAGTTGTCTGGTACGCCACCAGTTGGGGAGTTGAGGACACAACTCCAGGATTCGTTGGATAGGGGATTTAGTCTGACCTAGTGTGTAGCCTTGGGGTGTGCCGGTAATATGCGTGATGAGGAGGGTTGGTTCACTTCGGCTTTGCGTGGATTATCGGGACTTGGATGAGGTGACTATCAGAAACAAGTACCCTTTGTCGAGTATGGAGGATTTGATTTACCAGCTGCAAGGGTCCTGGGTCTTCTCGAAGATTGATTTGCAATCTGGTTTTCTCGATCGTATATGGATGCGTGTTGATGCAGGAGAGTTGGGAAATTGCTTCTACATCCCGACGGCTTAAGGATTAGAGATCAGAGTCCGCGTGATTAGTCGGGGGACTTTTAATGGATACTTTGAGAGTACGGAGGTACATGGACCGAGCTTTTGTGGTTGGATTACTGGGGGCCCTGGGAGGAGTGGATGCTTTTCGCCGATGCAGACTACTTGGTTACTCGAGCGGCTAGCCCAGCTGTACTGGATAAGGTGGCGCGGTTACCTGGAGTGCCCGCCTCTATACTGTATCAGATAGAGACCCGAGGTTTGATTCGCGTTCCTGGAGGAGTTTCTAGACAGCCTTGGGAGTGTGAGTCGTGGATGATTGGATATCTACCCCCCCCCCCCCTACTTGGTTGAGGTTCCGGCTTGAGTAATAACTTTAGTTTCGAGGATAAAACTTTCTTATAGTGGGGGATGATGTGAGGACACGAGTCCCGCGAGAGGATTACTGTTGGATCAGCAGCTTCTGGAGGCCTTTGTTGGGTGTTGGAGGTGTTTGGGTGCATTTCGGACTCCAGAAATAGACTCAGTGTGGAACGGATCCCGAGTGTAGTCGGAGGCACTCGTCGAAATTTTAGAAGTGGTTTTGCGCGAAACGGACATCGGATTTGGATTCAGCGCGGAAAAACGATGGAAATCGACTACTTGAATGTATTTTTCTGAGTCTGGACGCCCGAAAATGGACGCCCGAAAGATTTCAGTGTTTTCTGGTGTGCGGTGGACCGGTGGACAGAGGGTGTGCCACGTGGCGGCTTCCTACTGGTGTCGTACGCCACGTGGCAGAGCGGGAGGTGCTGTGCTGTGGGCTCGGCCCACGGGAGTTGGCGCGGGCAGCGCGCGGGCAGCTGCGGTGCTGCGGGGACGGGTGTGCCAGGTGGCGGCTTCCGATTGGAGCGCGTTGGACACGTGGCAGCTGCGGGTTGGCTGGTACTGTGTGTGCAGTCCACGGAGAGGCGCGGGGTGGCGCGTGGACCGGGCGGGACACGTGGCGGCTTCCGGTTGGCGGGCTCACGAAGGCGGGGTCCACGGAGGCGCGGGGGGGGCACCTCGGTGCGCGTGCGTGGCAGGGTGCCAGGCGACGCGGCAGGACGCGGTCGGGGAGGGGGAGGGGCCATCATGTGGGACACGTGGCGCCCGCTGATTCGCGGGCGCCACCCACCCGGTTGACCGAGAGCGGGACACGCGTCGCCGCCCTGGCGCGCTTGCACCGGTGTCCGCTGTTCGGGGGCGACGTGGCGTTGTGTGGGCGATCCGGGCGCTCGTCGTAGCGGGGCTGTGGGCGCGGTTTTGGCGCCCGAACATTTCGGGCGCCCGAAACCGAGGACCCAAGGGTCATTTTCTGAATTGTTGGGCTGGGCCTATAAATAGGCCCTGTTAGACTCCGTTTTCGGGTTTTTCCGCGCGATTTCTCTCCGAGGCTTCAATAGTGATCTTCTTCCTCTACCAGTGCTGCACCCTGTGGAGATTTCCTGGGATTTTAGGAGGCTCGTACATCGAGGTCTACAGCAATTCGGCGCGTCGCTACGCTTCTTCTCCGTCGGCCTTCCCGTCGCGTTTCGGTGCGCGGACTCCCCCGGGCTACCCCGAAGGAATTTTTCGACAATTCTTGCGCCGTTGTTTCCACGACAGGTAGGACTACGATTCCCGTGTTTACTGTTTCTTCCCATTTCGAGGTTTTCTTGGGCTTTTCGGACTATTTTGTGACCTCATTTTCTGGGGCGGAGTTTTGGACAGCATTGGAGTTTTTATGGGTTTTCTCCGCGCTCGAGCGACGGATTGAAGTGTGCAAGTACTCGATTCATATCTAAGCACCGCAAGGAACATTGCCGTGATTTTTCTGGGATTTTTGGAGGTTGGCACGAAGGTGAAAATCCTACTTTATCTGGGCGAATTATTAAAGATTTGTGTTTTTGAGAGTTTTGCGAGTACCGCGGTGTTTATTTTGTATCTTGCCCTACAGGTGTCGGATTTGGACGTGCGAGTACTCGTTTCGATCAGCTCGACGCGACGATCGCAGCGGTTATTTTTTCGAAATTTTCCGAGATCATCTCGCAAGTAAAATTTGACCATTTTCGGGGCTGGTTGTTGGACAACGAGTTATTGTGCATTTTTTTGGATTAATTGTACGCCGTTTGGATTACCGTGCAGTGTGCCGTGTTTACCTGAAGTGAGGGCGTATTTGGGATGTGCTTCGCGTGCGCTGCGATCGAGGTGGGTGGTTGTTATATCCCTCTATTTTGACGAGCTCGCTAGGAATATTAGAGAGATCCCTATAGTAGACTTATTGTTTAATTATGCTCGTGGTTGGGATTATGCATGCTTGTGTAGATTTATGGTTTGCTTTGTTAGCGTTTATCCTTGCATGTGGAAATTGAATATTAAATTGAGACAAAGTGATTTACCTTGATAGTGGGTACCACTTGGGGATATTTTTGGACATGCATAGATGATGGTTCATGTGAGGGTGAGTAGCGGTTTATGTGAGGTTCATGACTATGGCTACTTTTTGCTTTCCTTTCCAAAAGAGAACACTTGCATGCTTGTATGGACATCTAGATAGGTCATCTTTTATTGCTACACTATCATGTTGGAATCTGACTTAGGAGAAAACATGTTTGTTCTTTCTCCTTTCTTTCATGACTCTAGATGCATGTTGCTCGGGTTCGAGCAGGGGTTTGGGATAGTGTAGCCGGGGCCTGGATTATAGATTGTGGGGTATTGCGGCAACCGCGAATATTGGGCGATTGACCGGATGTCGGTTGTGGGACATGATTATAGATTGTGGAGTATTGCGGCAACCGCGGATATTGGGCGGTTAACCGGATGTCGGTTGTGGGACATGATTATAGATTGTGGGGTATTGCGGCAATCGCGGATATTGGACGATTGACCGAATGTTCACTTATGCATCAGATTGGGGATCGGGATTTCTTTAGTGGAGGGATTTGTTCCACTTAGGCATTGTAGTGATCCAATCCTGCTTTTATGATACTTGTGGCATGGTTACTTTCCTCGTGTGGGTAGCTCCCCTCGAGTTCCCCTTCGGAGCGTGGGGGTCAGACAGTTATTGACAGTTTTTGTTATCACATCGGCGCGGCTTACTTGCCCGATGATGAGGGCGGCAGCAGGAGTTTTGGGTCTAGCTTTAGCCAGCTGGTTGTATCTTTTGGTGAGCTGGGAGAGACACTTGTACTATGATTTACAGATGTACTATATTTTACTTCCAGCTTTAGTCTGAGATATAATAGTTTTTGTTCAGCTCTGTTTTTATTGCTCTTTTATTGTATCTCTTATATCTGAGCAGATTACTGGCGCTTCGTGTACACGGAAAATTCCGTGTGCACGGCGGATATGTAGACGGGCCCGGGTTCTGGTTTACACCCGGGGCGTGACATCCATAGCATTTAAGGTCTTCCTCTTTCTTTCTATATCCTCCCATAGATAGTTTTCCATGCCCTCTCCGAATGGGTTTTCATTAAGAAAGGGCAAAGACGCTGGAATTAACGTAACTTCGGGTCATTTGAAACAACTTCCAGCATTCGAAAATTTTGATTTAACTATTTGACCTTTTGATTTGTTTGAGTTGCCTCCTAAGAAATTATTGCTTGCGCCCGGAACATCTGTACATTTGCCCACCAAGTATACACCTGTCATTGATGCATCTCTTGCTTTTAATCCAACTTCAATTATTAAATATAGAAAACTACAACTCAATTGGACTGAGGAGATTAGACATCAAATGGGCATCAAATCGGCTGGACGCCGATGAAGGTTTGTTACACACATGTATGGATCACTTTGTGCAGGAAATAATTTCTTAGAGCTCCAAATCAAACAAATTGAAAGATTAGGTAGTAAAGTAATATTTTTCAACAGTTGAGTAGTTCTTTCAAAATCTCGAGTTTAGGTTAGTGACATACGTTTTTTACCTTCTTAAATTTCTTTTGCACATGTGCAAAGCAATCAAATTGCAAATTCCCTCTTTAATCCACGTTTGCAATTGCAGCTGGTAGTTTCATTATTCCAAAAGGTCATCCCTTAGTCTACCAGTATGAAATTGATTTTATGCTAAAGATTGTGCCCTAAGGCCAAAAAGTCTCAGCTCAAAAAAGTCCCATAGGCAGTTTCTACTGATTTAAATCAGTTTCAACCAAAAAAAAACTAACAAATATGATAAATGAAAGAAAAATATAAGCAACGCAAAGCAACAATTTTTGGTGCATTTAGCGATATGGATATATTGCATAGATACTATCAATCTCCTAATATTCTAGAAGATATTATTGAGCTTGGTGCAAAATCTCCATTTTTGAAATAAAACCTTGGGGCCTAAAAGCCCTTTCAGCTTTCTGCTAGAACAAAAGGCTTCAATATCTGTTAGCCAAAATGTGGTTTTCGGAAACTACTTTCAAGAGTAGAGAGTTATTCTGCAAGCCAAGCTAAACGGGCAAATAGACTATGAAATAAGCTACTGATGAAGTTTAAAAATACAAAAGGAAGGTCCACCGATGCTATAACTATCACAAAACTTAGATTGAGATTTGCAAAGCAGGAAGAGAGGAAATGAGAGGGCGTACTCAGAAATTGGACCAGACCATGCAGGAACTTCTTCTACTTGGAAAGCTTTACCAAGTCGAACACGAGATACATGAGACCGGCTATCTCTCAACATGGCTAAAATCGGACCCAAATCCCCATAAGACACAGTTTTCTCTTCCTCAGGAGTTGTGCCCGTGACACAGGATGAAACTGTTTCCTTACTTCTAGAACACCGTTGACAGAACCACTCAACATTTCGTAACTTCTTAACTCTCGGGCTGCAGCAAGTGACGTGAAATGCTTCCTCACAAAGATCACAAATTAACATCTTCAACGGATTTTCCGAATGACCACAAATTTTGCATTTTAAAAATGAACTGGGGTCGTTGCTTCCAAGAAATTCTAAAGAAGCCGATTCCTTTTTATCACTTACACCACCAATCAAGCCATGATTTTTAAGCACTGAGATGCATAATTCTCTCTCTGAAATGAGCTCATCCAATACTAAATTAGCAATAGCATTTCCAGAAGAGGAGCACTCACCTGTATCCTTCAGTCCATTGTTACATGAAAAAACATTGGCATTATCTTTTGGTGATAGGTACCTTTCGTTTTTCCTATATTTAGCTTCTACAGCAGAACATCCATCTTCATCATTATTAGCCTTTACTGCTGAATTTTGCTCTTTGGAAATTATTCTTGAATAATAGGCACCACTTTCCTTAGAAAATCCGTCTGTATTTTCTTCTGATAAAAGGGCAACACCGTTATGCTGCAATCTCCTTCTTTTGTAGACAAAGCCATCCCTCTTAGACAGAGGACTTGATATATCAGAACATGTCGACAATTCAAGAACCTTGCATTTAAGTAATTGGTTTTCTTCTGTTCTATGATCAAGACATTCTCTGCAGCTCTCTGAAGGGCATTCCTCACAGCTCGAACACAACTGCCAAGTTTTAGTAAAGTGTGGCCAATCGTAAGATGAATCCATGTTCTCTTGTTTCGTAATGGACAATGTTGTGCTTAGAGAATCAGGAAGAGTGCTTTCGATCAACATGTCACCTGAACAGATCTCAAGCTTATTCTCTGGGCTAAAATAATATTTACTTATTCCATGTTGAAAGACATATGTTCACAGAGGCAAATTATAAACCTTGATCTTGAGAATAAACATTCTGGAAGAAAAAATAACTACCAAAATGAAAATGATTCCTGATAAACAGAAATGTGGAGTCCAAATATGCAATAATAATTACCAAAGATAAACATGAATAATGGACTAAATAAATGGCCAAGAAAGAGAAGTAACAAAAGGAAACAAGTACTGTGAAATTTTTTTTTACGTACCTACTACCTACTTTTAGGTCATATAGAGTAGTTGCTAGAAAACATAGTGCAAGATTCAGTAATAAGTACAAATTTAGAACAAAGGGCTGGTTTAATAATCTACGGGTTTTAAGAATTTAAAGAAAGAATGAATATATTAAGAACAAATAAAAGAAAATTTAAACAAGACGGCAGAAAGGTTTATTATAAATTGAAGGAGAATACATACACGGAATTGAGTACTAAAATAACTCAGGTCAATGATCCAATATGGCAAGAAGCTTGAGTAAGCAATAGAATTAATGATTAAGGGTGGAGGACAAGTCGAAGGGCTCTAATTAGAGTCTTCTGAAATTGACTGATAACACATGTAATAAAGGGTAGAATTTGTAGGACAAGACCCTGCCATGCTTTATGATATCAAATGTTGGGCCGTCAGGAAACAACAAAACATATACAAAAATGATAGTAGTGAATATGAGAATGTTAAGATAGATGAGTGCAACAAACAGAATGATATAACTTATAAATGAAGACGTCCAAACCTAAGATGAGGAAACTCAATAGAGGACAAATAGAACGGAAACATATAAATGTGCCAAAAAAAATAAAGCAAAATATTCCAAGTAGATAATGTGAAAGACGTAGAGAGATGCTGAACGGTTATAGAAAATAGGATATGTTTAGCTTTATAAAGAGCTAGAGGAATAGATCAATCGGAGCAAGGTTGAAGGGCCACAAAGGTTTAATATAACAAATCCCACTTCAATTCTTGAAGGATTCTTAACAAACCTTACTTTGCATGGAAGCCAGAAGTTTCTGGCTGAATTGAATTGAGCTGAGTTAGTAAAACAACAAGATTTGCACATATCAAACTTGAATTTTTGTCTCGTTCCTGTCTTGAATGGGGATTCAAAGCTGCCTGCCGTTGGTTCAAGGAGTATTCCAGCTGGAATCCAGAAACTTCCCTAAGTAGTTTTCGAGATGGACATGAAATTCAGTTTTTTCCCCCATCTATTCATTAATGAGGATATGGAAGAGGGAGTCTAGTTGAGTTCTAATGATTTTCAAAATCACCTAGTGCCTTTAAGTGTTTCGTTTGCAAAAATCCTAGAGAAATAAAGTCACAGAGATTTTTGCAATTCCAATCACCTTTGGGAAGATTATTGTGGGGAAGAAGACACAAAAGTTCTGCAAAAAGAACGGTACTAAATCCCCATTTCAGGCTAGACTTAGAGATGAACAAAAGCTCTTTAAATGAATGCTGAAGTAGTGGAAGAATTTCTTCAATCCTCATTTCCTAAGACCCTGAATAAATATGAAGGATCTAAAAGTTAAAATCTAAAAATGTGCATTGTCTGAGGAAACATAAGAATTCAGAAGCTCCGTTATTTCTCTTCTAGAATGATAGATAGTTGATACCTCAAAGGCAAACACCTAAGGCATGTTTTGTGCATGCAAAAAAAAAAGGGTGAAGGAGTTTAAAGAATGGCAATGATGCAATAGGTGAATAAGAAATTAAAAGTTATTCTAGAAATCCTTCTTCACCAAGTGTTTAAATTGGTGTTCGATATTTTCTTTTGAGCAGTGCGATTGAAGAAGAATTCTACTCCAATTAACTTGTTATGCTTATTTGGTGAAAACAGTCCACATTTCAGAAATTAGAACTTAGTAATCATTTTTTGAGGGGAAGAATTTAATAATTGTTTGTTTAAAAACTTAATACTATCTTGGATATTACATGCAATAAAATTTGATATTTGATAATTCACACTTCTCAAATAGTTCACACTTCTCAAATATGCATCATCAACAAATATTCGATAAGCTAGAGGAATGTCATGAGCTTGCCCCGGAAGTGTTCGAGAGAAGGGAGGACCTAAAATGTAAGCTAAGAAAGGTGTTGGACGATGAGGAATCACTTTGGAAAACCAGGGCGAAGCAACAGTGGCTGAAGGAGGGAGATGGTAATACCAAATTCTTCCACGCCTATGCAAACGAAAGGAGACGGGCTAATGAGATAGGCAATATCGAAGACAACGGAAGAACCTATCGGGCGGACAAGGAAAAAAAGACGTATTTCTTTCGTAAGTTTAAGAAACTGTTCGCTCCTAGGGATCTCGGACCGATGCAAATTGGTGACTGGAGTGAACTTTTCCTCAAGCGGCGGATCTCCGACACGGATCGTCTGAATCTCTTTGCAATGGAAGAGATTAGGTTGGTGACTTTCCAACTAGGGAGGGACAAAGCACGAGGTCCCGACAGGTTCCCTCTTAGGTTCTATCAAACTTTCTGGGATACTGTGAAAGACGATTTGGGGAAAAAAAAAATTTAGAATTATACGAGGGGGGTTGTTCTACAGGCCCTATTGACTACTCTTTTGTTTGCCTGATCCCTAAAAAGGAATGCCCCTCGAAGGCGAGCGATTTTCGACCAATAAATCTACTGAATGGGGTACATAAGATTATCTTGAAGGTATTGGCCAATAGATTAGCGCCTGTCTTGCATACACTCATATCGCAGTGCCAATCCGCCTTTCTTAACGGGAGGAATATCTCTGACGCCTTCGTCACAGCCTGCGAACTTGTTGGGTGGGGAAGCAAGACTAAAAACGAGGGGGTCGGAGTGAAAGTGGACTTTGAGAAGGCGTACGATAGAATTAATTGGTCATTCCTGCATAAAGTTATGAAACGGTGGGGCTTTTGTGACAAGTGGTGTGGATGGATACAACAGTGTGTTGAAAATGCCAAACTAGCGGTTTTAGTGAATGAGATGGCTACTAATTGGATCAAAAGTAAGGGAGGAGTCGGACAGGGGGACCCCCTATCACCCTACTTGTTTCTGTTAGTGGCTGAGAGGTTAGCTCCGATGACGGACGAAGCGGTCAAAAATAAACTTATTAGAGGTGTAGGACCGGCCGAGGATTGTCAGATCCCGCTAATTCAATATGCGGATGATACACTCTTCTTCTATGAAGCGAGTAAAAAGTTTGTGAGGAATCTTAAATTCTTGTGGCATCTCTTTGAGTGGACTTCGGGGCTTAAAGTTAATAAAGAAAAATCGGAACTCTTCTACACAGGTAGGAGTGAGCATGAAGCAGCTAGACTGGCGAGAATTCTGGATTGCAAAATTGGAGTCTTCCCAACGAAGTACCTCGAACTGCCTTTGTTCAATAAGAAGTTGAGAAAGGAGGATTGGAATGGGGTCATCAATAGTATTCTCAGAAGGATCGACGGGTGGCAGGCTAAACTCCTGTCAAGAGGTGGAAGACTTACGCTGGTCAACGCAGTTCTAGCCAACATTCCCATTTATCTATGTTCTATCTTCAAAGCTCCTAGATGGGTCACTAAGAGAATCGAGGCCCTCAGAAGGGACTTTTCTTGGTTTGGTGATTTGCAGCGTAGCGGGATGGGGCGGTTAGTAGCCTGGAAAAACGTTTGCAGGAGTAAAGTGGAAAGCGGACTGGGTATCCTTGACCTAAGTTTGATGAATGACGCCTTTATAGTCAAATGGTGGTGGAGGTTCTTTTCGATGCCTGATCTCCAATGGAATAAACTTATCAGAGCGTTTACTACTCGAGGAGAAAACCATTATGGGAGGGAAAAGCGTTCAGGCCATTCTCACAATAGTGGCAGGGCGTCGTCAGGGTTAAAGAGATCTTCAGGGGGGGAGTTTCGTACCGGCTCGAAAATGGAAGAAACATCAATTTTTGGTCAGATAGATGGCGTGGTGAGATGACCTTACAAACTCGCTTTCCCAAGATATTCCTCACTGTGGAGAGGAAAGATGTATCCGTTGGCGATTGTTTCGGACGAGCTAGATGGAGGTGGCGGAAAATATTGAGAAGAGCCACGACGACGAGACAGAGGGGAGCTACAGGTGTTCGCCAACTAAGAGAGCTTTTGGCGGGTGTTACCTTGGGATCGAGCAATGACGGGGTGGAGTGGCGGTGGCACAAAAATGGGCTTTTTCGGTTAAGTCGAAGTACTCGACTCTCAGTGACGGGGGTACTAGGGACCTATACGCCAGTACGTTATGGAGACTTCGGATGCCACTTAAGGTACAGATCCTCGTTTAGTTGATTCTCAAGAGTCGGGTGTTAACAGCAAATAATTTGAGTAGGAGAGGCTAGATGGGAAACACATTATGTATGTTGTGCGGCTGTGAGGAAGAGACAGTTGACCACCTCTTTGTGAACTGCGTCTTTGCACAGTTCATTCTGGGGATGGGAGCTGGGAACTTGTGGCGGAGGGATTACAGAAAAAATGTTAGGAGTACCTGGGAAAAATGGATGGCTTTGGAGGGTCCGCAGTCGGGACTAAAAATTTATTGTATTTGTCAATGACTTGGTCGGTGATTTGGGAAATCAGGAACAAAGCTATCTTTCATCTAATCAACACGGATCCAATTTGCGCCGTAAGGCGGGTTAGTAGAGAGGTGAAGACGTGGGTGGTTTTAAGGTGAGGATTGTGTCGGTTCCGGTAGAAGTTGCCTTTACACCTTATAGCGCCTCAACAATGTTTTTTTTTTTTTTTTTTTTTTTCTTCTTCCTTGTGCGAAACCCTGTTGCTCTGAGAGACTCTGTTGTCTCACTTTTGTTGCTTAGTTCATTCTTGTCATGAATGAAGCAGGTAGTTCGCTACCTTTCTCTCAAAAAAAACAAATATTCTAGGGTTCTTGTCATTTTGATGGAAGAGAACAACATATCTATATCTATTTCTACACAATTCTTACATGCAAGTATATTTGGTCATTTCTTCTCCCGCCTCATTTCACACTTCTTGTTATTTTACTATTTCTACTTACATAATGACTTTAACTCCCTTAAGATCGGCGCCATGCTCTTTTTCAATAGCATAAACCGCCGTACAGTCGTACACTCACACATCAACTATGCTAACCCTAGAAAACCTTGCACACACCCTTTCATGTAATATCTACAATTAAACACTAACATGATAATTCGACCTAGTTCGAGAACTCGCTTAACAAATGACTTTCTCCTATAGAACGATATCACCTAAACCCTATTTCAAGAACAACAAACCAATTTGGTCATTTTACAAAAGATCAACAAAAATAACCAAAAAAGCAACCATTTTTCCTGCCAAGTATGTACAAAAACACCAGGAAAAGAGCAACAAAGCGGAGCAGATCCACCCGTTCCCTAACAGATCTAACAAAACAAGGAAAACAACCTAAAAATACGTATTAATCCTACCAAATCATACAGGGAAAAAGATAAATGATTGGATCCATAATCTAAACAAATAACAGAGATCGGGATACATCTAGAGAGAGATCTACCTCACCTTCTTAGAAAATTGTTGCGGCGACGAATCGAACGGAGAGGGAGGAGGTGATGATCGGGGATTGAGGGAGCGAGGGGTTGGGGTTTCGGAATCCGCTGCGAGGGTTCCGGGGAGGGTGCGGAGGAGGGGCGGAAAAAAATTTTGCTCGAGATCTTAATTGCACGAAAACCCTTTCGAAAGTCGAGAATATCAACAGCGGCCCCCCTAAAAATTTGAGTGTGTTTAAATTTTTAGGCTACGTTTGGTTAGGAGATAAAAAAAATTTAGTTATACCGGAAATAGATATAAGTTATGGTATTAGCAAGAATTAATATAAATTTTTATTCGGTTGGGTTTAAGAGTTATACCCGGTATAAAGAAAATTGTGTTTGGTAAGTTAAAGAGAAATAAGAAGAATAAAAAGGACTAAAATTTTAATTTATAATTAAAATTTTACTGATATGATTTTAAATATTTAATTTAAATATTTATTAAAAAAATTATTAAAATTTATATTTTACTTATATATAAAAAAAATTATTAAAACAAATTTATCATATAATTTATTAAAATTATATGATAAATTTATTAAAAATTAAAGTTAAAAATTTTAAAAGTTATAAAATTTAAAATTTAAAATTTAAAAATTTATAAATATTAAAAATTTTAATTTTAATTGTCTTAAATAATTAGTTAATTATCTAAATACTTAAATAATTAGTTAATAAAATAATTAAATTAATTAAAATATTAGATTAATTAAAGAGTTAAAATAATAATTAAAATTATATTAATTTAATTAAGCTTATTCTCAAATGGGAACAAGTCTTGTTCCAGAAAAAGATTGGAATAGTAATTCCAATCTTATACCAGCTTATTTCAGAAAGACGAGAACAGCTGTTCCCACTCCGGCTAAATAGCGTTTGGATATAACTGGAGGGATAAGTCCTTATCCTCCTTATTCCGCTCACGAAACGGAGCCTTAGAGGCCCAAAAATTACAAGCATTTGAAATCTACTTTCTAAAATCTAATATAATTTAGGGCTCAAATTTTAAATTTAGATTTTGATTTTAGATTAAAATTTAGATTTTAAATTCAAAATTGACACATTTTAAATTTCAACATTTTAATTTTTAAATTCTAAAATTTTATATTTTAATTTTGAAATTCCATTTAGATTTGAATTTTCAAAATTCCAATTTTTTAATTTTAAAATTTTAAATTTTAACATTCAAACTTAGATTTAAAATTTCAAAATTTAAAATTTTAAAATTTCAAATTTTCAAATTTAAATTTTAAAAATTCAAACTTAGAATTTTTTTTTTTAAAAAAAAAAAATCATGATTGAATCCAGACACCTATTTTATGAGTGTTTATACAAATATGGTTACTAGAGAATTTGAACCCAAAAGTAGATATTTCATATTTCTAAATGTAAATAATGTTTTTAGTAATCCTTATATAAAAAAAAAATTATTATTGTCAAATTTAATATTTTTTTTTCTAAAGTATAACTTAATATAATTTGTACTTAAAATTAAAATTAAAATTAAAATTAAAAATTTAAACATAAATTCAAATTTTAAATTCGAACTTGAAAATCGAAATTTTAAAATCTAAATTTAAAGTTTAAAATTTTAAATTTTAAATTTTAAATTTTAATAATTTTAAATTTTAAATTAAAATTTTAAAAAGTAATTTATTGAAAAGATTTGGAAGTTAGAAGGGTAAACTTGTAATTTTATATAACATGCAATTGGTAATATTTTTTAGAATAATTCTGCAGCGCAATATTATTTTACCGATTAGATTACAGATTGAATAAACTAAACATAGCAAGCAGAATACCCTGAACCAAACATGTTCTTAAGAGATTTCAAAAATTTTAAATTAATTTAAAATATAAATTTAAATTTATATAAAATCACTAGAATTTTTTTGAATCCAAATTTAAATTTATACCTAAATTCACAATTTAGATATAAAATTTAAATTTTGCAAATGTAAAATATAGCTTGAATTCTTTAAATACAATTTTTATTTCTAATGCAAATTTAACATAGGACACATTTAATTTGTATTACATGTTATTTAGATATAATCATAAATCTGAAATTTTTGAATGAGATTACTACTAATTCTGCATTACCACGTTTGATTTAATACAGTAATGTAATGCTGGATTACAATATATATAAAATTACTATATTTGATTTATTTTATAAAATTTAATAAACTCTATAATAAAACGTAATCTATTTTAAAATATAATATAAATACCGAGACAAAATCGCTGACTGCATCCTCTCCCTGTTGACCAGCAAGACTGTACAAAATATGACGGAGTTTTCTTCTATCGGCGTGCTTATAATCGTCGTTGAAGTATTTTTCAAAAATCTTCGATTTCACACTCTTTTGACCCCAATGAATCGGCTCCCCCTGCGTCGGTAACCCAACCAAAACGGCTATTTCATCCGCAAGTAAGGGAAAGAAAGTTTCTCCTATTGTAACTCTTCTTTTCTCGTCATCCCAAAAACTGAGGAGACTATCAACTAATACTAAGTCTTGGGTTAGTGGTGGGAGGTCGAGGTATGAAGCAAATGGCGTTGTTCTCAACAATGTCATTTGTTCCATAGACATAACTTTCCGTAGTGCTGGGCCAGCGATCGTATAGCTGCCCGATGTCTTCAGAGACTCTTCTACAATCATTGTATTATGTAAATGGGCGGGATAACATCTTCCAGAAACTAATTCAATCTTCGTCGTCCTCTTTGCTATATCTTGAACTGCTCTCTCTTTTCTCTCTTCATGAATATTGGAAGTAGTGTTTTGCCTACTAGTGGTTGCCTCCTCGACCAATCTACTGGACGCCATACCTCTGGTAGAAACCATATCTTCAGCTGCATTATAAAAATCACGTGTAGCAATTCATTAATTATTCTAAAACACTTAAATTACAAGAGAATAATGCTTAATATTTTCGATTCAACATGTCATTATATTTGTTGGAACACAAAAAAAGATATTAAAAAAAACTAAATTCTTCTTTGAGAATGAAAAGGGATCTTTCAATAGCTAATTAAAAAAAATGAGAACGATTTTTTTATAAAGAGAAATACCATTATCCTAGTGTACAAAACAGAATGTACCTGTAGTGAATATCATTATCCTAGTGCACAAATAAGTGTACCGGTACACAAAAAAGTGTACCGGTACATATGTGTTCCAAAGGTTGGTACCGGTACACAATTACACAATGTACCGGTACACTTATTTCTGTACAAAGGAAATGGTCTAATTGGGTGGCAACTTAATTTGTACAAAACCCATCCATAGCTGTAAATGGAACATCTATAACTGTGCTTAACCCATCTATAACTGTGCTTAACCCATCTATATGAATTTGTACACTTATTTCAGGATTAACAAGATTAACATAAATTGAAGCAAAAACAGAAAAAGAAAAAAAAAAAAAGAAAACCCTACCGATCGGCGCGGTGAGGCGAGGTAACTAAACCCTAAACCCTACACAATGGAGGTGACGGAGGCGACAGAGCTCTTCGTTGAGCGGTCCTCGGGTGCTGAGCAAGGCGATTCGAAGGCAACCCTACACGACGGAGACGATAGAGCCCTGGTTTTACCGGCCCTCGGCTGCTGGTCGACAGTCGTAGCGAGCGAGCGAGAGAAAGAGAAAGAGCCCTAGAGAGAGAGCGCGAGCGCGAGAGAGAGAGAGGGAATGGAGAGAGAGCGAGCGCGAGAGAGAAAGAGAGAAAAGGAGAGGCGGGGTGAGAATAGAGTATATGAAAATTCCGCTTAATTGTAACTAAATCCCAGCCACACATGGTCGGGGTGTATGATGTACACCCCGAACCATGATGTACCGGTAGCACTACTCTATTATAAATAAATGTTTATGTCATTATCATTCACCATTGGATTTGACAGGAATCCTGATTTAAAACTAATTTAATAGGGATTAAGTTGATAATTATGAAATCAAGTATGCATTATTGTAAATTATAAATCATGAAAAATCTGATTTGAATATGTAAAATTAAAAAAGATTATCTGATTTTACAAAAATACAAAATTAATAATTACTTTATGCGAAAAGGTTAAAAAAAATTATCAACAAATTTTCAAATAGATTCACTCAAATAATTATTCTACAAAAATACTAAATAGATCAGTGAGGTGAGCTTCTAGATCCAATACCTATAATTTCAACACTAAATTTCTCATAAATTCAATTTGGTCCCCTATATATATATATATATATTTTTTTTTTAAAAAAAAAAAATTGGATTATGAGCTTTTAGTCTAAGATTGGGCAAATAATTATTGAAATAAAAAGAGAAAAGTTGCTTATTGTACTATGCAGTTTTTAGGATTGTGCTTTGCCTCCTAAGATGGCCCCAAGGATCATGAAATTTTCAACAATTGCACATGATATTTGATTTTTTATTTTTCCTATTAAATTATATAAAACAATCGTTTTTCTACAAAAATTTAAGCTATTAGAAAATAATATTTTTAATAATTATTTTCAAGATTTTTTCTTATGAACTGAATCAAATGGGAAGAAGTTAAACAAAGTAAGAAATCTAGCGCGATTAAAATTCAAAACCAACTGCTTAACGGAAGCGGTTAAAAATACACAATCAATTCACTTAAAGTACAGCACCTACAGATCTCAATCGAACTTAACCCACCGGAACATTAGATGGATTGTTGAGCTCCTTGCCGTTAGGCTTATTGTGGACCGCAGCCCCTCTCAACTTATTGCGCTCACCAAACTAAATTTATTAGTCTCTTGATCCTATTGTCACGAGGCAGAAAGTTGAACTCAGTTTTAACCCATAAATAAATAGCCAATACTATTTGAATACCATATTAAATTGTATAAAACAATTGTTTTCTCCAAAAATTTAAGCTAATATAAAACAGTATTTTTAATATATATATATATATATATTTATATTCAAATTTCATAGAAAAGAGCACAGGAGTACAAAACTTGGTTAAGAACTTAGCTAACTCCTTTCTATGCTCCTCATTCTGTCTGTCAATCTTAGAAACTGTCACTAGTCAATGAAATACATTGCATAGGCTACATTATTTACATGGATGCTGCAACATGTTAAATACTGTATCAAGGCACTATTAACAGAACTTACAAGAAATTATTATTGCCTGGACCTGTGACCAGTAACCATACATTCTGTCAACCATTTAACAGAAAAATGCAATACAAACCTCAAGTAGGGATTCTTTGTCTCTGGTTCTCTTTGGCAATCACTTACAGCACCTCAATCAGAACCCTGCTATGCATGAATATGTGAGAAGAAAGAGTCAAGAGAGAAATATAAGAGAGAAAAAGTTGCAGTAATTCAATGAGCAGCACTTAGAACAACATAAATGCAGTCCTCCACAAATTTGGTGTGCATAAGAAGATAGAGCAACCTTCGGCGGAAGAGAATCTATTTTGATCATTAAAATGCATCTTCAGATATCAGAAGCATTCAAACAACTCATTCTAGTTCACCCCAGAATGATTAGATCCAGATTGTATCACCTTCAATTACAATTCTTATTTAGTAATTGAAAGGCATTAGCTTTAAATTTGGTTTGTCATCTCCAGTCTGTCATGCGTCAGCAGATGGTTACTCTAATATGCCGGCATACACTGTCTCATGAAAACAACAAGCAGTTCGAACCTGAGAAACTCAGAAAACAATGAAGAAAATTAAACAAAAAATTTCCTCAGGTACTCATTGTTTTGCTGTGGTTCCATCTGTTAAATAATTATAAGAGGTTCCAGATCCTTATTACAATCTCGTAACCCCATATGAGGAAAATGAATGTAGTAAAAGGGGAAAAAAAAGAAAAGAAAAAAAAAAAAAACGGTGCGTGATAATTGTGTAGTGTAACCAATATGTTGTGATGTTATGATCCTCAACTTATTAAGCATTTCGTCAGGTAACAACCTCTTTGCACGAGCCATTATAAATATCCACTTCTCTGCTGCATAACTCAACGACTTTAGTAGGCGCCTTTGCTTTCAACATCATCTCACCAAACTCGTCTTCAGGCTGCGACAATGCTACAATAGCTCCACCAGCCCCCACTGACGCTTCATTATTGTGTAAAATGACGGTCCGAATCACTATATTTAGATCGAAAGTTTGATTGTATGAAAAGAATCCGATTGATCCAGAATAAATACCCCTCGAGCAGTTTTCTAGCGAATCAAGGATTTCCATCGACCTAATTTTAGGTGCACCGGTCATTGATCCGCCTGGAAAAGCGGCTTTCACACAGTCAATAGGGCTTAAGTCGGGTTTTTTCCTGCCTTGGATTGTGCTCACCATAGTGTGAACGGTCGCATACGATTCAATTTCCATTAGGCGAGGGACGTGCACGCTGCCAGGAGTACAGACTCTGCCGAGATCATTTCTTAGAAGATCAACAATCATTAGGTTTTCAGCCTGGTCTTTCTCACTATTTGAAGAATGACATGGACAATTGATCAAAACAAGGAAAAAAAAAAAAGAATTAGGACACATGAGAAACTTGCCAGACGTGAAGTTTTGATATCAAACTTCAATAACAAATTATAACAGGAAGAAATAAAAGTATGATTCTCAATCAGGGATTTTTCAGATATGGGTAAATTAAACCAAGGGTCCTCAAATCTCAACCTTTTTAGGTTCGATTCTCAACCCTTGTGTAGTTATAATTGGTCCCCAACCTTTAAATTCATTGCAATCTTTATCCATTCAATCTACTGAATTGGAGAGAAACATCCATGTAATCATCATCTAACCGCCATGTAAGCAACTTTTGGACTTCTAATATGGTGATTGCATGAGTAATTCTATCCAATTTACCCAAGGAATTTCATAAGAAGGATAATATTATGACCAAAGACAAAGAAAGGGACCCAATTGTGAGAATACTGAAAAGCCAGGGATCAAACTGAAACCTTCTAAAATGTCAAGGACCCCAGGTTCAATTTACATTTTTCAGAAATTTTACATGGACGAAACACAATTTTATCACTACAACTATAATCTGAAAAGAGACAGAAGCATAGTTTACACACTTGCCTGTATTGCAGCTGAAATCGAAGCCGTTCATCTTCTTCAAGCGTTCTGCCCCGTGCGATAGTACCTTTAATGGGTTTCGCCTCCAGGGTACCACTCTTATCCAATCGCAGAAACCTTTCAGGAGAAGAGCAGCAGATACATAGATTTTCTTTAGCAAAATTCAACCAAGCTGCATAAGGGGCCGGATTTTGCTCTCTTAAGTTAAAGTACAGTTTAAGAGCATTTATATTACCAACCGTTTTCCTCATTTGTGTTGTCAAACACAGTTCATAGCTTTCCCCATCTCTGATCAACTCCAAGCACTTCTCGACATCTTTCATATACTGATTCTTTGATTTTTCAACAACAAAACTTCCCTTGTTTGGAACTGAGTTACTAGATAGTCGTTGCTCTTTGAGGTTTATTCTCTTTGAGCCTGTAGTACTTAACCTGAGAAGCCGCCTCTCAGTCTCAATCAACCATGATTTATCGTTTGATCTCTCACTATGAATATCATGGATTGATAGAATATATACGTCTCCATTGTCATGATCGATCACTACAAGGTCATCAGCAAAGAAAAAACAGGCATCTGGAGTGGTTGATTTGTATTTGTTAGATGATGATCCACATTCAACTTTAAGGCCATACCTGGTTTCATCAATAAGGATACAGTAAATGCGAAAGAGCTTCATTAAGCCTTGAAAAATACTACTAGAATTATAAATTAATTAGATGAAATAAACATAAAACAGACAATAGATATGCTGAGCAAATTTTTTTTTGTCTAATATGATCCATACAATATTTTTCTTATGACCAATTCAACATTTCTCCACGAGGAAACATTATCAAACAAAGTAGGATTCACACTATTCCCATTCATTAAAGATACAGCTGCAATTAAATAGTAAGATATGTCACTAAAAGATCGATATGATAGGAAACAGCCTACAAATCTGTCTTAACAGAATAAACTGTGGCAACCTTCTACTAATTATAGGTCATTAACTAAATTGATGAAAGTTCTTTAATCGGGACCAAGTGCATGTCCAGTTGTCCACGACTCCTGGAAACTTGATTCCAAAAGGCTAACTTGATGAAGTGGATCTTCTAAAGCATAAAATGTACCTCAACACATTGCCATGACAAAGTAGGACAAATAATTCAGAGATTATCCACTTCATCAATAATCAATAACTAAAAAAAGCTAGCATTACTCTTGAATCACATTTTGTCTTGGTGAGACAAAATATCATGCTGTTGTGCCTTCTTAAATTATAATTAAAAACTTTTCCAATGCTGAACTTCTCAAAATATGGATGCCTTTAAATGTGTGCCAAATTTTTCTCTCTGGGTTTTCTAGTGAGACATCAAATTTGCTCGCTGCCTTAAGCCATAACAAAGCATGAACAGATTTTAGTGTTTTTCATTGGTTCAAAAGTGCATAACAAAATGGCAATCATCCAGCATCGCAGAACTCAAAAATATTAATTATGCAGTGATTTCATGAAAAATGTTATAACATATAACAAGATTATTCTTTAACGTAATTGATAACATACCCAAGGAAGCCAACAAATCCCCCACAGAAGTCGAAAGGCAATCCTTCATAATCTTTTGTGTCATATCGAAACAACTGAAGTTCCTGGCAAATATATCCAGAAATATAAACAACCAAAATAATAACCACTTCAGAGAAGCACAACAAGCATGAAGTTATGGTCTTAAGTAGAAACATTGATAAAGCAAGGTCCTAGGTGTTGATCAAAATGGTAACAATCTATACATTAACTATTTGGCAGTTTTAACTTGCCAGGTGTCGCCTCCTCCTCGAGCGCTCTCTCTCTCTATGCTTTGTTCCCATCTTTCGTCCGCCTCCATGCTAGGGTTGGTCTTGATGGTCCGGGCGGCGGTTCGAAGGTCTCCTCCTCGAGCACTCTCTCTCTGTCTGCTTTGTTCCCATCTTTCATCCGCCCCCATGGTACGGTTGGTCTTGATGGTCCAAGCGGCAGTTCACGGTTGGTCTTGATGGTCCGGGCATCAGTTCGAATATCCGTGGCTGACCTCCCCCCCCCCCTTCTCTATCCGCGCCCCTTTCTCTTCTCTAGAGGGCATAGCGGAACCCCATGCTAGGGTTGGTCTGAGGATCCGATGGTCCTTTCCTCTTCTCTAAGGGCCATGCGGTTCCTTCGCGGGTGGTTTCATATGCGCGCCCTGCACGCCCCTTGCCCTTATCTAAGGGCGTGGTAGGATTGGTCTAGACTTATTTTGATAATGCCTAGTTTTTTTGGTTCGGCTCCCTTCTCCTTACAGGTGCGTGGCTTATTCTTTGCCTCTCCCTCTGTTCTCTTCGGTCCTTACCTCTTCCCATCCGACAACGCTTGATGGGTTTTTGTAACGATCGAATGGTTGTGGTGGTTCAGGTCCCTTCTTATCTCAGGTGCGTGCCCCTTCTTCTTACCTAAGGGTCGTTGTTGTTTACTGTGGCGGCCGCTCTGTTCACACTAATGATGCCTATGCTAGCAGTTTGTTACAGCAGATCTCTAGAGAACCATTGCCTTCTTGATTTTATAGGATAAGTTTGTTACAAGAGATATTTTATTATATGGGTTTGTTACAAGATAAGGGATTTTATAAGATATCAGGGATTTTTTTTGTTTGTTTACACCGCCTCTCATTCTGTGTTTATTTACCTGCTTAGTTTACATTTATTATCCTCTCTCATAAATCTTCTCTCGATTTACCTGAATCATTACTCCCTATTTTTTGGATTATTATTTTGTTTTACCTTCCCTCTCTCTGTTCTTGGTATCCTGAGAATTTAAGCCTATATATATAGGCCTACGTATGGTACTGTTCATTCTCCTTATCGGTGCTCTCTTATTTCTGAGTAGATTTCGCAGTAAATTTTTTACTAGATTACAGTGTATTACGGTATATTCTTCCTTCTTCATTCCTCTTTAAATCTATTGTTACTTTTTACAATTAGGAATCTATCAAATTTGTGTTATGTTTCTAATTAGGGTGGTATGTTTGGATGGCCCATCTACGGGCAACCACTCACCGGTGGTATGTTTGGACGGCCCATCTACGGGCAACCACTCACCGGTGGTATGTTTGAACGGCGTCCGGTGGTATGTTTGAACAGCGAGCAATCGACAAGCCAGTCGTTATTTCCAATGCAGGATTCAAAATTGTGAGTGTTTTTTCAAGTTTTTTGATGATACTGTGGGTCGGTTTGAGCAGTGGCAATGACGCGGGTCAAAGGTCGGAACGATTTATCATACTGCAGGTGGAAATTTAGCAGTTTGGGCATCCTCTACTTGGGCATCCCTTCATCTTTTTTTGGCTAATTGTTTCTGTCCGTTTCTACATCTGATTTTTTTTAAAAAAAAATGCCTTACTTTACATAATTTAGTTCACTTACTTTGTCTCTTTTTTCGTTCATGGTTGCCAATGAAATATTTACTTTGATTTCTTTTCCTTTAGTTTTGTGCTATTTTGTTTTCTCCCTTACTTCTACTTTCCTAGACAGTGGCAATGATGATGCTAAAGGCCAATTTGTGCTAAATGTTATTCTAGGTCTTTCTTTCCAGTTTAATAATATGCAATACTTAATTAATTAGCGATGTTAGGTTATTTTATTTGAATTGAGTTTTCTTTGAATGTGAGTTCTCTTGGGTTTTACTTAGTGTCGTGTCTATTATTTTCTTTTCACAGATTTGCAAGATCTGCTGATTCCTCCTATTTTTTGAAGGCAATGATGATAGAAAGAAAGAGGAAGGAGTTTCTGAGGCAACAATTAAAGAAATTCAAAAGGGGTTTGGACGACCTGCTTCCTGTGGCAACCACCTCCAGAAATTTCTTGCGTTTCGTCCATCCGCCTCTCCTGAATGAATCCAGATATTATCTGAGCCTTCTTTTTTCTCTTTTGATATATTTAATATTCTTATGGGACTTCCTAAGATCATCCTCCTTATACTTTTGTTTGCTAATTGATGAAAGATGTCAAGTGTGACGGCCAAATTCCCCTTAACCCATAAATTTGGAAGCTTTAGTGCTTCAACTGTCCAAACCATGCCATCTAAGCTTTACTGTTGGGGCGTAAACAATTTCCCTTTGCTGTTCACAAGGATTGAACAATTATACTGCAAGTGATGCATAATTGCTTATTCCTTCAAAGTGCCCATTGCATCCCCACTTTGATGTGTTCGATTTGGTTTATCTTTTTTATCTTTTTTTTTTGGGTGGACTTCTCTGGGCAAGAGGATTTTAAGTGGACAATATGCTTGGTGTAGCTTCTTCTTGCAAGCATAAGCTTGCTGTAATATTGAAACTTCGCTTTGCAACCAAATTAATCTTGATACAATTATCTCCAAGTCTGCAATGAGAATGGAAAGCTGTTCATTGTTTTTAGCTTAGGTCCTCTTGAAGATAGTGAGATAGGAACATATTATATGGTTAATGAACCTGGGCTGAAAGACTCAGCAACTGGAATCTATGATTGCAGATACTGTAGGCATCTGAGTTTTGAGTTTTCAATGTTAAAGAAGGTGATTTGTCAATTCCAGGCAGTCGATTGAGATGCAAAAATTGCAACCCTAAATATTAGCAGATAGACTCTGAATATTAACATACACACTTCATCTACCTATAAAGGAAACACAGAATTTGAGTTATCTGTTTATTCAAATAGTCTCTGAGGTGATGCTTCTACTATTTTGATTTAATGAAGTGATAATATAGATTTTTAAGCTATGATTTAGTGCCATGATGAGGATTCAGTGGTTTGGCTTCCTAGGTCTGTTTGATCTTTCTTATTCAAGTCTACTCAAATTGCTGCTTTATATCTACTGTTCTAATTTGAATTTGTTCTTCATTTACGTTTCAAATATTTGCAGGATTGTCTCTCAAATCTCAGGATTTAACAGCTTTATTTCTTGCTGTTAGACTGTACTGTAGTTTTGTCATGGAGTATGACATTCACACACTGCTAGATACTGACTACTCTTTGGGTTATATATATGATACGATTTAAGCTGAAGTCATCTTATATGGAAGACAAGGACAACTTTGCATGAGTGAGGTGGCTGATTTTATTGTTTGCTCTCCTACATATACCTGACTGAATTGAGATGTTTGCTGATTTTTTTCAATTATTATTATTTATGTGTTTTGCTAGCATTTTGTTAACTTCTTTAAGATGTGGTTTATATATTTGTTTTCTAATTTTGGGTTTTTCCGACGGCCAGCTACTGCTGATCATTGGGTGGGCGCTAAAAATGGTTAGGCATGATTTTCAGGAAGGAAAACAATATTGCAAGTCCCATGTAAAATGAACATGTGAGTTCTACCATGTTCAGATATATACAACTCACTGCTGCTTATTTGGTTGCCATTTTTATTACCATTTACATTAATTTTTTTCTTACATTTTTTTTAAGATATATACTTAATCACGTTTTTTAATCTATAAAAAAATTGGGTGCTAAATATAATTTAGTTATCCGCAGCGAAGCGCGGGTCCTGAACTAGTAAGGTTAATAGCAGATCTAGCAATAAAACATAAGATATTTCATCTACAACATATCATAAATTGTGAATTAAGTGACAAAATATATTTTTTTCTAAATATGGAATATATACCTCATTAAGGAAATCCAAAAACCCGTTCTTGAGAAACCTTGTGCTCACAGATCCGTGGACATCTTGAATAGAAAGGTAACCTCCAAATTTACTTGTTGCTTTACTGAAACATAACGTAACGTCTGTCATTGACTCTATGTATCAACTAAAGAATGCTTGAAACCACTAAAGAGAAGAGCACATAAACTAGCAGTGCTATCCGGTTGAGAAAAATTGTCTTTAGACCTTTGATCAGCGAGGCGAAAAGTTAGTTGCATCCACAAAGGCCCTCCTTTACCACCCATGAATGAAAACCGCGCCCTATTCTGAAAGCAATCATGTTTACAAATCACAAATCAACTGGCAGTAACCCAATAATTCAAATAGTAAAAATGCGGCTCCAGTACAACAACAATCATTAACATTCATAGGTGTTGTGAAAGTTGTCATAGAGAATCTCCAAGTTTCAATAATCACCCACAGTTACACTTACAGCAGGAGAAAGCACATAAGATATTTAAATGCTGGACTATTTTGACATACTGTTTAGGGAGGTATAGTTGCCTTAGCATCTATGTTTTTTATTATAAAAAGACAGGTTACTAATAAAGAGCTTCAGTGGCAATTTTTCCCTCCACATGTGACACATAGAGAGTACACACACAGCTTAAGTGGTGTTACCAGAACCTGTTCATTAAAGAGGCATTCAAGTTAGAAATCTCTCTCTCTCTCTCTCTCTCTCCCCCCCCCCTATATATGTGACACAACAATAGAGAGTACACACACAACTTCAGTGGTGCTACCAGGATCTATTCATTAAAGAGGCATTCAAGTTAGAAATCTCTCTCTCCCCCCCCCCCCCCCCCCCCCCCCCCCCCCCCCCCCCACCCCCCCACCCATACATGTGCCACAACAATAGAGAGTACACACATAGCTTCAGTGGTGCTACCAGGATCTGTTCATTAAAGAGACATTCAAGTTAAAAATCTCTCTCTCTCTCTCTCTCTCTCTCTCTCTCTCTCTCTCTCTCTCAGAAGCATGGAGTCCTCCATCCTTGTAAGTTGTTTTCGATAAAAAAACTTGTGATTTGACGATTAGCTCTGTTAGACTTGATGTAGAGTAAAATATCTAGAAAATAAATTTCACAATTTTTTCATATTATTTGCCTAATTATTGAAAGGGCTCAAAATCAACAATTTTAATAATTGATATGAGCCATCAAATCAAATAAAATTTTAATAGAAACTTTTGTATACTATCTAAAGTAAGATCATCAGCTTTGATGATATTCTTATTTTCAGGCTTTTATTTTGAGACCACTTGATCACTAGGTAAATGATATCGAAAAATTACAAATTTTATTTTCTAGATACTTCATATACTCAAAATCAAGTGTTGATTGTTGATTCGGAAGCCCCCTCATTGAAAACAAAATTTGTTTTAGAAGCACGGAAGCCTCTGTGCTTCTAAATGAACCCCAACTATATATATATATGGGTCCGGCTACTATACTATCAATAGCACCAAGCACTTGGTGCTATCAAGTTTTCTGCGGTTAGATCTACCCCTTTGACCATTTTCACCCCTAAGATCATACTATTCTACCAACCACCCATTGAACTTTAGGGGACCACTATCATTCTAAGCGCACATCCCTTCATCCAAGGGTCGAAAACCTAATAGCACTAATGAGTTGGCGCTATTAATAGTATAGCAGCCTAATTCTATATATAATATATATATTATAGTAAAAACAACTCAACTCTGCATTAATTGGACACTAGAATCAACATCAATCACACCACATTGGTATATTACTTGTTTAGAGAAGTCATAAATGCAAGTCTCTTCATACACAAGTTAAGCATTAAACTGACTTTTTAGAAATGTTTATGGGACTAGCATCAGCATCAGTCCTACATTTTTTACGATAAAAAAAAGGACTGTATGTAGGCATTAATAGCTAACGTTACATCAACAATACCTGATCTGTTGAGGAGCTGTCCAGCCAAAATGTCTCTTCAGAATTACTATATCCAAACAGCTCATAAAATATATTCGCCGATCCACCCACACGGCTTACTAAGTTATCAATCTTCTTCCATTGCAATTGCAAATGCTTGGTGCTCCTTCTTAATGTAATTGGAGAGGTTCCAAGCATATCTAAGTGATCCTTGTTTTTTGCTTTGAACTGCAATAGCTCATTATAAGCGAAGCCCGATGATTGGCATGCATGAGACCCCTGCATAATGACAGTGAAGTCAGATTTTGACAAACATTTGCAAGGATTGCCATGCCAGCCGGCACGGTGAGCACATGCCAACTGAGGGAGAATGCTCATGTCAATTGTGCCCACATATAAAAATCGCTTCATACATGGTCTGTTCCGACCGTACTGAGTGGCAGTGTGTTCTGTGCTGCAGCACGTGCTATTCCAATGGCTTACCAGCTCGCCCCGTGCCAATGCTATGGCAATCCTTGAATCGGAGTGTCACGCCCCGAGTTCGAAAAACAGCCTCTTAAATTATTATTTTTTTCTTTTTCTTAAATCAGAGTTTGAAAACAGCCAGGGCGCGACAGATCGCCACATATATAGAAAATTCCCTGTCCAAATGGGACAGAGCCTTTCCTATACATGCACGGCTAAGCACTTACAGTCAATACTAGAGTAGTCTAAACTACGCATACAACATTAGTCATTTTACAATATTTTAAACAAAATGCGGAAGATAAAATGTACTAGTGACATAATGGTCGGTACTAACGCAGCAGCCTCACCAACGTGTCCCGACATCTCAGCACCCGACCGACCTGAAAAATGGTCACCCAGGGGGTGTGAGATACACTGTACATGTATCCCAGTGGGCACGACGAGCCGAGAAATAGCTAATCGTACCTACTGGATACAATAATCTCCGGATAGTAAATAGATCCATAGGTAAAGCTGAATAATCAAATAAATGTCTACGGATAATCAAGATATAACTGAGCAGATATGGGTACAGAAATAAACAGTAAAACATGCTAGAATATGGAAATATAAGCTATGCATCAACAAAAGAACAGCAAGTACCAACCGATGCCACTATTGGTCACGGGGACCTCAGGCGAAGATATCTATGCCGAGCCAACCACAATCATACTGGATTCCACCTAGCCGAGCTGAACAGCAACCCCGTACCATTGATATAGCCAAGAGGGTCCTCGTACCAAACGGTACAGCCGAGAGTTTCCTCATATCGGTACAGCCGAGGGGCTCCCCGTACCCAGTGATACAGCCAGAGGGGATAGCTCACGGGTCAACCAGACCCTTTACCGGTAAAGAACGCAATGTGGGGGATCAATCCCACAGCGTACGCGAACGAACAGCAGGTGCACAACGATCATAATGCTAATGCTAAATCTCACGGTCCGCAGACCGGATAATCGGCAACATGCCGGAAATCCCCACAGGGATGCAATGGCAAAGGCCAACTGAATCTCAACCCAAGGTAATCGGCAAAAAGCCGGGAAAAATCCCAACAGAGATGCAGGTATCTGTATATCAATCAGGTCTATCATGCATAACTGGAACTAGTAGCAAGAATAACTGAATATAATGCAATACAATATCTGATAGATATGAAGCAATAATAAGCATGATCAGACCCTGAATACCAACTGTGCTGAATACTGGAATGTAAACGACAGGTATGCAGAAAGATATCCAGGTAGATGTCTATCAATAAAGGAGTATGTATATCTGAGCGAAATCCCAATAGGGATGCATATGTCTGTATATCAATCATAGGTCATATCATGCAACCCGGAATCCAAGAAGTATCCGAATAAAAGCAAGTCTATGTAGTGATCAAGCAAGCATGATATAAATGTCCAAATATGAGCTAATGAACTGTCCTCTAACTAATGACCAATCAAGCAGGTATACGTCCAGGTATACGCAAAGGATACTAAATCCGCAAAATAAGGCTCATAAACATAATCTGGGCTAAATAGAAGAACAGGTGTCCGACTGGACTAAAGCAACCAGAGGGCCGAAAAGATAAAGCCCGGACCGAAGATAACCCACCTGAGTGTAGGCGGTCCAACGACTCCAACAGAAGGCTCGTGGGCCGGAGTCAGACTGCAAGGACCTGAATCATGAATACTAATCAGGGACGAATAACCAATTTTCGCTCAAGGGGAGCCGTTGGATTCCTAACGAAAAGCTTAGGAATCATATACACACTGCCCTAGGCAGCACACGCTGTTACAATTGCATTTAGACCCCTAGGGTTTCCAAAATTGCATCTTTATAGCCATTTGAGAGCCGTTTTCGCTCGTTCTCTTAATCGGGATATTATTTTTACGAACCGTCACCTCCAGTAGGTGACCCTCGACTCGCTGAACACCGTGCTCACCCATTTGCAGCAGCACGGAACCCGAGGAAAACTTCGGGCCATAACTTACTATACTCCTAGCCTTAAGGCATTTTAAATTCTTCGGCTCGACCAAACTTAAATCTAAGGTGAGCATCGCGTCCAGTGACCCCAAAATAGCCAGGAGCTCACTGTCGCAGCTTCGCAAACAGCCCCAAACAGTACCACGGCCACTCACTAATTAGAGAGCTTTAAAATGCTATAACTTTAAACCTACATGTGCCAATTTAATATAACTTGGATCATTTGTCTTTGGACATCACCAGGACACCAGGGCTTGCTCTTTTGCAACCCAGAATCAACAGGATCAAGAGATCTATGCTACAAGCTTTCTAATGGCCACAACAAACTCCACACACAAATCCACACAGTCACTATTTGATCTGAAGTGAGCATCAAGCTCAGGGGAGTGTGTGGAGCAACTTTCATATTCAGATCAATGCCTGAAACCAAACTTTTCTTCTTTGAGGCATTTCATCAAACAGCTGGTGGGCATGCTTCATTAACAAGCAACATAACCTTTGCCCGAGCTTGTTCTCAGCAGAGAGGCAACCTGGGAGCACCTAACTTGGATGGAAATGATCTTCAAGGATGCAGGAGCATCCCCAGCAAGTCTGGGTCCATCTTGCACCCATGGTTGGCCGGGAAACCAAGGTTGAAGATGAAGCTAAAGCTTCGAAAATGGTGACCACTCATCCGAAAGTTCTGGGCCTCAACCACTTGCACCAACAGGTGCTATATCACCCCACGAACTTACCTGAACCCATGCCCGGCGACAGGACCCAGCGGCGGCGCGGCGGAGCAAAGCTCGGTTTTGAGCTTCCCACCTCTAATGGTGGATTTTCACCAAGGCTGCATGGAGCCCATGCAGGTGCATGGATAGGTTACTCTTGGTCCCAGAAAACTTCCCGACTACTCCCCACCCGCCGGCGACGGCCGGAAGGCCGGCCACCGCAATATGATCCCAACTCGGGTCATCCATGGCACCCCCCACATTTGGGCTGCATGGATGCCATGCAAATGCATGGATGGTCCCTAAATGATCTCAGGAAGCTTCTTGGCCAAGTGGCCGGAGGTAGGGAGCGACGCCGGCGCCGGAGCAAGGAGCTCGGCCGAAGGGGTCATCTTCCCCAAACTAGGGCTTGATGCCGCGCCTCCCACAGAGAACCAAACTTCACCAAATTTGGTGGATATGGTCAAGAGGTCCAGAAGAAGCTTCCCATGATTTTATTTTTCGTCCAAAACCGCCGGGAGCAGAGATAGCTCGAGGCGGAGCTCCGGCGGTGCAACTTGGCCGCCGGCCAACCGGAGCTTTTCCCATTTTCGGGGCTGGGTTGGAAGAATCCCCAGAGGTCTAGAAACCTACTGCTAGTGGTCTTGGGTCCAGAGAACCATTGGTTAAAGAGGGCTCACCTCGCCGGAGTTGGAGAAGAAGAGGAAGAAGCCGGTTCGCTCCTCCCCGCTTCGTACGGCCACAGCAAGCTCAAAGTTGTCCTCCAGACGCAGGAGAGCACCTCAGAAGTGTTGATTAAAATTCAAAATTTAAATTTATTTAATTTTTATTTTATTTATTTTTATTTATTTTGTATTTCAATATATTTTTATTTTATTTTTTAAATACGCAATATTCAAGCGTAGCGCGCGGGCGCTGCGCGCGGGCGCTACGCGCGGACGTTACGCGCCGCACGCCCTTTAGACCCGCTCTCAAATTAATTAGTTAGAAGGCAACGTTCTAATTAATTAGTTAGATGGCAACGTTCTATTTTGCCAAGTGTCCTTGTGGGCATGCAACGTATATATATACATATATATATATATATATATATAGGTGCTGGTAGCAGGGCTGAGTTAGTGAGTGTGTGTGTATTCTTTTCAATTTCAAAGAAGAATTTGATACTTCTTAAAGAAAGTTTGTAGTTGTTTTATTTTTTGGGTGTTGAAGAAATTCCGTCAACCTCTTCCGCGTTCGTGTCCGTAGGAGGAGGAATTCCGGTCGTATCTTGGGGCGGTGTTTTCGACTAATTCCGCACGAAGGAGGAAAATACGCCTTAGGACAGTGCCTAGCGCGCTTCCGGAACTCTCGTTTCAAATTCTTCGTCGTACATTTGGATTTAGCGATTATCTGTAAGTCTATTTTATTTTGTTATCACAAATATTTAGTTGGATTTTAATAACAATCAAAATTCTGTTGTGGGTAAATCCCAACAATCTAAGGCGTATTTCCATTTGATTGTGATTAAAATCTGACGGTGCTAATCCGTTAAGAAATATATTTTGCATATAATTCTGTTTGTCAACTTGTTTGTATGTCTGTCATCCAAATTTAAATAAATTGGGATTAGCATTTTTAAGTTATATTTGCATAGAATTTATTTGCAATTTACTATTTTTTTTCCCGGACACGTTAATTAAAAAAAACAAAAAAAACAAAAAAAAAAAAAGTATCACTGTATTGCAATTTATTAATTAGATTGCAATCTAGTGTACGTAAAATTCTTTTTGTTAAAATTTTTTAAAGTTCACTGTATTGCAATCTAGTGTACGGAAAATTCTTTTTGTTAAAATTTTTTAAAAATCACTGTATTGCAATCTAGTGTACGTAAAATCCTTTTTAAATTTTTTTTTTTTTACTATACTGCAATTTAAAAAAAAAAAAAAAAGAAAAAAAGAAAAAGAAAAAGAAATTAGATTGCTGTTCACTTAAAAAAAAAAAAAAAAAAAAAGATTGCAGTTCACTGTATTGCATTTATTAATTATTTTTTTTAATCAATTGTAATATAAAAAGCATTTTGATTGCATATATTATCGATTTAAATTGCTATAAAGTTTAAATTGTTTGAGCCATCTGTTTGCTGCTGAACGAACTTTCATAATAAACTAATTGTGAATACTTAAACCCTAAAATATTCTGGTTGACTAGGGTAGAAACCTTAATAACATGTTCGCTTATCTGAGAAGGAATTTTGAACCTTTTTTGCAGCTCTTTGCAATCATCCTTAAATTCTTTATTCCCTCAACTAGATTGTTTAGAATGGGTTTTGATGACACTTCTAGTCTTAAGCCAGAAAAATTTAAAGGCGTAGGTTTTTTGAGGTGGCAAGAACAGTTAGAGGCTTGGCTTATCACCTTTGGCCTCATAACTGCAATTGGAAAAACACCTCCTTATCCTGCTTCTAAAATTATTTCTGAAACTCCTCCATCTGATTCTGCTACAATCTCTGTTACAGAACCTAAATCTGTTAAATCTCCCGAGGAAATTGAATTTCATTGTAGGTTCAGAATACTTAGTTGTCTATCTGACGAACTTTATGAAACCTATAGAAAGTACCAAACTGCCAAAGACTTATGGTATGCCTTAGAAGATGCCTACATTAGAGATAATGAAGGTATTGCCAGGTTTACCATTACCGATTTTAATAATTTTAGAATGGTAGATAACATTCCTATAAACGATCAAATCCATCAGTTTCAGAATTTTGTCCTAGAAATTCATAGGAATGGATCTACTTTTGATGAAACCTATCAGGCTACCTGTTTACTGGACAAATTACCCCCTTCCTGGACCAAATTTGCTCAAGAGCTTAGACGTACCCAGGGAACCCTTAATCTTAGATCGGTAATCCAAGCTATTGGAATAGAAGACCAATACCGACTTAGAGAGATTAAACCGTCCATCAACCGATCGAACTTAAACCTGACCGAGATTCCAAACCAAAGCCTTGAGCCTAAACCCAAAGGTAAAAATTTTAAACCTAAGGGTAAAGGCTTTAAGGGTAGGAACCCAAACCGAAATCAAAACTTTAACCATAAACCCAACTCCAACCAATCTAGTGGAAATAAGAAAAGGGATGGTTTCTGTTATGTATGTGGTCGAGACAATCATTTTGCTTCAAAATGTTTTTATCGGAAAAAAGAGAAGGTTGTCTACAAGAAGGGCCGAACTAATCAGAACAATTATCCTAAACCTCAAGTCAACATGGTTGAGGGTGAACCTTCAAACTCCACTTTTAGGTCAGTCTCCTTTATACCTAATGTTAACCTCACCTATCATGATTTAGATTGGTGGTTAGATTCAGGAGCCAATGTCCATGTTTGTACTAATAGGTCCCTATTCTCCTCCTATCAGGACTCAGGTGGAGGATGTGTGACTGTTGGAGACGGAAAAGCTGTCAATGTGCTGGGGATCGGAACTGTCAAACTGAAGTTAACTTCTGGAAAAACTCTGATCCTTCACAATGTGCAGCATTCTCCCGACATCCAACGGAACCTGATTAGTGGATCTGTATTAGTGCAATTAGGTTATAAGATTGTACTTGAATCCAATAAAGTTATAATTTCTAAGGGAGAAATGTTCATTGGAAAAGGTTTTGTATCTGAGGGTTTATTCAAATTGAATGTAATTTCTTTTGTTGATAATAAAAATTCTTCTCCTTCAGTTTCTACTTCTTCTTCGATTGTGTTAAATACTGAATCTTGTGATGTATGGCATGGCAGATTAGGGCATGTGAACCTTAAATCTATTCTGAAATTGACCAATCTTAATCTCTTACCAAAATTCAAGATTGATTCCAAATCTAAATGTGAGATTTGTACCCAAGCTAAGCAGCCCAGGAAACCTTTTAAATCTGTTCCTTATAGGGATACCCAAATTCTTGAACTGATCCATAGTGATGTCTGTGATTCGAATAGAGTACCTACCCGTGGAGGCAGTCGCTACTTTGTAACTTTTATAGACGACTACTCCAAGTTTTGTTACACCTATCTCTTGAAAACCAAAGATGAAGTCCTCTATAAGTTTAAAGCCTTTAAAGCTGAGGCTGAAAACCAATTGGATAAGAGGATTAAAATTCTAAGGTCTGATAGAGGAGGCGAGTATACTTCAAATGAATTAAACCTATTCTACGAGGAACATGGAATAATTCATGAAGTAGCTGCTCCTTACTCACCTCAATCTAATGGTGTAGCTGAAAGAAAGAATCGAACCCTATTAGACATGGTTAATGCCATGATTTTAAGTTCTGGTGTACCTCAGAACTTGTGGGGGGAGGCTCTTTTATCAGCTTGTTATATCCTCAATAGGATTCCCACTAAGGATAGAACCCAGACACCTTATGAATTTTGGAAAGGAAGAGCACCTAGGTTGAGTTACTTCCGAGTGTGGGGGTGCTTGGCTAAGGTATCTATTCCTGAACCCAAAAGAAAGAAGATTGGACCTAAAACTATATATGCTATCTTTATTGGATATTCCTTAGATAGTAATACCTATAGATTTCTTGTGATCAATTCTGAGATTTCTGAAATTTCCAATGATACTTTGATTGAATCTAGAGATGCAACTTTCTTTGAAAATATTTTTCCTTTCAAAACCCGCGTCTCTAGATCTGCCCCTGATTATCAGTCTACTTTTCATCATGCATCTATACCTACATCTGATTTGCATTATAGTTTAGATCCTGTAGAATCTGATTCTATTCCTGAATTAAGGAGAAGTAAGAGAACTCGCTTTGAGAAGAACTTTGGAGAAGACTTCTTTACTTTCTTAATTGAAAGTACTCCTTCGTCTTATAAAGAAGCAATGAGTTCTCCTGAAACTTCCTTTTGGAAGGAGGCTATAAAAAGTGAGATAGAATCAATTATCTGTAATAACACTTGGATTCTCACTGATTTACCTCCTGGTAGTAAACCCCTAGGATGTAAGTGGATCTTTAGAAAGAAACTTAGGACTGACGGATCGGTAGAGAAGTATAAGGCGCGACTTGTTGCTCAAGGTTTTCGACAAAAAGCTGATGTCGACTACTATGACACTTATGCGCCTGTTGCTCGCATTGCTACTATCCGAATTCTTCTTGCATTAGCATCCATTCATAAACTTTTGATTCATCAAATGGATGTCAAGACCGCTTTTCTTCATGGTGATCTTGAAGAAGAAATCTATATGACTCAACCTGAAGGTTTTTCTGTGCCTGGTCAAGAGGATAAGGTGTGTAAATTAGTTCGCTCTCTATACGGACTAAAACAAGCACCTAAACAGTGGCATGAGAAATTTGACAGTGTTATAGCCTCATATGGATTTCTGACCAACGATTATGACAACTGTCTCTATTTCAAGAGATTTGATGATCGTTGTGTCCTTCTTTGCCTCTATGTTGATGACATCCTGATTCTTGCTCCTGATCTTGATCTGATTAACCAAGTTAAATCCTTTTTATCGACTCATTTTGAGATGAAGGATCTTGGTGAAGCAGATGTAATTTTAGGAATGAAGATTATTAGATCATCTGATTCTATTTGTCTAACCCAATCTCATTATACCCAAATGGTTCTTGATAAGTTTGGTTATTCTGATTGCTCTCCTGTCTCTACTTCTTTTGATCCTAGTGTTCAACTTGTGAAGAACACTAGTAATCCTGTGAATCAGGAAAGATTTGCTCAGATTATTGGTTCTCTGTTGTACCTAACCAATAGAACTAGACCCGACATTGCCTATGCCATATCAAGATTGAGTAGATATACTAGTAGTCCTAGTATGATTCATTGGATTGCTCTGGAAAGAGTATTTCGTTATCTTAAAGGTACTCTTTCTTTTGCTCTTAATTTTGTTGGCTATCCTGCTGTAATTGAGGGATACAGCGATGCCAATTGGATTTCTGATTCTTTGGATATTAAATCCACTTCTGGCTATGTTTTTATTCTTGGTGGTAGTGCAGTTTCTTGGCAATCTACCAAACAGACTATAATAGCCAGAAGTACTATGGAGGCTGAGCTAGTTGCTCTTGATACTACTTGTCTTGAAGCCGAGTGGCTCAAGAACCTTTTGTCTTCAATTCCATTGATTTCTACTCCCATTCCACCTATTTCTATTCGGTGTGATTCTCGAGCTGCAATTGACTTTTGTAAAAAGAAATTGGTAAATTCTAAAGCTAGTAGACATATTAAATTGAGACAAAAGTCTGTTAGATGGCTAACTTCTCATGATGTTGTTTCTTTAAGTTTTATCAGATCTGATCAGAATCTTGCAGATTGCTTGACGAAAGGCCTGAATAGGACTAAAGTCCTGGAGTCATCGAGGGGGATGGGGCTTTGCCCGTAAAGGGCCTTCCTGCAGTGGGAACCCAACCTTTGTGATAGGAGATCCCTTGAAGAAGGTTCAATGTGGTAAAAACAAGCTGTCAGGTTGGCCAAAGAGCACTTTCTACTGTTTTATAGAGGAGTTTATCTCCAATCCCATCCCTATGATGAGTAGTGCTCTGTGTAGTGGTTGAGGTTGAGTTTATAACTCTTAATGGGATCCAAGGCGGTAATTTCCGCGAGATGTGACTCTACACACATCCCTGGAGGAAACCACCTATATAAGAATATTCGTACAAGGCCGCGACTATGAGATGTGGGCTGTCCATAGAAATTCTTATGAAAAATCAAGATACTGTGCATGGCCTCTAATGCACAGACCCGCGACGGAGATTTCTGTACTATGTGTGTGGTAGTCGAAATCAGGGTCAAAGGAACGTAGTTCAAGACCTGGTTCACTCCGATTCCTTCTGATGGAAACTATCTACACTAAGTGAGGTCAAGTCTCTTAAAGACACCTTACCTATTACATAGTATAAACACCCAATGATTTATTTAATTAATTTATTTATTTTATTTTGTGATTTTGAATTTTGTGGGGGATTGTTGATTAAAATTCAAAATTTAAATTTATTTAATTTTTATTTTATTTATTTTTATTTATTTTGTATTTCAATATATTTTTATTTTATTTTTTAAATACGCAATATTCAAGCGTAGCGCGCGGGCGCTACGCGCGGACGTTACGCGCCGCACGCCCTTTAGACCCGCTCTCAAATTAATTAGTTAGAAGGCAACGTTCTAATTAATTAGTTAGATGGCAACGTTCTATTTTGCCAAGTGTCCTTGTGGGCATGCAACGTATATATATACATATATATATATATATATAGGTGCTGGTAGCAGGGCTGAGTTAGTGAGTGTGTGTGTGTATTCTTTTCAATTTCAAAGAAGAATTTGATACTTCTTAAAGAAAGTTTGTAGTTGTTTTATTTTTTGGGTGTTGAAGAAATTCCGTCAACCTCTTCCGCGTTCGTGTCCGTAGGAGGAGGAATTCCGGTCGTATCTTGGGGCGGTGTTTTCGACTAATTCCGCACGAAGGAGGAAAATACGCCTTAGGACAGTGCCTAGCGCGCTTCCGGAACTCTCGTTTCAAATTCTTCGTCGTACATTTGGATTTAGCGATTATCTGTAAGTCTATTTTATTTTGTTATCACAAATATTTAGTTGGATTTTAATAACAATCAAAATTCTGTTGTGGGTAAATCCCAACAAGAAATTCCAGAAATCAAGTTGGAGCAACTTTTATCCAACCTTTCCTCTCCTTTCTCTTTCTCGGGTTGCTCTCGGGTTGGCTGGTGACTCCGAGCTAAAGGGAGGGAGGCGTTTTGCCTCTTCAACGCACCCACGATTTAATAGCTTCCAAAAACGGATTTGTAACCCCCCACAACAGCCAAGAGTCCCTATTTCAAAAAATATATCTTTTGCTACAATATGCTTTTTGGTCCTTATATCTTATGCTTCCAACACTTTAGTCCATTTCTGTAGGTCACAAATACTATAAGGACCCCCAACAATAAGCCTCAAACAAATTGATCCAATAAAAATTTAGTTTTTCGCACAAATACGCAATCTTCCGGCTTTTTCACGCATTTCGAGACAAACGGATCGTCAAAACGAAAAAACGGACTTTGCCACAACGTCCGGCTCGTCGAGACCTATCAAATAGTGCCCTTGCTTGTTTAATTTGGTGCTCGAATAAAATCTCGGTCCATAAACACTGTACAGAAATACAGTTTATCACGCTTTTCGAGACTCTAGGGTCATCAAACGGAAATTCCGTCAGTGCCATTGCGTTCAGAACGACGAAACCGATCAAATCGACTACCTGGATTGCTATGATCGGAGTCCAGACAGCGAATTGGCTAACGTTGGCGCTAAGGGGATTTAGAAATAGGGTTTACTATTCACCCACTGTTCACAGCACTATTCACTTAAGTCGCGGGTCCCGCCCGCTTCTTCACTGATTTCTGGAAGATCCGACCGTCGGATCTGAAATTGATCTATATCATTTTCGATCAGTTCGACGAGACGGTCGCACTGGTCATCTCGGATTTTCGAGATTTGGCTCGGATTTGAAAGGCAATATTTCTGTCTCGTAAACTGTGCAATTTACACAGTAGCAAAAGGTCAATTGCGCTATTTGTGCTCTTTCTAATTATGAGTCATCTTGACTCCATTCTTTTCTTTCATTTATTTCGAATTTAATTTCACGAATCTTACACGGAGTTATTAAAATACTAACACATGCCTATATATCATAGAAAAATGTTTATGGTCTAGAATAACAAAGATACCACAAATTTAAAGAACAGTAGAAATATTGGCAGTTTACCAATATTGTGAACCTTTCTTTCATGACGTAATGATGTCCTCAGTCCAAATTCAATAGTCTTCTTCTTAAAATTCTTGAATATTTGTCTTCCATGGGAAGTAGCAATACTCTCAGGATGGAACTGAATGCAAAAGCAATGATAAGATAATAAAACCATGCTAAAGTTAAATGCGAAATGGATGAGGAATGCTAATGCACAAGGTACCTGTAAGCCATAATGAGGCCTTGTAGAATGCATGACACCCATAAGGACTTTTTTGCAGTCTAAGTCATCAGTATAGTTAATACCCTTTGCATTAATATTATCGAAAAGGTCAATTGAGCAGAGTTCATGTGGCCGACCCCAGAGGGAACCATTCATCGCAGCTGGCCGGTCACTCTCAAGAAAAGAAAGTGTACAAAGAGACGTAGTCCATGCTATGGGAATAAGATCATTAGGGAGTGATTCTGCATCAATTACAAGTGAATGATACCGCACAACCTGAAAGTCATCATTCTAACATCTAATTAGTAGAACACCAGCGATCTGCATTATTGCAATAAAAAAAATAGCCGGATAATTCATTTCTATTGAAGGAATATTGTGTAGCATATGCCTAATTGCCTATCATGACCAAAAGTAAATTTTTTTAAAAAAAAATCATGATTCGTTTATCTTCAAGGACTAGTAGTTATTACATCTGAAATGCAAAGCTAACCTTGAATCCAGAGTTTCTGCCTGATGGAATATGACTGAAAAGCTCACACCCCGTATGTTCTATTTCACTGAAAGTACATGGAATTAGTTTCACTGAAAAGTTTGCACTGCTAAGAACTTAGCTACAAACAAAGAAGAGCTCTGACAGCCTAAAAAACAAGAGCAACACCATAAAGGGTAAAATGCACGGATAGTCCTACTATCCTAATATTGCAACTTAGGCCCTGATCTTTTCACGTAAACACTTCCATTTGAACTTTTCTCATATACTCCAATCCATCTAAAGATTCTAAACTTTCTACTCCAACCCATCCCACACTGCTAAAAAAAAATCTGACAAAAAGTGACTTTTCCTAGAAAAATAACCATATTGACCCTGTTTCAGGTACACTAAAGCAAGAAAGTCATTCTACCGTAAAAGCATAGAATGGTTGTTTTCCAGGTAAAACTTCAATTTTTTTTTTTTGACAAATTTGGATGGATTTGCAGTCCGCGAGAATGATCAGGGCCCAAATTGTTTAAGTGAAAAGTTAAGGAACATTGAGATAGTCCAGAATTATCCATATATGTCAGCTACCAAAGTAATGCAAACTACTACTACAAAAAAAAAAAAAAAAAAAAAAAAAAAAAACATTTTCACCTGAGGCGTCCGTGTACTGGCTCAAGAGCATGAACAACTTGTGCACCATGAATGAAACCTAAGGCCTGTGATAGTGTGAAAACAGTAAAATGAAATATCAGTAGTAAATTTTAAGTCAATCATCACATCAGCCTTCTTAACACAATATATTCATAAAACTAATGACTAAAAATTTCTTTCCACTAGGCAGGTCAAGTATTCTGCGCTAGCATTCATAAAAAATAAAGCTATACAAAGGAGGAACCATTCCATAACACACATGTTTAACCAAATGAAGTGCATAATTAGCTCTTCATGTTATACTATTCGAAAGCTCAGGGATTCATCAAACTACAGTTAAATATAGCACATAGACCACCTAATGTTCCACGCATGATAAATGATAGTAATATTTTGTTATAAGATAATAATATAACAAAATATACAAATTTAATTAGAAATAGTTGCTCATTATATTTGGTTTTAAGTAACATGATCTATGACACCGACAGCATGCATGGAGTCATGTTGGAGGTCATAGTTATAAATGCTGGCTCAAACCCTCTTATGAAGCTATGCTTTGCCCACAAGACGCTTCAGATGATGACACACTTAGCCCACAACACCTTCCTGTTCCTAATTATTTATCTGTTGCTTCCTAAAAGGATAGCCACTAAAACTACATATCATGAACAATGGAAGTTTTAAAGACAAAAGATGTCCCGCAAAACTTTCCATTTAACCGGAGAGACAAAGAATGATGACAGACAGAAAATGTTGTCCGCTATAACTGTCTTGATTACCTTTAATACAGGGTTCATTAATATTTTATTCTAATTCAGAAACACACAGCTTTTATGTTCCTTATGGAGCTATTTGGTTGGTCCTTGTTTTCAGATTCTTCTGCTTAATGTCTAAGTCTGCTTTGACTCACTTATATAATCTAGTTAGCTTAACATATTGCAGAAAAATGACCATTTTCTTTTCTTCTCCCCCACCCCACCTTAAGTAAAACATTACATAACCTATAAATGAATAAGGTGCCATATAGCTCCATCAGATTGCACTACCGTAGAAACAAATACTTCTAGTCATCATTTGAAATGCATGCAAACAAACACACTAAAAAGAGAACAAACACAACCTTAGGTTCATAATGATGGCCTAGCGGCCCTAATCTTCATTTGAGTTTTGATGATTATGCCACTAATCCTCATTTGAGTTTTGATGATTGTAAATAATGATGATCTTAAGGTACTAATCCTTTTTGCTTGAGTTTTATGTTTAGACTTTCAAACTTGAAGGAACTCAAGACAATGGAATAAAGGATGAAGCTTCAATTGTAAAAGAAACCTATTGGGCTTCTGAAGGTCAAATAGACCATTATTTAACTCTCTTTGGGCTTATCATTTAAGCTTATATAGTTGAGTTAATTTGAGCTTATTTATAAAATTATTTTCGTTCAAAAAGCACATTTGGACTAAAAAAGTTTCCATATAAAATTTGTGCTTAAAGTGCACAAAACTTATTTACAAAATCCAAAATGGCACCCAAAACTTTAAAATCCTATTCACTGCTTTGCTATAGGTTTTAGACGTAGTTTGGGCACCCGAATGTAGCAACTGGTTTTTACCTTTAGTTTCGGGTGCCCGAAACTGCGTAGGTGCGCCCGAAAGGACCGGACGCCCTCTTCGTCGTAGCTTGCATCCGAGAATGCTTCCGGGCGCTCGAAAGTGGTTTAGGGAACCCGCAAGGTTGGTAACAGGTTCTGAACAGGAAATGATTGCGCGTGGTTTTGTTTCAGAGGTTTCAGATGCTTGAAAGTTAAATTTTGCGTGTATTAGTTTCTGGTTCAGACTGTGCAATGATGGAATTTTTAAGTTTAGGGCGCCTAACATAAAATGTTAAAACTTTTTCTATGAGAATAAGATGTATATGAGAATAAGATCTCATTTTGCGTGGATCAGTTACGTGATCTCATAAAAACTTAGTTAGACTCAACTAAGTTTTTATGAGATTTCGTAACAACAATATACATCTTATTCTCATATAAGAAGTTTTAACAGTTAATTCTGAGTAGTATTGTAAATGGAGACTAAAATATATTAGTGTAACAAAAATTAGGAGGACATATAAACAATCACCTGGTGGCCAAGGCAAACACCTAATATTGGAATATCTCCGCACTCACGAAGTATTTGCAGACAAATTCCTACAGAGACACAGACAACCCAACTATTGGCCAATTAATTTATATGCCAGTGATGAGAAAAACAAGCAACCCGGAATATAAGCCATACAATCGGATCTGACAAGAAGTTAAATGAGAAAACGAGACGCTAACCTATGTCTGTCGGGCAAGTTGGAGAACCGGGTCCAGGTGATATGACTATATTATCAAAAGCCTCCTCTTCATACAGCCAAAAGCGTATGGATTCCCATGTCCACTCATCATTATGAATCACCACAGGCGGCACTAAGGAATGGAATCAAAACAATTACAATTGTTTTAGTCAAACAGGGTAAGAAAGGATGATAAATATTTGGAACTGCTAGAAATAAGTTATTTATAAATTTATACCATGTACCAAGAAGCTTGTGATGGTGAGGAAAGAACAAATTGACAAATGCAAGAGTAAAGATCACTTTAAAGAGTTCAAATAACCATATTCCATAAATAAATTTAAACCAACCACCCTGCTGCTGCAAAACTATAAATTGTCAATGAGCAAATGGCCTTCAAAGTTTGTCGCATCAATAAATCAAGAATACATGCTTATCGTGCCAAATTACCGGATTTCTATGTAAAGACCAAATCTTGCAAATAAACTATGCAAGAACCTGCAACCTCAAGTCTCACCAGCTCGATTTGAACCTAAAAACCACACAATAAGGGCACGTTTGGTTTAAAATAGGAATCGAAATCGGAAGAGGAATGGGAATGGACCAGAATCGAAATGGAATGATGAAAATTCCTAATTTGTTTGGTTTATAAGAGGAATCGGAATTGAAATTCACAGTTTAGTTAAATTTTAAATTTACTGTCCAAATTTTAATCAAAATTTGAATTCAAATGTCAACTTGTAATTTGAACTTAAAATTAAAACTTATAATTCAAATTCAAGTTCATCGTCAAAATTAAAATTTAGACAAATATCAAACTTACATTAGAATTTAAATTTCAACTTAAGAAATTAAAAATTGAATTTTGAATTCATAATTCAAAATTGAGATTAGCAAACATGCCCTAATAAGTGTTATCTCCAATCATTGAGATTAGCAACCGACCCAAATCATTTTGTTTACGTTTCAATTCATGACAATCATAAGTAAAACGTTCATACTCATCAATCATTCATAAACAATCTAGTCACAGTTACCACCACAAAACATAAATAACCCAAAATTTGAACTATATTATAGCAATTGTCTCTCTAAACAAGGGATCAGTTGATCTCACAATAGAGAGATAGAGAGAGAGCTCACCGCCATTAACAACGGATAGCTCCTGGTATATGTTGTAGGTGTAGCTATCGTAGTTGTCGATCAAGAGCGTCCGCACGAGCTCGTCCCCGTCCCTTTCATCTCCTACCTCACCCTCCCCTTCCCCCTCCCCCTCCCCCTCCCGTCGACGGCGCCGCCGCGCCATGAGCGGCGGTGGCCGGAGACGGCCGCCGCGGGGGCCGCCGGGGAGCCGCAGGAAGCTCGGCGGAGCGCGGCGGGGGGCGGCGGCGGAGGCGGCGGTGCTGGGGCGTAGGAGCCACGAGGGCGGCGACCGGATCCCGAGGCTCGCGCACATCCTTAGGAATCCAACGGTGGAGAGAGAGAGAGAGCGCGGGGGTGGGGGGGCTCGCTCTCTCTTATCACTCGTCGAGCGGGGTTCTGTGGCGGAGATTCGGGACGGAGGATCCTCTGCAAAGTAGGATGTACGAAACATCGTCCGACTGCTACGTGGCTTATTTTGACTGGATTTTATGTGATTCGCTCTTTTTTTTTTACCGACAAATACAACTTATATATCCCATTCGTCCTAAAATATGACTAATGAAATGTGGCCCCATCCTCCAATAGATGAGATATACATTATACACCCGTATTTAAAATTTTTAAGAATAAAAAAATTTATACAGAAAATCTTTTAATTATGAGTTATTTTAAAATGTCCCTTCAATGTTCAATATTTTTCAATATAAAATATATAAATATTATTTTCTAATCATTTAAAATTTTGAAGTATAATATAATATATATATATATATATATATATATATATATATATATATATATATATATATATATATATATATATATATATATTGTTATTTAATATGTTATATTTTTATAATATAACGATTGTTTCATATAATTTTATATTCAACTTTAATTTTTTCAATTTAGACTCCCTCAAATTTAAATTTTTTGAAAGTCAGTCAAATAAATATTAAATTTATTAATAACTATCTTAATTTATTAGTTTTGATGCTTTTTTTTAGCAAATAAAATTGAAAGAATTAATGGCTAATAGCTAATAGAATTACTCTAATTTAATAAAATTTTCAACTTTAGTATTTAAAATAGCTCAATTTTTTAAAAAAATTACAAGTTAAATATGTCTCAGTAAAAGAAATAAAAAAAAATTCAAACTTTGAGGGGGCAATTCCAAAATAGCGTATAGCTGAGGGGGCCCATATGGCTAACTTTCATTGACAAGTACATGTTGATACAAAATGTAAGGACACATTCAGATGTTAAAAGAAAGAGTTAAAATAGTAAAAAAAAGGTGGGACAAAATTCGACTAAGGTATTATTAAAAATACCGAGCACTTAATATTTATAGATTTTTTTTATAACAAATTTATTTTTTTGACAAATTTTATTTTTTTGATATGTTATTCTATCAATCACCAATTAAATTCTTACCAGGAACCACTATTATTCCAACCTTATAAATTTTCGTCCCAAGGTCGAAAATTCATAAATATCAATAATTTGATGCTTTTAAAAATATAGGAGCTCAATTCAGATGAGACAAGAAAAAAAAATCTTATATAAAATTTTTCTATTTGAATGTACGAATACCTTATTCGGTATATTTTATATAATTTATTTGTATATTTGGTAAATAAAAAATAAAATCAAAATATAGAATTGAATACTATATTCAGTCTTTAAGCTATTTTTTCTGAATAAGATAAATTATTTTGTTGATGAAATAAACTATTATATCAAATCATAGATATCAAGATCTTTTAAGAGACAAAAATTAAACTCATTTTTTATTATCACACTAGAAAAATTTGTACTGGATAAGTTACCTTTCACACTTCCAAATAAAATTTTATTTAAAAATTTAGGCTAAATTACAGAAAACCCCCTTATAATATACCCTTTTTCACTTTGCCCCTTTGTCTTTCAAAAGCCTACATTTTGCCCCCTCGTAATTACGAAATTGTGCATTTATCCCCTCGCCGTCAGCATTCCGTGAGTGAACCGTCAATTTTTTAGGTAATATACCGAAAATACCCTTCAAATTCTATCATATTCCCTCTCCTGCCACCGACAGCGCGGCCTCGATCCCGGCTTCTCCGACGCCGGTGAAGCACCGGTAAATCTCCGGCGGCATCCTCCCGGCCTCGTCCCACTCCATCGTGGCCAGATTCAGCTGCAGTCGAGCAGGACGCGTCGAAGGCGAAGGACGCCCGCAGCCCGCCGATCATGAGCACACTCCCGCCGCCATCCCCGGGGAGGAGGCGCGGCCGCTTCAGGACTTCGAACACGTCCCCCCATACGTGCCGCTCGAGCGGGGCCCACCGGCCGGATCCGGACCCCTCGTCGCCGCTGCCGCAGAGGGCGGAGAGGGGGCAGAAGAAGAGCTTCCACTGGCTCCGCCATGGGGTGCCGACGTCGCAGAGGGCGAAGATGGAGTCGGCGGCGAGGATCGAACTCCGCGCTCACCTACGTAGCAGAGGGCGTAGGTGAGCGCGGCGAGCTCGGTGAGCACGATCATCGCGCCTCGAGGGCCAGCGAGGACGGTGCCGTGGCGCGACTATGCGGATTCGAGCGGCGAGAGCACGCGGTACGATCGCGCCAGTGCGCGACGTCGCCTTCGAGTGCGGCCACGACAACGAGGGCCTCTTCGTCGGTGCCGCAGGGCTACTGGCCTAGGTGGCAGCGCGTGTGGGTGCTGCAGGTGTGCGGGAGCGCGTAGGGGAGCGTTGGACGGGGAAGGAGAGAAGGGCAATTATGGCTTTTCGTCTGTTTTGTTAACGTCGTTGCCTCCTAAAAATAATTCCGTAATTACGATGTGGCAAAATGTAGGCTTTTGAAAGACAGGGGGGCAAAATAAAAAAATAGTATATTATAAAAAGGTTTTCTATAATTTAGTCAAAAATTTATAAATTTATGAATTGACAACATTTAGAGCCTTGAAGACTTCTCTGCATTCGGCTAACTATGGGGCCCATTGTAGGGTCTCTATATGAGGCCCTCTGTTCACTATGATTTGTGTGGTGCCCGATGTTCTGCTATGAATAATAATAATAATAGTTATTAGTCAAAATGGGCCATACAGAGTTCTGTGTGGTGCCCGATGTTAAGTCTATTAGTTATTAGTTGTTTTTTAGTCTAATTTTTATAAAAATAATTAAATTTATTAAATTTGATAAAATCACTTATAAATTTACTAAAATTTTTAAATTTTTGGACTACAGTTAATGCAAAAAATCAAAAATTAAGAGAGTCTCGGTTTAAAAAATAATAATAGTTGAGAGGCTTATTTCAAAATGGGCCATAGTTGGAGGAGGCCAATTCATTTGTACTTAGATTTTATTGTTTTCTAATTATTTAATCATTTGGTTTGAAAATAAACTGTTTTTGCTTATATAATTATACTACTTATAAAAGAGGGAAGAGGGAGTTTGATTCTATTTTTTTTTTTTCAAAATTATTCTCTGATTATAATGTCATATCAATTACCTCCTAGCAATATCCAACACTCTTTTTTTTTTAATAAACATTTTATAGTTATTTAATATTTTTATTAATTTTAGATATTGATATTTTATATAATTATTTTAAACCGTCAGATCTTATTCAATGAAACGAATGAAACAAAAAATATATGTTGTTTTTTCATACTAAATTATCTTTCTTATTAATTTTTATTTTATATTTGTTTAATGAGTGGATGGAGGAGAGGAAGATATGCAAAAATACTGTGAATTATAGATAATATTTAAATAAATCCCTCAACTTTTATTAAGTATTTTATTAATTTATTTTTAAGAATTTTGTATTTAAGATTTAAATTTGGTTTAATTTTTATTTATTTGGCTATAATCAATAGTAAATTTAGGGGGCCAATTCATAAAAAAAAAATTATTGATTAATAATTTTTTAAATATTATTCGAATTATTTTTGGTATGTAAATTTATGTATATTTCATTTGTCAATCATTAGATTATATCTAATCATTCAAATTAACATAGCATTGTAAAAATAAGGTGGCTATAAAATTTATCACTATGATTATCTATAGAGGCGATAAAAATAACCGTCACTAATTTATTAACTACCACTTACAGTGATTATCTACGATGACGATAAAAAAAACGGGCCACTAATTTATTAATTTAGAACGGTAATATTATTTTCGCTACTAAATAACTATTAATTTAATTAAATTTTCCTCACTAATGGACTATCAATGATACCAATATAAAGGCTATTGCCGAATAATTAACTTAATGTGGTGATATTATTTTCGCCGGTAAATAACTATTTTGTCTTTGGTTATTTAAAATATAAAATTTTAATTTTTAAATTTAAATTTAAATTTTTTATTTCAAATTTAAAATCTAAATTCAAAATTTAAAATTTAAAATTTAAAATTTAAAATTTTGAAATTTCAAATTTGAACATTTAAATTTTAAAACTAAAAATTTAAAATTTGAAATTGCCACCAAAAAATGTAAATTTTAAAATTTTAAAATAAAATTTTTATTTTTATTTTCAAATTTAAAATTTCAAATTTTAAATTTTAAATTTTAAATTTCAAGTGTAAATTTAAAATTTGAATATTTAAATTTTAAATCTTAAAATTTAAAACTGCTATCAAAAAATTTAAAATTTAAATATTTAAATTTTAAAACTTAAAATTTAAAATTTAAAATTTTAAACTGCTATCAAAAAATTTAAAATTTGAATTTAAAACTTAAAATTTAAAATTTAAATTCAAAATTAAAATTTTAAAATTTAAAAATTAAAATTTTGAAATATAAAAATTTGAAATTTTTAATCCAAAAATTAAATTTTAAAATTTAAAATTTAGAAAATAAAATTTTAGATTTTAAATTTATAATTTTTAATTTAAAATTTAAAGTTAAAAATTTAAATTTAATGTTAAATTTATTATCTATTATTTATTATTTAATATTTAAATTTAATATTAAAATTTAAAATTTAAAATTTAAAATTTTAGCAAAATTTGAAAATTTATAATCCCTTCAACCCCCTCTCTCCATATCCATAAATTCTTACAGTATCAACAATTCTCTTCATCTCTACAAATTCTCAGTGTCAACTCCTCTCTCTATCTCCACAAATTCTCACAGTGTCAATTCATCTCTCTTTCTCCACAAGTTCCTCTTATAAAAAATATATATTAAATAAATAATATCCCTCCAATTTATTTATTTTTTAAAATTAAATATACCTGTCACATCTTTTTAGAAATTTATGAAAATTTTATTCTATTTTTTAAAAACCTCTATTTATTCTATTTTTAAATAGAGAATAAAATTATTTTCTTACATCTTCTCTTAAAAAAAAATTAAACATCCTCCTCTTCACCCACCTTAGAACAAAATTTTTTAACTACCTTTATACAACTATAATAAAATTTTAAAAATTATGAATATTCATTAATGATCTATTTAGAATGTGTTAATTATATAAATATCACGTTCGATCTGAATTATTTTAAAAAATATATATTACTTTTTTTCAAATATTTTACGTGCATTGCATGTATATTTTGTTAGGATTTCTATATATGTGGCCTAATTAATTATATTTAAATTTGGATTTACTATAGATAAGGTCAATCCTAAAAGATATAGAATTACTTGATATGGTATATCTTATCATTTTCCCATCCATTTATCTTAAATAGAATCCTAATCAGACTTTGATGGGAAGTCGATCTGGAATCTATATAAAGGGGTACTGGTCCTGCCACCTACTCATGTCCATTCTGGTAAGATTATCCATTAAATTCACACCATACGGAAGAGTGCCTGAGAAAGGAGGAGAAACCAGATTACCTAGTTCGGTCGGTACGGTTTAGTATTGCAACCGAATTTCTTGTTTCCGCTGTTTAATCAAGAATTTTTCTCGATGGCGCTCTATAAGTTATTTTACAGTTTTATTTATGATCCTGAATATTGGTATGTATTCGATTTTATTTTATACCATATAAATTCCATCAATTGGTATCAGAGACAGTTAGATAAATTTAATATTGTATGCTTTATTAAATTGAATTGAATAATGATGAATTTTTTTTAAAAAAAACGGATTTTAGACTTTGAATCTAATTATATATAGTCAAGATTTTCTTGAAATATTGTCACGTCGTATGATTTGTTAAAAGCCATCTTATTGTTGTTGATGTGCTTTATTTTTTTTCTTTTTAATTTGGATATCGTTATTTCTTAGTTTCCCAATTTTGAAAAAGACGTCATAAGGCCACTCGGTTTTGTTTATGTGTGACCTTACAGTACGACACTACTGCATCATTTTGGTTTGTCGTAATTTTGGGACTCTATGGGTTGTTTTGAATGAAATCCAATTAATTGAAGAAAAATAAATTTGTGGTTTGTGCCTTTTTTTGGGTCCGAGGCAATATAATTCTTACGATTGTGGCTATCTTTTTTTAATTGGACTTTAATCTGTTATTAAAAACTTATTTATTTGTTCCGAATTCATAAACTTTTTTTTTAATTATTATGTTTATTAATTCATCTTATTTCGATTCATGAGTTAATAAAGTATTGTGAACATAAAGAATCCGTTTGCATACAATATTAATTTATCATAAATTTTTTTATCTGATATTTATGGTGAAATATGGATATACATAAATTTTATGATTGCAATATTATATTTTAAATTATTGCATCTATACTTATGTATATCATAAAGTATTATTTTGATCAGACATAACATGAAAATTAAATAATCATAATTGTTGTAAGATTATTTAAATCTAGACGCTAAGTTAAATTAATTTATTATTTCGATTAATTAGGTGCAAGCCAAAGCGGCCCTAACTAAAGAATAATAAATTAATTTACTTTAAAGTAGCGTTCTTTTGGATAATTTTCATGTTAATTATACGGCACTAAGTCAAATTAATTTATTGTTTCAACTGTTCGGGTGCAAGCCAAAGCGGCCTCGTTCAGAAGAAATAGTGAATTAATCGCTTTAAAGAAGTGCATGTAAAAATTGCACCCTATTATTTTTTTTTAGTATGATTCTAGACATAAAGGTATATGGGTGGTGTATGATGGTAATTTTCTTGTAACTCGTTTGGAGAAATTTGCCTGGCCAAAGCTGACAATTTCTTCATATGGGAAACTTGAAATTATCATGATCTACAGAAAGTCTAAATTAATTTCTGATAAAGAAATTGCATATTTATGCTCGTAACTCTGCTACCAAAGGAGGGGTTATGATGTCATATAAAGTATATGCATAAAAAAAGAAAGAAAAATATTTATGCTCATAATTCTGCTCCCAAAGGAGGTGTTGTGATGTCATATAAATTATATTTTTCTAATTTTGGTGTGGAATACTATGATGTGGTTTCTTATTAATAAAGACATGCATTTTATTTTTCAGCTATGACTTCATCCTTTGTTCCTATTGGTGATTCTGTTCTTATGCTTAATGGTTCTAATTACTCGGAGTGGAAAGAACAGATTATGCTTACATTAGGGTGTATGGATCTCGATTTGGCTCTGAGAGAGGAAAAACCTCTTCCTCTTACAGATCAAAGTACGCCAATCCAAACAGCATCTTTGGAAAAGTGGGAACGCTCTAATCGACTTAGTTTGATGCTGATGAAGGCGCGTGTTGGTAAAAACATTCGGAACTCTATTCCTGAATGTAAGACAGCCCGCGATTTCTTAAATGCTGTGGAGCAACAGTTTGTAAGCTCCAGTAAAGCTTTGGCAAGTACCCTAATGAATAAACTGTCTTCCATGAAGTACTCCGGAAATGGCTCGATTCGCGAGCACATTATGGAAATGCGAGATATTGTAGCGCAGCTCACTGCACTTGAAGTAACCATCTCTGATTCATTCTTAGTGCACTTTATTTTGAACTCCTTATCATCTGAATATGGACCATTTCAGATCTCTTATAACACACATAAGGATAAATGGTCGATCAATGAATTGTTGACTATGTGTGTGCAAGAGGAAGGCAGATTGATACAAGAAAAACAAAATACAGTTGACCTTGTTTCTCACAAGGGACAAATAAAGCGTACTAAGAATGGTAAAGGCAAGAATGGCTCGAAAAAGAAGAACTTGGAAGTCATGTCTGGTTCACAAAGCCAATCTAGTAATTGGACTCCCAAGTGCTTCTTTTGCAAGAAAAATGGTCATATAAAGAAAGACTGTCTAAAGTATCAGAAATGGCTCCAGAAGAAATGTACGTTTTTGGTTTTGATGCATGAGTTGCATTTAGTTTCTGTTCCATCTAATACTTGGTGGATTGACTCTGGTGCCACATGCCATGTGGCGAATTCCGTGCAGGGATTTCTAAACCGTAGAAAACCCAATAAAGATGAAGCCACTATCTATACTGCTGAAGGAAATCCAACTAAAGTTAAATTTGTAGGAACATTTAGATTAGTTCTTTCTGGTGGTTATGTTTTGGATCTAAATGATACTTTTTATGTTCCAAATTTTTCAAAAAATTTAATTTCTATCTCAAAACTTGTTGGTTTGGAAAGTTTCAATTTTGATAATAAAGTTTTTTCGTTATCCTACAAATCTGAGATAGTTGGCTCTGGTGTTTTGGAAAATAATCTATATAAAGTATCTTTAGATCATTCATATAGTGAAATCCTTCTTACCATGCACGGAAATGTTGGATCAAAACGTGGCATTAATAATGAAAAGTCATCCATGTTATGGCATAGGAGGTTGGGACACATATCGAAACAGAGAATCCAAAGGTTAATTAGAGAAGGAATTTTGGATGATCTTGACTTCTCTGATTTTGGAACGTGTGTGGACTGCATAAAGGGAAAGCAGACCAAAACCTCCTCTAAAGGTGCCAAAAGGTGTGATGGAACATTAGAGTTGATTCATACGGATATATGCGGACCTCTCCCTCTTACGTTTACTGGCCATAAATATTTTATCACATTTACTGATGACTACTCTCGATATGGCTATCTTTACTTGCTTAAAGAGAAATCTGAAGCATTAGATGCCTTTAAGGCATATAAGGCTGAAGTAGAGAATCAACTCGAGAGAAAGATAAAAGTGGTCAGATCAGATAGGGGTGGTGTAAGACTCATGAATTTTAAATTTAAAATGATGAAATCCAAAAGACCTTTGTTGACCTATTTGGTCAATCGCCAGTGTGCAAGTTGCACTATTTACTAGGCAAAAAGGCTATTTTCTAATCCGGACATGATCTTGGAAATCCGAGTTGACCGTTGCGATCGTCTCGTCGAACTGAGCGAGATTCATATTCAGTACTTTTCGATCTGACGGTCGGATCTTCCAGGAATCAGCGAAGAAGTGGACGAATTACCGCGACCAAAGTAACAGTGCTCTGTGCACAGTTTTACTTAAGTTAACACTGTAGATGAACAGTAGCCCCTAAGTTTTTGACTCCGTCGATTGCAATAAGCACTATTTCACTGTTCGGAGTCCGAACATAGCGATCTAAATAGTCGATTTGATCGGTTTCGTCGTTCTGAACACAATGGCACTGACGGAATTTTCGTTTGACGACCCTAGAGTCTCGAAAAGCGTGATAAACTGTATTTTTGTACAGTATGGATGGACCGAGATTTTATCCGGGCAGTTTCTCGAAAAACAAAAATCGCTACTTGATAGATTTCGTCGAGCCGGACGTCATGGCGAAGTCCATTTTCCGTTTCGACGACCGGATCACCTCGAAAAGCGTGAAATACAGAGAAGATACGACATTTTGCACATATAACCCTATTCCTTGTGCCTCGAATTGCGTGCCACCCCCTAATTAGGGACCTAATTACGAAACTAAGCTGCTGAGGAGTACCCAACTGCAAATACCAGTGCGGGAGGGGAGTAAATGCAATTATGCATTACACTATATAAGTGCATGTTGGGCTCGGGATCCACAAACCCTAAACTCCAGAGCTCTTGCCCTAGCCGCACCCCTCAACCTCCTTCCTCGCTCTCTGCCGCACCTCACGGAGCCTCCCCGTACCGGCCGCCGCATCCCCTTGCCGGAGAAGATCAAGAACTCCTCTTGATCTCGGGTTCTTGTTGAGGAAGGTGATCGAGAGGGCTCTAGGGGATCGAGACCTTGTCTGGTGGAGTCCTACTTGAAGCCGCAACCGAGCTGAGCCGACCCCGGGGCCAGCCGCCGCCGTGCGCCGCCGCGGGAGACCTCTCCTCCTTGCTAGGCTCCGACGAGGTAAGGTTGTGGAACTTCCTTTTTCATTTTGGCATTTGGGCACGACCATCGTGTCTCTGACATCGAGGAGACCCCTCGGGTGCAGGCCGAGCTAAGGCCGCCGCTCCGATCGCCGGCGGGTGCCACCCTCGCCGGATTATCGTTTTCTTGACCGATCGCGGGCACGGGCTTCATCCAGCCGTCAACCTCAAGATCAGAGCCGTTGGATCGACTTCTCTCGATGACTGCTGCACCCCCACGGAGTTGGAGGGTGATTGGACAAGGATCGGACCCGCGCGAGCCTGCCCTAGAAACCATCTTTTCTTCACTTGGCTCGACCGTCGCCGTCCGGCGCCGCCGCGGCCTCCCGACGCTGGCCACCACTGCACCGAGCTTCGTGGCGTGGAGACGAAGCTTCTGGTCCATCTTGCGCTGGCCCGGAGCCGCCCGGCCGGAATCCGCCATTAACGACCTTGGACCTCGGCCGAGCTCCGCCGCCGCGCGTCGCCGGCGCCTCTAGACCGCCGGAAACCGTGCAGGTAAGTCCAGTACCTCATTTTAAGACGTTTGGTGGCCTTGCATGGAGGTTTTGACGTCGGGCTTTAACTCTGCACAGTTGCACCCGATTTGGCCTCGGATCTCACCTCCGGCGATCTCCGGCGCCTAGGGCTTCGGCCACCACCACAGGTAAAACCTAGATGCCATTTTTAAGCTTCCCATCATTTTGGTTTAGGCCTGGGGGCACCCCTGTAACTCAGTCTCCATTGCTGCACCCGAAGCCACCTTTTCGGGCTTGTCTCCGGCCGCCGCCGCCTCCGGCCGCCGGGGCTCGACCCCACTTGACAAGAACACCGTGCGGGACCTCCATTTATCTGATGCTCCCCTCTGTGGCAGGTCTGAACCTGTGCTGCTCAAGGTGAACCAAACCGAGCTCCTTGCGGATTAGGGTGTTGCTCCGGCCACTGTTCCGGCCAAGCTCCGGCAAGCCTAAGGTGAGCCCTCAACTCTACTAAGTCTCCTGAACACGATGCTTCGTTAAACTCTTAAATTGATCATGTATAAGTTAAGTTGTAGCATAGTGGCTATTTGGACTTAGTATTTGTTGGGCCAACTTTGCCTCGGGATCCGTGTCAGGCCAAACTTGTGAGCACAGCCTTGGTCTCGTCGTAACGAACGCGCTGAAAGTTACGGCGCAGCTTTTGGACCCCCGGATGTCGAGAACGAGCCGAAACGAGCAATAATGTTAGGTTTTTTTTATGCAATTTAAGAAAGTGTTAGGGATCAAATTGTAAATTGGACATGCTACCTGTCTTTAGACAGTGTTTACACACCTACTAGGCATCTTGTTAGAGTGCAGTAGATTCTCGTTGATCGAGAATTGGATTTTGTGCAATAAATCGGCAATATTGTCCCGTATAAGCACTCCGTTACTGTCGTGTCGTCGGGATGGGTATGTGTGAGTCTATTACTGATTATAGCTTCTTATCAGGGCCCAGTTGTTCAGCACCAGCCTCCCAGTAGCTGTGCGGGAGTTCGTGGATCGGCTTACACTCAGGTGGGTTATCTTCGGTCCGGGCTTTATCTTTTCGGCCCTCTGGTTGCTTTAGTCCAGTCGGACACCTGTTTTTGATTTGCCCTGCTGATTATATCTATATGACCTATCTTGACATATGTTGATCTCGTTTGATATATCATGATCCCTCTGATTGACATTGACTCTGTTAGACCTGTGCTTGAGATTAGCCCTGGAGATTTTATCATGTACCCCTATGCTTGACTATGCCATATGAGTTCCTGATAGACAGTGATTCCTTAGTCACACCATATACATCTGCTTGTCAGTACTCCTATTCTTGATTATATCTGATGAGTTGATCTATATACTGCATGATTGTTCGATAGACATTGATTCCGTAGATACATGATATACAGCTACTTGTCAGTTTTCACATCTTGTTACATAGATGTCATGATCGGATTATGCCTGTTGATTCCTGTCAGCCGATATATTGTTGATATTCCGATATGCATGATTGATTGATCCTGATCGATAGATACTACGTGATGTTCTGATATGCATGATTGATAGATACTACTTGATGTTCCGATATGCATGATAGATTCCGATCGATATGATAGATGATTTTTCCTGTTGGGATCTCGGCTTATTGCCGACTACCAGGTCACTAGACCGTGAGATTGATCATTATGATTTGCCATGCACCGCTGTACTTCACGTACGCCGTGGGATTATCCCCCACCGGGCGTTCTTTACCGGTAAAGTGGTCTAGAGGAAGGACCCGTGAGCCCCAGATAGCACTTGTGGGTGCGGGGTTATGTCAGTATGATAGGTGTAAGATAGTGGTATGAGCCTGAGGTCCTCATGACCAATACTGACATTGATTGGGTACTTGAGTTCTTTTGTTGACGCATTCTTATTATCTTGCGCTGTTATTGATAGATATCTTACCCTGTACCCTTACTGCTCAGTTCATGATTGATTATCTCGTTTACATACATAGATTTCCAGCATTTATTACTTGCAGTTCATTACCCTTGATTACCTGCTTATTCAGTTATCTGTGGATCTTGTTGATTATCAGTAGATCTGCTTTATTATTCAGCTTTACCCTATGATTTTTACTATCCGCAGATTATTGTACCCAGTAGGTACGATTAGCTATTTCTCGGCTCGTCGTGCCCACTGGGATACACTCCGGTGTGTCTCACACCCTCGGGTGACTGTTTTTCAGGTCGCTGGGTGATGGGATGTCGGGACACGTTGGTGAGACGATTGCGATAGTATCGACCCTTATTTAGTTAGTGTATTTTATTTTCCGCATTTCAGTTTAATTATTATAAATTGACTAGTCTTGCATGCGTATTTTAGACTACTCTGATATTGACTGATTAGGATTAGCCGTGCATGTGTAGGAAAGGATCTGTCCAGTTGGGCAGGGAATTTCCTATACATGTGGCGGTCTGTTACGCCTGGTTTGCGAACTCTGATTTATAAAAAAAAAAATTAGCCTGCTTTTCAAAACTCGGGGCGTGACAGGTGGTGAATATTTTGGTAGACAGACAGATAAAGGACAAGTTCCTGGGCCTTTCGCTAAGTTTCTAGAGCAGTGCGGGATTGTTCCACATTACACCATGCCAGGCACACCTGAGCAGAATGATGTTGCTGAAAGAAGGAATCGCACATTAATTGATATGCTCAGGAGTATGATCAGTAATTCTACCATTCCGATATCATTGTGGGGTGAGGCGCTCAAAACTGCCATATATATTCTTAATCGGGTCCCTACTAAGGCTGTCACTAAAACTCCTTTTGAGCTTTGGACAGGTAGGAAACCTAGTTTAAGACATTTTCATACATGGGGTTGTCAAGCTGAGGCCAAATTGTATGACCCACAAATAAAGAAATTGGATCCTCGAACCATTTCAGGATATTTTATTGGTTATTCAGAAAGGTCCAAAGGGTATAAGTTTTACTGTCCATCACTTCCTATAAAGATTGCAGAAACTAAAACGGCACGGTTTATTGAGGATGAAACAGTTAGTGGGAGCTCTGAACCTTGATTCGTTGAATTTGATGAAATTCAAGAGCATTTAGATTCTGTACAGAATATACCCATTATTGTTCCTAATAATTTGATGGTTCCCGTTCCAGTAGAACAAGTTATTTTGGAACCACAAAGTGGAGGTGAACCTATCATTGATAATCCACATCAAGATTTACAAGTGGATAATCAGATAGATTTAAGAAGATCCTCAAGACAGAGAAGACCGGCTATGTTTAGCGATTATATTGTCTATCTTTATGAGAATGGTCAGAACTTTGATGATCCTCTTAGTTTTTCCGAAGCCATAAATAGCAGTAATGCAACAGAATGGTACAATGCCATGAAAGATGAGATTGAATCCATGAACCACAATAAGGTATGGGATCTTGTTGAGTTACCTATAGGAGTTAAACCTGTAGGATGCAAGTGGGTTTATAAAATCAAATGGGACTCCAAAGGTAACATAGAGAAATACAAGGCCCGTCTTGTGGCAAAAGGGTTTACTCAGAAAGAAGGCATTGATTATAAAGAGACTTTCTCTCCGGTATCGAGAAAGGAATCTTTCCGTGTGATTATGGCTCTGGTTGCTCATTACGATCTCGAGCTATACCAGATGGATGTAAAAACTGCTTTTTTAAATGGAGATCTTCATGAAGAGGTATATATGAGTCAACCTGAAGGATTCTCACAAAAGGAAAAGGAGCACTTGGTATGCAAATTAAAGAAATCAATATATGGACTAAAACAGGCCTCCCGACAATGGTACTTAAAGTTTAAACAAACCATTTTAACCTTTGGTTTTAAAGAAAACATTGTTGATCAATGTATATATCTGAAGGTTAGTGGGAGTAAAATAATTTTCTTAGTCCTTTATGTTGATGATATTTTGCTTGCCAGTAATGATCTCGGACTATTGCATGACACTAAAGAATTTCTTTTCCAAAATTTTGAAATGAAAGATTTAGGTGAGGCCTCATATGTTCCTGGTATTGAAATTAAAAGAGATAGACATAAAGGTTTACTCGGTCTATCTCAAAAGGCCTACATAAAGAAAGTTTTGGAAAATTTTGAAATGCATAATTGTAAACCGAGTGTTGCTCCCGTTCAGAAAGGGGATAAGCTTAATGCTTTTCAGTGTCCCAAGAACCAATTAGAAATTGAACAGATGAAAACCATACCATATGCCTCTGCAGTTGGTAGTCTCACTACAAGAAAAGGCACATATAGAGGCGGTTGCGTAGAGGCGGTTGTTGCAACCGCCTCTATGTTCTACCATAGAGACGTCTTAGAGGCGGTTTGGCACAACCGCCTCTACATATTAATTTTTTTTTTTATATTTTTTCTTTCCCCCCTATTTTCTTTTCTCCCCAAAAAAACCTTAACTTTTTCCCCCCCAAAACCATCTCCTTCCACCCTAAATTTTTCCCCTCCAAAACCATCTCCACCCACTCTCCCCTCTCCCCTCTCCCCTCTCCCATCAGCGGCATCACCGGCGTGGCTTGGTCCCTCAAACCGGCCAAGATCTCACCGGCTAAGGTATGGTCCCTCCCCCCCCGTGCCTCAACATCTCCCACGTAAAATTCCCGCCCTATCCGTTCCTTATCCCCCTTCGACGTTTCTCCTCTCCCCCAACCATGTGAGCGCCCATGTCGCCTCTCCTAAACCCCTCCAAAACCCTAACCCTAATTCCCTCTCTTCTCCGCCCTAATCTCAAATCCCCCTTCTTCTTCCTCCTCTCCGGCGACCGAATCCTCCTCCGGAGCCGCTCCAATGGCCTCCACCGCATCGCGTCGAAGCTGAGGACCTCTCAAGGTAGCAAGGGAGGAGAGGCCCCTGGGAAAGCTACGAAGAAGAAGGAGATCGTCTTCTTCGACGCGGCGGCGCCCCCGGTGGCGGAGGAGCGTCGCAGCATTGCAGGGAATGAGGTCTTTGGTGGGGTTCCTCTCTGGGGTTTCGTGAAAAGGGCCCCGAAGAGGGTTTTGGCGCTGCTCTCGAACCTCCCCCTGGCGATCGGGGAGATGTTCGTGATTGCGGCATTAATGGCTTTGGGTATGTTTTGGTTGAACTAACTCGATCAAAATTATTACTTTTTTTTTTTTCCTTTGGTTGCTTTAATTTGGTATGATTGAGATAGTTTGATATAAGTTTGTTAGAGAATGCTATTTTAGATTTAGCTGGATTAAACTGCTTACAACATGAAAGCATGAAGGGAGGTGAAATTCAGAAGTTAAAGTGTCCATTTGATTTGGTGGTAATATTACAAATTATATTCTCACGTTGTTTTTGTGGAAAAAGATGAGATACTGTGGATAGAAGATATAGTGTGAAGAGGAAATATTCAGCAACTAATGGGTCAAGCAACAAGTTGAATAAATATGGCATAAATTTAGATGGTTTTGTTTAAATTTTCCATAGCAAAGGTCTGCAAAGTAAGCAGATATTCAAAATGCTTACTTTGTTAACTAATCCTTTGAGTTTCAAGATCCCTAACACTTATGTCTTGTACTTGTAGTAATCTATTTGTTTGTCATTCATAAATATTCGTTTACTAGATGACCATCTATTTTACCTGTCTTTGTAATCATGCCGACAGGCACGGCTATAGATCAGGGGGAGGCTCCAGATTACTATTTCCAGAAGTATCCGGAAGAAAACCCTGTCTTCGGATTCGTTACGTGGAGATGGGTTCTCGGACTTGGGTTCGATCACATGTTCAGCTCCCCAGTTTTCCTCGGGATGCTGGTCCTCCTCGCGGCATCTCTCATGGCCTGTACATACACAACTCAGATCCCTTTGGTTAAAGTTGCTAAAAGGTCTGTTATCTTTCCGAGTTCAAAGTCACAACCAGAAATTTAGCCAATTGAGAATTAGCGAGGGCAACTGTTGATTTTCCTTCATGCAGATGGTCATTCATACTGTCGACAGAGTCTATCCGTAAACAAGAGTTCGCAGACTCTCTTCCGCGAGCATCCATTTAGGACTTGGGCATAATCTTGATGGGCGCAGGATATGAGGTACTTTCTGTTGTGCGTTCTCGAAATACCTATTGAGAAGCACTAAAATGTAGCTAAACCTATCTTGGTAGTATGGTCATTATCACTATCGTAGAGGATATACTTCAGAGGTTGAAATAACAAAAGATCGGTAGAGAGATATCCTTGTTTTATTAACACAAGCTTTACAATGGACATATTCTCTATCCTCAGTTGTTTCAGTCTTCTTACTTTTGTTCTACAAGACTGAAACTAGATTTAATGATTACCATCTTGGCTTTGGTTATGCCGAATAATCTGATGATGAAATATTAAGATAATAAAACCCATGCTCTGTATATCACAGGTATTCACTAAGGGGCCATCTTTATATGCTTTCAAAGGAATGAAGGTATTTTATTGCTACTCTAGTGTGTCTAAGTTACTCTTAAAGTTTCTCTCTACTTAACAAGCACACACCTCTTCTAAATGTGTCTTTGTTTATTTAATTAGACGGATCCAGGGGTGCCGATTGTATATGCTGGATTTGGTGCTCTAATGCTCACAACTTGCGTTAGCTATCTATCACACTCGCAGGTACTGCATATGCTTCTTTTTTTCTCCATCTTTTTGAAAGCTAAATTCATATGTAATATATAAAATCTTTGCTTACCTTAGATATGGGCCCTCCAAGATGGGACTACAGTTGTTGTGGGGGCAAAGACGAATCGAGCAAAGCTTGAATTTAACCAGGAGATGAACCGCTTACTTGATAAAGTACCTGAGCTTATTAGCAGTGATGATACCTCTAATAGCTGATTGGTTGGCTCTTATATTCTCATTTTTTATGCATACTAAGTGGTCCTATCCTCGACCTTTTGAAGCAGCTAATTACACCGATTATATTCGAGATTGTGTTGCTTTGTTGGAAAAGGTTCCAGCTTTAGTCGCTGAGCCATGCATTATGATACCAAAGCTAAATGTTATTAGAAGATATTCAACTTAAATCCTGCTCCTGCAAACAAATTTATCTCTACAGAAAGAATACACGAGATGGTACAACTAATACTTCAATTTTTTGAAAACATTAAGAGGATCGTTTGCTGTGAATTCAACGGCTCGCTGAATTCGAATGTGTATTGTAATTCCACTGTATTAGGTTGGGAGCGGTATTTTCAACAACATTTTCTTGATTTCATTTGGCAACCACCGAGTTCCAGGTATGGTCTCAATCTTCTAATGCCTTACTTTTCAACGAATTTCTCAACTATCAAGTATACTAATTTAGTAGCAGGTTATTACTAATATATTTGAAAACATTTATATTTTAGTGTAATTAATAATCTTTTTATTGTTCGGTATGTTTGTAGGTTGTTCAAATAATGCATTCTCTCCAAGTCGTCCTACTCCAATGCAAGGCACGAGCCGACAATTGAAGGATATCACAGAATTGCTTTGTTTTTTACAATGTATTGAAAACTCGAATGTCGATTATATTTGAAACTATTTAAATTTTATTTTATTTAGTGTGTTGCTACAATAAATGTTAGTTATTGAATGAGATTATGTGTTTCGAATGATCTGTTATGTTTAATTATAAATTTTTTTATGATGTCAAAGAATTGTTAAGTCATTACTATAGATTTGTAATTTTCTGCATATAAATACAGATTAAAATAATTATTTTAATAAAATTTTTATATTAATTTTAACGTACACATTGTCGTAGAGGCGATTTAAACCGCCTCTATAAATTTAATATTATGCAGAGGCGGTTTAAACCGTCTCTACACTACTATCATATGAATAAAAAATTATAAAAAAAAAATATTAAAAATAAATTAGTTGAGACGGTTTAAGCCGCCTCTATAAGACCGCCTCTAAGCATCCCCGGCGGTCGATTAAACCGCCTCTATGTTATAGAGGCAGCGTCTACGCCGGCGGTCCAGAGGCGGTCGCTAAAATCGCCTCTATGATTTATAGAGGCGGTTTAAACCGCTTCTACGATAATTAAAAACCGCCTCTACATACATCTTTTCTTGTAGTGTCTTATGTATGCACAGACGTGCACACGTCCGGATATTGCTTTTGCCGTTGGATTGCTTGGCAGGTATCAAAGTAATCCAGGTATGGAGCATTGGAAGGCTGCTAAGAAAGTTATGAGATATTTGAAGGGTACTTTGGATCATATGCTGATATACAGGAGATCAGATCATTTGGAGCTGATCGGATATTCAGACTCTGATTTTGCGGGATGCCCAGATACCAGAAAGTCTACAACTGGGTATATTTTTCTGCTTGCTAGTGGAGCGATTTCATGGAAGAGCAGCAAACAAAGTATTACTGCTCTTTCGACCATGGCTGCAGAGTACATTGCATGTTATGAGACCACATCACAGGCTATTTGGCTTAGGAATTTTATCACAGACTTAAAGATTGTGGACTCCATTGCTCGTCCAATAAAGATTTTCTGTGATAGTTCAGCTGCTGTTTCCTTTGCCAATAACAACAAGATTACGACGGGGTGTAAACACTTGGACACCAAGTATCTTGTTGTGAGAGAGAAGATAAATGAAGGATATGTTAGAATTGAATACATCAGTACCAAGTGTATGGTTGCAGACCCAATGACCAAGGGGCTAGCACCTGGGTCATATAAAGATCATGTTTGTAGCATGGGTCTAATGAGTTCTTTTGATGTATAAGATTCTGACATTATTTTTATCTTTTTTCAATAAAGTTACTGTTTTGATGCAGCTGTATTGGACCGTTTAATAGACATAAAGCTTTGTCTGTTAACGAATGGACATATAGTTTTAGTTCATTTATAAAGTTGTGCCATATAAAGTGCTTGGCTAGGAGATGAAGATGATATGGTAATTATGGAAGGAAAATTTCAATATAGAGAGGTGGACCGCCATAGTTCCTATCATTGTAGTCTTTTAGTTTGAGTTAAGGATTAAGTGAGTTCTAAGGTATTTGACCATAAAGTTTCCAATAATGCGCAATAAAGTTTGGAGTATAGAAATCCGTTCATGAAATATAATTAATATAAGCCAAGTGGGAGATTGTTAGGATTTCCATATATGTGGCCTAATTAATTATATTTAAATTTGGATTTACTATAGATAAGGTCAATCCTAAAAGATATAGAATTACTTGATATGGTATATCTTATCCCTTTCCCATCCATTTATCTTAAATATAATCCTAATCAGACTTTGATGGGAAGTCGATCTGGAATCTATATAAAGGGGTACTGGTCCTGCCACCTACTCATGTGCATTCTGGTAAGATTATCCATTAAATTCACACCATACGGAAGAGTGTCTGAGAAAGGAGGAGAAACCAGATTACCTAGTTCGGTCGGTACGGTTTAGTATTGCAACCGAATTTCTTGCTTCCGCTGTTTAATCAAGAATTTTTCTCGATGGCGCTCTGTAAGTTATTTTACAGTTTTATTTATGATCCTGAATATTGGTATGTATTTGATTTTATTTTATACCATATAAATTCCATCATATTTTGCTAGTTCCTATTACATATACAACTTGTGGGATAATCAAGAATAAGAAATATTTTGTATTTAGATGAGATTTGAATTATTTTTATAAATAAAAAATAACAGTTGAATTGCTAAATTTGATTAGTGGAATAAGAGTAAATATAACTTTAAAATAAAAATATTAATATGAATATTATTTGTTTGATTTTTAAGGATCTCTTAACTTAAGACCCCTTTTATTATTATTATTATTATTATTACTAATGCATTTTCAATAAAAAAATGTTTTTCTTTTTTTCATAGAAAACTCTATTTTCAATTTTTGGTATGTTTGGTTAAAAAGAAAATAGTTTTTTTGAAAAATAAAAATCTAAATTTTATAGAAAATTATGTTAACATTTTCTACAAAAAATAAAGAAAAATAAAAATCCTAGTTTTCTATAAAATTTGAAAAAAAATAATAATTTCAAAACAACTAGTTTTTTTGAAACTAAACAGAAAAAAAAAACTAAAAAAAGAGTTTTTCATTAAAAAAGATTTATTTTTGAAATTCTTTTTCTATAGTTTTTTCAGGGAATCAAACACTTTTTTTACCTATTAATTTTACAATGAGTGGATATCAAATTATCACTTCTCTCTCTCTCTCTCTCTCTCTCTCTCTCTCTCTCTCTCTCTCTCTCTCTCTCTCTCAATTCACTTGGTAAATTTAAATCTAATTTATTTTCTATTCAAATTACAATCTATAGAGGTATAAAAGATTTATAAAATCAAAATTTTTAATTATTTCAGTTTACACTAATATAAGCCTCTCTCTGTCTAAATGTTTAATCGTTGTACGAATCTTAAGTTAAATTTGAATATAATGCCACATCGAACACTCATAAATTTACTCAGATATTATAGATTTTGTGAGAACTAGGGATGTAAAACTGGTCGGGCGGCCGAGGTTGTGCTGCAGCACGGCACGGGTGCTGTAGCAGCCATGCCGCCCGATATTTCGAATTGTGCTGGACCTCTATTTTTAGGTCCGATGACTTGACGCTGCCCTTGACCCAAAGCAGGCCTAGGCCATACTGGGCCTAGGAGAGGCCGGCGGTTCGGCATGGCACAGCCTGCTTGGGCTGTGCCAGCCATCCAGTACGGCCCGAACCCCAAGTCCCAAGACAAGGCCTTGGGGTATGAGCTCCCGGGCCCTTCTCCCCAGGAGCGCTCCCCCGGTCTGCAGTGGCAGACGAGGAGTGGTTTTGGTCTATTGAATAAAAAATCTCACCTATTTTTTTTAAAAGATAAAAGTTTATAAAAGGTTAAATTACAGAAAACCTTTCTGTAATATCCCGCTTTTTCACTTTGCCCCTCTGTGTTTTAAAATCCTACATTTTGCCCCCTCGTAATTACCGAAATATGCATTTACCCTCCCGCCGTCACCATTCCGTGAGTGAACCGTCAATTTTTTAAAAAATATTATTAGATATACCCAAAATACCCTTCAAGAAGGGCGGAAAATAAGCTAAAACTCATTCTCTCTCCAATATAAGGTAAGGACATTTTCGTCAATTTATCTCCTTCGTTAACGTCGTTGTCCCCTAAAGACAATTCGGTAATTACGAGGGGGCAAAATGTAGACTTTTAAAAGACAGGAGGGTAAAGTGAAAAAATGGAATATTACAGGGAGTTTTCTGTAATTTAGCCTTATACAAATTTTAATTTTTTAAAAATATTTATTATTTTATAATTACTTTTATAAATTTTATTTCTTTTATCAAAATATAAATTTAAGTAAAATAATTTATTATTTATATTTTTAAATTTTATACGGTTTTTTAAAAATTTAAAAATAAAAATTTAAAGGTGCTGGCCCTTGAGCAAAGCACGGCCCGTGCCATTCGGGCTGGAGAGCCGCGCTAGGCCGGAGGCCTCGTAGCTTCAGCTCGACACTAATTTGAAGCCGGGCTGGCCCCTGACTTTTTTCGACCCAAAAAATATGAGCCGTGCTGCTCCAATCCATTCTAGGATGGAGTTTATTTCACTAGCCACTTCGGCTAGTAAAATTCATTCCATTCTAGAATGGACGAAACATATATCTTAGGGATAATTGCCTGTGTACCCCTGAAATATGAAGAAATATCTGATTTACCCCTCTTATTTTTTTCTTTCCAATATACCCTTCATACGTTCCACCGTTATTAAAAATACCCCTACCGTTTCCCTTTGTTAAGTTAACTAGGGTTAAACTAGAGTTAAATAATAATCAGAGTTGAAAACTATCAGATATACCTATTTTGCCCAGATTTAGGATTTAGGGTTTAGGGTTTAGGATTTTTTAGGATTTTAGGGTTTAGGATTTAGGGTTTTAGGGTTTAGGATTTAGGGTTTAGGATTTAGGGTTTTTTAGGGTTCTAGGGTTTAGGGTTTTAGGGTTTAGGGTTTAGGATTTTTTAGAATTTTAGGGTTTAGGGTTTAGGGTTTTAGGGTTTAGGGTTTAGGGTTTTTGGGTTTAGGAGTTTAGAGTTTTAGGGTATATTTGAAAGGGCAAAATAGTAATTACACACAGATAACGGCAGTTCCAAACGGTACATTAACAGAGTTTAACTTCAGGGATATTTTGGAAAGAAGTTGGAACGTAAGAAGGGTAGTTTTAATATTAGCCTTCTAAGAGGGGTAAATCTAAAAACAGAGAAATTTTTAAGGGTATGTAAGAAATTGCCCCTATATCTTATACCTATTTTAGGGTGTACCGATAATATTGTGCACCCTTCAACTTTAGCTAGATTTGAAATTGACTTCCCAACTTTTTTTTTTTTTAATTTACACCTTCTTTGCTTACTAAAAATTTGATTTAACTTCTTAGCAATTTTATAATTTATTATTTTATCTGAATTTTTTCTTAATAAGTTGATAAATAAGTGTAATATTTTAGAGAAATGAAGAGTCATTGAGCTGACAAAACACAACTTTTGCTTAAATTCTAATATATTTTAATATTATTTAGGTTTTTAACTTCTATTTTATTATTTTATTGGCTTTGCATGTATTTATAAGGGGCAATTTTCTATATACCCCTAAAAATTTCTCTATTTTTAGATTTATCCCTCTTAGAAGATTAATATTAAAACTAACTTTCTTACGTTCCAACTTCTTTCTAAAATACCCCTGAAGTTAAACTCTGTTAGTGTACCGTTTGGAACTGCCGTTATCTGTATGAAATTACTATTTTGCCATTTCAAATATACCCTTTTACCATAACCAACTTTTCTTATGTACCCTTAAAATTTTCAATAGTTTTGGTAGATAGGGACAAAATAGGTATATCTGATAATTTTCAACTCCGATTATTATTTAACTCTAGTTTAACCCTAGTTAACTTAACAAAGGGAAACGGTAGGGATATTTTTAATAACGGTGGAACGTATGAAGGGTATATTGGAAAGAAAAAAATAAGAGGGGTAAATCAGATATTTCTTCAGATTTCAGGAGTACACAGGTAATTATCTCTATTTATAATAATTTAAAAATATTAATCAATATTAAGCTTCTTGATTCAGAGAGAATTTTCAAAGTGGACATCTTGAAAGAACTTATATCAAACTTTTAGGCTCCGTTTGGGTACGAGAATTAAGGGATATAAAGAGGATATTCCCTCCTTTGTACCCAAATAATAAAAAGCTGTTTGGAACAGTTGTTCCACCTAATTCCGGAATTAGAAAAGAATAACTGTTCCAGGCAGCAGGTAGAACAACTTAGTTATTCCGCCTGCAATTTTTTTTAAAAAAAATTAATTAATTTTATTTTAAATTATAAGTTATTTAAATTTATAAAATTTAAAATTTATTTCATTATTTTATAAAAATTTAATTCTCTTTTTTCTTTTTATTCATCTTTAATTTACCAAACATAATTTTCTTTATACCCGGTATAACTCTTATACCCACCCAAACATAAATTAATATTAGTTCCTGCTAATACCATAACTTATACCTATTCCATGTATAACTAAATTTTTTTTATAACCGAATGAAACGCACCCTTTAAAAAATAGAGAAAACATAAGTCAAATAAAAAAAAGTTTAGGAATCAATTACAAAAAATACTAAAGTTAAGGGGGTGTCTATACAGTTTGACCACCAATTTATTTACTGTGGGGAAAATGGGTCAAAGATTTCCTAGTTGAAACGAGTTTGACTGAGAAAAGTCAGTTTTACAATGGCAATTTTGTAATTTCAATTTGCACATAATTTATTGAATTTTTTTTAAAAAAAAAAAATTTATTGTACATATATAAAAAATACAGAACTAAGCTATAATATTATTAATAAGACCAAACCATTAATACTAATAGATTTTCAGTCCGTGATAAAGGAATGTGCGATTAGAATAAGAGTGATATTCTAATATTTAGTAGGCGATTGGTGAAATAGTATGATTTAAGAGATGAAAAATAATTAGAAAAGTGAATCTAATGACCAAAAACTTGATAGCACCTATAGTATTATAGTTAGACTCAAATATATATATATATATATATATATATATATATATATATATATATATATATATATATATATATATATATATATAATTTTAGTAATATAATTATAAAATACTAATTTTTAGATTAAATTTAGTAGATATAAATTTTCGAGCACTTTTTAATAGAAAATAAAATAAGCTAAATTAATTTTAAGCAATTGAATTTTAATTTAACTTAATCAAAAAAAATATGATCAATTTGATTAAAATCAAACTTGAACTATCAGTTCTTCAGTATAATTTTTTGACTTTTCTAATTTAAAGAATTGAACCAAACTACTTTATACACTATATCACGGTCGGCGAACAAATCGTCCAGTTTGGCTCTATTTGTAAATTATTATTTTTAAATCATCACTTTTCTACTTATTATAATTTAGATGTGTGGGCCTTTTTTTTTTTTTTCTTTTTGCACTTAGTCCTAGTAAAAAATTTTATTTTATAAATGATTATATCATAATTATAAATACAAAAATAATTTTGTATAATTAATTATCTCTAATGCAAATGACAAAGGACTTGATGATTTGTATCTGAGATTCCGGATTCGAAGCCTAGTTGCTTTAAATTTCTAACTAAGTTTATTTAGCATGTGTCACGTCCCGGGTGTAAACCAGAACCCGAGCTCGCCAACAGATCCGCCGTGCACACGGAATTTCTCATGTACACGAAGCGCCGGTAACCTGCTCAGATATAAGATATACAATAAAAGAGAATAAAGTACAGAGCTGAACTAAAAAGAACTACAAATAATCTCAGACTGGAAATAAGATACAAGCGTAAAGATACAATAAACTCCCAGCTCACCAAAATAATACATCCAGCTGGCCAAAGCCAGACCTCAAAATAAAAGTAAACTACTACAGTCTGAGTGAAGGGTACAATATCTGTCTAACTTCAACTCTCGGTCTCACAGGAGATCTATCTACTCAACGATCCCCTTACCTCGATCTGCCGTTGAAGGCCCAGCAGCTCCCGCAGACGACTCTACAAAACAAAGGGAGAAAAAGAGAAAAAACAACAATGGGGGTGAGAACTACTATAAAATCAGTAGCCTCCCCTAGTGGGTAAAGCCTCAAACTCCGACGCACCCACTAAGACTACCAGAGGCAAAAGGAAAAAGAAAGGTGGTAAGCTAAGAATAGATCTGTTGATAAAAAAGAAGCTACCACTACTATGCCTCTAAATACAATGCCAGAAAGAATAACTAAAGGAGTGCATCAGTAAAAGTATATGCCTAAACAAACCCAATCGATGGACCAGTAAAACTGGTACTGCCTGCTCTGTCATCATTATCGGGCCTGCCAGCCTACGCATAGCACCGAAGTGATATCACGAACCCACTAACCCACCGGCACCTGCCCGGTGTAATAGCACACTCCGAAGTGGCACTCGAGGGGAGCTACCCGCACGAGTAAAGTAACCAAGTCACAAATATCTCAATATAGCAGGACTGGATCACGACTATGCTCAAGTGGGAAAACCCATCCACTAAAGGGACCCCGATCCCAACTCTGATGCAACAAGTAAACATCCGGTCAACCGCCCATGGTCCATGGTCGCCGCAATACCCCATAATCAAGTCCAACCTGTCCCAGACTCCAAGATCCTGACTACACTATCCCAACCCCTGCTCGAACCCGAGCAATAAGTATCCTGAGTCTAAAATGAAAGGAGAAAATAGCAATCATGGTTTCTCCTAAGTTAAATCCCAGCATGATAGTATAGCAGTAAAAGGTGGCCTATCTAGATGTCCATACAAGAATGCAAGTGTCCTCATGATAATAAAAGAAAGACAGTTAACAGTGTTCTTGCATTTATTAGAGCATGATATCCCAATTTTAATAATCGATCTCATAGGAATGCTAAATACTAACAGGGCATACACCAAATCCATACAAGCATGCGAGTTATCCACAATGTGCTAATCAACATTTTAATTCGGGGATTACTCTAATATCCTTATTGAGTATGTCAGAATATGAGGTCCACAACAATCACCTACCTGGTACGCGCAACTCCCCAACTGTAAAAGGACTCCTCGCTGTCCAACAACTGTCCCCGCAACACCTAAAATCCGCGAGCCACTGCAAAAGAGACGCACTCGGCATAAATGGACCTCCCTCGAAACAACATTTGTTGTTTTGCAAAACAGCACAGAAAAAGGAGATTTTTCACCTATGCGCAGTGCTCAGAAAATTCCAGAAAAACTACGGCTGCGATCCTCGCGACGAGTAAATGAAAATCGAGTACTTATATCCCCGTTCCGACACCCGTAGACCAAGATAGAAAATGAACAATCCCACACTGTCCAAAAAGTTTCCACAGAAAATAGGGTCAAAAGATGCCTCCGGAACCGTGCAAAAACCCAAAATGGAGTGAAGCAATCAACACGAAAATCGAAGGCCTACCTCTTAGGAACACACTGTCGTAAAAATCGTTCAAACATTTCTCCTGGGTGGCGCAGGGACTTCTCCAACCGAACAACGACGAAAACGGGCCGCGAAAGGGAAACGTCGAAGCGCGCCGCGTCGTCGAGATCGCAATGCCGAGGCCTCCTAAAATCCTGGGAATCCCTGGAGAGATGGAGGACAGAGAGAGGAAGAAGTCTTCTTCAGGTCACTCTCTCTCTTTCTCTCTCTAAAGCCCGGAAACCAGAAGAAGAAGGGGGATGGTGGGCTATTTATAGCCCACCCAACTTTCGGGCGCAAGCTCGATTTTCGGGCGCCCGATTCTCCCACGGGGGCTCGGCCCGTCAGCGCCCGAAAAGCCTTGGGCGCGACGCGTGTTCCGAACACGGGACAGCGGCGCCCAGCCGCTCGGGCGCTGCCGCGTGTCCCGCGCAGGACGGCGGGTCGGTGGCGCCCGCCAATGGCGGGACGCCACATGGTGCACGTGAGCGCCATCCCGCCTGCCACACCGGCTGACGCCTGCCAGTGGCCGCCCGACACGCCGGCGCCCCCTGCCACGCGTGCGTACGGCCGCAGCGCCGTGCCCCCGCGTGCACCGCGCATGCGTGAGCCGGCGAATCCGGGGCCGCCACGTGGCGCGCCCCGGTCCATACGCCCGGTCGCGCGACTCCGGGGATCGCGCCGCGTGAGCCCGCCAATAAGAGGCTGCCACGTGTCACCTGCCCCGTCCATTGCGCCAGCGCCAGAATCCCGTGGACCGTGCAGCGTGCACCGGCCAATGACAGACCGCCACGTGTCATTCCCGCCGGTCCACAGCTCCCCCATGCACCAAAATACACTGAAAACTTTCGGGTGTCCTTTTTGGACGTCCGGATTTCAAAAAATACAAGTAAATAGTCGTTTTCCAGCGTTTTTCCGCGTTGAATCCAAATCTGACCTCCGTTTAGCCTGAAACCACTTATAAAATTCGGCGAGAGTAGCCGAAAGCCAGGCTTGATCCAGAATCCTCACTGAGTCCGTCCAACGCGTCCATTTGACGCGTTGCGGGCCCGACACACCAATAATAGGTGTTTCACCACCACGGATCACTGAAAAAACTGCACGGGGATCTGGGCCACTACAACATGCTATCTTTCTCTCTAAAAAAAAAAAAAAAAACTCTATATATTTATATATAGACACTATGTGGGATAAGAAAGAAATATTTTAAACGAACACAATAATTTATTTAGAGGAGTCTATGAAAAAAAAAAAAACTTACAATTTATTAGTAAAAATGTATTATATTATTTAACTAAATACAATAAATAAATCATCGTATTTATTTAAAATATTTGGTGTGACGTCTATGTCTATATTATAAAAAAAAATTATGTATTTAAAATTTTAATAGAATAATTTATAAAATAAATTTTTTTGAGTGGGCTAAATACAAAAAGAAAAAAAAAAACCCACATAATTAATTACATAACTCATGAGGGTTATGTTTTAACAAACTACCCAAGATTATTTATTGAGCAATGCTACATGTACACCCCGAAGGGGTGTACATCATACACCTCCACTATTTTAATGGTGCCGATATTTTTTACGGGTCACATCGAGTGACCCATCATCACACCCCCACCCTTAGATGGGTGGGGTGTATGATGTACACCCCGAAAGGGGTGTACACATAGCATTTTCCTTATTTATTATACAGTACATTTCATAAATGGTCAACAACATATAGATATCATTGTACTTGCCCAGTTGCAAACCTGTACAACTTATATATCATCATATGATATTATATATTAATTTTTATTTTATTACTATCATAATTAATATTACACCCTCTTTATTTCAACAGACCAATAATTTTAGAATTACTCTTGTCCTAACAAGTTTAATTTTTTTAATTTTTTAAATTTATTTATCGTCCAAAATATTATAATAAAGTTAAAAGGTTTATACTTATTATTTCACGTCTCGAAATGAAAAATTGGATAAAAACAAAAAATTATATATTTTTTTAATGTAAATCAGAAGTTAATTTTTTTGTTCAGAACGTGAGCGGATCCACTATGTGCATAAAGTTTTTCGATCACAGATAGATTCTTTTCTATATACGCACGGTTAGACATTATACATCATACATCCAGAAAGTTATACAACTACAGAGTGATATGTAAATCAAACATACAACCAAAACTCACACTAATTTACAAACCAACAATGTCAATACTTTTGAAAACAAGATCCAAAAGCTGAAATGATATATATAATAAGAAACCAAATTCACAGTTTATTAAACAATTAATCAAATATCTAGATGAACGAAATAAAGATCAGACAATGACATACTAGGTAAACATAATCATCATCAACATCAACTCGAGATAAAAATAGTGGCAGGCCAGCTAACAAGCTAGCAATAGGGACGCCTCTAGCATGTAACCCTCACATCAGTGTCCTGAACCTCACCGCCCGACGGACTTGAAAGAGGTGTCAATAAGGAGGCGTGAGATACAACTGAATGCATGTATCCCAGTGGATACAATGAGCTGGGAACCGGCAAGTTGTACCTACTGGTATACAATAATCGACATGTGTGAAATAGATATAATCAACCGATAATCCCTGATAGTAATCAGGCTACAAATGCTAGAATATAACGAAGCAACGATGATCAGTAACAGTAATAAGCATGGTAAAAGAGTGACAGTAGACAATAAAATACCGCCACGTGCTGGTATCCCGCGCCAACGTGATTGACGTCGAGTCACTCGTCGATCTGAGCTCCCTCTCCATGTCCAGCTCCCTGGGCACCGCCGACCTCTCCGATGGCGGCGGAGACGACGACGACGACGACGACGACAGGGGGGGAAGAGGAGGAGAGCTTCTCGACGGAGGCGGCGGTGGACTCTGAGGGGAGCAGCGCGGGGGGCTCTACGGCGCGGTGGATTCGGCAGAGCAGCTGCCGATCGATGTGGAGCATCCACAAGATCGATCTGCTCCCTCCCGACGCGATCCACGACCTGCGCAGCATCGCGGAGCGGATGATCGGCGCGGGGTACTGGCACGAGTGCTACCAAGCGTACGGGTCCGCCCGCAAGGCCGCGGTGGACGCGTGCTTCTGCCGCCTGCGGGTGGAGAAGCTGAGCATCGGAGACGTGCCGTCATTGTGAAGCACAGGGATAAGAGCATTATCGTCATTTTGCATGTTCTATTAACCCCGTTGCCCCCTAAAAATAATTCCATAATTACGATGGGCCAAAATATAGGCTTTTGAAAGACAGGGGGCAAAGTGAAAAGGCGGTATATTATACGGGGGTTTTCTGTAATTTAGCAAAAAAAAATCATATGAAAAATTCATTTTTAGTTTTTCACCTTTTTTTTTTTGAACCAAATGGGCGAAAAATTTAAAAAGAAGTTTTTTTATGAAAAATCTTTTTCTTACAATTTTTTAGTATACTTGTGACACCCTAATGGTCCCATATCAGATGAAAATGAGATTGTAATTGGGTATACAAGAGACAATGTGTCACACCTCGGATTTTAAAAACGGTCTAATTTTTTTCTTTTTATATCAATCTGTGACACCCCAATAGTCTCACATTGGATGGAAATGAGATTGTGATTGGATTTATAAGAGACCATGGGCACAAGTAATTATAATCGGGCTTAAGCATTTTGGGCTATGATGTGGGCCCAACGAGTTATTATTACTAGTGGGTCGGATCGTTAAAGTTATTATTGCTAGTGGGTCAGGTCGTTATATTTGGTTTCAGAGCAAATCACCAGCCTGAAGTGTGACGAGTCTCGGCTGAGCCTAGATCTAGATGACAGGGCTAGCGAGACAAGTCTCATATCGCCTGATGATCTTGGAATGTGTGTGTGTTTGGGCTGACGAGGACGTCAGGCCTAAACGGGGGGGAGTCTGTGTCACGCCCCGAGACCGCTAATTTGGAACAGTTCGGGCACGCCAACAGACCCGCCAATCAGACATGACCTCTCTATGCCCGAAAGGAACGGAACAACCATCTCAACTAATATAATAAGTATAACGAGATACAATATCAGAGTAAAACTACTTACAACTTTTTTTCTTGTTTATCCTCATAAAATACAATGTTCGCTCCATAATACAAAATGGTATAATACTGCTAGACCATCTTGGTCTCTATACTGCTATGCCCTTGCCCCTGTCGTGTGCCTCATCAACTGTATCTGGATCTATAAAAATAGTAACCAACAAGGTGTGAGAACTGCGAATGATTTTCAGTGGGTTCATCCACCGAGAAACATGCTCTGAACCTTTTGGTCCAATGGAAGCATTAGTAGCAAGATAATAGAAAAGCTGTAAATGCTATACTAGCATGCTGATGTAATAATCACTGCACTACTAGTGCATAATGCTACCATGCTATGCCATACTAGGCCACTATACCACAACCCGGCCACTACGCCGCTATAAGGGTTACACCTAATCCGACCACATTCGGTCACTTTTTATTTTCATTTTCTCCTTACTTTTAACCTTTCGAAAGTACCTCGCCAATTGGCCCGTGCCCTTGGAGTCACGCTCCTAATATCGAGTTCCAAATTTGAATGCGCCATGTATAATATATTTTATCTTTAACATTTCAGAAGTATCTCGTCCGATGGGCCCATGCCCTAGGAGCCACTATGCGCGCTACCCCCAAATGATGAATCTCAAATCTGAAGGTGGATTTACATTACTTTTCCCTTTTAAAACCCTTTTACAATATATTTTATCTTGGAACCTTTCGGAAGTATCTCATCCGAAGGGCCCATGCCCTAGGAGCCGCTATGCGCTACCCCTAAATGACGAGTCTCAAATCCGAATGTGTATTTACATTCTCTTTTGTCATTTACTTTTAGCCTTTTGAAAGTACCTCGTCCGATGGGCCCATGCCCTAGGAGCCGCTATGCGCGCTACCCCCAAATGACGAATCTCAAATTCGAAGGCGCTATTTGCAATATATTTTATCTTTAAACCTTACAGAAGTATCTCGTCCGATGAGCCCATGCCCTAGGAGCCACTATGCGTGTTACCCCTAAATGACGAGTCTCAAATCCAAAAGTGCCATTTTCATTAGTTTTTCCTTTTACTTTAAAGCCTTACGAAGTACCTCATCCGATGGGCCCATGCAGTAGAAGCCGCTATCCGCGCTACCCCCAAATGACGAGTCTCAAATCCAAAGGTGCATTTATATTCTCTTTTACTTTTCTTTTTTACCCTAGGTTATTTATTTTAGGATAGCTTGGGTGCCCTAGGATACCAATTTAGGTTAGATATTTCATGTTTGCTCACCATTGCACATTAACTCTAAGTTCTTTACTCTATGGTAGCTTGATGTTCCATAGACACCAACTCTAGGGTAGCTTGATGTCTCAAGGACACCGATTTGTTCATATCACATTTAACCTAGAGTTTATTGACTCTATATTTTCATATCATATTTAACCTTGAGTTCCTTGACTCTATGTTACATTTCATACTTAACCTAGAGTACATTGACTCTATGTTACATTTCATACTTAATCTAGAGTTTATTTACTCTATATTATATTTCACACTTAATCTAGAGTTCATTGGCTCTATATTTTCAATTTAGAGTTTATACTCTACGTGCTTGCCTTAGGTTTTCTTTTCCTAAGTTTAATGCCACACACTCTTTGACTTAGATTTTTCTTAAATCCGATGCCACACAATTCAACCTAGATTTTCTCCTAAGTTCCATATCACACGTTTGACCTAGGTTTCTCCTAAGTCCATTTCCACGCAAAAGGTAACCTACATCTATGTTTTCTTGACCACATATATGCAAGGCTAAATCTTGAAATCCACCTTTTCCATATAGGGTTAAAACCCTAATTCTCAAACATGTACACAAGCATCTACTCTTACACTATACATCTAAATCATAGAAAAGCAAAGGAAAAGAGATGAGTTCACCCTTTTTGGTGAAATCCCCCTCCTTTGAGTCTTCTTGCAAGAACCTGGGCTTGATCTACTATTCCTCGAGAAAATTTTCTAAAAATGTGATAAAGACTCATAAGAGATCCATAGTTCTCTTCTAAAACCATAAAAACTCAAAAATACTTAAACTCTAGAAACTTATCTCTTGTTCTTGCTCCAAAAACGTAAAGAAGAAGGCCCTTTCTAACTCCAAGAACCTCCTTTAGAAGCCTCCTTCCAATCTCTTGCCTTCCAAGAGATCAAACTCTCCAATCTTCCAAGCTTCTAGAGAGAGAAAAAGAAGAGGGAAATGAAGATAAGGGGTGGAAATGGGTGTTTGGCTGTGAGGGGAAGTGTTTTAAGCCATATTAACCCTAGTTAAACCCCCCATTTAACCATAGTTCATCAACTCTGCACGTGCTGTCAGGGGCTTGGTGTACCGGTACACGGGCTGGGGTACCGGTATGTGGGCTGGGGTAGCGGTACGCAGACTTTGGTTCCGGTACATCTCCCATAATTTCTCCAAAACCCGAGAGCTGGATTTTCCTGACTTCTATGGGGTTTCGATATGTGCTCGGGGTTCCGGTACTACGTTCAATAATATGAAGTTTTGCAGATTTTGATCTTTCCAAGCTCGCTTTACAACTCAACTTTGGTTCGAAATGCCATTGCTTCGAACCAAACTTGCTTAAGCTAATCTTACCCATATTTTAGACATGTTTAGGGTCTCTTATCCGCACTTTGTCACTCAAGCGAAAGCCGGAGCACTACAGTTTGTGACACCTCAATAGTCCTACATCGGATGAGAATGAGAATGAGATTGTGATTGGGTTTATAAGAAACCATGGACACGAGTAATTTTAATTGAGCTTAAGCATTTTGGGCTGTGGTTTGGGCGCAACGAGTTATTATTGCTAGTGGGTCGGGTCGTTAAAGTTATTATTGCTATTGGGTCGGGTCGTTACATAATGGACACTAGTAATAATAACTGGACTTAAGTATTTTGGGTTGTGGTTTGAGCCCAACGAGTTATTATTGCTAGTTGGTCGGGTCGTTATATTTGCTATCAGAGCCAATCACCAACCGAAAGTGTGTGGCGAGTCTCAGTTGAGCATGGGTCTAGATGACAGGGCTAGCGAAACAAGTCTCACATCGCGTGTTGATCTTGGGTTGTGCGTGTGATTGGGCTGACGAGGATGTCAGGCCTAAACGGAGGGAGTCTGTGACACCCCAATAGTCTCACATCGGATGGGAATGGAATTGCGATTGGTTATATAAGAGACAATAAACACTAGTAATAATAATAGAGCTTACACATTTTGGGTTGCGGTTTGGGCCAAACGAGTTATTATTGCTAGTGGACCGGGTCGTTATATTTGCTATCGGAGTCAGTTACCAGTCGAAAGTGTGTGACGAGTCTCGAATGAGCCTGGGTCTAGATGATAGGGCTAGCAAGACAAGTCTCACATCGCCGGGTGATCTTTGGTTGTGCGTGTGTTTGGGCTGACGAGGACTTCAGGCCAAAACGAGGGGAGTATATGAAACAGACACCCTAATAGTCCCACATCCGATGAAAATGAGATTGTGATTAGATATATAAAAAACAATGAACACTAGTAATAAAAATTGGGCTTAAGCATTTTGGGCCAGTGATTTAAGTCCAGCGAGTTATTATTGCTAGTGGGTCGGATCGTTACAATACTTTTTTGAGTAACCAAACAAATTCTAAATTTTTTTAAATTTAGATGGCATAAATCTCATCTATCGGATTGGATTTGTTTTTAAAATAGTAAATTTTATATTTGGCCCTCAAATTATGAGTCAGGCGACATCAGGCGACATTTTGGTTCTCAAACTTTAATTTATTATAATTTATGATTCGAATTTTTAAAATTATTTCAATCAACTCTCACAACTCAATTTAATTAATTAAATATTAATAAATTATTAATGTAGAAGTAATGTAGTAGTATTGTGATTAATGATGCGCCAATGATTAAGATGCTATATCATTTCTACATCAATGATGCATTTATATTTAATCAACTAAATTAGATTGTAGAACTTAATTATAATAATTCTGAAAGTCTGAACCGCAAATTATAACAAATTAAAATTTGATGACCAAAATATCACTCGACTCATAGTTAGAGAACCAAGGATGCAATTTACCCTTTTTACACTCTTAATTTATAAAATCTAAGCATACTGTATGCAGGGACGAAGCAAGAATTTTAATTTTAGGAGGGCCAAAAATATATTATGCAAAATATAATAATTTTTAAAAATTATTAATAAAAAAATTATATAAAAATAATTTTTTGTTCATTATCTTTCGAGTTTTTAATATATTTTTTAAAAAAAGAAGAATATAGCTGTCTTTATCATTAAAATAATAATAATTTAGAGATCTACAAAAAAAAAAAAAAAAAAAAAAATTGAGAGAAAGGTAGTATGCTATCTGCTTCGTTCATTTTTAAAAAATAAATTTAACTGAAAATGTGAAACAACTATACTCCAAACCCTTTATCTCTTGCGCTAGAGATGTATAAAAAATTATGTCAAAAAACTAAATATTAAAATTTAGTATAATTTATAAATCAAATATTACGATACATTGGTGCAATATTATTTAAAAAAAAATATTTTGATATTTAAAAATTTATAATATTTTAATTTTTTTGATAACTTAATAATAAATTTTTATATAATTTTAAAAATATTAGAAGCTATAGAAGCTATGGAATCCATAGCATGGATACACAAGGAGAAAATAATAATTTCTTCTCTCTCTCTCTCTCTTCATACATCACTAACCGCTTTGATTTGGACATCCCAACTATAAAGTAAATGCAAGAGTGCATATCACTCAAACTCTACCATGGAGGAAGAAGATATGGTTAGTTCTCACATTTCATGTGGGGGAAAATGGAGCAAAAGCTTAAGGCAATGGCACCTTTGTGATTCTAGTAAAATTCAAGGGGTGTTTCGGTCATTTTATGTAAAATAGGCATTTGAAGATGAGCTTTTGCTTTATTTTTCAGGAATAAGAAATTTTGTGTTTGGTATAAGAATGAGGAATAAGAGGAATAAAGAATTTTAATTGGAATAAATTATTTTTTTGCCCTCAAACTTTATTATGTAATAATAAGGTGAGAGATGGTGCCTCGGTAGACGTGGGAGGGTATTTAAGGAAAATGTAAGAGGGTGGTTAGGAAAGTGAGAACAGTAATTCTTACTTATTCTAGTTGTGCCGGAACAATCTATACAAATTAATTTCTGGTGCGTTTGGAAAAATAAAAGGGATATCCCTCCTATTCTCGATTCTATACCGAATCCAAACGGGCCCTAAGGCAATGGCACCTTTGTGATTCTAGTAAAATCCAAGGGGTGTTTCGGTCATTTTATGTAAAATAGGCATTTGAAGATGAGTTTTTGCTCCATTTTTCAGGGATAAGAAATTTTGTGTTTGGTATGAGAATGAGGAATAAGAGGAATAAAGAATTTTAATTGGGATAAATTATTTTTTTTGCCCTCAAACTTTATTATCTAATAATGAGGTGAGAGATGGTGCCTCGGTAGACGTGGAAAGGTATTTAAGGAAAATGTAAGAGGGTGGTTGGGAAAATGAGAACAGTAATTCTCACTTATTCTAGTTGTGCCGGAACAATCTATACAAATTAATTTCTGGTGCGTTTGGAAGAATAAGAGGGATATCCCTTCTATTCTCGGTTCTATACCGAATCCAAACGGGCCCTAAGACAATGACACCTTTGTGATTCTAGTAAAATCCAAGGGGTGTTTCGGTCATTTTATGTAAAATAGGCATTTGAAGATGAGTTTTGTTATCTCTACCCTCAAAATTAGGTATAAATCTTACATTCTATCTATTCAAAGGTGAAGGCTTTTTTATCCATCACTTCGAAGTAATAGATAAAATTTATTCTATCATAAAATGGATGAGATATAAAATATACACTCAATTTTGGATGTACATTTAGTATTTATTTTTAAAAATAATTTGTGGAATGATAAAGTTAAAAATATAACAGTCACATCACTGACATGGCATTTTCAACCGATCAAATTATTTTTCTAAAATTTATCTATTTTATTATAATTAAAAAATATATATTTTTTTAAAAAAAATAAAATATGTAGTGCGGCTGTCACATAACGGACTTTCTCCTACGGGAGGCGATTGTGAGCTTTTTTTTTTTTTCTTTTTTTTTTTTTTCCTATTTTTAAAGACTAAATTGCAAAAAAAAAAAAATATTAAAATTCAAAAAGTATTTCAACCATTTTATGTAAAGGAAAATACTATGTGTACACCCATAAGGGGTGTACATCTCACACCCCCATCCATCTAAGGGTGGGGGTGTGATGATAGGTCACTTGATGTGACCCGTAAAAAATATTGCCACCATTAAAATAGTGGAGATGTATGATGTACACCCTTTCGGGGTGTACATGTAGCATTGCTCTTATATAAAATAGTGTAAGAAAGAAAAAAAATCTAAAATGTGACAGTTATAAGACTGACGTGAAATTTTCAATAAATCAAATTGTATTTTCAAAATTCACTCATTTCATCATAATTATTTTTTAAAATATTTGTATTATATTTTTCTTTCGGAAAATAAAATTATGATTGATTGGATATAGATAATGTGATGCAACTACCACATGGTGGACTTTTTACTAATTAAAGTAGGCGATTGTGAGCTTTTCTTCTCTATTATTCCTAATTTTTAGGTTAAATTGCAAAAAAAAAAAAAAAAAAAAAAAAAAAAAAAAAAAAAAAAAAAAAAAAAATCTTATGTGCGCTTTAGTTTCTACCTCAATTATTTTTTGAAATGAGTACAAAAATTTAGTATGATTATTCAATTTAGTTGTAAAATTTTATAAAAATATATTTCCAGATAAAAGATAAAATTAGTTATAACTAATGAAGTAGATTCATGTAAATTGAATAAAATTATTCAATAAATTATAAAATTTGATAATATGAGCAAAATACAATTTTTTTTTTTTTTTTCTATTTCTTTAGCTGTTAAAATTTTAGACCTATTTGAAGCAGTGCAGAGGGTAGGGAGTTAATTAATTGATGTAATTTTTTACTAGCAATACTATCCGTATATTCAAAAATTGGTGTACGATATATATCCCATCCACTTCAGGACAAGGGTGGCAATTCAGCTCGCTGTTCGCGAATCAATTCGTGTTCGGCTCGAAATGAGCTTGAGATCGAATCGTTCGTTTCGTAAATAAGCCGAGCACGAGCCGAATTTTTCAGCTCGTTTAATAAACGAGCTGAACACGAACGGGGTCAGCTCCCTCGTGTTCGGCTCGATAACAGCTCGAATATATATATTACTATTTAGATTTTAGGCTATTAATTTTTTATAAATTTTAATTATTAGATTAAAATTTTAAAATATTAATTTTCTTTCAACTTTACACTTATTATGAATAAAAATCAAACTTATTGTTCGCGAGTCAGCTCGTGTTTGGCTCATTAATAAACGAGGCGAACAAGAGTCAAAGTTTTCAGCTCGATATTTAAACGAGCCAACTCGTGTTCGGCTCGTTTATTAAACGAGCCAAACAAGAGTCGACCCTAGCTCACTCGTGTTCGGCTCGTTGACACCCCTACTTCAGGGTGGAGACTTATTTATTGATTATTTCAAAGTGACCGATAAAATTTATCCTATTCTGAAATAAATGGAATGTACATCGTACATCCATTTAGGGTGTACTAGTAGAATTTTTTTAATAAGGCAGGAACTAAAGCATAAGTGTGTTTTTTATAATTTACCTTAAATTTTTGTTTGTAAAAATTAATATAAGGAAACCTACATTTTAATATTCTTTTAACTTTTAAAAATCTTAAAAGGGGTTATTGTAACTAATTATAATAACTCAATTTTTTTTAAAAAAAAGTTAAAAACTAAGGAAATATCTGTTAATAAAGTAAAGTTGAAGGGTCCACGTCAAATTGGCCTATAGTTTAGGAGCAATTTCCATAGTTTAGGGGAGGTCTCCATTTTTCTTTTATTAAAAAAAGCGGAGGCCCCTCAATGGTAAGGAATTCTAAAATAGACCCCTCAACTTTTATTTTTTTTTATTGAGACTTTTTAAAATTTTCTGATATTTTCACTTTTCTCTTCTGAATTTTAAAAATTTATATTTGTCCATTCAAAATTTTAAAAATATTTTCAAAAAATTATTGTTACTGGATTCTAGAGAGAAAAAAATATTTTTTTAATATATTCTTGTCATTTCTAAAAGTATTTTTAGTATAAATTGAAAAAAAAAATAATAAATGGACGGAATCTGACAAATAGAGATTAAGTGCATCAACTTTAAATTTTGAAGGATTAAAATATAAATTTTTGAATAACGAGGGAAAAATTATAAACAGATATTTAGAGATTTATTTATTTATTTATTTATATTTTTGTGTAGGCTCTTTTTATTCGACCTTTTATACTTAGTTGAGTGCAAATTTTATCAAATCTAACAATTTTATTAGTTACTAACTATTAATTTGTCAAATTTTATTTACTAAAAAGTAATTAAAGTCACTAAATTTGATAAAGTTATTAATTAATTTAGTAAAAATTTTAATTTCTTGGACTCAAACCATTTATTTTTTTAAAAGAAAAAGTTAAGGAGGTCTAGATTAAAAAACATAAAAGTTGAAGGGTCTCAATGCATTTCTTTTATTTTTTAAAATTCTAGCATATAGATAAATTGTATAAAATTTATCTGAATAATAAATTATTTAGAATTAACTACTTAAATTTTTAAAATTTTTAATATCAAACTTTTCAATTTGTTTGATTTGAATCAGTCAACGATATTTTGACTTTAAAATATAAGCTAATTAATTTTTTCACTCTTGAACCGAAATTGAAATAGACGATTTCGTTTGTGGGTATTTGGTATGCGGGAATTCCATTTCCATTTCGATTTCAATTCTCGGGTGAATAGAAATTTTTCAATCACCTCTTTTTTAAATCCGACCTCGTAAACCAGATTAGAAGTTGAATACAGATTGAAAGTATATATTTTACGAAAATATTTTAATTATATTATTTATTTTTTATTTAAAATTTAATTTAATTTTTTAACTTTAATTTTTAATTTAAATATAAATATAAATTTAGAAATTAAATTTTAAATTCTATATTTTAATTTATAAATTAATTTAAAATATAAATTCAATCAAGCATTTTGAATTTAATCTATAAATTTAAATTTAAATTTAATTATAAATTTAAATTTGAATCAAATCAAAAATTAATTTATATTTTAAATTATCCACTCAATTTTAAATTTTTAAAAATTTATATTTAAAATTTTGATTTATCATTTCAATATTTTGATACAAATTTTTAATATTTAACTTTTAGTTTAAATTTAAATTATATAGTTAATTTTATATTTTGAGATACAAACTCAAATTTAAATTATTTTGAAATATTGAAAGGGGAATCAATCATAGATTCAGATTGTTAATTTGAATTAAACATGTTGGGAGTATCTATCATTCCGTTTTCGATTCCTGTCCATTTTAATTTCTATTTCGATTCTATTTTTTATTTTGAACCAAATGCCCCTATTCTTTATAGTTGTGAAAATTATATAAAATATACTAACTAAATTTGTTAAGATAAATAATATATTTAAATTTTAAAGCCAAAAGTATCATTGCTTGATTCAAATCAAATAAATTAAAGGGGTAATTTTTTATATATTCCTAAAAATTTTCTTGTTTTCAGATTTATCCATCTTAGAAGTTAATATTAAAACTACTCATCTTACGTTCCAACTTATTTCCAAAATATCTTCCAAAATATCTTTGGAGCTGCCGTTATCTGTATGAAATTATCATTTTGCCCTTTCAAATATATTCTAAACCCTAAACCTTAAAAAATTCTAAACCCTAAACCCTAAACCCTAAACCCGGACAAAATAGATATATCTGATAGTTTTCAACTCCGATTATTATTTAACTCTAGTTTAACCCAAGTTAACTTAACAATGGGAAACAGTATGGATATTTTTAATAACGGTGAAACGTATGAGGGGTATATTGGAAAGAAAAAAATAAAAGGGATAAATCAGATATTTCTTCAGATTTCAGAGGTACACAGGCAATTATTCCTAAATTAAAAGATTAGATAATAAAATTAAAATTTTCAAAGATTGGAAAATACGATTTCTGTGTTTTTTAATACGAAGGCATCCGTGCTTATAAGTTGTTTTCGATGATGGAATATCATGATCGGCTTTGTTAGATATGATCTACGCTATTAAAACTATTTGGAAACCAAATTTTAGAATTTTTCTACATCATTTATCAAGTGATCAAAGTGTCTTAAAAATGACTATTTTAATGATTCATGTGGCACGCTTATAAGTTAAACTCTGTAAAATAATTCAAATTATATAAATTTTTAATAAAAAAATATATTTACCATCATAAGTAATATCAATACTCCTAATTTAAAATATAAGCCCCTTATAACAATTTTTTATAAAATTTTTATTTATAATTAACTATTTATTTTGAGGCTACTTATTCATTAATAAAATTAAAAAATTATAAAATTTGGTTTTTAAATAATTTAAATATTGTAGATCATTTCTAATAAAACTAATTGCAGAATCGAATATCCCGTCATCGAAAATAACTTACAAATACGATGATCTACTGTGCTTTTGAAAGTACAGAAGCCTACCTCAAGAATAAATAGCAAAATAAAAATAGTTTATTATCAAACATGAGGGACTACTCATTTACTCGATAAATAAAGTTAAAAAATTATAAAATTTAATTTTTAGATAATTCTAACACTATAAATTATGCATGACGAAACTGAAAGCCGAATCAGATGTCACGTTATCGAAAATAATTTATAAATACAAAATTTTTTGTACTTTTAAAATCACAGAAACGTAAAATAGTTTACATTATTTGGACAACTTCGGTAAATTTATACTCCGGATAGATGCGAGAACTCATGGCTAATCTAACCTATGTAAAAAAATATTTCAAATCTAGTCTTTTTTTTAAAAAAAAAAAAAAATCTAATTTAACTTTATTTGAATAGAAAAATAATTTAATATTATTAGGAAAGAAAAATTATTTTTTTCTCTCTCCATCCCACTTCCCAAGATATTTTATATTTATTTTTATATAATATATAGTTATATATAATCATATTATTTTTAGTCGTATTTATATTATATTCCATATGTATTCATATTAGATGTTTAATCATGTCGAGTGTGTAATATAATAATAATAATAATATTATTATTATATTTATTTATATTTAATAAATAATTATATTATTTTATATTATTTTTATTTTCGTATAATTTTATCATGTTTAATAATATCAATTATATAAGATAAATTAAATAATAATAATAATTTAGATTAATAAGATTATTAAATTACTCTAGTGAGAAAAAAAAAATTTCTCTCTAGATTGTTATTATTATTATTATTATTATTATTATTCAATAAAAAGCTATTCGAGCATTTGATTGCGAACGCAATGGCATTTTCGTAATATTACCAAATATGAGGGGTATTTAGGCCATTTCATACGGAGAGAGAGAGAGAGAGAGAGAGAGAGAGGTGTCAGAGAACACTGATTATGTAAGCTTTTTCTCCTCTGATTTTTTTTTCTATTTTTTTATTATTATCCCCCACTTCTCTCTCTCTTCGCTTCAGAGTTTATGTGCGCAGCAATGGAGAAAGGCGGCGCCTTGAAGCCGTTCTCGGCTTCCATTTGATCGGCGACTACCGCAAATTAGGGTTTGATCCAGCAATTTATCGAGGTATGGAGTAATCTGAGCCGATTGTATGTTTTCTTACCCTTTTCGTTGCATCAATGTGAGTCTTGCAATGTGGGTTTTGGATCTTGCGGGTTGGGGCTGAGATCTCTGAACTTGTGTTGGTTTTGGATGAGAATTGTCCAATTTTTGGTCGGATTTGGGCTGGTTTCTAGGGTTTTCTTGTGTTTTGGGTGGAAAACGTAATGTGGGGTGTGATTTGGGAGAAAACTGGGGCTTGGGTTTGGGTTTGAATTTGTTGAGTTGCTTGTGCTACAAAGTGGAAGTGAGGTGGGAAATGGAGGATCTGTTTGAACATAGATCTATGTAATTCTTTTTGGTCACATATATATATAATTATTGCAATTAGAGATCTATGATGCTTTAGCTTGATGTTATGATAATGACTAGTCTTTCTTATAGTAGTTATCTTCAATTAATTTATTTGTAAGGGGAAGAGTGTTGTGTACCAAATCTAGGGTTTCCTTCCAAAGGGCTAGATATCTATCAGTCCTGAACATTATTTATTTATTTATTGGTTACTTTATTTTGTTATTCTTCATGATAATTCTGCTCTACGGTTTATGATATTGGATCCTGGATCAATAATGATAGTTTCAATTATAATTGTTGAGTAAATTGGATATTTTGGGGCATAATTTTGCCTTGTGGCAGCATGGGACCCATGATTCACCTATTAGACCAACTGATGCTGAACATGCTGTGACTTAAGCAATTTTGCACGAGCGGCTTCCAAATGGGCGGTTGATGATGAACTTTCTGATTATTACCTTCCAGCTAATCCTTTTTTGCATTTATTAGATGTTGGGGTTTTTGTTTCGACACATTTGCTTCTCATACTTTCCTTTCAAGCGAAGGCGTCTTCAATTTTGATTCATGAGTAATAATATAACCGATATTTCCATGATTGGCCTCATTTGCAATTTACTATACTTTTATATTTGTCATCAAGGATCACCTGTTTGTGCCGACACCGTATCAACAAAATCACCTCTTTTGCTTCTTCTTTTTTGAGTTTTTTTTGAGGTAAAAGTTAGAAAAGTTTTTTCATACTCAAAATATGTAGATCTTGTAAATCTACCAATATTTGGAGCAATCAGTAAGTTCCATTGCATTCTAAAAACTATTCATAAAACATAAATCATTTTTATAGCTGTTAGAGATATTATAACATTCTAAAAACTAACTTTTCATAAAAATTTAATTGAAAAACCTGTGCCAGTGCGTGCCAATTTGCCCGTGGTGTGCCATGGGCATGAGGGGAAGTGCTGATGTTGGCACACCCCCATTGTGCCGTGCCGTGCTGTTGGCACAGCTTGTCATCCTGTCTTTTTTTCACTCTTGTTCGAAGGAAGGTAATATATCGATCGGCATCATGCTAGGGTGATTTGCTTTTATTCAGTGCGTTTGGATCTGTATTTTCAGAGCTTTAGGTCTTAGGACAGATTTCTTCCTGTTAGCAAGAAACCTTTAAAGTTTAAACTACCTTGTTGGCTTTTATAGTATTTATGTTTGCCAGGTTTTTGCTAGATGGTAAGGCCACTATTAATTCAGCAGATCCTATTGGTACACATCTTTGCATGTTAGCCTGATTTTACGGAAAGTAAAGCTATGGTATGTGGCATTAAGTAGTACCAGAATGACGTGACATTCTGTTTGCAGTAAATATATTAGACTTGTTCATGGCTAGTTTAAATTATGGTGGCAGTGTTCTCGATTGTTACAAAGGACTGGGTCTTGGTTCTGCTTTTGAAGTTCCCATTTGACCTAATTAGTTTTAGCTTCCTTGTACTTTGGGATTTTAATGATACAGATATATTTGGTGTACCATTAAACGGACAAAAAGCAGTTAGGATAGTAAGATTGCAGAATTGATAGTTTCTTCAATTGTTGATTTTTATTTACCTGGCCAATACTTTGTATTAGTGGATTATGGACCAATAATTTCTCAAATCTAATTTGTTGAACAAAAGGGAATATCTGGATAATAGCTCATCTTGTCACAGCATGAGATATGTCATTTATCCATTTGACTGCTAATGTAGAATATGCCGACTGTCCTCCAGCATCTAGTGGGAACTTTTGGTTTGTTCTTTTTTTTTTTTTTGTCCTGATACTTTCCTTTCGGCTCTGATATTAGAATTGCAAAAGAGGCTCATTGGAGCTTTATGGAGCTTACAATCTGCTCAAACATTGAAACAAATATCGTCCAGATTATAAGATCAAGCTTGGGACCTGTGGCGAAATTGAGATTGGTTGAGAGTTGAGACCATAATCAAGCCAAAAATGAGCCTCTTGTTGGTAGTTGTGCTGGATCGTAGTAATTGCTTGATCATATTGCTGTGAGTTTAGCAGCGTCATACTCTTGAACTAAGGCCTTGAGCTCTCCTATAGTTCTGGGAATAGAAAACAAGCTTAAGCATTTGATCTAACTATTTATAGTGGTATATTAGTTGAGTTAGACATCATAATCTTTGGATGAAAACTTATCAGGGCCTTCATATCTATCATTTTCTAAATTCCTCGTTAGATCGACTTCAATATTAGCGTTTATGATGGTAAAAGGACAATGCTTCTCATTTGATTTTTTTTAAATTTTTTTAGGTAGGATGGCAACAATGTACTGACTTTTATATTGTAACAGAATAAGCACCCTTGTTTCTTATATCTATTTTTATTCTGACAGTGTTGTGTGCCTTTTTCCTCTTTTGATGGATTACTTTTTGACATGATTATGTCCTATAAAGCTATGCACTTGTGACATGTTCTCTGTTCTATTGTTGCTTTCTTTTCAACTTACAATTTTCTACTCTAATCCTTGTATTTTATACACAAAAGGGTGTCTCGAGCAACAATTATTGACAGTTTAAAGATTTACTAACCTTTTGTTTTACCATTATTTCTTGTTATGTTGTCCTACATGTATCAATATACTTCTCTTTGTTACAGACCACTCAAGTTCTTCTAGACTACAGCTTGAGGCTTAGTGGCATTGTGGGATTTACAGTTGCCACAGCGAAATATTTTCAAACCGAGTCACTTCGATTCTTGAAGCTGTGGTTTACCTTTTAAAGTAAAAAACATAATGGGTTCGAGATTCCCATCACATCAGCTCAGCAACGGGCTGTATGTTTCTGGCCGGCCCGAGCAACCCAAGGAGAAGCCCACCATCAACTCCTCCGCGGCCATGCCATACACTGGTGGAGACATTAAAAAATCCGGCGAGCTGGGAAAGATGTTCGATATTCCTGTAGAAAGCTCAAAAGCACGAAAGTCAGGCCCTGTTACTAATAACACATCATCCCGTACTGGATCTTTTGCAGGCATTGCCTCTCATTCTGGTCCCGTCTCAAATAAACAGAAGTCCAATTCCGGACCACTTGGTAAGCACGGAGAGCCAATTAAGAAATCATCTGGCCCACAATCTGGAGGAGTGACCCCCACGGTGCGCCAGAATTCCGGTCCAGTTCCTCCTGTTCTCCCAACCACCGGCCTAATCATTTCTGGGCCTATTTCTTCTGGGCCTCTAAATTCATCGGGTGCCCCTAGAAAAGTATCTGGTCCATTAGATTCAACTGGGTCAATCAAGATGAATGTTGCTTCTATCGCGCATAACCCGGCTGTCACTAATACTACCCAGGAAGATGAGTATTCTTTCACCAAGAGCGTCTCCAAGATAATACTATGGGCTGTGGGTCTTCTGTTTGTGATGGGTTTTATTGCTGGTGGGTTCATTCTTGGGGCTGTTCATAACGCTATTCTTCTTATCGTTGTTGTCGTCTTCTTTGTTCTTGTTGTTGTGCTTTTTATTTGGAATTCTTGCTGGGGAAAGAGCTCCATGATAGGGTTCATTTCGCGCTACTCTGATGCTGATCTAAGAACTGCCCAGGATGGTCAATATATCAAGGTTTCTGGGGTATGTTGTTTAAGACAGTATTATGATCTGTTTTGTTTTTTAATTATTACTCGAAGCCAAATGTTTCGATGTTATGTGTTCGACCAAGTCTTTTTTTTTATACTTTGCCTTCCTTAAAAATCTGCATTTTGTCCTCTTTTGGTTTTCATCTGAAGTAGTTTTAATTCTTCTAGTGAACAAATTGTTGTACAATTTAATGTTGATATCTCATTTCTATATTCATTTAGTCATTGATGTATTGGTTGTGCACAGTTGAAGAAACTTAGTTGATCTGTAACATTAAGTGATATTGCAACAACAAGTGTATCTGAACTTTTTATTTTAGAAATTAAAGAGAAAATATAGGAATAGGTATGGTGCTCTCTATCTGCATCTAGCTCAACATTTTTACTATTACTAGCAGTAGAAAGGAAGAAGAATATGTAAGTCACTTGATAAGATTTGCTCGATATGTCTTTTGCTGAGATGTTACACTCTGTTGTGCTCCTTTGCATTTCCTTTTGGGTTTAAGGCTGTGAAATTGGTCAGTTTGGTTCTTTTTAAAGAAAGTTAAATTACTATGTTATTCTAGCTCTTCTCTTTGGTATACAAGAAATAAATAGCTATTCACAGCAAGAGTATTTTTTGTAAAATCCATGGTTTCTGCGGGCATGGTGGATACGTAGTGTATGCTCCCTTCGCTTTGAAATTTCAGAGCTGAAGACCGGATGCTTAATTCTGCCCCAAGATAAGTTGCCCAATTGCTGTTCTGGAAAAGAATTTTACCCAGTCACTGATGTTATGCTCCTAATTTGAAATATTAATTCACTTATTTATATCTATTTATTTATTACTACTTTGTTGTTTGAAGATAGATGGCTTTTGTTTCTTATTTATGGACTTATCTCTTTGACTAAACTAAACTATCCACACTTTTATGCTCAAGCTGATGAATGCTTCCTTTTTTTTTTTTTTTACCTTTTTCCATTACTGTGAATAACCTAATAATTCCTGAAAAGTATGTTTATGGTCCATATTTGGTTTCCTGATCTGTCTCAATGAGATGATGCCTATCAAAATCATTCTTGAGCTGAAGAACCTTGAATCAAGGCTGGATTTGTTTGTAAAGGAGAACTTCTTGCTTACTATTCAGTCTTTAAAAAGCATAATAATGCCACTTACTAGAGGACGTGTAACTAACATATTGTTAATCTCTTACAGGTTGTTACTTGTGGTAATGTTCCCTTGGAGTCATCTTTCCAGAAGGTACCAAGATGCGTGTACACATCTACCAGCCTGTATGAATACAGGGGTTGGGATTCTAAAACTGCAAATCCCAACCATCGACGTTTTACTTGGGGACTCAGGTCATTTGAGGTAAGCTCTATACTTTTTTATTAAGGGGCAATTTCCTACATACCCCTAAAAATTTCTCTGTTTTCATATTTATCCCTCTTAGAAGGCTAATATTAAAACTACCCTTCTTACGTTCCAACTTCTTTCCAAAATACCCCTGAAGTTAAACTCTGTTAGTGTACCGTTTGGAACTGCCGTTATCTGTGTGTAATTACTATTTTGCCCTTTCAAATATATCCTAAACCCTAAAACCCTAAACCCCTAAACCCTAAAACCCTAAACCCAAAACCCTAAACCCTAAAACCCTAAACCCTAAACCCTAAAACCCTAAACCCTAAATCCTAGAACCCTAAAAAACCCTAAACCCTAAACCCTAAAAAATCCTAAACCCTAAACCCTAAAATCCTAAAAAATCCTAAACCCTAAACCCGGGCAAAATAGGTATATCTGATAGTTTTCAACTCCGATTATTATTTAACTCTAGTTTAACCCTAATTAACTTAACAAAGGGAAACGGTAGGGGTATTTTTAATAACGGTGGAACGTATGAAGGGTATATTGGAAAGAAAAAAATAAGAGGGGTAAATCAGATATTTCTTCATATTTCAGGGGTACACGGGCAATTATCCCTTTTATTAAATACTAACTTTTCTATTGTGATGGACTGATGGATATGCATAGTAATTAGTAAGTTACCTATTTTGGGAATACACGATTCATGTACTATTTTGTGAGCTGAAGTTATGAGTTAATCCTCTTATAGATATGACAATTTACTCCTAAATTCTTTCTTGTGGTAACAATTAAGTTACGAAGTTGAATAAGTTATCTATTTTATCCATTTTTCCAAATAAGCTGCTTCTGATACCATCTTAATATCTTAAGTTTATATCACCGACCTTGATGTTGTGGATGGATAGAAGCTTACGAAGATTATCAGGTAGAAAATAATTAAATATACAAATCAGCAATCAATTACAATTGTCGAACAGAGAAATAATGCAAAAGATTTTATGTGGCTTGGGGTATGAGTTTGGTGAATCCGTTAGACGTTAGGGACTTGGCCACATTTGGTATTGAGGGCTATCTAACACTGTTGGGCGGAAATGAGTTGGAGAAAAAGCATGGAAAGATATGCTTGCGTTTTCCGGTGAGACAACAGAAATTATATCGTAATTGAATCATTGTGAAGATCACAACATGATATTTCTTACGGAAACAAATGGAATATTTTCCCATTGCAGTTTTCCACTATCTCAAATGAAGCCTAAGTTGATGATTAAGTAGTTCAATGACCAAATTGGTATCATCATAAAGTTAGAAAGAGTACATAATATTTGACTCAATCTTTTGACATTGCACATTATTGGTTCTCATTAATTTGTTCCATAATCATGGCAGAGGCACGTAGTAGACTTCTACATATCTGATTTCCAATCTGGGTTGAGAGCGTTGGTGAAGACCGGCTATGGCGCAAAGGTAACATCATATGTTGACGAGTCCATCGTCATCGACATCAACCCGAGCAACAAAGACATGTCTCCCGAATTCTTGCGATGGTTGGCACAGAGAAACCTTTCGAGTGACGATCGTGTAATGCGCATCAAAGAAGGGTATCAACTGTCTTCTGAAATTTCATCGGCTCAGTTTTATCTATTGCATGTTCGTTGATAGAGAATTTTAGTTGGGTAAAATCTATAGCTGTTTCTTGAACAATCACTGTATAAAAAAATTTGCAATTAGGTCTGTAAAGTAGAAAGTTATCACCTTTTGTTCTTATATTAATTATTTTCAAGGGGTGTAAAATTGTTTGAGAACACTGCAGAAATGCTGAAAAAAAACTGAAGAAAAACTAAGTGAATTACATTTCTTGAAATTATATAGACTGATTCTTGTTTATCATTTCACATATCAAGTGAGATTACATATTTAATAGCATGCTCGTTCGCCCATTGCACTCGGATGAAAATAGAGGTGAGGATCATATTGTATAGTTTTTGGGTTGCCGAACTATCGTATGTAAGGATCTTTTTGCCATTGCATTAGAGTTCAAGAATGAATGTTTCATGTTATTATTTTTGTGCGTCCTGTCACGAAACGGTAATATATGCTTGCATATGAAGCCTAACCACCCAACCGCCGCACACCTGAATCCTCCGTAAAAAATTGGAGGGTTTACAAAGCACCGTAGATCTAACCAAAGTGTGCAATCTTCTTTTTCTCTTTCAGGTACATAAAAGAAGGAAGCACTGTGAGTGTGATGGGGGTTGTCCAAAGGAACGAGAATGTCTTGATGATCGTTCCTCCTGCCGAGCCGTTCTCGACAGGATGCCAGTGGGCCAAGTGCTTATTCCCTGCGAGCTTCGAAGGGATAGTGTTGAGGTGTGAGGACACTTCGAAGATCGACGTAATACCTGTATAGAGCAGGTCTGAAATTGCCTTTCTTGGCATTCGGGTATTTGCCATTCCTAAGGTTTGTATTGTATGGTTTGTGGTGGCTGATCCCTAAATTATTGTGAGATATATATATACATATATATATCTATAGGGTTTGGATCTGCAGATGTTTGGTTCTTCGAAATGTGTGTATAGCTTACCCCTTTTTTTTCGACTGTTTAGAAGTGGAAGTTTTTGTAGCAAAAGATGGGTTGGCCAATTCTATAGAGGACTTTCTTGTTCTTTCAATCTTATGATTTATCGCACTTCTTGTTTCCGCTTGGCTTATGGAATTGCTTCTCTATGCACGCACTATGCGATCAGAAGCTCAGATTCCAATTTGGTTGGATGCTGACAAAAACTATTAATGTTTTGCTGAACTATTTTGATAGCACTTTGCATAAGCTCAAGCTAGGGCCAACTGAGTCCTTGCTGTTGTCTTGTCTTGCTTGATTTCTTCTGTTGCTGATTGGGAAAACACTATTTTCTGGAACTTGTCATTGGTTTATCATCAGATCATAGGAAAACTTGGTATCTGGACTGAGAAAACTATATTAATTTTGAATAGATCCCTTTTTTTTTTTCTTTCTGAGTCAAGCAAAGGAGGATCCTAAACTCATTTGAGAAAAGAGAAGCTCTTCTATCAAGGCATCCAATATTTTGTACATTTTTACTGTGTTTGTAACGTTCTAATAGTTCTACATCAGATTGGAAAGGAATTATGCTTCCGAATATAAAGAATAGGGATTTTAATATTAGTAATTGGATTTAAGCATTTTGTCTTGAATGTTTGTCTCGAAAGTGTGAGATTAGTTTCATATCATTTGGTGATCTTAGACTAGAGAATTATTGGGAATTGGATCTGGAATGCCCAATAAATCTCATATCATACGAGAAAAAAATTATGATTGAAAATATAATGACATCGGACAGAAAAGAATTTATAATTGTGAATATAAGATATATAAATTCTAATACTAATAATCGTGTTTAAACATTTTGAGCCGATTGTTGGCGCTCTTAGTGCTAGCAGTTTCAAACTAAGCACTTGAAGATCCTTGTAAGCTCATCTCTCCTGTTAATCACTAACAAGTCCCAATAATGTTGAGGATTCTATTTGATTAAGTAGATAAGCTGGATTGGGGTGTTTTATTTTATTTTATTTTTTTATCCTTTCAATTTTGTGTGTGGAAAATTTGCCGTCACATCGAGTTTGTACAAACTCATTTTACCTGCATGTTTTTTATCCAAATATATCTCAGCTCTCAAGAAGGGTTAATATCCTTGTGAGCTATGTAACACCCCCCCCTTTTACTTCAAATTGATTTTACCCTACATATCAACCTGAGTTGGAAACTATAGATGTAATGGCTTGGCCCACTAGCAATAATAACTTACTGGGCCCAAACTACCGGCTCAAAATGCTTAAGCCCAATTATTATTACTCGTGGGCCGAATCATTACATTTGGCATCAGAGTCAATCATCAGTCGGAAGTGTGTGACGAGTCTCGGCTGAGTCAGGATCTGAAAGACACGATGACGAACTATATCAGGGGTCTGAATGACAAGACTAGCAAGACAAGTCTCACATCGCTTGATGATATTGGGCTGATGAGGACGTCAGGCTTAAACGGACGGAGTCTGTGACACTTCAATAGTCCTACATCGGATGAGAATAAAATTGTGATTGAATATATAAAAGACATAAACACTAATAATAATGATAATAATTGGACTTAAGCATTTTGGGCCGATTGTTTGGACCCAACGAGCTATTATTGCTAATGTGCCGGATCGTTACAATAGAGAGTGATTTGTTTATTAATCCCCTTAGTTGACAGCTTTATAACTCAGATTCTGATATCCATGTTTTCTGTCATATCCAATCTACAATATGATAATCTTGAATCAAGTGGATGAATATTTTCGAATGAGTAATGCTATGCGTACACACAATACACAACTGCTTATTACCATATGGAAGTGAAAGATTTTAGATAGATAATTGGTGTAATTCATTAGTAAAAGGCAAATTCTGGTAGTGTAGTTAGTAGAATAACAGAAGTAAACTAATGCTAATTTGCCACATTGGCATAAATAAACTAGTGTATTATAATTATTATTATTTTGAATTGGGTGAAATATTTCAGAAATATCATGTGTATTAATAGGGATGGCAATCCAACTCGCTGTTCGCGAGCCAGCTCGTGTTCAGCTCGAAATGAGCTCGAGATCGAATCGCTCGTTTAGTAAACGAGCGGAACACGAGCCGAACACGAGCTGGGGTCAGCTCGCTCGAGTTCGGCTCGATAACAGCTCGAATATATATATATATATATATATATATATATATATATATATATATATATATATATATATATATATATATATATATATATTACTATTTAGATTTTAGGCCATCAATTTTTTATGAATTTTAATTATTAGATTAAAATTTTAATTTTTTAATTTTCTTTCAATTTTATACCTAATAGTAGGAATGAAAATTAAACTTGTTGTTCGCGAGCCAGCTCGTGTTCGGCTCGTTAATAAACAAGCCGAACACGAGCTGAATTTTTCAGCTCGATATTTAAACGAGCCAGCTCGTGTTCAGCTCGTTTATTAAACGAGCCGAACACGAGCCGACCTCAGCTCGCTCGTGTTCGGCTCGTTGACACCCCTATGAGTATATGTCACTATGGGTTTATTTGATGTGAGTGGATTTATGGATGACCCATTAATCACAAAATTTAAGTAACTGATAAGCACACCAGTGATCTCCTGGGTTAAGTAAGGGTCTACCAACTCATCTCTAGGTGTAGGGTTAGTGCTAACATTTGAGATCAATCTGATTCGTTTAGGGTTTAGAGTTCGGGCTAATATTTGAGGTTAATCTGATTGGAACCTGAACCGAAGAAACCAACACATTTCCTGAATCTAACAAAGTACAAATCTAAAAACAAACCTGAACTACTTTAGGCCGAGTCGAATCTTCTACACTTCCACAAAACTTCCTTGACAGAAGAAGAATGATATCAGATTCCTTTCCTTTTCTCCTGAGAAGTTTAACTTCAAAAGCCTTCTATTCTCTTATTTCTTCTGCAGAAGATACCTGCACATTCACACAACAGTTTCCAAGCAATGCAAACTAGCAATTTGTTGCTTGGCATGGACCAAATTGGTTACAGCCACATTTCAACAAAAGAAAGAAATTGGAATGAACATTTTCTATCTGGTGTACAGGGAAAACAAATATAGGCACATCATTTATAACTCTGCATGTTAATGATACAACCAATAAAAAGAATAAGAATCCAACCTGCTCAATCTTCTCTTACATGTTATGCTTATTGCCTGCAATCCTTTTTTTTTCTTGTCCTCACAATCCTGCTGACGGTCTTCTCCCGTGGCTCCACTGCACAAGCCCTCCGATACAAGCAACATAATAGATCTTAATAACGAGAGCCAAAATGTTCAAATCGTATTATCTGATGTGGGGGCTATTGGGATGTGCAGCAGGCACCTCTGACACATGCTTGTTATTGAGGTGCTCTTAAAGAAAACAACTTCATGATCATAAGTGGAGCTATCCGCAAGCTGAATTCGAAGGCAATAAATCAAGTCCTCTAATTATCATCTTATTATTCGAGACTTCGGCACTATTCTGTGTTGCATTCTGATCTGCATCCATTTCCACCGCAATTGTTCCAGAAAGAAAATCCTTTTTCTGAAGTAACGCTTAGAGGAACCATCAGTGCGAGATTCACATTCAATTAACTTAATATGCATCTTAAGAAAGATCAATGTTTGGTATGTATCCTTGTAACTTCATCTCCTCCACTAATACGTTGAGGATTTGATATATATCCTCGGTGCAAAGGTGCAAGTCATCACCAGCATAAAATTCATGGACTTCGCCATCAATCTCAACCCAACTACAGCCGGGAGTCTTGCTCACACCTCTCTCTCTCATCAGCTCTATCATCCTCGCAGAATCATGCCATCTATTCGAGCTCGCATATATCTTAGAAGAAACCAAGTAATTCCACGAATTCGAAGGTTCCAACTGCAAAATCCTCTCCATAACCCTCTCTCCGATTTTGACGTTCTTACATTTTCGACAAGCATTGAGCAAAGCCCCTAAAACAACCGCATCGGCTTTCTCCGGCATCTTTTCTATAAAGTCCCATGCTTCTTCCAGATGCCCAGCGCGGGCCAAAAGGTCAACCATGCAAGAGTAATGCTCAGCCTTTGGAGCTAAACCAAACTCGGAAACCATGGAATTGAACCACCGACGGCCTTCGCCGACCAATCCAGCATGAACGCAAGCCGAAAGGACACCGATAAGGGAGATATCATCTGGGAAAATCCCTTCTATATTTCTCATCTGCTTAAAGAGTAGAATGGCCTCGCGGCTTCGTCCATGTAAGGCTAAGGCGGAGATCATAGCATTATAAGAGACCACATTCTTTTGGGTCATGTTGTGAAAGACATGGATAGCTCTGTCAAGATTACCACATTTAGCATACATGTCGACCAAGGCCGTGCCTACATAGACATTGCGGTACAATCCATTTTGTAAAGCATATTCATCTAATTTTATGCCTAGCTCTATGGCTCCAACTGCCGCACATGCCGAGAGCACTCCGACCAATGTGATTTTGTCCGGCTTGATGTTCACCTCTGCCATGGAAAGGAACATCGCAATCGCTTCGTTGGACATCCCGTTCTGCGCGTACCTGTAACAGCCTAATTATTCTATTTAGACTAGTATTTTCCGCGGTTCAAAAAATAAATAACAACTACGCATAGTTAAAGGACTCACTTAACATACTAATTCTTTTTTTATTTTCAGGTTACATGCGAATGTAGATGCTACTCATCTCTAACACCAAGAAGCAAAGAATGTTAGCACTACATCTTCTTCATTGTTATTTGCTAAACAAAACCTACAAATTCAGAGATTGAACCGTCAGCAATCGCAGAATTACGAAAGAACTAGTCTTTTTTAAGTTAATTCAGTCTTATTATTTCAAGGTAAAAAAACGTAAAGAACTTATCTGAACTACGAACCATTTTGAGCCGATACCCAATCTTTCAATTTGTTTGGTTTGAGTCAGTCGACGATATTTCAACGTCAAAGCTTGAAATATACTAATTAAATCAGTAAAGATATAGGATAGATAGAGAACAAAGATGCTTGCCCTGTGATCATCGCATTCCAAGAGACCACATCCTTGGTCGGAATCTCGTCGAACACCCTCCGCGCCGCCGTCAGATCTCCGCATTTCCCGTACATGTCGATCAGCGCGGACCGGACGAATGAATCCGACGACGACTCCCGCCAGGCCCGCCCCGCCGCATACGCCTCCTCCAGCCGGCGCCCCAAGGCCGCGTCCCCCAGGTCGCCGCACGCGGCCAGCACGCCCAGCAGCGTCACCTCATTCGGCTCCCAGCCCTCCTCCGCCATGGCGGTGAACAACCCCACGGCGTCCCGGGCGAAGCCCATCCTGGCGTAGCCCGAGATCATGGCGTTCCAGGAGACGAGGTCTCGGCGGGGGATTTCGTCGAACACCTTGCGCGCGTCGCCGAGGCGGCCGCAGCGGGCGTACATGGTGATGAGGGAGTGCTGCACGTGGTCGTCGGCGGCCGGAGCGGATTTAAAGGCGGCGGCGTGGGCGGCGCGGCCGCAGAGGGGGCGGCGCGCGCGCGCGGCGGCGATGAGGGCGAAGGGGAAGGTGAAGCGGTTGGGGCGGTGACCGGCGCGGATCATGTCGCGGAGGAAACGGAGGGCTGAGATGGGGGCGCACCAGGAGACGGTGAGGCCGCGGATCATCAGATTGTAGGAGAAGTCGTTGGGGGAAGGGATCTGGGAGAAGTGCTGGGACGCGTAGCGGCGGTCGCATACTTCCACCATCTTCGCCAGGAGGTGGTTCGGCTTCCGTACGGACGCCACCACCATGCGGGCGTGGACCTGCTTCACCGTCGCCGGGGACTTGCATTTCCGCAGAAGGCCCAGTATGCGGTCGTCGTCCTCGTCGGGAACGTCGATGATGGGGTTTCGTACTGTTGGGGACCGCTGGGGGAGTTGTTGTTGGGTAAGCGTAGTGGCCTTGGGTTTGGATTTGGTGGCCGCATATTTGAGCATTTTTTTTTTTTTTTTTTTGGTTTGGTTTTTATGCGGGATAGGAGGAGGATGCAGAAGCGGAGAGAGACGAGGAGTACTTCCGTATGGGAGAGGATAAATTACACAAGAGGTCCCTAGCCTTCTCTAATTGTTGTAATCAGTCCTTATTCAAGTTTTAAATAGGAGCAATGCTACTTTAATTAGTCCCTTACCTTTTATTCAAGTTTTAATTTTCTAAAAATTGTTTCAGTTGGTCTCTTCTGTTATTATAATATTTGTAGCAAAAATATGTCACTAATAAGGTCCATTTGGCCTAGATTTTTTAAAAAAGTAATTTCTACCTAATTAATTTTGATTTAAAATATTAATCTTGTTTAAAAATTACAAAGTGTTTGGCTAAATTTAGATAAAAAATAATTTTTTTATAGTGATTTTGTAAAACTGTTTGCGAAAATTTTTTGTATTGTTTATAAATATTTTTTTTATTAAATTTCAGTATAAAATATTTTGAATTTTGAATTTAAATTTGAAATTTAAAATTTGCACAAAATTTTCAAATTTAAAATTTAAAATCTAAATTTAAAATACAATTTTAAATTTAAAATATAATTTTGAAATTTAAATTTTCAATTTAAAAATTGAAAATTTAAACTTAGAGTTTGAATATATAAATTTTAAAACTTAAATTTTTAAATTTAAAATTTAAAAATTTAAATATAAAATATAAAATTTAAATGTGAATTTAAATTGAAACTTTAAATTTGGCATCAAAATAAAATTTTAAAATTTGAATCTAAAATCAAAATATTTCAAAAAATAAATTATATATATTTTTTTATTTTGGACCTAAAAATAAGAAAATTAATTTTAAAAATCAAAATCAAATTATAAAATAATATTACTCAAAATTTGTTCTCAAACCCAAAATTATTTTTCAAAATTTTGACCATCGTTTAGTGTCTCGCCCCGAGGTCGAAACTGCGATCCGGGCCCGCCAACAGATCCGCCGCCCATACGGAAATCCCCGTATAGACGAAACGACTAACCTGCAAAAGATAATACCAATCACTATACAGATATCAGACCGGAAAAATAAACAGTTGAAATAAATAAATACAATCCCTAAATAGTACAAGTCAGGTCCTCACATTACATATATCTCTCCAAAATAAAACCCTCAAAAAAAAATAAGTATATAATACATCCAAATCACTACTGTACTAAAACAACTCCAAAAAGGGGTCCATCTACTCTCTCAATGGGAATGGGTAGGGATCTAGCTCGTGACTCCCTTACCTCGGTCAGATGATGCAGCAGCAGCAGGAGTAGCAGGAACTAGAGAAGAAGTCTATGAAAATAGTCACCAACAGAGGGCGTGAGAACTACAATCAACAGTAGTTCTCAGTGGGTACCGCCACCAAGACCGACAGTCTGCCCACTAAGTCCGCTAGAGGCATAAAGTAACAAATACGGTAGTATAAAGAAAAGGCTGGAAATAACTCTACAGCTACTATGACTCTATCTAGATGCTCAAATAGTGATACAGATGAAAAATGATGCATCTACTACTTCTCGATAAAACAATCACCAAATCTACACTGACTGCCACAAAGGGTCCAGTCAAACCTGCGCCCACTTACTGCCATTACATCCACGGAGGACTGGACTTACGTAGGGCGTCCGTGACTGCCCAAAAAGGGCCCAGCCAGAAGGACTGTGTCGACAAGTTGCGATAGCAAAGTAACAGGCCCAGCTCCGGAGCGGCACTCGAGGGGAGTGACCCCACCGAGAAAAGTATCCGCGCATCTCTATCGAACTCAAATGGCTCATGCAGGCTATAATCCAAATCCACAATCAATCAGATCGGCAAAAACCAACTCACATCTCTAACACACTGGCTGGAAAATACTCAACAGCCGGGATCCACCGTCGAATCAGACGGCTCCCAAGCACTGGTTTAACCACAGCTACCAGACTCCACTCGGCCCCCAGGCGCGAGTGTAACATGTATCCCACAACACCCCGACTACTCGGCCTACTACCTGGGCAAGAAACACTCTGAGTTCAGGAAAGAAAACGAATAAATGTGTGGGAGTATCTAAAGCATAAATAAACTAGCTCAAGTTGGGGTTTTCTACTAATCTGGTTGAAACATGGAACATATGACATGGTACTAAGTCAAAGTTCCAATAATAGCATTTAGTTTAACTTAAACATAAATACGGAATATTAATAGACATGCTCTCAATATCAACCAAAGTAAACATCATCTCCCTCAATATGCTCTTAACTAGCATAGATAATCATAACCGCCAGATAGCTCACAACCTCATCTAATAATCACACAACATGCAAGTTCACAAATTCACTAGAATATACCCTATAAATTCAGTACGGATTAATTTCCCATGACTTAGAGCAATTTTCATACTTACCCCTCAAACACATAAGTTGTTTGCCCAAATTTTCTGTATTGTTTATAAATATTTTTTTATTAAATTTTAGTTCAAAATAATTTGAAGTTTGAATATAAATTTGAAATTTAAAATTTGCACAAAAAATTAAATTTAATATTTAATTTAAAATTTAAAATCTAAATTTAAAGTTTCAATTTTAAATTTAAAATATAATTATGAAATTTAAACTTTCAATTTAAAAATTGAAATTTAAAAATTGAAGATTTAAACTTAGAGTTTGAATATTTAAATTTTAAAACTTAAGTTTTTAAATTTAAAATTAAAAAATTTAAATATAAAATATAAAATTTAAATATGAATTTAAATTGAAAATTTAAATTTAACATCAAAATAAAATTTTAAAATTTGAATCTAAAATCAAAATATTTCAAAAAATAAATTATAACTTTTTTTAAAAAGGACCTAAAAATAAGAAAATTAATTTTAAAAATCAAAATCAAATTTTAAAATAATGTTACTCAAAATTTGTTCTCAAACCCAAAATTATTTTTCAAAATTTTAACCATCGTTTAGATTACAAAAAAATTATATTACGTGTTGTGAGAAAATACTTTAATATTAAAAAAAAAAAATTATTTTATTATAATTTTTGACAGCACAAAAAATCTTCCTGCAATGCACAATATACTGCAGTCTTAGGGTCTCTTTGGCAAACCCCTGAATATAGAGCAATAGGTCAAATTACTTTGTTTTATAAAATTCTTTATTTACTTTTAGTTGGCATGTAATATTGATATTAGGAGTAATTTTGGAGTAAAAAAAAGAATTGGTTAAGACATTTTTAAAAAAATATTTTATTCGTGGTATCACTTTCCCATCTTTTTCTTCTTGTTCTCTTTCGTTCTTCTGATTGTCACTTTTTAAAAATTTAAAATTTAAAATTTAAAAGTTAAAACATAAAAATTTAAAAATAAGATCTAAATCTAAATTTAAATTTTAAAATTTGAAATTTAAAATTATAAAATTAAAATTTATTATTTTAAAATTAAATTTATTATTTTAAAATAATAAATTTTATGTTTAAAATTTAAAATTAATATTGCAAAATTTGAAATTTGAAATTTAAAATTTCAAATTTTTAAAATTTTAAAATTTTAAATTTTTAAATTTTTAAATTTTAAATTTTAAATTTTACTTTTGAATTTTTTAATTTGAAAATTAAAATTTAAAATTTCACATTCAAATTTAAAAATTTTAAAATTCAAATTCAAATTTAAAAATTTAAAATTTAAAATTTAAATCCTAATTTTAAAATTTTAAAATTAAAATTTAAAATTTTATATTTTTAAATTTAAATTTTTGTGTCGAAAGCTTAAAATTAAAACAGAGTATTTTTTTTAAAATCACAATCCAAACAGTATAAAACAGAATAATTTTTTTTTATAGAGTATTAAAGTTTTTAAGATGTAAAATATATTGTAAAATAAAACTGTGTTTTATTTTTCATTCTTTGCCAAACAAGCTTACTGTCAAATGCAAAAGCCTATTTTTGTATATTTTGACTTCAATTCTATTTTAGAATTGATTTAGCCTTGAATGAAAAGATGGGTGAGATGGGTGATTAGAATGATAGTAAGTAAATTTTTTGAGTTATGTGAGTGATTGGCGTAATAAAATAATTTAATAAATAAAATTAGTTAAAAAAAATGTAAGTATTAATTGCTTAGTGCTGGTACAAGCATGTGGAAACTTTTCTATTTTAGATTATCAAATAATATTAGAATAATAATCTTAATACTAAATGACCCTCAATTATTAAAAGATAACGTTTCAAAAGGTACACAAGTGATATGTTTAGGTCCATTGGCCTTCAATTAGCACGTGCACAAAAGGAGAGGGTTTTAGGCACCAGAGGAGAGGAGGAGGACGACGAAGTCGAAGAGAGCGTGGCGAGCGAAACCATGGAGGGTTCCGCCGCCGCCGACCACTCCGCTCCCTCCCCCACCACCCCATCGTCCTCCTCCTCCGCCTCCGGATCCAAGCGCCCCCACCCCTCCTCCACCTCCTCCTCCTCCTCCGCCGCCGCCGCCGCCGCCTCTGGTGGCTTCCGCGCCCCCGCGCCGCCGCTCCCAACCGCCTCCGAAACCCTCTTCCGCGTCGTCTGCCCCGCCGATCGCCTCGGCAGCGTCGTCGCCAAGGATGGCTCCGTCCTCTCCGAGCTCGGCGCCGGCGCCGGCGCCGCCGCGATCAGAGTCGACGACCCCGTCCCGCACTGCGACGACCGCATTGTCGTCATCGTCGGCGAGTCCCACCCGAGGAAGGATCCCGCGGCCGCCGCGGACCACGAGGCGTCGCCGGCGCAGCGAGCGCTGGTTAGGGTTTACGAGCGGATCGCGCGGGGCGAGGAGGAAAGGGTGGGAGATGGGGACGGGGGAGGAGGGGAGGGGAAGGAGATGATGATGATGCAGCGGCTGGTGGCGTGCCGGCTCCTGGCGCCGGGCGGACAGGTAGGATGCGTGCTCGGGAAAGGAGGGAAGATCGTGGAGAAGATCAGGCTTGAGAGCGGGGCGCAGATTAGGGTTTTCGGGAAGGAGCACCTGCCTCTGTGCGCTGCTCCCAGTGATGAACTCATCCAGGTGAGTTTCTCAATCTACTCATTATCATCTTCCATGCTAATTCATATTTGGAAGATATTTTTAATGAACAAACAGGTGATCGATAACTAGCCTTTGCTGTTATTATCTAGCAATGGTAGATGCCTTATTTTTGAGTTGTAGTTGTTATCAAGAGAATGCATATCGAATGCTTACTAGCCATGGTTTTGTAGTTCTACATTATACCAAACCTCTTGGTTAGGACTTACGAGGGTAGAGATAAGAGGTGATAAAGGATTTCGAGATTGTGTTACTAGGCTGCTCTTGAACATCTTAGGTAATGCAATGGAACTATCGTATTTTTCATCAAAGCCGTTTATGAGAGAAGTAAAGTAATTAAATCTATCAGATGTGCTCTAGGTTAGCCAGAAGAGGCAAAAAAATCCATTTGGCGAAGGAATGTAAACTTGTAGAAATGATAGTTTGGGTTCTTTTAAGTGAAAAGCATCCTAATATTCAGGTAAGGGTAGGGAAGGGAAAACATGGTAGAATAATAATGAAGGAATGTTTCAGGTTCAGTGCTGGCTAGTTTTTTCATTTTTCCAGTATTTAAGTAACTATCTTCTTTTTTTTGGCCCTTTTGGTTGCAATAGTTGATAAACCATTAGGAATTATGAATAACCAGAGAGAGGGTTCAGGTTTAGAGATTATAACTAGAAAGTGGCAGAGGACTGACGCTGGCCTTTTTCTGAGAATGAGCAAGAGCTAGTTTAGGAGGAAAAGGAATCAGCAGAGGTTGAAGACAGGGCATAAACCCATTTGAGCGAAAAATTAACTTCCGACTGGACCCCCTCATATGTGGCCACCATAAGGAATGTACACACAGGGCTTATGAGTGCTAATCTTTTTTCGCAAAGTGTAAAACATAACATTTTATAGACTTAACTTTCTCTTGCCACTTCAAGCACGCCAATTAACACATCGCTTTTCCATCATGTACTTAGATGTGGCATACTACAAAATTATTTGAAATATCTCCTAGGATTGAAAATGCTAGTTCATGCTTATAATATAGAATATTTGGATTACTACAAGATGGTCATGTGTCATGTCTTCATTCATGATTGTAATTCACTAAATGGTCCTCTGCAACTGTGGTCCTCTGCAACTGCTTAAGCTCATTAATTTTAATTATACAAATCCTCTGAAATGCATCATACTAGTATACATTAAAGTGGTCATAATTAAATAGGCTTAATTACACTCTACTACACTGTAGTTTGGTGTTATTTTCATTTGCTACATTGTACTATTTTTTTTTTTTTGTCAAAGAAACCATTGTTTTATTGTGTTTTATCAATCTCTACGCTGTATTTTAGATTTATTTTTATTTTTTAATCACTAAATTACTTTTTTCTCGCCAATCTCTGCATTACTGTTAACAAATCTATTGTTTTAGACAAAATTTAACAACTTTATTGAGATACATTGGTTAAATAGTAGAAAAAATATCAAGTAAATCTCCATGATAGACTTATTTTCTATCAAGTTTTTTTAATTATTCTTTTGTTATTTTTATGTATTTTGCTATTTGTCATGCTAAAATGAATTGAATATATACTCTGCCACTTTTAACCAGTATTTTTAAATAGCCTTTATATAAAAGTATAGGTTTATTGATTATTGTGTAGGGGTTGAAAAAAAGGAATAGCTGAGTGCCTTTGGGAAAAAAAAATTATTATAGTGTAGGAAGTGAAAAACCTGTAAAGGACAGCGTAGTATAGTGTAATCAAACCAATTAAAAACACTAGTATATACACTTTAAGAACCTTTGAAAAGCAGTTGTATTTAAACACATAAGTATATAGTCTTTGAAGTTCATTTTTGCCAATATACTCACGGGTCTTTCAGGTCCATTTGCCAATGAATAAAAAGATTGTATAAGTTGTTGTTTAATCAAAAGTTATGCTGTTTATAACTTTTAGACTTTTAGTGATTAAAATTATCATCCTAAAGGACATCTGTTGGAAAAAATAAAACTGATGAAATTTGATAGCTAGCTATGATTTTCTGAAAGATTGGTTTTCTTTTTTTAATGTACTGAAGTTGCTCTGTCATTGGAATACTTGAAGCTGCAAGAGTTTTTTTTTTTTTTTTTTTTTTTTTTTTTTTTTTTTTTTTTTTAAAAAAAAAAAACATGTTTGGTGAATGTGTTACTTTTCAGTCCATTAACGTTCTCATGGATAATTTTATCCTACTACTAGCTATCCTTTTCCGAGCATATTACATAATATAGATGGCGCTGTTTATACAGTTTGTCCATTCCATTTGCTGCATTTGAAGTTTTACTAATTAAAAGCACATTTCGTAGATTTCTGGGAGTTTCTCTTCTGTAAAGAAAGCACTGCTATCTGTTTCAAGTTGCCTTCAGGAAAACCCTAGATCAAGCATAACTAACTTTGCCTTTACAAAATCTGCACCAATGAACCCTTATGGTCAAAGAAGCTTTCCACCTAGCTCAAATGTTTCGCATAGAAAGGTAATTGAAGATGATGTTATCTTCAGAATGTTGTGCTCCAGTGATAAAGTAGGTTGCATCATTGGGAAGGCAGGTGCTGTTGTTCGTGCTCTACAAAACGAAACTGGTGCTCTTATCAAGGTTCTTGATTCAGTTCTGGATTCAGATGAGAAAATCATTACGATATCTGCACGTGAGGTGTGTGCTGGAGCCAAAATTTTACAAATTTAAGAGATATGGTACATCTTTTGTAGCCATTGATTATTTGGTTAGTTTTATACAACATCACCGCTTAATAGTATGATGTTCTTGATTTGTGCAGAACTCTGAAATGAGACATTCTCCAGCTCAAGATGCTGTGATTCGTGTACATACTAGACTTGCAGATGCAGGCATTGACAAAGGTCCAACTGTTTCTGCAAGGCTTCTTGTTCCTGGACAGCAGATTGGTTGTCTGATGGGTAAAGGTGGTACAATTATTGCAGAAATGAGAAAAGAGACCGGTGCTAGTATTCGAATATTTTTTAGAGAACAAATTCCAAAATGTGTTCAACCAAATGAGGAAGTCGTCCAGGTACAGAAATCTTCTTTTAAACTCTCAATATTTTTCCTTTCTTTTGTCCTCAGGGGCTTGTATACGGGTGGCAAAGTGTGAGTTGTCTGAGCCTCATGATTCTACTTGTACTGTTCTCACACGTTATAATGAAATAGGATATAACCCTACTAAAAAAACTACTAGTTCTTCTCCGTTTGTTCTGTACGAGTTATTTATGTGATGTTGTTACTTTAAGTGACTAAGCATTTTCTCTTTCCCTTTCTGTTTGAAATTTTTGTGAGGTGATGTTGCTCAATTTCCATGCATCACCATACTGTCTAAGCAGTAAGATTTCTTTAATTTATTACAATATGTTGCTGAAACTCCTGTAGTGCCAACTTACAATTTGGGGATGTGATTCATTTTTGCTATATTAAACTCTGTGAACCATATAATCTATGACCAAGGAGAAGCCAAAGTTTGCCTCCTTATATACCTGTGACTGTTAAGAAGTTAATAAACCAAAGTGTTGCAATGTGATCTGCCTCTCTCATCCTGAATAGTCCTGTTTCATTGTTTGTTTCAGTGTTTTATTTTCTGTTAATGGAAACACGAAAAATCAAAACTTTACTTGCCAAGGATGCTTTTCATCTTTGTTAGCACTTGCCAAACTTGATGTTCATTAATTATGGTGGTTTTCTTTTTAAGCTCATTAATTATTGTGGTTTTCTTCTTTAAATAATCATCTGAACATCCTCCCTACTATTTTCACTTCTGTATACCTTTTTTTTTTTATGTAATTTCTGCTGTTGTCTGCTTCCAAAATAATTGAAATTTTAGCCTTCTGAATATGGAGTAACAAACAAATTGCAAGAACTAAGCTTCATTTTCAAAATCAGAACAGTGAATTTAACAAGAAGTAAACATTGAAAAGAACCTTGTTAAGAACAGTAACGTTTTATACCTTGTTGGCAGGTAACTGGTAATTTCCAATCTGTGCATGATGCATTGCTTCGCATCACTGGCAGGATTCGGGAGAACGTAATTCCTGTAAGGATGGATTCAATGACAGGCATTAACCAGTATTCACCTAGATCAAGACAAGAGCCAACACCTTCTGGGCGTTATTCTACACCTGGGCTCTCTCTTGGTTCTGATCCTTCAATCGGTATCTCTAATTCAGCAGATCAAATCCCCTTTTACTATGGGAATCAAACTGCAGGACCTCGTCCTTTCGTCGATCGTCCTTCACCAAGATCATGGGCTCCTGAGGTAAGCCTTGTTGTTTTACTAGTTTATGTGTGTTGCAATCTTCCTCTGCATGCTAAAACAGCTAAATGGAGTTTGAATTGTCGATGTTGTGCTGGTATTGAAGCTTGGACCAGCCATCAGATTTTACACCACCATTCATAATCTGATTTATGCTGTGATAGAAGAACACCTGCTCCCTAATTTATCTCCACTTCTGGATTGTGATTTCCAGTATGGCCAGATTGGACAAGTGGAAGTTTCCATACTTCGTAAAGTTTTAGGGTTGAAATATTTTTGGCAATATTCTATGGAGACCCCCTCAACTATACTCCATTTTGAAATAAGCCCTTACGCTTCACTTATTTTTGATTGACGCCTCAACTTTTGTTTGGTTTTGATTTTAAGTTTATTTCATCTGATAAATGGATGTTGTTGGTTTTGATGGTCATTTCATCAAATTTTACAGCTCTATTCACTTTTAGCTGTCAAAATTTTGGGTTTTGTTAGCAAGTGCTGAAATGAAGCTAATGGGACCATTAGTTTCTTTGGAATTCCCAATACATGTTGTGAAAATGATTCAAATCAAAACAAACAAAAATTAATGGGGTGTCATCAAAGGAAATAAACATTAGGGGTCTGTTTCATGGCCTACAGTTGAGGGAGTTTTCATATATTCTTGTCAATGTTTTCCTATAAAATGCTCCACCATAGCCAAATGAAAATGCTGTGTGTTTGCAGCATGTTTGTCCTGACTTTTTCGTAATAATAAGAAGATGGGCATTTGGCAAACAATGAATTCCAGATTATGGCTGGAACGGGAAGCTAAAATCAGTTGTTGAGCTCTGGAAGCAAAAGGTCCAATTTTATGCTTCTGCTTCGAGCTACAACATTAATCTATTGGGAAAATTTAAGAAGAAACTGTTAGAGCTCCTTCAAACAGCTCTAATTGAACAACACATTTGTGGAATCTCTAGTTTGGCAATGCATGCCCCAGGAATTTCAACAAGTTTGGCTTTCAATTTTTGAGCTCTAAAGCTATTATAGTACCGGTTGTTCTGGAACACAGCAAAACTAGATTTAATTCGATATCCAATATATAGTGTATATTCTCTTTCCTAAGTCATATTATGAAACTGCTCATGGCATAATATTTAGTGCGGTCTTGGTGTTGAAATCCTAGAATATCATTAGGCAATTATCTAGCGAGGATGATTAAGGTGTAGAGTTATTTTGGAATTGCTAAATCTGCCATATAATGTGTTCTGTGGTATTACATACATCAATTTCCAGCTCTTTTAATGTGTTTAGGATTTCTGACTAAATATTTTAGACTAAAATTTCTTCATACTTAGGTCCTGTTGTAATCTATGCAGTTGTTGTTTCGCCATGTATTTCTCAGCCACTCAATTTCGCCTTAACATCTGGACTGTAAATGCTTTACTTTCATGGGGATAATAAAGTGCCTTATTTTCGATAGGTTCCTAGCAGTGAAAACTTGAAAGGCACTCCAGATGTGGGGGAAGGTTTCAGAGGTGGAACATTTGGAAGGTATTGCTTCTAATTACCTGAAAATATTATAGTGCATATTGCTTCCCCTAATATGTTACCATTTTTCAGCAGAGGAAGCCAGATAAATGTGCAAACAAGCACAAAAACTGAAGTTCTTGTTCCTTGCCAGTATCTGGGATTCGTCTGTGGGGAGAATGGTAATGACCTTACTGAGATAAAGAAGGTAATTTCTCTTTTTTATCTAATCTACAAGAATTCCCAGCAACAATTTATTATATGCTTCAGACACAACCTGATATAAACATCTGTATGCGTATAGGTATCTTTGTGTGGGGGGGTATCTGTATGTGTGCACTGATGTTTTTGTGTAAATCTGTGCGTCTTTGTATGTGTGAGCTGTATGCTGTGCGCTATATGTGTGCACAAGCATCTTTGTCTTTGATTGCACATTAGACTTGTATAGACAGAGGAGACAAGCGGATGGAACTGGGACAGCAGGAGGAAGATACTTGGAAGAGAAAAGTGGGTTTAAGGGTAAACAAACCATTTGTAACTCACTAGGTAGAATTAACCTCGTTTAGATGAATTTATTAGAAAGACCATTCTGCACAACTGAGGATGATTTGCAGTGCTTCCATGTAAATGACAGGAATATGTAAATTACTAGTAACTCAGAGCATAAACATATTCAAGGAACTAATATGCAGAAAATCCTTATTCCAACTTTGAAATAATCTGTTAAAGCTTCAATGCACAAAGCATGGTTTCTCTGACTCGCTTCTTGTTTTTTTAGATTTCAGGTGCTATGGTCACAGTTCACGATCCAAAACTCGGAGAAACATTAGGGAAAGTCACCATAAGTGGAACCCCTGAGCAGACCAAGATGGCACAAAGTCTTCTTCATGCTTTTATCTTGTGTGGACTTTTCCCTTCTTGATGCTTTTCTGCATGTGGCCTTCTCATTCAGCTAGAAGCTACTTCTCTCAATAGGTTCTCTCTCCTCCGTTGCCTCGACGCCAGCCCAAATTTAAGGACAGCTTCGCCTTTCTTCATATGGAATCACAAGGACAGGTGCTGTGATGTAATTTTTCAGGCAAACCGCCTTTCTTTTTTGCATGCCGCCTCTATGTAGGCGCTCTTAATTGTTCACTTTATATTATCTACTGAGAAAGCATGTTGTTTTCCTGGAAATGTTTTCTCAGTCATTTGAATTCTTAGATGATTACTAGTTATGTCCTTGTGCAAAATTTGTAGTACCTGAACTTCTAGTTAGCTCGTGATTTTAATTTGGTTAACAGCATTATTAAATTGGGTTTTAACAATGACTAAAGAAAATGAGATATGTAGCCTTGCTTAACTATATGAATGAACATGGGGTGGCATTAGTTGACACGGCACAAAAACACAACTCAAACCCGACATGAGATAAGTGGGTTTGGATTTAACCTTAAACAGGTTGGGGTCACAGTTGTGTCAACACAATTACGACGCAAACCAATGGTGCCATGTTACAGGTTGACACGTTAACCAAAAAATGACATGATAATAACACGATTAGTTGGTCTGGTCGCAGGTCATGTTGACATATAACACGAGCATGGCATGAATTCCCAGGTCGTGTTTGAACTAGTTTTACATAACTAATTAGGTATATCCAGAAGGGATCTCTGTTTTTTTAGTCGTTGGATTGGGGTGTGACGGTTTAGTGATCTCTATTTTTTAAAAAATAATAATATTTTGTTATTCATGTTGTGTTTGTGTTGACAGGTTACTTGTGTCCTATTGTGTCATGCCGTTTTTTGTTGTTTCATGTTCATATAAGCAGGTAATCGTGCCATTTTGTGTTACCTGTGTAAATTGGTCGTGTTCGGGTTTGGGCCTTTTTACACGATTAATTTCGCGTTGTGTTTGTGTTAACCCGTATAGCTTATTATACCTGGACTCTGACACAACATGAACATGACACGCCAACAGGAATTTTTGCTCCTACTAAGTATGATAGTGTTAGTCTGCACAGATGTCCCTTATTTGACAGCTTTATGGTTCTAGAAAAAGTGAATACATTTGTATCTCAATAAAGAAGAAAAAAACACAAAATGCTCGAAGCGCAATTTCCATTATAATTCTGTTTTGGGATCTTCGACTATATTGTTCTGGTGATTGCTTCCTAAAAATATTGAAAGCATGAAAAATAAGTTGCAATTACTTCCTTTCATTTTAAACCTCTAGCATGTACTAACTATATTTCTTTTGAACTTTTGAAGGTGAGAGTGGTAAATTCTACTTACTACAAACTGCTAGATTTTTCTGACTGCTTTACAAACTGGCCTGTGATTGTTGCTTTTATCTAAAGATGTTAAATAATGTTTTGTTCTGGTTGATGCGTGTTTGTCTTTGATTCTTACACCTTAGCTGTTGTAATTTCTTTTAGGTAGATATAAACCTAACTGGACCAATAGTGCAATTTGAATAATATCCTGAAATTTAGTTATGGTTTTGCTTTTTAGCGTTACTGCACTTTATATATATATATATATATATATATATATATATATATATATATATATATATATATATTTTTCTGTAACAACCCGACCCACTAACAATAATAACTCGTTGGTCTCAAACCACAGCCCAAAGTATTTAAGCCCGGTTATTATTACTAGTGCCTATTGTCCCTTATATACTCAATTACAATCTCATTCCCATCCGATGTTGGACTATTGGGGTGTCACGGACTCTCTCCGTTTAGGCCTGACGTCCTCGTCACCCTAATCACATGCACAGTCCAAGATTATCAGGCGATGTGAGATTTGTCTTGCTAGCCCTGTCATCTAGATCCAGGCTAAGTCGAGACTTGTTACACACTTTCGGCTGATGATTGGCTCTGATACCAAATGTAACGACCCGACCCACTAGCAATAATAACTCGTTGGACCCAAACTACATCCCAAAATGCTTAAGTCCAGTTATTATTACTAGTGTCATTGTCTCTTATATACTTAATCACAATTCCATTCCCATTCGATGTGAGATTATTGGGGTGCCATACTTTCTTTGGTTTGAAAAGTTTTGATTCTACTACTCGATCTTATAATTTTTTGTAACATTTTTGATCGAATGTTTCGTCGAATCAGAAGCTTCCAAATTTTAGTAATTTCTTCTTGTGTTCTTACGATACCTTTGTCTAAACTCAGGAGGTAAAAGCTTTATTTCTTTTTCATTATCCCACTGAATCATCACTGTTATGCTGTTAAAGCTATATCAGTAATTTCAAAAGTTGTTGTTTTTGAATAGTTGGTTAGTGAAAAGCTATGTAAGATAAATGTGCAGGTTCTCTGACTAGTGTAAAGAAACAGATGTGCTACCTTCATTATCAATGCAATGTTTGAAAGAAAAATGCTACTTGTACTTCTTACACCTCCCCTTCCAAGGGTTTACAAAATCTTATTAGAGAAAGGAAGTCTATTAGCCCTTGGATGAGTGGGAGTTACATCTTCTAGGAGTTTGCAGATGGTGCCGCTCATGTTTCAAGTTGCTAGCTGTGCGGAACAAATACTTGTCTGCAACAATGGCTTGTAAGTGAATTTCTTCGCAATGTTTTATTCTCTCTTTGGGTATCGTGATTACCGCTATACCGACTTTTCGTATCGAAACATTCCATATCTGCATGTAAGTAAATGTATGTTGATGAGTATAGAGTGTTGCTCAACATATGCTGAGGTACCTACTACTCAGCAGATGTTTTGCAATTGAGGTGGAACAAAAGATCATTGCAGGTTTCCAAAATGTAAACATGTAGGAGCACTCTCAAATTGATCAATAGCTGATTTCTATCAGAGTTATTTTAGCTAGGGGCGGCAATTCAGCTCGCTGTTCGTGAGCAAGCGTGTTTGGCTCAAAATGAGTTTAAAATCGAATCTCTCGTTTAGTAAACGAGTTGAATATGAGCCGAATTTTTCATCTTGTTTAATAAACGAGCCAAACAGGAACAGGGCCAGCTCGTTGTGTTCGGCTCGATAAAAGTTTAAATTATATATATATATATATATATATATATATATATATATATAATATATATTTTTATTATTTAATTTTTATCCTAGTTTAAATATAAAATTTAACTTTGTTATAAACATACCTAATTATAAAAAAATGCTCATTTATCTATGCTGAGTTAGAATGTTTTTGAAAGTATTAAAAAAAATTAATTCTTGAAACTGACTTTTTGATTATTGGATCAAAAGTGAACAATAATGATTATTTGTAAATTATTGTGTATGATTTAAAAATTTATTAGAATTAATTCAATAATTAAAAATATTATAGTGCTAATATTTTAGTACTTTTAAAGGCACGTTGGTTGAGCTATATATATATATATATATATATATATATATATATATATATATATATATATATATATATATATATATATATATATATATATTATAGTGGAGTTTATATGCTTTTAAAAGTATAAGCATATTTATGCTTGTGAATTTTTTATTATTAGATTTGTATTGAGATTTGTGCTTTTTACTTTATCTTTCTCTCTTTTTAGTTCACTTTACAAAAGTATAAATTTCAATACAAATTCAATAGTAAAAAATTTACAAAAATGAATGTACTTAGTACTTTTAAAAACATATAAGCTCTACTCTCTCTCTCTCTCTCTCTATATATATATATATATATATATATATATATATATATATATATATATATATATATATATATATATATATATATATATATATATATATATATATATATATATATATATAGAGTCCGTCTACTATACTATTAATAGTACCAAGTTATTGGTGCTATTAATTTTTCTACTCTTAGATCAACTCCTTAGATTTTATTATTTTTCCAACCATCTATTAAATTTAAGGGGCTCACTATCCTCTCAACCACATATTTTTTAATCCATGGGTTAAAAACTTAATAGCATCAATGATTTGGTACTATTAAAATTTACTATTTAGATTTTAAGTCAATCTAATATAAAAAATTTAATTTTTTGTGAATTTTAATTATTAGATTAAGATTTTAATTTTTTTTTTTTAAAAACTTTTTATCTAATAGTTGGAATGAAAATCTAATTTGTTGTTCGCTAGCCAATTCATGCTTGGCTTGTTAATAAACAAACCGAATACGAGTCGAATTTTTTGGCTCGATAATTAAAGAAGTGCCGTTTCGGCTCGTTTCGAACACGAGTCGGCTCTAGCTCGCTCTTGTTCCGACTTGTTGACACCCCTAATTTTGGCCAATCTGATTGTGTAGGGTTTTGTTAAATTGAGTGATAAGAAAAGATAGTATACAGCTCGCTCGTGTTCGACTCTCGTGTTCGACTCGTTGACGGCCCTAATTTTGGTCAATCTGATTGTGTAGAGTTTTGTTAAATTGAGTGATAAGAAAAGGTAGTATACTATTTATTTTGTTTATCTTTTAAAAATAAATTCAGTTAAAAATGTTAAGTGATTAAACTTGGAATTTGAGACTTTGAATATAAGCCATTAAATTCCTATTTGGCCGGTTCAAACTCTAGAATTTTCAAGAATTTAAATTATAATTTTTCTAAAGCTAATGTTTGGAATCATTAGTTCATTCAGATGGATTCGGTAAAAATTTGGTGTTGTACAATTTGTATCCTAATTTTTAAATTTGTTAAAAAATTCAGTTAAAAAAAATAGATTCGTCAATTATTCGGATATGTGATTTATTATTTTTAAAAATATAAAAATAGAGATTTACAAAATAAAGTAGATGGTGAGTGAAATTTTTTTTTTGAGTAAATTTTTTTTTTTTTAGGGCGAGCAGAGAGAGAGAGAGAGAGAGAGAGAGAGAGAGAGAGTTGGAGATATAAAATTTTTATCAAAATATCTTGTTTAAATTTTTAGCGAATTATTCGTGTCCGAATTATTTGCAAATTATTAAAATTAACTTAAAAAATTATATGAATTTTTGATCGAATTATTTGCGTCCATCAAATTATTTGTGAATTATTAAAATTATTTCAAAAAAATGGTTCTAAGTGATGGATTTGATAGGATTTCTCTCTATTGGAATGGCTCTCATCCATGTCGAATCTTATGAAAATTTATTGGCTATTAGTTATATTTTATTAATAATTCTTAGAAAAATATTCACGTTATTTATTTTAAAACACAACTCAGGGTCGATTAGTAGAAGTAAACCTATTGAAACGAAATCTCATTTTACCCAACAATGAAATGGAACGGAATTGAATTTTTGTTATTTTTGCCACATGAATAATCCGTTTTTAACATATGATTATAAATTATATTATCCAGAACATTAAATATTTCTCAACATTATACATCAAATTCAGTACATTATGATGAATGGATCAGAGCAAAAATAAGTTGCAATCATTGATGTCCTTTTCCACTGGGGTTAGAGCCACACGCTTAGGTATCGAAGATTAATGAGAATTAATAGTACCAGGTATAAGTATAAAGTTGAGTATAAGATAAGATAAATGAAAATAGTGTTTGGTTGGGATATAGGTTAGTACCAGGTATAAAAAAAATAGTGTTTGGTTGAGATTGAAGAATAAGAGGGATAAATAGTTGACTTTTGAGTAAAAAGACGAAAATGCCTTTATCTTTTTATATATATTAAAAATTGATAAATAAATATTGTATTATAACTTTTTAAATATAATAATTGTAATATATATTATGTAATTAATTAGATAATATATAAAATTAGTGTTAATTATTTATATGTAAAAAATGATTAATATAATATAAAAATTATAATAAATTTTTCTGGTAAGATATTATTATTAAAAAATTAATAATTAGTGTTAAAATTAGTGTTAATTATTTTTAATCTAAAAATTGTATTAATTATTTATTTTGCGTTGGGAACGAGAATGCGGTACGAGGGAGAGGTTTTTTACCCGGCGGCAACGAAGAGCTACAGGGAAGACCGAGAGGCGGCGGCGACGACGATAATAATAAGTATTTATTATTTATTTTGTATATGTTAAATAATTATTGTAATATCTATTAATTAATAAATTAAATGGTATATAAAATGAGTGTTAATTATTTATATTTAAAAATTGATTAATATTATCTAAAAATTACAATAATTTTTTTTGGTAAGATATAAATTTTTAAAAAATTAATAATTAGTGTTAATTAGGATTAAAATTAGTGTTAATTTTAATACACTAATTTAAAATTAGTGTATTAATTTTAAATTAGTACACTAATTTAAAATTAGTGTACTAATTTTAAATTAGTGTAGGAGGGAGATGCTTCGATTGGGAACCGTGCAGGGCAAAAGAGAGGAGAGAGAGGGAAAAGTAGTTCTGGGTAGTGGGGATAGAATAGGAGTTGTTCCGGGACAAAAAAATAAAAGGGGGGAATGGTTGTTCCCCCCTTATTCAAAAGTGTTTGGGTACAAACGGGGGGATATCCCCCTTTGTACCCGAAACAAATAATGCCTTAAAGCGGATAGATAAGTCGTTTGGCAACCGGTATAAGAAGGAGATAAGAAGGTTATTTCTTTTTTATATTCAAACAGTATTTAAGTGTGGGGGAATAACTGTTTCTTCCATATCAGGTTATTTCGGTATAAGGGTAGAACACCGGTTCATTGGCAACCGGTATAATGAGGGGATAAGAAGATTATTTTTCCTTTATATCCAAACAATATTTAAGTGTGGGGGAATAGTTGTTCTCTCTATATCAGGTTATTCCGAGTATAAGGTAAGTGTGGGGGAATAGTTGTTCTCTCTATATCAGGTTATTCCGAGTATAAGGGTAGAACAGCCGTTCCACCTGTTGTTTATTATTATTATGTTTTAATTAAAATTTTTTAAATTATAAAATATTTAAATTTATAAAATTTTTAATTTTTTTATTTTATTTTATAAATTTTAATTCCCTTTATTATTCTTATTCCTCTTTAATTTACCAAACACAATTTTTCTTATCCCGATACAACCTTTATACTCAACCAAATACAAATTCTTGCTATAATTCTTGTTTGTACCTGAACTTATATCTATCTCCGTAATAACTAATTTTTATTTATACCCGAACCAAACGCAGCCTAAGTATATACAATAATTTCGCATCAAATAAAAATAATCACGTCACATCATAATTGTGTACTTCAAAAATTTGTATACTAATTTAATTCAACATGACATAATTGACTACACTTTTAATGAAATATAATGTTTGTTGTTATTTTGAGAATTGAACTTTTATATTTTTAAAAGTATAAGTGATTGGTGGTTGTAGATTTTTAGTTTTTTAATAAAAGAATATGTGATTAGGATGATAGTAAGTATCTTGAATTTAGTGATTGGTTGGTAAAATAATATGATCTAAGAGATAAAATTAGTCAAAAAAATAGATCTAATGGTAAAAAATTTACAAGCATCATAACTCTTATTTGGATACACTAATATTGTGTGACTCGTGGTTTGACCATGGTTAAGAATAGAAAACACTAGCAAGAAAATAGAGCATGTGGAAAAAATATTTTTTATCCACACTTTGGTTAAAGTTCATTTTCTTACATCATGTTGTGACCCAATACTTTGAGGCTGGTAGATATTATTGCAGTAAAAAAAGTAAATTTTTTGAATTGAACAAATAAGAAATGCAAAAAAATAATAATAATGCATATTGCACATAATAAAATAAGCGTCAATAATTTTTACAAATTTCATAATTTAGATGAGAAAATTATAAAGTCATTAGTGTTAGATCCGTATACAAATTAATATGAAATAACTTAAGAAATACATGTAAATTATTAGATGATCGTTCATCTATTTGAAAATATTATAAACGTTTATCGAAATTCATGTTTGATGAAGCACGTTTTCAGATCTTATCGTTTCTCAAACACCGACAATAAAATCGTCTGGATTGAATGTTTCTAAGTCTAGATTCGTCATCTAATTAATTTTGTTCTGAATGGGACAGGACAAATTGACGGCAGAAATCCGACTCGGGATCACAACCCTTTTATATTCCTTATATACTATGTTTAATTAGAGTCCCATAAACCCTAATTAGACTTGTATTGAATTTCTACACATTAATAACCTATACCCAACAGATGTTTCCAGAGCCCATATTAGATCACTTAATGGCTTTATTAAATTAGATAGCCCATAATATAATTGTAAATTTATATATTAGCCCATATATAGAAAAAATTAAATCTAATAATTAGCACTAGTGTAGTGACCCTCGCGATACGACAGATATATATTGTTTAAGTTAAAACTTTAGTAATGAGAGTTGCTCTTAGTTCTGATTATAAGTTTTTACACAAAAGGAGTAAAAATAAGTATAAAATGTCAATAAATTATATTTCTATAATTTTGTAAACAAATATATAAGGTGGGGAATAAGAAGTTATAGTGAGTGAAATACTTTTCTACCTTATTTAGGGCATGAAATTAATCCAAATGTATAGTCAATTTATATAATTAAACTTAACAGTATAAAAACAAACAAAAATATTACATGTGAAGGAATGAATTAATACATATACTATATGGTGACACTTTAGTTATGAAGTTGTGAATGTTCTGGTTGAAGCTAAAGGAGTTGGTTTTGGAGCAGCATGCATTTCAGGACCTCAGATCTATGTTATTATAGAAGTAATTATAGAAATTTGAGAAAAGACTATTCACAGCATTATAGAAGAAGCAGCTACAACTTAGGATCAAAGAGGAAGCTTAAATTTAAGCTTTAGAATGAAATAAAATTTAAATTTAAGTTTTACGGTTAGAATATATATCGAAGTAGTTTTTTTTTTTTTTGTCCGAAGAGGAGCAAGAAAAAGAAGACACTTTAAATTCTAAACTCAAAGCTTTAGAATTAGGTAAACAATAGAAAAAGATGATGAAAGTAACAAATTTTCTTCAAATTTTAAAGTAATTCTCTAAGGCCTCGTTTGGCAACCGGTATAAGAGGATAAGGGGATTATCCCCTTTTTATACCCAAAGGCCCCGTTTGGTAACGGGGATAAGGGAGAATAACCCCCTTATCCCCGTTTCCATACCCAAACGGGGATAGGTATAGTTGGAATCCGGATTCCAATTAATCTGGAATAGGGGGTATGGGGGTGGGAATTGAAATTCCCACCCCCCAGCTGGAATTGGGGTTCTGGCACGGGAATCGAGAATTTCTCTCTCTCTCTCTGCACCTCCTCTCTCTCTCTCCACGGTAGTTTTTTTTTTTTCTTTTTTCTTTTTTTTTTTCCTTTCTTTTCCATACACTAATAAAAATTAGTTTTTTAATTTTTTTAAATTAAAATTTTTAAATTTTAAAAGATATTTAAATTTCTAAATTTTAAAATTTAAAATTTTTTATTTAATAAATATTATTTTTTTTAACTTATTTTTTAATAAATCTAAAAATTTTATTTTATTTCATTTTTGAAAAAAAAAATTATTAATTTTAAATTTATAAAATTTATACAATTATTTTATAATTTTTTTAAAATTTATATAAATTTAAAAATTAAAATTTTTACTCCCACTTAAAATTAAAAAATTAATTTTTATTTACTCTCATTTAAAATTTTTACTCTCACTTAAACTTTAATTTTTATTATGTATTTTTTAAAATTTATATAAATTTAAAAATTAAAATTTTTAAAAATTTAAAAATTAATTTTTATTTACTCTCATTTAAAATTTTACTCCCACTTAAACTTTAATTTTTATTATGTATTTTTTAAAATTTATATAAATTTAAAAATTAAAATTTTTACTCCCACTTAAAATTTATCACTTATCAATTCTTCTTATTCCTCTATACTCAACCAAACACAATTTTTTCTTATTCATCTTATTCTCCTTATTCCTATATAATTTACCAAACACAATTTCCTTTAATCCCGGTATAACTCATAAAACTAACCAAACGCAAATTTACACCAATTCCTGCTAATACCAGAATCTATACCTATCCCCGGTATAACAAAATTTTCCTATTCCCGTTACCAAACGCAGCCAAACAGTATTTAAGTGTGGGGGAAGTACCAAGTTATTTCGGTATAAGAGTAGAACCTGTGGGGTGGAACAGCTCGGAACAACTGTTCCACCTGTTGCTTATTAGTATTATTTTTTTTAATTAATTTTTTTAAAATTATAAGATATTTAAATTTATAAAATTTTAAATTTTTTTATTTTATTTTATAAATTTTAATCCCCTCTATTATTCTTATTTCTCTTTAACTTACTAAACATAATTTTTCTTATCCCGGTACAATTCTTATACTCAATCAAACACAAAATTACTATAATTCTTGCTTGTACCTGAACTTATACCTATCTCCGGAATAACTAATTTTCGCTTATATCCGAACCAAACGAGACCTAAGTAAAAGAATCAGAAAATATAAGACGCAAAAGAATCAGCAAAATATATAAGCTGAAGAAGAAACAGCAGAATTGAGAGCAAAAGCCAAAAAATAAAAAAAATAAAAGGTTGAATATATAGCAGCAGAAGAAAGAACTGTAACCTTAGATCAATGAAGAAACCTAAACTTAAGCTTTAGAATAATAAAATTTAAAGTTAAGTTTTACAGTTAGAATACATAAGAAGAAGTTTAACACATATTACTTAGCTCACCTTTACTCAAAGGTGAAGTTGTTCAGGAAGCAGTCTTATAGATAAGAAGAAGAAGATGGAGGGTAATTGATAGCAAAAGAAGAAGAAGAAGAAGAAGAGAAATAAAAGAACCTAAATATCCGGTAACAGTTTTTTGACTATCACTAATTTTTATACGGATTAACAAAAAAGGATGTTATTTTAAAAAAAATACCTTCTTCTACTTCTTTCAACAAGTAGCACCACTCGACAAGAGAAATAAAAGAACCTAAATAGCGGGGAAGTTGACTCCCGCTTCGATAAATTTTGGAGCTAAGTTACTGCTGAAAATTAAAATCTTCGTTTGGCTGGTACTTAGAAGGAGGGTCCTGACTAGAGACATCTTACACAAAAGGAACTGGGGCGGGCCCAGCTGTTGTGTCATCTGTCTAGGCCCTGAGGAAACAGCGAATCACCTGTTTGTCTCCTGTACCTCAGCACAAACGCTGCTGGAGGTTTTGCTGCCAAACAAATTGGAGATCCGCAACATTTCAACCGTTGACAGCCTGTGGGAGGCGAGTGCTCTCAAGAAGGGGGCTTTGGGTAAAAGGGCTCTTACCACAATCGCAGCCACGTGATGGTTCATTTGGCTGGAAAGAAACAGAATGATCTTCGAAAACAAGAACCGTAGCCTAGGTGCGATCCTGGCCGAAATTAGACTCTCCCGATCGTATTAGTCCAGATTCTGTGCCTAGAATCGGGAACGATGTTTTTTTTTTTTTTTTTTTTTTTTTTTTTTTTTTTTTTTTTTTTTGGGGCTCGGCTGCTCTACTGCAGATACCGGCTGCCCAGTTGCTGAATTCACTTACGCCATGAATGAAGCGGCAGTATGCTGCCTTTCTCTAAAAAAAAAACAAGTAGCACCACTAGCAGCAGAATTGGGAGTTGCATAACAAACATATTAAATAAAAAGTTGAAGGAAAACTTATTAAATGAAAGAAGCGAAAGAAATAAAGCGATCACATTTTAATAAGAATTTATGGAGCAACATCAAATGTAAAATAAAAATGAACTAAAAAGAAAAAGCTATGTTGAGACTCAGACAATCAATTGCTTCTATCAGCATGAGAATGGTTGCAATAGGTATCATGTTGCTAGCTAAATTACTTTACCATTTAGATATTTGGATGATAGCTAATCATCACTTATTTCTTTCTATTTCTAGTTCTTTTGGTTATTTTTGTTATCATAGCCAATTACGTAAGTTAAAAAGTATACATTAAATTTCTAAACCTAATGGAAAACTATTTGAAGGCGAAAAGAAAATATTATTTGATAAATAAAATATGGCTAACTCAAAAACAATAACAAAAACATCATTAATCAATATATATATATATATATATATATATATATATATATATATATATATATATATATATGGGTCTGACTAATATACTTTTATGAGTAAAATCCCTTCGTACTCATAAGTTTTCGGTTCTTGGATGAAGAAATGTGTGGTTCGGATTATAGTGGTCTCCTATTATTTATACTATTTCATCAACAACCCAGTAAACTCTAGAGGAACCACTATCATCCTAACCGCACATCAGTTCATCCATGGGCGAAAAAGTTATGAGTATAAAGGGGTTTATACTCATAAGAGTATAGTAACCCTATATATATATATATATATATATATATATATATATATATATATATATATATATATATATATATATATATATATATATATATATATATATATATATATATATATATATATATATATATATAGGGATAATTGCCTGTGTACCCCTGAAATATGAAGAAATATCTGATTTACCCCTCTTATTTTTTTCTTTCCAATATACCCTTCATACGTTCCACCGTTATTAAAAATACCCCTATCGTTTCCATTTGTTAAGTTAACTAGGGTTAAACTAGAGTTAAATAATAATCGGAGTTGAAAACTATCATATATACCTATTTTGCCCGGGTTTAGGGTTTAGGGTTTAGGGTTTAGAATTTTTTAGGGTTTTAGGGTTTAGGGTTTAGGGTTTAGGGTTTTAGGGTTTTAGGGTTTAGGGTTTAGAATTTTTTAGGATTTTAGGGTTTAGGGTTTTAGGGTTTAGGATTTAGGGTTTTAGGATTTAGGGGTTTAGGGTTTAGAATATATTTGAAAGGGCAAAATAGTAATTACACACAGATAACGGCAGTTTCAAACGGTACACTAACAGAGTTTAACTTCAGGGATATTTTGAAAAGAAGTTGGAACGTAAGAAGGATAGTTTTAATATTAGCCTTCTAAGAGGGGTAAATCTGAAAACAGGAAAATTTTTAGGGGTATGTAGGAAATTGCCCCATATATATATATATATATATATATATATATATATATATATATATATATATATATATATATATATATATATATATATATATATATATATATGAGTCCGACTACTTTAATTTTATGAGTATAGATCTCTTTGTACTCATAAGTTTTCGGCCTTTGGATGAAGGAATGTGCGGTTAGGATTATAGTGGTCCTCTAGGGTTTATACTATTTCACCAACACCCTTCTAAACCCTAGAGGGACCACTATCAATATCCTAACCGCACATTCCTTCATCCAAAGACCGAAAAGTTATGAGTACAAAGGGATTTATACTCATAAGAGTATAGTAACCTACGCTATATATACATAGATGAGTCCGGCTGGAATACTGTCGATGGCACTAAGCAATTGGTGTTACCAAGTTTCCAGCCCTTGGATGAAAAGATGTGCGGTTGGGATTATAGTGATCTTCTAGAATTTTTACTATTCATCCAACCACCTAGTAAACAGAGCTGAACTAAAACTAATACATCTCAGACTGAAGCTGGAAATAAAATACAATACATCTGTAAAAATAATATATCTGTCTCTCCCAGCTCAAAAAAAAAATACAAACAGCTGGCTAAAGCCAGACCTAAAAGTAAGGTACAACCGTCTGAGGAAGAAGGGTACATCAATAGTCCAGCTAACTCTCTCATCCTGCCATCTGATCTATCTACTCAGCCGTCCTCTCTCCTCGATCAGCCGCTGAAAGCCCAACAGCTCCCGCAGATGACACTGCAAAACAAGGGAAGAAAAGAGGAAAAGACAAATGGGGGTGAGAACTACAGATAAACCAGTAGCCTCCCCAAGTGGGTAAACACTCAAACTCCGACGCCCCCACTAGGTCTACCAGAGGCAAAAAGGGAAAAGAAGAAGTGGTAAACTATAACAGAACTGATGAGGAAAAATAAAGCTACCACAACTATGCCTCTAAATGCAATCCCAAAATGGAATAACCGAATGTATGCATCAGTAACCAACCGTCCCAAAGACACCTAATCTATCCACCAGTAAAAACTGGTACTGCCTGCTCAAACTGTCTCAAGTATCTGCTTACAAATCGGTACTCACTGACCGATACTCACTGTCTGGCACTCACTGGTCGACACTCACAGTTTGGTACTCACTGGCCGACGTGTAAATCGCCTACTCCGGAGTGGCACTCGAGGGGAGCGACCTATACGAGTAAAGTAACCATGTCACAAGTATCTCAATATAGCAGGACTAGATCACGACTATGATCAAAGTGGAAAAAAAATCCATCCACTAAAGAAAACCCGATCCCCAATCTGATGCAAAGTAAATATCCGGTCAACCGCCCAATATCCGCGGTTGCCGCAATATCCCATAATCCACAATCAGGTCCAACAACCGACCTCCGGTCAACCGCCCAATATCCGCGGTTGCCGCAATACCCTACAATCCACAATCATGTCCCACAACCGACATCCGGTCAACCGTCCAATATCCGCGGTTGCCGCAAAATCCCACAATCCTCAATCCAGGCCCCGGCTACACTATCCCAGATCCTTGCTCGAACCCGAGTAATATATATCTAAAGTCTAGAAGGAAAGGAGAAAAGAACAAACATAGTTTCTCCTATGTCAAATTCCAACATGGTAGTGTAGCAATAAAAGATGACCTATCTAGATGTCCATACAGGCATGCAAAAGTCCCGGGAAGATAGAAAAAAATGCAGATATCATTCCTGACTTATGTTCTAGCATGATAACAATTCCTGGCATTAAATATAGCATGATATCCCGAGTCCCATAACCGTTCTCACATGAACAACAAATATTAAACATATAAACCGCTACTCGCCCACAAATAACTATTGACCTATGCATGTCCAAAAATATCCCCAAGTGGTACCCACCATCCAGGTAAATTATATGGCCTCGATATTATAATCCAATCCACATGCAAGGTTATGTGTTAACATAGCAATCCACATGTCCAAACCCACATGCATAATCCCAACCACGAGTATTGATCAATCAATAAGTCCAATAATAGGATCTCTCTAATATTTCTAGTGAGTATGTCAGAAGTAGAGGGATATAGCAACCACCCACCTCGATCGCGAAGTACGGATCCACATGCACCCATACTCCAGGTAAACACGGCACGCTGCAAACACTGCAAAGGTAACCCAAACGGCGTACAATTAATTCAAGAAATGCACAATAAGCCGCTGTCCATACAACCAGCCCCGAAAATAGATAATTTTCACCTGCGAGATAAACTCGAAAAATTCCAGAAAAATAACCATTGCGATACTCGTGGCGAGCCGATCGAAACGAGTATTTGTACGTCCAAATCCGACACCTGTAGGTCAAGAAACAATTAGAACATCACTGTAAGCCAAAACCTTCACGAACACAAGCCTGCAGAAACTCAGTCCCAAAGAAGCTTAATTATCACCTTCGAAGAGTCCTCCAAAAATTCCGATAAAAATACAGGTGCGTTTCTCACGAAGCGTAGATGTCGATCGAGTCCTCACATGTCGAAATCTGATACCCGAGTGCAGAGATAAAAATCTGGCAAACCTCCGCTGTCCAGAAAACCCACTAGCAGAAAAGGGGTTCAAAGATGCCTCGTAAACCATGCCAAGAACTCAAAATGAATCAGGTGATCAACACGAAAATAGAAGGCCTACCTCTTGTGAAACCAACACCGTGAAAATCATCCAAAAATTCAGTCGTAGTAGCTCTGTGGATCTCGTGGACCGAAACGCGATGGAAATGAGCCATCGAAGAAGAAACGTCACACTGCGCTGAATAGCCGAAGCCGTCGATGTCGCGCCTTCCAAAAATTCCGAAACTCCCTCGAGAGATGCAACACAAGATGAGGAACAAAGTTGCTTAGGGCTCTGTCGCAGAGGAGCTCGAGAAAAGCCCAAAAAATTCAAGGTGAAAGGCTATTTATAGCCCAAGCTCACAAAGAAGGGGGTTCGGATTCGGGCGCTCGAATCCGGCCCAGCCCAACACTATGCGTGCCCGAATCTCTCTCGACGCGCCACGTCACCCGCTCCACGCCCTGCGCGCCCGGCGAACGCGCGCCCGCCAATCGCGGCGCGCCGCGTGGCGACGCAGTCCACAGCGGGAACCGTGGGCCGCGGTTCACGCCGGATCCGCCGGGTCACTACGCCCGCCAATGAGCGGGCGACACGTGGCCCGGGTGGTCCATCGTGCGCCGCGCCCGCGCACCTGTCGTGCGTGCGTTGACCGGCCAATCCCTGCGCGCCACGTGTCACTGCCTCCACTCGCTGCGCCCGGTGCACGCACTCGATGCACCCGCCGAACCCGTAGCCGCCACGTGTCCCCAGCGCGCTCAATGGGGAGCCGCCACGTGGCATACCAAACTCTAAACTCCGCGCCTGGCCGAGCCCGCGCCCGCGCCCGCGCCGCCGCGCTTCGCCGTCTGCCCGCCGCCGGCGCTGCCCCGGTCGCCGGAACAGTAACTTTGGCCTCGAAATCCGTGTTTGCGCATCCGGGCTCCGAAAAATACAAGTAAATAGCCTATTTTCATCTTTTTTGCGCGCTGAGTCCAAATTCGAAATCCGTTTTGCCAAATTCCGCTTCTAAAATTTGTCAAAGGCATCCAGAAAGGTATTCTTAATCCAAATTTCGCGCTGGGTCCAATCCTGAGGTCCGAATTGCGTACAAGCACCTCCAACACACCGCAAAACCCTCCAGAAGTCGTCGATCACACTACAAAAGCTCTGCGGGGATCCGGGTCATCACATGACCACTATCATCCTAACTGCACATCCTTTAATCCAAGAGCTAAAAAATTGATAGCACTAATGACTTGGTGCTATCGATAGTATTCCAGCTTAATTATATATATATATATATATATATATATATATATATATATATATGCGTGTGTGTGGTGCTAGTAATTTTATAATCATTGGATCGGAGTCAGCTCGAGATTCGTACGTCATTAGTGAGGGATGCTAAGGAAAACTCTGTTACTCTATAGGAAATACGTTATTTAACGAAAGGTATTACCGTCATTAAAAATCATTAACGATCCATCGGGCTCCGACCAAAATGAACTGCCCGTCATTATAAACTAATAACAACCACATAATTTGTCATCATTATTTATTTATATTAGTAACCACTCCATTTTATAACAACAATAACAACCACATAATTTGTCATCATTATTTATTTATATTAGTAACCACTCCATTTTATAACAACAACCAATTCAACCGTCGTAATATAGATTACGAACATTATAATTGTCCAATTTATAATGTTAATAACGACCCAAAATTTCGTTGCTAATATTGCTAACGACCAAATTTCCCGTCGTTAAAAATATTCCATAAGTAAAAAAAGATAATATAATAACGACCATTCTTTCCTTTGTTAATGATACAAATATTACATCTATTTATTACTTTTAGCAACATAAATACTTTGCATACATAATAATAATAATAATAATAATATATATATATATATATATATATATATATATATATATATATATATATATATATATATATATATATATATATGCAAACTTATGACAAATTCATAATGTATGAACAAACTTATAATAATACTTCATTAACAATAAAAGTTATTAGCATCTACAGTATTCATCCACAGTATTCATACTTTCCAAACCATTCACCTAATACATTAAAGTTTTCATCACACCATTACATATATAATTAATATTCACCAAAAAAAAGAATACCTACTACCATCATTTTTTTTAAAAAAAAGCTTAAAAAGGAAAAAGATATTGCAATTCATTGTCTTTCTTGTCCCAAAAATCACCATGAATTACCTACAAAAGAGGAAAAAAATATAAGTTAAAACAATGTGAAAGTAAGTCATACAAATAGATTTTGAATAATAAAGCAAACAAACAACTCATAAAATTTAAAAGTAACTTTTATGTGCAAATATAAACATATATATAAACATGCAAAAACTATACAAATCTAAATAAGATAATATTATTTACTCTTCGGATGAAGGTGGACTATTGGAATGTTGACGTTGAAACATTTCCTTAATTATTCTTACTTCGGCTTCATTTCATCTATACGGCTTTTAAACGAATTATATTTTTTTTGAGTTTCACGAAGCTTAGCTCTAGTTCCAATAGTCTTTATATCATTAGGCTTTAAGCCACCACCATAGCAAGTATGCTTCAGCTTTAGTTCCAATAGTCTTTATATCATTAGGCTTTAAGTCACCACTATAGCAAGCAATATGGTTATGACGTTGTGGCCCAAAATATTATTCAACTAACTCTATATTAGATAAGGATAGTCTCGATTGAATAGCATCAATAATTTTATCCTTCAATAATTTTATCCTTCAAAAAATAAGATAAATAATAGTAAGTTGATAATACATTAAAAAGTAACAAAACTAAAACAAAAAATATATTTTCCACATACATATTATTTTATAGTCTTCATCTACTAACTTGTCACCCTTTTTTCGAGTCTCAAAAAATATAGTTGCTAAGCTTGATGGTTGACTAACTTTGCCTCTCTTTTGTATAGAAATCAAACTCAAATAATATTTATCAATACAAAAATTAAAATATAAAAAAAGTATAATATTAACTTCCCATTACCTTCTTCCAAATAATTTGTCGAATTGCTTTACTACCTGTATGATGAGGCATTGTTAACTTTTCCCTATTGTTGGAGTTTCGTTTGCTTGCTGCCTATATTTATATATATATAGAAGAATTTTTTTAAAAAAATATTGGCAAAATGTGTAAGAAAAGCTTTTTTTAGGATAAATAATTTATACTTCAATTCATCTAATGGCAAAAAAAGAAAAAAAAAAGCATACCATAAATTTTTTATTTGAGAAATGTTCCTTAACTAGCCACTCCCAATCATCTTGATCTATATCTTCGGGAATATTTCGTAGACTTTCTTGTATAGTACTGCATGGTTTTATATAGTTGCGATGCAAATCTCCTATCCATTTATTTCACAAATCATTCAAATGAGCTAAGATATCTTCATATAAGCAATGTCTTGAGCTCCTTTAGCTCTTTCTCTTTTAGATAGAAGTGGCCCCGACCCTTAGTTTTTAAGTATTTACTTAATATTTTTTTGGTGCGAACCTAATTCCATATTTTCTTATTTGTACACATTTAAATAGATGAAAATATATCTCATAACTCTGTTTCATATCTTTTTAATTTTTAACTATTTTAGATAAGCTATTTTATTTAACTAAATAAAATATCATGTTTCATATTTTTTTAAAATTTCTAACTATTTTAGGTGAGCTATTTTATTTAACTAAATAAAATATTCTGTTTCATATCTTTTTTAATTTCTAACTATTTTAGATGAGCTATTTTATTTAACTAAATAAAATATTATACTAAATTTAATAATTTTTTAAGCTAATAATCATTAATGTTATATCTTATTGTTGGGGCCGAAAATGTCGGTCGTCGATCGGCCCTGGGGAGTGGTTGACCCTTTAGAATGTGATGCGCCGCATGCCAATGGATCAAGCGATCGGATCGAGGAGGGATATGCTCAGTCGGGTTCTTCTCAAAAAGTTCTCACGACCGTGCGGCTTAGGTTAGCCGAATCGGGATATAGAAATATAGAGAGGCCGAGTCCAGCCTAGAGTAACCGAACCAGATAGTAGAAACAAGAAATTGACACGGCTAAGAAGCCAATTAATGCTTTGTATTGATTAGAATGGGGATACAAAGAGGAAATGAATAGAAATTATAAGTAAGCCTACTCCTAGAAAATGCGGTAAATACAGATATGAAAAATATGAAAAACATAGGAGTGGTTATGGTTTACGAGATTGCAGGACCCCTTTTTCTTCGATGGTTTGGGTATTTGTATGCTCCCGAATGATGTTTATAATTGCCGATTTGAATAATCGGCGTGATTTGAGAAGAGTTATTAGGAAATCCTCAACCACTTCCTTTTGAATTGGTTTTCCTTAATAGGATAGTAGTCGTTTTCCGTCTTGGTTCATCCCCTATTGTTGCACCGAAGCGTGATTCTCGACGCTTTCCAATGTTGGGTGTCGCTTGCCATTCCGAAAGCTGTTAAGATATTCGCGCCCAAATCTCGCGCGCATTCCTTATTTTTAGAGGCTTTCCACCTTCGGCTCGGGCAGCCGAGAATTGACTCTGACTTCACCTTCCTAGTCACTCTACTGGGCGGTCTGGCTTTCGTCTTCAGTCGAAGTTGATTTCCGATGAGGCGAGGATCTCTTTGTTTCGGCCACTTTTCTTGTCGGCTGATGCCTTTGGCCGACTGGCGTATGTCACGTGCTGCACTCTTACGCGACTGAGACCGGTCTAAATTGAGACGCGGGTCCCTCTTTATTGACCCATTCTTCTGTCAGGTGAAGTCTTTAGTCGAGGTATACACCACATGTCGCTTCCTCGAATGGCGCAAACTTTGGTCTCAACACTTATTTACTAAAATTACTAAGAATTCTATCACTAACTGAATTACTGTGAGATTTAGTAAAATTTCTAGTTATTTGAATTATTAAAAATTAAATATCCCTAAATTTAAAAAATAAATTTAATATTTTTAGTTAGTAGAAAGTCACTATAATAGGATATTATGTGTAGGACCCCTGAACCCCATGCAGCTTTTCCCCGTGAATCCACTGTGCAAACACCTGTTGATGGTGTGTCTGGCCCATAGTGCATCAAAGGGATGCCACGGATGGACCCTGTGTGTTATTGTTAGCTGGGTTGGCCTTCGGCGGCTTTTGTCGAATTTTAGAATAGATTTTAGGCCAAACAGAGACTGGATTTGGATTCAACACGAAAAAACGCTTGAAAACGGCTATTTGCTTGTTAAATTCTGAGTCCGGATGCCCAAAAACGGACTCCCGAAAGTTTTACTGGATTTTTGGTGCATGGGGGAGTCGTGGACCGGCGGGGATGCCACGTGGCAGGCCCTGATTGGCTGGCGCACGCTGCCTGGTCCACGGAGCGTTAGGGGAGAGGCCGGGGTGCACGGCTGGAGGCGTGGACCGGCGGGAATCCACGTGGCAACGCCGGATTGGGCGGCCCTCGTGCGCTCGGTCCACGGGAGCGCGCGGGGGAGCCGTGGACTGGGGCGCGCCACGTGGCAGCCCCGGATTGGCGGGTCCACGGGCGCGCGGTCCACGCAGCGCGCGGGAGCAGACGCGGGGGCAGTTGGCCGTACAGGCGGGCAGGTGGGGCAGTTGGGTGCGCCACGTGGCGCCCGCTGATTCGCGGGCGCCACCCACCGCGTTGACTGCGGGCAGGGACGCGTGGCGCTCTCCGCAGGGGCTTGCACGGCTGCCGCGTGTTCGGTGGACACGTGGCAGGCCCCGAGGCGGGTCGGACGGCGGCTGGATCCCGTGCGACGGGGCGGGCTGGGCTGGGCCGCACAGTGCGCACCTGAAACTTGGCGGGCCGGGCCGCACTGTGCGCGCCCGAAATCCCAGCGGGCAGGACCGGGCGCCCGAAATTGGGACAAATCCGGAATTTTTGAATTGTTCCCCCTCAGCCTATAAATAGGCAACCCGAGCTGCTTCTTTGGGTTTTTTCACCCATTTCTAAGCCCCATCTCCCCGAGATCCCCTCTTATGATTTGTTCATCTTTGAGTGCTTGATCTTCCTGCAGAGTTTTGGGATTTTTAGGAGCACGCATCCCGAGGTTACAGATTTTACGGTGTGGTGCGACGTTTCATCTTCGGTGTTCTTCTTCGTCGCTGATCGGTGTGAAAATTCCCCTGGGCTACCCGGACCTTCTTTTTTAGCGATTCTTGTGCCGACTTACTCCTAAGAGGTAGGGCTTCATCTTTCGTATTGATCGCGCTTTCCCATTCTGAGTTTTTGGCACAGATGCCGAGGTTCTTTCTTGACCCTTTTTCTTTGTGGATTTATGGGACAGCATCGAGGTGTTTTGGCCATATCTTTGCGCACGAGCGTCAGACAGAAACGAGCTTGTACAACTTTTTCATCTACGGATCACAAGGAACGCGCTCGTATTTTTCTTGGATTTTCCGAGATTTTATCAGAGGTGAAAATCACTGTTTCTCTGTGTACAGTGCTACAGTTTTGATGCAGGAATTGTTTGAGTGCACCTACCTTGCCGAATTTATATCTTGACCTACCGAACTCGAATTTTGACGTTCAGGCACTCGTTTCGAAGGTATCGACGTGAGGATCGCTGTGATATTTTTCTTGGATTTTTATGGGCATTTTTAGCAGGTGAAAATTGGACATCTTTGGGACTGATTTTGTATGTGGTTGTAAGAGCAGTTTTGGGAACTTATATGTATTTGTGGACCTTGTGTTGTACCCAAGAGAGTTGCGGGTATTGCTGGACCCATTGGAGTAGGAGATTTGGATTTACCTGGTATTTTCAGCTATGGGATTTGGACAGTCAGCACTTCAGGTGGGTGGTTGTTGTACTCCTCTCCTTTGGTATGCCCACTAGGAACATCAGAGTGTCCCAATGTTAGTGAGGCTTAGCTTATTGTTGGTAGCCTTGCATGCACTAGGAATTAATTAATTGATAATTAATCCTTGATGATGACATTTTTGGCATGGGGTCGATAGCATGATCACTCTATTTAATTGCTTAATTATTCTGGGCAGCATGATTAGTGGCAAGATAGCAATTAATGACTTTGAAATAAAGATCATTCCATTGAGACGGTAACCATGACTTTCGTTACTTTAATTTGATTACTCTTGTGAAATAGACTAAAATACTGGGACAATTGCATGTTTAAATTGATCACTTAGCTAAGTCACTTTTTACTGCTACACTATCTTCTGGGATTTGACTTAGGAGAAACCATGCTTTTATTTCTTTCTCCTATCATTTAGACTTCTGAGATAGCATGCTCGGGTTTGAGCAGGGGCAGGGATAGTGTAGTCAGGTTGCTGGGGATTTGGGGACAGGCCGGGCCTTATGGCAGGGTGTTGCGGCAACCACGGATTTTGGGTGGTTGACTGGATTATACTATTGCATCAGATTGGGTGAGGGGGATCGGGCTATCTTTTGTGGAGGGTTTTTCCCACTTGATCTGAGTCACGATCCAGTCCTGCTACATCAGATTACTTTCGGCTACTTACTTTACTCGTGTGGGTCGCTCCCCTCGAGTACCACTCCGGAGTGTGCGTTAGACAAACCTTGAGTCCTTGAGACTCCTTTGCTTCGGTGTTATGCATGGTCTGGCATACCCGTTGCAGCAGGCAGAGTAGGCAGTACCAGTGTCTACTGGTGGTCAGATTGGGTTATTTAGGCAGGCTTATAGATACTGATGCATACTTTTAGCTATTCTTACTAGCTTGACATATAGAGGCATATTAGTGGTAGCTCTTTCATTAGCAGTCTTATACTTAGCTTACCACCTTTCTTCTCTTCTTTTTGCCTCTGGTTGGCCTGGTGGGCATGTCTGAGTTGAGGCTTTACCCACTAGGGGAGGCTACTGTTTTATAGTAGTACTTACCCCCATTGTCTTTTCTTAGTTCCTTTTTCCCCCTTGTTTTGCAGAGTCCTCTGCGGGAGTTGCTGGGCCGTCAGCAGCTGATCGAGGTAAGAGGATTGCGGATTAGATAGCGAGCCACCCGAGGGATGTTAGTTGGAGTTTTTGGTGTACCTGGTTTTTCTCAGACAGTTCCTTTTTATTTCTTTTTGGGTCTGACTTTTGCCAGCTAGTTGTATATTTGTGGTGAGCTGGGAGAGATGTTTGTATTTATTTTACAGTTGTACTTTTTACTTCCAGCTTTTGTCTTAGATACAGTAGTTTTAGTTCAGCTCTGATTCTTATGCTCCTTTATTTATTATCTCTTATTTCTGAGCAGGTTACCGACGCTTCGTGTATGCGGGAAATACCGCATGCACGGCGGATCTGTAGACGGGCCCGGGTTCTGGTTTACACCCGGGGCGTGACATTAAGAGCGGAGGAAACAAAGTTCTCAAAGTGGTCTGGAATCTGAATACAATTTTGTATCTTAGTGTAGTTGCAAAATTTATTATTATACAGGGTCAAATTACTTTCTACTATAATCAAACTAGTATTACTTCAAAGTTTTACAACAACAATATCACATTCTTAACAAGAGCTGAATCAAATTACACAAGCCAATTCAGAAGCATTAAGAAGATACTAATAAAACAACTACTTGGTGCCATATATAGCCACAACAAGCCAAAATCCTCCTCGCGAATAATTCCAGTTGACCTGAAATTTTAACATCATAACATCAACACCATCCCCAATAGCATGCTAAAGTTCACTTCGGGCTCGTTTGGTAACGGAATAAGACAGAACTAGATATTCGTTTGGGATGATTCTAGGGATAAGAGATTTTGTATTTGATATAATAATGAGGAATAAAAAAAATAAAAAGTATTAGTTGTTTTAAATGACCTTTTTGCCCTCAAACTTTATTATGTAATAATGAGGTGAGAGATGGTGTCTCGGTAGATGTGGAAGAATATTTAAGGAAAAAATAAAAGGGTGGTTGGGAAGAGTGAGAACAGTAATTCCCACTTATTCTAATTGTACTGGAACAAATTATGCCGATTGATTCCTGTTGTGTTTGGAAGGATAAGAGGGATATTCCTCTTATTCCCATTTCAATTCCAATTCCAAACAACCCCAAGGAATAAATCTTCTACTAACCTTTCTAAGCCGTCAACAGAGTGCTCGCGCACGGTGAGAGCGGGCCGGCGACGAAGGGCTGCAGGCCGGTGTGCTCGCGCGCGGTGAGAGTAGGCCGGCGAGAGCGAGTCGCGGGCCGACGAGTGTGGGCTTCTTGCGCGCAGAGAGGGGGCTGGCGAGAATGGGTTTCTTGTGTGCGGATTCTTGCGCGGAGAGGGGGCCGACGGAGCACGCGCGCGCAGTAAGAGGGAGATCCTTCTTATCTCCGTAGATAGAAAAATGGAGGGATTTGAAAAAAGGGAAAGAGGAAGAAAATTAAAGAGAGAGATATTTCTTGTGTGTGTAGATGGAAATGGAAAGTAAAGGGATTTAGGAAAGAGAGAAAGAGAAAGAAAATTAAAAAAAGAGAGAGGCTCTCTGTTTGAAAAAAAAATGATGAATGAGAAAGGTGAATTGGTTTAGGAGAGAGAAAAAGAAAAAGAAAGAGGGTTGCGTGTGAAAGCCGTATAAAAATTAAGAGCTAAAAAGGAAAAATGTCAAATCTATATTATTAGCAACGAGATGAACCTCGATTAATATAATTTTAGTCGTTAAAGGTCCAAATTAATTTATCTAGTTAAAATTTGATCATTAAAAATATTAATTTTTGTACGTGAACGCTCACTCACTCTCTATCTTTTTCTTTCTCCTGACAGACCCCCCTCTCTTTCCATCTCTTTCTTTCTCTTGGCAGGCCATCTCTCTCTTTTTCTCTCTCTCGGCCGGCGCTCTCCCTCTCAATCCGACGCTCCGATGACTCCACGGCCTGTGCACACCTTCACCCACGCTTCCTCGGCCTTGCGCAAGTCAATCCCGAATGAGGCGAGATGCGTCGACCCTATCCTCTCTCATTCTCTCTCCGCTGGTGCTCTTCTTTCCCGCTTCGTCGACGCTAAGACTTTGTTATCTTGTACAAAGTCGATTTCTGAAGAGGCACCTCTCTTCCTTTTTCCCCTTCTCTCAACTCGTGCTCTTCCTCCCCGATTTGACGCCCCGATCTGCGCTACAGGAGCTACAGGATAACCTCTATCGTCTCCACCTTCATCGCGCTCCCTCTCGCCCACCTGGCCCTACGAGCTGTCGTCATCGTTGACACCGACGCCCTTACTCTTACCTCATCACTACGCACTTTCCCTCACACTCTCTATTGACTGCGTCATCATGTGGAATTCGCACTCTCAACAAAGCTGAAGGCTTTATGCAGGCCTAATCCCACACCTCCGGGCAGGCATAGGCACTGTCATGGTGGTGTTCGAGTATGCCGAGTCGTTGGAGAAGATGAATCGTGGGTGAAGGGATCATCGCATACAGTGGAGAAGCATTCATTTAAGGTGGGCCTAATATGAATCTAGCACATGAAATGACAAGAAAGTTACAGAAAAACGAAACACGACGGGGAGGGTAGATAGAACGATAACGCATTGAGCCCTATTTTTTGTCAAGAGAGGGGCTCGTCTCAAGGAAGCAAAGAAATGGCCCAAAAAAAAAAAATTTGGTTCAAGAAAGAAAGTAAGGAAGGAGAAAAGTTATATAAGAAAAAAAAAATACTCATAGATAGAGCCCACACTTGACAATAGAGGTAGGATTGCCACGTGAAGTTGTTGGTGTTTAATACAGAGTTATTATAGAAAATTATAGATAAGGTAATAAAAGCTAGAAGTAACTGACCTTATAGTTTTATTTCTATTAATGGATTCTCTTTATATTTCCTCTCGAATAGTATTAGAAATGAAATATTAGTTCCTATAATAAATGTTGGAATTATAGGACAGCGAAAACTTACAAACTGGATAGCCAACGTATCTAGGAACCGGAATTGGATCAGCTAGTTTGTTTTACCAGTCTTCTTTGGATCGTCTTTGTCTTGGTGATTCTTGACTCTCTACGAATCTCCTGGTTGCAGATCGGATCGGATGCGAAGAAGGCTACCAGAGTCCTCTTCTATGTCCACACTCCAAAACCCCGGGAACGAAGGTGGAAACCCAGAGAGAACGTAAAGAGAGAATGAGGAAAAAGAAAATCCCTTTTTCTTCTTGTGTATTGTAGGTTGTATATTCCCATATGGGGAAGAGGTTCTATTTATAGACTATTAGGACACTTTAGGATATCCTCTTTCTTACGTAGAGATAAACAGAATATGGTTAGGATATGGGTTAAGATATGTTTCTTAACCTATAAGAAACATATCCTTATCTTTAACCCATAAGGATAAATCATATCCTTATCCTTAACATATAAGGATAAAATCCGATCTTATCCTTAACACAAAAGGATGAATCCTAACCTTATCCTTAACCTATAAGGATAAATCCTAATCCAAATCTCATATAGATTGAGTCAAAAATAGAACCGGCCAATGTGGACACACCACATGGCAACAATCTCCCACTTGGCCACATTTGCCAATTTTCTCTCATATATATTCTACTTTTCATACGGGTAATGGAGCGTGCGACCAGATGGAAAAAATCACAATACAGGAGTGCCATATTAAGTCACCACCCAACTAACATATCACATCACTGACTAAAACGTATATGCCCCAGACGTTTCAACACACACCGGAGGATCAAGTATCACAAATCCCCCTCATGTAATCACAAGGCTTGACCCTACAACATCTCTTGTACTCATGATTATCTCAAGTAATCACAACCGAGATAACCGCCCGGGCAATGAGTCACAAGACTTTCATGGTGTGCTATCAAAACATCTTCCTCAGCCCCTCACATTAATCTGTATCGGTCCAAGCACTTTACTAGACATGCTCCGCGAGATCGTATTTTCTCATGACCCTGAGATACATGCTAAGTTAGTTACATCGGACCTCTACTTCATAATGTAGTTCTAAGTCGAGGGCATAAAAAAAGGGGTTAGTGCTCACATAGTGACATAGAGGGGAGAATATATGTCACTCTACTAACTGGTCGACAATCACATACAGTATGATATGTATGCCATGGCGGAGCACCCACCCAATGGGTCGTGTCACGCTCTAAAACGCAATGCAAACCTTGGTCTAGGCACCACTAAGGCATCTAACCACTATACAACTCAGGTCATCTCTCTAACCCAAGTATTTAGGTTCGGCTGCTATACAGGCTCGATATGGAATTTTACAAAAGAATTCTCATATCCAACTCCTAAGAGTCTCATCTTAAACTAATTAAGGCGACTTTCAAATCGTATCAATACTTTATTCATAACGTATATGAACAAAGCAATCATATTACAACTACTAAAGTTTAATATGATTATTTAGTCTCATCCTGCTCACCACTTAGGTGCCAGGGCGATCACCCGTGTGAGTGGGCTGACCTGAGCCTGGTGACTAATGGTAATATGTGCCTACTAGTATGAATTACGCAATCATACATAAAAGGAAAATATATTTTCATTAAGAAAAGCGTAAGATACAAAAGTCTCAATAATGTCCATACATCATAGCCTGCGAAGACCCAAACTCCTAACGTGGGTCAGAAACATATCCCTAGCTATTGGCTTGGTCAAAGGATCAGCCACCATCCTAGTAGTGGAGATATGTCTAAGAGTGACCTCGCCTAGCCTAATCATCTCTCGAATGTAGTGAAAATGGATGTCAATATGCTTGGTCCTGCCATGATACTTGGGGTCCTTCACATACTCCAAAGCAGCCATGCTATCAGAGACCATCTCAACAGGCTCATCAGCTCGAGTCACAATGTCGAGGTGCTGGAGAAATCTCCTCAGCCAAACAGCCTCCTGAACGGCTGCTGAACAAGCAACATACTCCGCCTCCATGGTAGACAAGGCAATGCAACTCCGTTTTTTACTGCACCAGGAAATTGCCCCACCTCCAAACATAAACACATAGCCTGAAGTGGACCTGCGCTCATCTCTATCACCGCCCCAATCAGCATCACTATATCCTTTCAATCTCAAGTCCCCAGCTTGAAAGCATAGAACGAGATCACTGGTTCCTTTTAAGTATCGAAGGATCCTCTTGACCGCTTGCCAATGAGCAGGTCCTGGGTTGCTCTGGTAACGACTTACCAAACCAACAGCGAAGCATATGTCAGGTCGAGTACACATCATAGCGTACATCAAGCTGCCAATCGCACTCGCATAAGGGACCCTACTCATTTGCTCTTTTTCTTTATCCGTTTTAGGGCACTGATCAAGACTCAAAGTGTGATTCTTTTCCACTGGAGTATCAACGGGTTTACTATGATGCATCCTAAACCGCTCCAGAACCCTTTTAATGTAGGATTCTTGAGACAGACCAAGAAGTCTCCTAGAGCGATCTCTGATGACCTTCACACCGAGCACATAGCTCGCCTCACCCATATATTTCATCTCAAAATTGAAAGATAACCATTCCTTAGTGGTATTGATCAGCTCGATGTCATTCCCAGCCAATAGTATGTCGTCGATGTATAGAGAGAGAAGCAAAATTCCCTTCTCTGACTTCTTGACATATACACAGTGGTCTTCCTCTATCATGGACATACCGATAGAGATGATGGCTTCATGAAACCTGAAATACCACTGTCTCGATGACTGTTTGAGACCATAAATGGACCTTTTAAGACGACATACTTTGTCTTCTTGACCTTCGAGTACGAAACCCTCAGGTTGATCCATGAAGATCTCCTCCGCGAATCCTCCATTGAGGAAAGCTGTCTTGATATCCATTTGGAACAATTCCAAATCTAGATGAGCCACTAAGGCTAAAATCACACGTATATAGGCAAATCTCACAACAGGAGCAAATGTCTCGTTGTAATCTACCCCCTGCCTTTGATTGTAGCCCTTAGCCACGAGCCGAGCCTTATATTTATCGATTGATCCATCCGCCTTGCGCTTAATTTTTAAAACCCATTTATTTCCAATAGACTTGCGCTCAGGTGGAAGGTCAACCAACTCCCATACTTGGTTCTTGCTCATGGAATCCATCTCATCTCTCATAGCAGCCATCCGCTCATTACAAGCTGGTGATTGTAGCGCTTCTACATAAGAAGCAGGCTCATCATCATCGAGCGGAGTGCACATGAAAATATTCCCTTCGATCTCAAAATGTCGACGGGGAATGTTTCCACGTTCACTTCTACGCAGTTGATGGCCTAAACTGTTGGTTTCCAAGGGTATGCTCCCACTCATAGAAGCACTCCCACTAGCCGGAGGATCACTACCACTTCCTTCAGCGACTTCGGGAAGTGATCGATCACCCTCACCAGAAGATGGGATAGCATCGTCTTGTAACTCATACAATCCGACGTCATTTCGCATTTCACTAATGCTTGGAAATTCCTTCTCTAGGAATTCCATATTACGAGACTCAATCTCGGTTATCCCACCATCTGGGTGTTCACCATACATCACATAGCCCTTCGAATTTTCAGGGTATCTGATGAACACACGCTTGCTTGCTTTAGGGCCGAGTTTCCCGAATCTATGTGAGGGGTTGTGAACATATCCAGTTGAACCCCAAGGGCGGTAAGTAGTGTAAACTTGGCTTTCTACCACTCCACAACTCATATGGGGTAGATGGCACTGATTTACTAGGGACTCGATTAAGAATATAGGCAGTCAAAAGAGCATCTCCCCAAAAAACTCATAGGAAGATGAGCATGCGCCATCATAGACCTAACCATGTCCAGTAGAGTACGATTCCTTCGCTCCGCAACACCATTTTGTTGCGGAGTACCTGGAATAGTGAGCTGTCTCATAATGCCCTTTTGCTCACAGTAAGTCTTGAACTGATTAGACAAGTACTCACGTCCTCGATCAGTGCGAACCACTTTTACACTTCTTTCTATTTGATTCTCAGCCTCCGCTACGAAGCGCTTGAAGCAATCTAAAGCTTCAGAACGGTGAGAAAGCAAATACACATAGCCATAACGAGAATAATCATCAATGAATGTGAGAAAATAGCATGCACCATGCCGGGCCCTCACATTCATTGGCCCACAAATGTCTGAGTGGATCAGCTCCAAAGGATGAGAGGCACGAGTAGCCTTACCAAAAGGCTTTCTACATGCCTTCCCAGCCAGACAAGGCTCGCACACAGATAGGTCAACTTTGGCGAGAGACCCCAAAAGGCCTACTCGAGCCAGTCTGTTCATTTTTTCTTGACCTATATGGCCTAGTCTGGTATGCCATTTAACGGATTCATCATAGAAATTAGATGTAGTGGCCCAGGTTTTCGTACTGTGTTTCCCGTGAATCCTGGGTGAGAAACATCTATTATTGGTGTATTAGGTCCACAGTGCATCAAAGGGATGCTACGGATGGACACAGTGTGGTAGTTACTGTTGGTTTGACCTTCGGAGGTAATTGCTGAATTTTAGAAAATGATTTGGGCCAATCGGAGGCCGTATTTGAATTCAGCGCGGAAAAACGCTTGAAAACGGCTATTTACTTATTTATTTTGGAGTCCGGATGCCCAAAAACGGACCCCCGGAAGTTTTCTGCGCAAATTGGTGCATGGGGGGAGCCGTGGACCATCCCGGGACACGTGGCAGCCTATTATTGGGCCGGCGCACCACTCTCGGTCCACGGAGTAGACCGCCGGTGCACGGTGGACCGGCGGGCCACGTGGCGGCACCCGATTGGCCCGGCGTAGTGCGCTCGGCGCGCGGGGCAGGCCGGGCAGGTGCGGCGCGTGCGCGGTGCACGGTGGACCGGGGCGCGCCACGTGGCGGCCCCGGATTGGTCGGCTCATGTGCGCGTGGCGCACACAGAGCTGCCCGGGTGCGGCCGTACGCACGTGGGCGCACGTGGGGGCACGTGGGCGCGCGTGGGCGGCGGCGGCCGCCGACAGCCGTGTCGGGCGGGGGGGCCACGTGTCGCCGCACCATTGGCGGGCGCGCCCACCGCGCCGCCAATCACGGGGGACACGTGGCGCTTCCCCGTTGGGCCGCACGGCTGCCGCCTGTTTGGCGGACACGTGTCGGGCCCTGGGGGCGGGTCGGACGGGCGAAGGGTGCGGCCGATCCGCTGTGCGAGCGGGGCGTGGGCCAGGCTGCACTGTGCGCGCCCGGAAATTGCTGGGCCGGGCCGCACTGTGCGCGCCCGAATTGGGCGGGCCGCACTGTTTGCGCCCGAATTCCGGGACATATTGGGAATTAATCCAATTGTTTTGTGGGCCTATTTAAAGGCCTCCCCTCCCTTCTTTTTCTCGGTTTTCCGAGAGATAGAGAGGGAACCTGTGGGAGGGGCCTTAAGAGAAGTTTTTCATCTTCTTATTTTCTACCTCGTGGTGCGTTCCCAGATTTTCTGGAAGTTCGACAGCGGCGATCCGGATTTTACAGTGTGCCCCGTTTTTCCCCAATCTCGGCCCGTTATCGTCGCATTTCAGTCCGAGGAGTCCCCTGCGCAGTACAGGAGTCCTCTTTCGAGGATTTCTTCGCCGGTGTGTTCCTAAGAGGTAGGGCTTCGTTTTCCGTGTTGGTGGTTTCTCTGGATTCCGATTCCTTGGCACGATTCCCGAGGTGTTTTGACCCCCTCTTTTGCTGCTTGGGTTTTTGGACAGCGACGACTTCGATGAATTATTTCTCAGCGTAGGAATATCAGATCGAGGCGATTCAAGAGTCGATTTTGGGCTACTTTTCGCGAGGAACGCAACCGTGATTTTTCTGAGATTTTAGGAGCTCGGGACAGAGGTGAAATTCCTCGTTTTGCATGCTGATTATAAAAACAGCAAATCTGTTTTGAGACTTGTAGTTCTTACACCGTATACACTTATGTGATGTTGTAGGATACTGTTTCAGCTGACGGTGTGCATAGAGGACAGTGGGTATTTTCTTGGGTATTGGGCACGCTTTTCGAGGTGGGTGGTTGTTGCTTACCTCATTACTGACTATCTCATTAGGAGTATTAGAGATTCCCGACTTTATACAGATAATCGGTACTTGTACTCATGAAATGCATAAGTAAACCCCACAAATAATATGACAGCTCATTTATGGTAAACTGGGACACTGTTGTTGGACATATGCTGTAAACTATCATCGCATGCTAAAGTATTATCATAAAACCATCTTTTCTAAATAAATATTTAAATACTTTCCTTCTGTTTTTAAATGCGAACCTTTGCATGCTTGTTTGGACATCTAAATGGACTAATATTTATTGCTACACTATCTTTGGGACTTGACTTAGGAGAAACCATGTTTCACTATTCTCCTTCGCATTTGGATATATGTTGCTCGGTTTGAGCAGGGTTTGGGATAGTGTAGTTGAGGCTTGAGTCTGGGACAGGTTTGACTCGATTATATATTGTGGGGTATTGTGGTAACCGCGGACATGAGGCGGTTAGCCAGATATTGTTTATGATATCAGATTGTGGACTTATAGGGTGTTGCGGCGACCGCGGACATTAGGCGGTTGACCGGATGTTCACTTATGCATCAGATTGGGTTTCAGATTTTCCTAGTGGATGGTGTTTCCCACTTGTTTATTACTATTGCGTCTGATTGGGGATCAGGGTTACTTTAGTGGATGGATATTTCCCACTTTGATCATAGTCATGATCCAGTCCTGCTATTGTGAGACATTGGTTACAGAGATGCTTGATACAGAGGTACTTTACTCGTGTGGGTCGCTCCCCTCGAGTGCCACTCCGGAGTAGGCTTTACACCGTGCCGAGCGCCGGGCACCTTGATGAGTTGCGATTGGTGACAGAGCAGGCAGTGCCAGTACTTCCTGGCCCTTTGATTGGGTTTCTTTGGGCAGTTAGATTTACAGTTGCATGCATATACCGTAACCTTTGGCACAGCATCTAGAGGCATAGTAGTGGTAGTTTCTCTTTTTTCCAGCAGTCTATATTGCATACCACTGTTCCTTCCTTTTTGCCTCTTATAGTCCTAGTGGGTGTGTCAGCATTTGAGGTTTTACCCACTAGGGGAGGCTACTGGTTTATCTAGTAGTTCTCACCCCCATTGTTGTTTTCTGTCTTCTTCCCTTTGTTTTGCAGAGTCATCTGCGCGAGCTGCTGGGCCATCAGCGGCTGATCGAGGTAAGGGGATTGCGGACTAGCTAGATCATCTACCCCGACTGTGAGAGTAGCTGGACTTTTATTGCACCCCTTTTGTATCTCAGATTACAGTAGTTTACTTTTGGGACTGGTTTAGCCAGCTGTTTGTATTTTGGTTAGTGAGCTGGGAGTTTATTGTACTTTATTTCAGCTTGTATCTTATTTCCAGTCTGAGATTACTTATAGTTCTTTTAGTTCAGCTCTGTTTATGTTCTTCTATTGTATATCTTATATCTGAGCAGGTTACCAGCGCTTCGTGTACATGAAAAATTCTGTGTGCACGGCGGATCTGTTGGCGAGCCTGGGTTCTGGTCTACACCCGGGGCGTGACATTAGAAGAAGAAGAAGCAAAAGCAAATGAATCATCCTCCAAATCTAACTTAAAGAAACCATTTATTAATGTACCATATCCAAATAAAGTACCATGAAAGGAAATGTCAAGGCGATATCTGTCAAAGTGAAAAGAATAGCCTAAATGTGGCAAAGCTAAAACTGAACATAGATTACATCTTATACCGGGTGCATATAGCACATCTTGAAGAAGTAAGGTGCGGCCACCACGCAACTTGAGTCGGTATGAACCAACTCCAATAACTTCTTCCATTGAGCCATTCCCAAGGGTGACAAATTGTGTGCCAGTCGGTGTCACGCCCCGGGGTCGAAACTGCGACCCGGCTCGCCAACAGATCCGCCACCTATGCCAAACCCGCATAGGTGAAGCGTCCTACCTGCAAGAAAAGTACTACAGCTAAACAGATATCAGAGCTATAAATAAAAATCTGCTGTATAACTAAATCAATCACTGTACAACTGGAAATAACACAACAATGTCCGTCTCCCAAAATGATAATCATGCAGAATCCTCATATACAAACTCAGAACTCAACCGGGAGGTATCCCCAATAAATACATCAGTGTACAGGCTCTCAATACATAACAATCCTCACTACAACAGTCTCTCAAAGGAGGAAAATAAAATAACTAATCTACTGAAGCTCTCCTCTGAAGGGGTACCGCTACACTCCAACGACGGGTAGGGAACTAGCTCGCGACTCCCTCGCCTCGGTCAGAAGGATCAGCAACAGGAACGTCAGGAACCGGAGTAGAGGTTCCTGTGGGAAAAGACACCACGACGGGTGTGAGAACTACGTCCCAAGTAGTTCTCAGTGGGTGCCGCCAACAAGCCCGACGGTCTGCCCACTAAGTCCACTAGAGGCATAAAGTACAAAAGCAGTGCTGTAAGGAAAGCTGGGAAAAGTAAACTCTACAGCTACTATGCCTCTATCTAGATGCTCAAGGAGTGGGACAGAAAGAACATGATGCCACAACTAACTCTCATCTCTGATCACTCAATCTGAACTGACTGCCTCCTCGGGTCCAGTCAAGCCTGCGCCAACCTACTGCCGTTACGTCCCTGAGGAGCGGACTTACGTAGGATCTACTGCCGTTACGTCCCGGAGGAGCGGACTTACGTAGGATCTACTGCCGTTACGTCCCGGAGGAGCGGACTTACGTAGGGCGTCCATGACTGCCAACACCAGCACAGCCAGAGGGACAAATGCAACGACAAGTCGCGATAGAAAAGCTCAATCTCACGCCGGTATAACAACCCGGTCTCGCCTACTCCGGAGTGGCACTCGAGGGGAGCGACCCGCTCGAGTAAAAAGTAACCCATCTCAAGTATCTCTGTCAAGCTCAAATGTGGCTCATGCAGGCTATGATCCACGATCAAACAGATCGGTAACTCCAAGCTCAAAGCACAACTCAGTCGGAAAAAGAACCTCGACTCGAACAGGAATAGCCCAACACACTCTCACAGCTATGTCGGAGAACCCTCAACGACTCAATCTGATAAATGCACGACCATGGCTGAGTCGGGAAACCTCCACGACTCGATCTGCCAGAACCCCAAGATCCTCAAGGCTAAGTGGGAGAACCACCTCCACCACTAAATCAGAGAAACAACCTCTAGATCACACTCTGCCAACTCATGGCACCAAGTCGCATCCACTGCGAGAAACTGTCTCAACAGGCCAAACAGGCCAAACGTCGCATCTACTGCGAACAATTGCCTCAACAGGCCGACATCGCATCCACTGCGAACAGCTGACTCAACAGGCCAAACAGGCCGAACATCTCAACCACTGACCCAATGAAGGGTCCGGGAACACCGAAAGACTAGAACCTACAACCCAAATCAAACAAGAACAGGCTCTAGGCATAGCCTCTCGTTGTTCTCGTCCCAAGAAAAGGCAGACCTTAGAACCCAGACCACTCGAATCATCTCGGTGGTTAATTTATAGGAAAAACTGTGACATTTCTTACTGAAGCCATCCGATCTGTAAGAAATCCATATTTAATGATTTTTAGTTCTGCTTAGGAAAACAGTTGAAACCAAGTTTTATATCTAAGCCTCGAAGGGCTAATGCCTTCGTCCAATCAAACAGGAACAGACTCAGGCGACCCTACGATGCTTGGAAGAAAATATTTGGTTGACAAAAATCATATGTGTGTCCAAAAAGGTTCTGGGTTTAAGGTTCTGCTAACACTGATCTACCGCTGCCACTAGCACAGCGGCGACAGATAAAACAAGAAAAATAAAACATCTCGGGACCGCCGTCTACCCAAACGGCTCCCGCTACAGATGAACAACCAACTACATCTACCAGACGCCACTCTGCTCCCAAGCACGAGTGTAACATGCATCCCACACTAAAAGATAACTCCTGACCACTCGGCCCACTACCCGGGCGAGGAAGAACACTATGTCCAGGAAAGATAGAAGTGTGGATGTCTAAAGCAGAAATAACCCTAGCCCAAGTGAGGGTTTTCTACCAGTCTGGTTACACATGCAATCATATGACAGGGGTGCTAGGTCAAATTCCAAGATAACAATAATCAACAGCTTGTAGGGAAGGACAATAAATACATGATGATCTATCAACATCAGGAACATCAATTCCTATAATCTAGCATGCTATATAAAACACATCTATAACATGCAAGTCCCTACACAGATAGAATTAATGCACAGTCCATAGGTCGTGAAGACAAGGCCACCCACCTGAAAATGCTAACTGTCCGGAGTTGCACAGCTGAGAAAGTCCAGAAACAGATATCTCTACACACCCACCAATCCAACAATACAGGAACAGTGATCAATACCTCCTGGGTACAAAAACACAACCCAAAGTTACACTTAATTCCATAAAATCCAAGCATCACAAATCTGCTGGGAACAGTCCCCTTAATGCGAAATTTTCACCTGTAAAACGAACTCCAAAAATTCCAATAAAAATATCACAGCGAGCGTCTCGTCGAGACCTTCGAAATGGGTACCTGCACGCCCAAATCCGAGCCCCGTAGGCCGAGTTACAAATTCCACAGTACAGGTGCGCAAACACTCACAACCACACAACTGTAAACTCAAACACAGATAAAAAGGGGAATAGTATACCTTCGGGCAAGCCTCAAAAAAATCCCAGAAAAATACAATGATAATCCTTGCGACGAGTAGATCCAAAAAGTGTATAGGCTCATCTCGATCCGACACTCGGGTGCGGAGATAAAATTCCGGCAAGGGGCCGCTGTCCAAAAACTCCACCAGAAAACAGCGGGTTAGAAATGCTTCGAAAACCGTGTCAAAAACTCTGAATCCAGCAAGATGATCAACACGAAAATCGAAGACGTACCTCTCATGATTCCAACGCCGCAGAAATCGTCCAAAAATACTGACGGAGTAGCTCGGTAGACCTCTCAGATCAAACTGCGACGATAACGGGCCTCCGATGAAAAATCGCCACACTGCGCTCCGATGCCGAAGTCGTCGATGCCGCGGCTTCCAAAAAATCCGGGCCTCCGCCAGAAGATGCGCAAGATGAAGATCTCCAACTTTGCTAAAGGGCCCATGGGCAGGGGAGCTCGGGAAAGGGGGCAAAACTCCCCCACAAGACAGCTATTTATAGGCCCAGCCCGAAAATCTGAATTTTGGACTTTTGGCCCAAAGTTTCGGGCGCTGGCACTTCCGGGCTGCTACAGTAACGGGCCGGGCCCGTTACTGTTCACGCCCGAAATCCCCTAGGCCCGCCACGCGTCCCATTCCTGCTCCCCGCACCCGGTGCACGCACCGCGACGAACCACGGGACGCCACGTGTCGCGACCAGAGGTCGTGCACCGGTGCGCCCGACCAACCACGGGGCGCCACGTGGCGCCCCCACGACGCCTCCGACCGCGCCCACGCCGCGCCCACGTGCGCCCACGTGCGCGGCCGCGCCGCCCGCGGCCCCGTGCCGGGCACGCATCCCGAGGCAGACCCTGCCGCTGCGTGGACCGCGCGCACCAAGACCCGCCAACAACCAGCCGCCACGTGTCCCGCTCCGGTCCACCGTGCACCCGCGCCATCCCGTGGACCGCGCCCACTGCGCCCGCCAACCGGGAGGCGCCACGTGGCCAGCGCCCGGGTGCACGCCTCCGCGGTGGACCGCGCACCTCCGCCGCCGCCAGCCGCCGCGCTCCGCCGCCCGCCGCCGCCGCCGGCGCCCCTCCGGCGGCCGGAACAGTACCAAAATCCTCGAAATGCGTGTTTTCGCATCCGGACTCCGAAAAATACAAATAAATAGTCCATCTTGACCGTTTTCGCGCGCTGAATCCAAATCCGAAGTCCGATTTGCCAAATTCCTCTTCTAAAATTTGCCGAAAATTTCCGGAGAAGTGTTCTTTACTCAAATTTCGCGCTGAGTCCAATTTTAATAACCATTTCGCGCGAAACCACATCAAAACATCCGACGGGGTCCTCCGATCACTCACGTGATCCAGTATACACCCGGAGTCCATCACTTGAGTCCAAATTGGTGCAGAAACACCGTCGACATGCCACATAGGCCTCCAGAAGCTGCTAATCGCACTGTAGAAGCCCTGCGGAGATCTGGGTCACCACAGTCGGTACTCGATGGTAATCAACAAATCCCGCTCGATCACGCACTACGTGCTTGTTTGCTCCTGTATCCACGATCCAATCTGGAAGAGAATTAGCTACTAAAGCATAAGAGCAAACAAAACAGTGTGAGAGTGGTAGGGCTACCTTTTTCGGCTCAGGACAATCCCGAGCGAAATGACCCTTCTCCTTGCAGTTATAGCATTTTAGCTTCACAACTTCTCTACTGCCAGCGCGCTTGCCTCTGCCGCGCTTTTCAACTCCACCATGAGGAATTTTATCTTTACTTTTCTGCGCTCCATTGTTGTAACGCTTTTTGCGCTTGGGTGCAATCCCACCGTGCTTCTCAGAACGTGTAACAAGAGCGACAGAACGGTTCGCATCCAAGCGTTCTGCCTCAAGCTCGAGATGACGTGATATGTCATTAAACGTTTTAATGCCCTTACTGTGCGTCATCAGGAGCTTTATCTGGGGCCATTTAGGGTCCGGTAGTGAACGAATCACCGCGAGAACCTGTTGCTCATCGTTGAGCTCATTTCCAGCAGCCTTAAGGTCCCGAATCATGGTGCTCATCACACGAAGGTGCTCAACCATTGAGTGCTTCGGGTCCTTAATGTACTGCTGAAACTTTAGATTTAGGGCACGCAGCCTCGTAACTGAAGTTTGCCCAAAAGCAATCTTCAGATTTTCTCACATATCTTTGGCAGTCTCAAATGTCTCAAACTGTCCAATGAGGTCATCCTGCATGGCACACAACATAGTATACCGAGCAGTACGATCCTCCTTGAACCATTTGTCATAGACATCCTGCTCATGCTTGTGTTCTGCAGTAGAGTTATCTAGAGGCACGGTCTTTTTGACAGAGAGAGTTTCAAGAACTCTTTGTTCATTAAGCAGGTATTGCATTTTTCTGTGCCATATGTCATAATTCTTTCCGTTTAGCTTATCACCCCTCGTGAGGTCAGCTATAACATTTTTGGAAGCCATTTCACTACATTCAAAAAACAGGTTTGGACATTAGGCACATATTTCAAAAAATTAACAAGATTGAAAAAATATCTCCTTCACAACGGGATCGAAAATTTTGCTAGGCTCCTAATCATCACCCAGTGTCGGTTCAAAAAATTTCAATCTTATTAATTTTTTTTTATTTAATTTTGAAACTTATTCAAAAAAATCGGAACTCATCCATTTTAAAAAGAACATATCTTTTAAAAAAAATTTTAAGAACTTATCTTAGAGAATTCATATCACACAAATAAAATAAAAAATAAGTGCTTGTGCCAAAATTTAATTTGAAAAACGTCGATGGTGTGCAAAACACATTCCTCTTACATGACCTTAATTATTACATTACATTTGCAGAAATAAAACCTACTACATCACTACAAAGATGTACATCAAAGTGAACCATATTCTAAAGGAATGCTGCATACGCCGAACCCGCTTTTCTAAAATTAAATTTTGTGAAAAAACATCGAAAGAACATAAGTACTTATATGCACAAAAAAAAAGTATTCAATTAATAATAAGCTACATAAGCATTTAAATCTACACAAGATATAAGTTATACAACACATGCATATTTAAATCACACAGGTAAAAAAATATTTCGCACCACATAGGAGCATAAAAAAAATCACATAAAAAAAAATTGCACCACATAGGAGCATAAAAAAAATCACATAAAAATTGCACCACATAGGAGCATAAAAAAAACTTATTTTCTTAAAAAAAATTGCGAGAAGCCACTCAGGCCCGGCCAGCCACGCGCACCCAGCGCGATGGGCCCTGCGCCCGAAGCTTTTTTTTTTTTTTTTTTGATGTATATAAAAAAATTTACAACATATGTAAAAAAAAAAATAAATAAAAAATATTTACAACAGATAAAAAAAAAATATTGACAACATATGTAAATAAAAAAAATATGTTTCCTGATCAACATAAAAGATTAAAAAACTAAAGCTAATTTAATTTCCTTTTTTTTTTATCTTTTATTTATATATTTTAATTCAATTTCATATAGAAAAACGAAAATAAAATTTTGTAGAACTAATCTACGAAAAATATGATCAACGAAATAATATTTTTTTTTTCTAAAATCAAGCAAACACAGGCATGATCTCAGACGAAAACAAGCAAATTGGCTCTGATACCAATTGTTGGAATTATAGGACAGCGGAAACTTACAAACTGGATAGCCAACGTATCCAGGAACCGGAATTGGATCAGCTAGCTTGTTTTACCAGTCTTCTTTGGATCGTCTTTGCCTTGGTAATTCTTGACTCTCCACGAATCTACTGGTTGCAGATCGGATGCGCAGATCGGATCGGATCCGGGAACGAAGGTGGAAACCCAGAGAGAACGTAAAGAGAGAATGAGGAAAAAGAAAATCTCTTTTTCTTCTTGTGTATCGTAGGTTGTATATTCCTGTATGGGGGAAGGGGTTCTATTTATAGACTATTATGACACTTTAGGATATCCTTTCTTACGTAGAGATAAACAGAATATGGTTAGGATATGGGTTAAGATATGTTTCTTAACCTATAAGAAACATATTCTTATCTTTAACCCATAAGGATAAATCCTATCCTTATCCTTAACATATAAGGATAAAATCCGATCTTATCCTTAACACAAAAGGATGAATCCTAACCTTATCCTTAACCTATAAGGATAAATCCTAATCCAAATCTCATATAGATTGAGTCAAAAATAGAACCGGCCAATGTGGACACACCATATGGCAACAATAAATAAATATTATGTTAACAGTTATTTTAGATATAATTCTAGTCCTAAATTTAAAAAAGAATATGTGCATATCTATAATTTATAATCTATATGTTAGATCCTTATGCAAATTAATGCAAAATAATTTAAGAAACATATGTAAATTATTAGATAATCGTTTAGCTATTTGAAAATATTATAAACACTTATCGGAATCCATGCTTGATGAAATACGTTATCAGATCTTATCGTTTCTTAAATACCGACAATAAAATCGATGGTTTGAGTGCTTCCAAGTCTAGATTCGTTTTTCAAGTCTAGATTCGTTGTCTAATTAATTTTACTCTGAATGGGGCAGGACAAATGACGGCAGGAATCCTACTTGGGACCATAACCCTATTATATTCTTTATATACTACGTTTAATTCGGGTCCCATAAATCCTAATTAGACTTGTATTAGATTCTACACATTGATAGCTCATGCAGGAATCCTACTTGGGACCATAACCCTATTATATTCCTTATATACTACGTTTAATTCGGGTCCCATAAATCCTAATTAGACTTGTATTAAATTCTACACATTAATAGCTCATACCCAATAGATATTTTCATAGCCCAAATTAAATCACTTAATAGTCCTATTAAATTAGATATCTCATAATATAATTGTAAATTCATATGTTAGCCCATATATAGAAAAAATTAAATCTAACACTATAATCTATTACAATATATGAATCTTTAATAATCTACACATTTAGTGCCACCTGCTTTAATGGTGGGTGTGGAGTCCATCTTCGCTTTTCTAAGTTGACTAAACATGAAAAATTGACTAGACTTTTCGATTTCCTCTTTGTTTCGTCTTTCCTTCCTAGTTAATATTTGTTCATTTTTCTCTTTTTATCTTGTTGTTTTGTCTTCTCTCCCTAATTAATATTTTTCATCCGCTACAGTATCCCAACCGTCATGCTCTCCTTCCTCGCCATCATCAAATCTTATGATGCCCCTGTCGCGGCAGCCTCGCCACCAAGCTTTTCATCCAAAACGGTCTCGTCGCAGCCTACCGAGACAAGATAGGCGAGTAGAAGCACGGTAGTAGTGGTGGAAACGTGAACGAGGTAGGGGGGGGAGGAGCGCGACAGTGACGTGGGGATAATAGAGGTGGGGGAGAAGGAGGACGACGAAGACGAAAAGAAAATGATGGGAGAAAGAGGGGAAGCAGAGAGAGAGAAAGAAGAGAGTTTTCGGACTAATGCCCCAAGTAGCCTCATTCAAGAAAAATATTTCCGATCTAGCCTTTTTTTTAAAATTTTTTTCCAAACTAGCCTCATTTCTATGGATTAGAAAAAAAATAATAATTAAAGTGGATGAAGGAGAAAGAAAAAAATAATATTTTTTTTCTTAATTAAAGTGTAAATACTCTTAATTATTATTTTTTTCTAATCCATAGAAATGAGGCTAGTTTGAAATTTTTTTTTAAAAAAAAGGCTAGATGGGGAATATTTTTCTTGAATGAGACTACTTGGGGCATTAGTTCAGAGTTTTCAAACGTTTAATTTTATAAAAGAAATAAAATTAATAAATATTTTATGCAAAATAATTTTATATATTTTGAATAGAAAAATAATTTAGTTAGATTTACATAGCAAAATTTCAAAACCAGTTATTTTTTTTTATGTAAAAAAAGCCTAAAATTATTTTGCACACCACAAAATAAACTGGCTAATCAGTGACAGGACTAATCCTAGCCGTCCAATATCGAACCAAAAGTATTTTCCCAAAATAATAATAATAATAATAATAATAATAATAATAATAATAATAATAATAATATTCCTACACGTTATAAAGCGGGACCAGGTACGGTACGGCGATCCGGGATCGGCGCCCGTGGTCCTCTGATCAAGATGCGACGGCTCTGATTCAATCAAAGGCACCAGCACAGTATCACGCTGACGTCACCTTCTATTTGCCCTGCCTCACTCCGTACTCTCGCCCATCTTCGTGTTCGTGCCCTAAATTTTAGGGTTCCCTGCGATCCACCATCTCGATCGAAATCCTAGGGTTTCTCCGATCGAATGGTATTATGGTAACGCGCTCGGATCTCCCTCTCGATTTCGACCGTTCGATCCCCAAAATTTAAATTCGGAGCCCTCGCATTCCAAATTTACTCGGGATTTGACGATTTCGTGATGAGCGAAAACCCTACCCATGCCCCCTCCGACGCCAAGCCCTACCCGCCCCGCCGCGCGCCGGAGCCGCCGCACGGAGTGGCGGCGCACGCGGCCGTGCCCCTCCTGCCGCCGCAGATCGACGACGTGCGCGGCGTCGGCGTCGGCGTCGGCGGCGGGGACGCCCACATGGTCGCGGGCGCCGCTGAGGTCCACCCGATGCAGCGGTACGAGCACCACAATGGCGGGGAAGATGGGGGTGCGATGGAGGAGGACGAGGAGGAGGACCACGACGGGGCCATGGAGGCCGTGGCGATGGACGCCGACGCGGTGCACGACTCGCATGTGATGGTGGCGCCTACTATGGGCAGCAACCAGCTGACCCTCTCCTTCCAGGGCGAGGCCTACGTTTTCGACTCCGTCTCCCCCGAAAAGGTGCAATTTTTTCTTCTCTCCCCCTCTCTTCTTTTGGTGTTTCTATATGCTAGTTTGGAATCAGTAATCACCTCACTTGCAGCTGAATTTGATAGGTCCAAGCAGTGCTTTTGTTGCTTGGAGGGCGGGAGATAACTCCGGGAATGGGTTCGATTCCATCCTCTTCGAACCCTTATAACAGGGTATATGGATTTTACTTAACTATGTTTTTGATGGGTTTGCTGGTGAATTTTTGTAAGGTGTTTGGTTAAAGGTTCAGTTTTGCAGCGTGTTAATTTTCCGCATAGAGTGGCTTCACTGATGAGATTTCGCGAGAAGAGGAAAGAAAGGAACTTCGACAAGAAGATAAGATACACTGTAAGGAAGGAGGTTGCTCTCAGGTAGCCCCTAAATACTCGTATTTTAGTTTTGTCTTCATTGTGTAACAACAGCTTCAGTTCTTCAGTTGCATATTTTACTGTACATGAAGTGGTGTTAAAATCACAAACATAGCAAATGATAAAGCATAGGTGCATGTACTGGATATATATGATAAGATGCATATGAATGGATGTGACAAATATGAAAAAAATGGAGATACTTGAAGTTTAATTTATATAAGTTTTTGTATGGGTGAGGTAGCATTCTGACATATACTACATATTATGAGAAGAAATTTATTTTGCTAAAATACGTAGTTGTTTTCTTTTGTATAAGCTATTACAGGCACATAGTTATTTCTCAGCAGGCATATCTTATGACAACTTGCTTTTCATAAACACTATTAATTTAAAAATTAAATAAGATTAGAAGTGCCATAAACTATTACTGTTTATTTGAAAATATTAGGGCACTTTTAACCTATCGGGACAATAAGAAGTTTCATGATGTATAACGAGCTATTCTCAAATTTTTGCTTGAAGCTGTTTCCATTTTGTTTTGATTTCCTATGAGCTTACTTGATACCTTTAAAATGATATTTTGTATGGTGCATGAAATTCATCAATTACATTTGTTTGATAAGAGTTGAGGCAAGAAAATTAAGGGCATATGCATAGTTGCAATGAAGGAGACAAGTTTTAGACTCTAGATATTTTGATAAAAAGGAGCAAGCCGACTTTATGGACAACATATTTAACAAAATTCACTGAAGGGGATGACGGTTCAATAAGGGGTGATAAGCATGACAAATCGCACGCTTTATCATTCGCTTACCAAGATGATGAGGAACCTAAGAAGGATGTTAGACACTTAGGGTTGAGTGAGTCGAGTGGAGTAGTTTAGTTGGCATTTTGTGTGGTAGACAGAACCTTTTATGCTTTCAGAGCATCTTATAGGATTTGTCATTGCTATGCTTTATGACATTGAATGCTAGGTTATTAAGAAATAGCATGCAAAACAATAGCATAGAACAAACAGAAATGCTGAGGAGAATGTATTTAAAAATGGTCGTTACCTAGTTATGGTCCTGCCAAAGTGAGATCTTGACCTTGAGAAAGAATAGTTGAAGATAGTCCTGACTTTTTGTAATTTCGTATGGCAGTAAAGACTTGAACCGACAACTTTTGGTTGCATGAAAGACTTTTATCACTATACTCGAGTTGAGGTGGATGCACTATGATGTAGGAAAAGACAAGATTACAGATGTTGATATTCAATCTAAGGTTTGAGTAGGCTTAATTGAGGGAAAGGAAGGGCAATTTTATATCCTTGACACATAAAACATAGCAATGCTGATACAACATATAGAAAGAAAGAACCCGTAGTAGATGATATGAGATAAATTAATAGGATGCCAAAAATCATGGTAGACGAAGGGGTAACACTAGATAAGATGAGTTGTAAAAGCTTCATATGATTTTCCTTTTCTTGTGTTTTCGGGGTTGCCAGGGAGTTTGTGTGTGGAAGAACGGTTAAAATGATTTAGCATGTGACCACTTATATTTATAAACTAAAATGTCGCAAGAGGTTGTATAATCAAACTAAAATGTCGCATGAGGTTGTATAATCAATAGTTTATGTAATGTGCTTTAATCAAGGATTCTCATGTCGGCTGACGCGCATACCTTGCTAGTTGCTTGCAGGCGTAGAATCAGAGTTGTATTCAAATACATGGTCAATACGGTCTTAAATCCCCTATTTTTTCCTTGTTTTCTTCTATTTAAAGAGATTGGGCTGCTTGCATACCTCCTATATATAGTTTTTAAAGTGATCTCAAGAGTAGAAATGGTTTTGAGGTAAAAAGATAACTAAATACTTAAAATTGTGCCCGTGGCACATTAGTGTGTATTGGTGATTCATTGCCTGGGTTGTGCCATATATTTTGTTGCCGCCGGAATTCCTTCACCTCCTTCCCTAATCCCCTTCACATCATGTTAGTCCAATCTTTTGTTTATAATTAACTTCTTTTATGTTGGTATTGCGGCATATTTCTTGGGTTGGTATTGCTGCTTATTGCTTGGGCTAGGTCTTGAATAAGTTTTTGAGGCTTGTTGACACATGTTTGCTAGGAAAGTGTGGCAATTATAGAATATGTTATGACTTTGCTTTTGCTTCAAAGCAAGCTTTCCGTGCTTTTATGCTAGTTTTTGGAACAACAAAGCTTGATAATGATTTGAGACTTGGGCAAATCTTCTCATTGTTGGTTTTTGTTTTCTAGTTCCTTTTTCCAAATTTTTGTGACATTTCTATTTATATGCCTTCTCATGATCGTTAAGTGTTTTCCCTGCATAGTAACTCTATTTATTTGTGGTTGTATCCTTTTACTGTACTTCATCTTGGATTTTTCTTGTCATACCAAAATTTTGTAGTCTTAGATTGCTTAAGTGATTGCACAAATTTTGATAGTACTTGTTGCCAATCCTTTTTTTCTATGTTGAACTTAACTTCTTCACTATTATTATAGAATGCAGCGTAATAGAGGTCAGTTTACATCATCTAAATCCAAGCCTGAAGATTCAACATCCATTGCTAGTTTGGATGGTTCGATGCGGTGGGGTTTAGTGGAAGGTCGACCGCCATCCGCTTCTGCGTAAGTCTATGAAGTGTTTATCTTGCTTTTGAGTTTTGGCTATATATCGTTCAACGGTGAATGCTAGTGCAATTGATATTCTTCAAGATTTATTGTGAGACATTAGAAAACTGCAACCATCATTCGAAAACTCGGTTTTGTTTTTAGTTTCCCTTGTTGATTAGAAAACAAAAATGTTTTGACAGTTTTTGATGGTGTCGAATTGAGCTTTAGTGGTTTTTGACTAGAAATCATAAAAAGTAGAGTATTAAAGAAAAAGAGACTAATAGGATGATGTAAGGGGACAATTGGAAAAGCTCGGAAAGCTAAAGTATAACAGTTGATTGAAGTTAGAAAATGGGTTGTTGATTAATGCTATATATCAGAAGAAAATAATATTTGTCAAAACATGATTCTTATAGAGTATTTGTTAACATTGATGAAGGAATAAGAAAAGTACCTAATCCAATCCTGGTGATAATGACACATATTTTAATGGTATTTTTAATCATTTATTAAATGCATACTAAAGTATCAACAATCCAAGAGATAATATTGCAAGCCCTTATGTAATCTTTAAACTATTATAAATTATTAAAACTAAATGATAACTCTAGTGAGGTGCCTGCCCTTTGTAGTCGAACTACTCTTTTGTCATTCGGCACTTGGATTTCCTAAAAACTATCAAGAAAATCAATGGTGTTCTATCTTTCTAAACAGGAAAAACTTTAAAAAGAAGCCCAATGGTATAGCACATTTGCACTTTAGCATTCTATGCTTCAAAGAGTAATACCTTGCCTCCCTGCAGTTACTGTTTTGATTTTTAGTAAGGAGCAATCATTGTATCGTCTTTCAAGTGAGCACATGACAATTACACATCTTATTTGAACATTGTAAGTAAAAGAAAAATTTTAGGTAATCCTTCTATGGTGTAGCCAAATTTAATTTTTTGCAACCCTATGGTTCAAACGCAACACTTACTATTCGTTATTGATGGCATTATATTGTCCGGTCCTTACAAAAACAATCAGAATGAGACCACATGGGGCCAAAGTGCTACATCTTGAACTATGAAGTAGTAAATAGGATTGCAATTTCAATGATTTTTTTTTTTCTCTTAAATGTTACCAAAATGCTGTCGAATTAATACAAGTCCATCATATGGCAATTATACATTTATCGGGATGAATGAAATATCTTGAAGAGTGCTAGGATTTTTCCTTTTCTTTTTCTTTAGTTTGTTCTCTAACCTTGTCTGCAATGTGGGAAGTCGTAGAGGTGATGAACTTTCTGGTTTTCATTTGTTTTAACTGTGGAAAATGTATACCTTGGCATGATGGGAGGTTGGCAATTAGATGCAAATACAAATTCTAATTACATACAACAGAGAGGCCAATTACATTGTTGTGTGGAACTAGATACAATATGTTATGCACCACTGCCATGTTTGGATGCTCGAACATCCTGTTTGGCATATTTCTTTGATTTACTTACGAAACTTGTAGTATTTCCTATGTGAGGAGTGGATTAAATGTCTATAATGGTACACTGTATTTTTCTTCAAGTCATTTTCATGGAATAAGATAAATTATGAATGCCAAAGCCTTTCAAAATGCAGATATCAAATTCCTGGCTTTCAATCACATAAGAAAATCTTCATATATACAAGTTTTTACTCATAAGAACTTCATACTGAACAAATTATTATTGGATAAACTTATTTCGATATCCAAATAGGGTCTACGGGTACTAGGACGCTTTACACTAAGTTCTCAAAATGTGGTACGAGGGGATAGGATTAGTCGATTCGTTAATCTGGAACGTGGTTTGTTGTGGAACATGAATACACATCAACATATATAAAAATCATTGACCTCCCTTTTGTTACTCTATAGTGTTTTTTCTCTTTCGTTAAGTTCAGATTCGGTATTCCTTCTCCCAATCAAAGGGGGTTTTTTTTTTCTGTAGGATATGATTTTTGTGGATTATTCTATAGTAAAACACATTTTGTTTAGGTGACCAAACAAATTAGATTTGGAAAATCTTAGTCCTCTTTTACTATTCTCAATTCAGCACTTTTTCCGATGTGCATCTTGAACCCACCATGAGTTGAAAAACATGATCAGAATTGCGTGCGCTGCAGAGTGGGCGGATGGGGGGAGTCTGCTCTTCAGGGAAATAATATGTTTTTCTATATTAGAAGCAAGCATTTTATTCTGTATAAAATTATTTGGATTTTTTTTTTGAGTGTTGGTATTTTGCTTGCCCTATTTTCCCATAGATCAAGATTTTCTTTGTGTTTTTGGAAGAAATGAGGGAATAAAATGGTAGAGTAGCATTGTTTGATATTGTTAGTGAAATACACCTCGATCCAAGCATCTGGCAGGGGCACCCTATGGCAGATACAGATCAATATCGACTACAAGAATTAAAAAGGTCAGTGAGGAACTCAATGGACCTAGTCTAATCCAGGGAGGGCATATCCCCTTCATTTCCTTCTGGACGCTCCCAGCCTTATTATAAGCTTCGCTCTACACACTTATGGTGGTGAAGAAGCTGGCAATGGGGCCTTGTAATCAAGAATTGGTCCAAGAGAGAGCCCATGACAGTTATGAGGGTTGTACCCCTCCCTAGGTGGAGTCGCTGGAGAGAATAAGAGGGGAGGGAAAGTTACCTTATTACCCTGAGGAAGGGCAGGTGAGGAGAGAGATAAGGTGTCTTTTGTACTTTAACTTTTAAACAGAAACTGTTGTGCTTGGAACTGAAGCTTGACCAAGACTGTGAAAACTCTACCAAAACTGCCGAAACTTGGCCAAAAACTGACTGGAACCCAACCGAAACCGTTGAAACCCGATGAAGCCAAGAGAAACGTTCGTCTTGGTAAATGGATTGGTTACCACTGTTTGGCTAAAACTTGAAACTATTGCATTTACTAAATCCTTTCGGCAGATAATTTGAAGACGAAGAAAAATGCTTCCTGCCTGTGCCAGAGTTATTGTTTGTTAGCAATTTGTGCTTATCTGGTGGCTGATTGACGATCTTCCTTGTGGCTTGATAAAAAAATCATTTAGATTTATGCTTCTAATGCTTTTTGTATGTTTTCTCAATTGAAAATTTTCTAAGTTGTGCTATTAGTTTCTTTCTTATTCACATGAATATTTTTTGTGGCTATATATGTAAAACAAATACTATGGTTTAATAGCTTGAAATTGTTTTCTATTAAATTTGTATAGATGCCATCATTGCCACATTAGTGCAAAGGCTACTCCAATGATGCGTCGAGGACCTGAGGGACCAAGGACCTTGTGCAATGCTTGTGGATTAATGTGGGCAAATAAGGTAGACTCTTTATGATATTAGTTACTTTATCTTACAGAGCACTATATATTTTCTTCAAGTTAATAATTAATGGAAGCCTTCAGAAAGCTCTATGGCTTTTCTTTTTTGAGTGTTAGTCTATTGTTTTTATGGCCAATAGTAGCTACTTTTATAAAGCAGTGCGGACTTAAATTTTGGGGATCTTTAGTGAACTTTTAATCATTAGTTTTGTTTGTTATGCTTTAAATACCAGAGAACTGAAGGCTGCAAGTTGGACTCAGATAATGCAGTCATTACAATTTGAACTGATTCATACTAAATTTGAAGTATCTACAACAACAAAATCATATGATGTTTAAATTTCCAGAAAGGAAAGAGCGAGATGGTGGTTTTTATTGTTAAATTCGCATTGCTTTTGCTAATTTGGAAAACAGAATATTATTTTCTGCCCGTATATTGAAAATCAACATTTTCCTACTCCGGATCAAAAAGTTAAGCACATTGCTTTTGCTGATTTGAATAATAGATTACTATCCTTAGACTCTTTAATCAGCTAAACCATGTTTAACGATGGGAATGTTATCCTACAATTTTAGATTTGGTTTGCAAATTGCAACTTTTAGGAGATTTCAAAGTCAAGGCCTTGATTAAAAAAGTTGGTGATGAAAGTGGACAAACTTTGTCAATGGTGTAGTAATCTCCATCTATATTAGATCATTAACATTTCCGAAGAAAGAATTTCCTAAGTCAGATCCCAAACAACCTTTGACTGTTCTCATGAACGGAAGGGGAAGTACATCTTAACAATATTTAGTGATAGTAATGCAGCGAGTGTAAGGGATTTTTATTTTGTCCGATAATAGAGCTGTAGATTTGTATGAATGGACACCAAAGTGGATGAGATTTTTCTCGAGGTTCGAAATGCTTAGAAAGCAGGGAATAAAGTGATTTATTAAATCTGTTAAGTCACATCTGCCAAACTAACAAAATGCCTAAATGAAGATCCATGTTAGTTTTGATATTTAATGAATAAAACTTGTACTCAAAATTATTTGATATGCTTATTGCTCACTAGCTACAAACTGAATTTGTGGGGGCAAGTGATTGAGCATCCGCGATATCAGTTTGACAATATTCATGAATCAGTTTCGTATGTCTTTGAGGGCATCTACGAAAGCTGTGGGACTGGATGGATCATGAGGTATAGAGAAAGTAAGATGAGCTTGATCATAACAACTTTTGGTGGTGTTCTGAAGTAACATGAGTTGTGGAAATAACCTGATTCTTGCATCATTTCCAAAATGAGTCAATCCTACAATTAGGAGGTGCAAGGAAAGTACCAAATTATCTATTGCTTCCTTCAGGCAGGACTAGGTATTTCGTTTGCTTCATAACCTGTTTCACATTTGGGTGTTAATTGCAAGTTTATTATAAGCTTTCGCTTTCTTCCTGCAAATATCTTTTTCTCTCAATCTACAGAATTCTCAAGGGTTGTTACTTTCAACATACTGGTGACTGCTTATGCTAATATAGGAGGTAGTATTGCCGCTAGATTTTATTGTTTTATATAGTTATATAATTTAGTGTAGACTACCGAACCCTAGCAAAGCGTCACTTTCACTAGCGAAGTAGTTTACAAATTAGTGTTCGTAGGATTCTGTTAAGCTGTTCAACCTATGAAACTTGAAATAACAAATGCCGATTGAGTAGAAATAATACTTGTACATTATTTTTCTTTGTCGGTGGAGTGTTATGTATATGACTTGCTTTCTATGTTCCTTGCTGTGGCACCTTGCTTTTTTGTTCAATCCAAACACTCTTTGTTTTTGCGGCAGCTGATGAACATGCGGTCAATGAGCACTTTCTTTCTAAGACTCTTGGATTTGCAATTTACAACTTAATCAACAAAGCCAATACTCTTTCTACTTAATTTGAACGTCTCCTTATGCTCGACTACATTTCTTTATGATTTTTTATATTGCGGTATTTGGTGGCAGCATGCATGTTGCATACCTTCATATATTTTTGTATGTATGTTATATTTTCTCTTGTTGGTGTTCTGGCAGGGTACAATGAGGGATCTCTCAAAGACCCTGCCCGTTCCACTCCAGACTTTGCCGCCAGAACCAGATGATGGGGTAAGTCTTCTTATCTCAACTCACGCATACAATTCACCTGCTCTTGTTTTTTCCAAGCATCTTCGGTGTACTCTTTTTATTTATGGGAAATAAAGAAGTTCCTTAATGCCCTGAAGTTACTGATTATCTTGCTTTACATCTCTGATTCCATCTGCTTATAAGATCTCTAACGTCTATCGGAAGCTGTGCACACTAACTATAACTAGTGTTAACAGCTAATAAATCCGGGGATGTTACTAAAAGATATTAGGTAATTAGTCTAGGCACTAATCTTTTCAAGTGTAAAATAGTGGCCCATATCAAAATTCATGGAAATACAGGAACTACCCATGCAATTTAACCTTTTGATTTTAAAGATTCATCTCTTCCCTAAGGTGTTGATGTTCATTCTCTCCCCTTACAGACTGGAACTGTTGCCGCAGCAGCCGTGGATGAGCAACAATCTTCTGCCATCACTGCTAATGGTCATGATTCGTCACTGTGAGCGGAAGTACTGCGTGGAGATAGATATTAGTTAGAGAAATCGCGGCCTCAAGGAGAACTGAAGATCTATTCTATACATGCCTGCATGCCTGTACTATTGTTAGTTGGTAGAGAATTTGATACAAGATATTCATAGATACTTTCTTCTTTCTCCTGGTGAGATGATGAGCTAAGGTAATGCTAATTATGCTATATTGATTACCTCCGCGATGTATGGTTTTCTCGGTTGTATCAGTCTTCATTCACAAGATTTGGTAGCTTGATGTGTGCGCAGAAGTAGCCTAACTACTTGGTCAGACTTGGTAATATCATAATCTTTAGCTGACAAGCTATTTACTTTTCTGGGTTATCAGTGCATATGGTGGCTATGTAAATAATATTTGCTTAAATGCTTCTTGTAATTGGTTATTCGCAGAGTTAACTCTGATCTTTGTTTCTATTTGTTTAACTCTTGTTAGAAAATGGAATTATACCTGTGCTCTGTGGGGAACTTCTTAATAGTAGTTGCTTTGATTTCTCTGGGCCCTGTGTTTCGCAGATATTACAAGGGATTTAAAACTTGTTTTCCTAATTGATAGTAATCTGGTCATCAGCAAGTTCAAATCCTGGGCCATCTTCAGGATTTTAGATGCACCAGATGTTGCTGTCAAAGGGCTAGAATTTTGAGTTGTTAACATAGATATGGTGTATGTAGTAGAATTATGATGAACAGCAGTACTTGCCCACTTTTGGTGATGGCAGTTGTTGTCACTTCTGCTGAGCTAGTCACATCCATATTGGCTTAGGATGGTTTAAAAAAATAAATATATTTTACAGGTCATATACATAAAAATGAGTAATGCTATCCCTACATGTAGTTTACAAGTGAGATTTACATCTGAGCCTGAAAGACAAAGATTTACTCACTTATTTTATTATTATTATTTTTTTAAAAAAATAAAATTTATAATAATTTTTGAATCTTTGAATGATGGAGTGTAAGATTTATAGCTTATAATTTTTTATGAGTTAAAATAATTAAACTGTATAATCTAATTTTGTTGATTAAATATAAATGCATTATTAATACGAAATATCAATAATAGTTTAGTATTGACCGCATTGTCGCAACTGATTATAGAATAATTATTAAAATATCACATAGTAATAAATTTATTTTTAATCAAGTAAATTGAGAAGTGGAACTCCAATGTAATAATATATTAAGTTCGAATAAAAAATTTAAATAAATTAAAATTTGAGAACTAAAGTGTCACGGCCAATAACTCAATGACCAAAAGTGTAAATATTTTCTAAATAACTAACAACCCCAATGGTAGTGTAAATCTTACATTACATCTATTTTAGGATTAAATATATTTTACGGGTCACGTCAGTATGATTAGTGAAAAAATTTCTACTCTATAATAAATGAATTTTGTTTTTATAAATAATTTTATTTTATATTATAATTTTAAAAATAATCAATCATAACGCAAAATTGTAAAAATAGGTCTAAACGGTAAATAATTCACCGCATTCTATATACGGCGAACTATTCACCGCTATTAAATATTAATTCACTGTTATTAAATATTAGTGGTATGAGTCTTTTTAAATTAATTTACTTTTTAAATTTGATTTGCTTTAATTTGTTTTTGATTCAAATTTGATTCTTAGTTTAAATAATTATTTGTGGTATGATTTTATTTTTTAATTAATTTATTTTTTAAATTTGATTTGTTTTTCCGGCAAAATAATAAAAATATAAAAAAATATTCATTTAAAAGAAAACTATTTTGAAATTAAATTCAAATTTAATTGTTTAGTTTATTTTTAAAATTTAATTTGTTTCAATTTATTTTTAATTCAAATCTGATTGTTGGTTTAAATATTTATAAATTGCAAGAGTTTATTTTTTAATTAATTTATTTTTAAAATTTAATTTATTTCGATTTTTTTTTAATTTAGAATAATATGAAAGTATAAAATAGATATGGAATAATATATTAATATTTAATAAACAAAAATAAATGTTATCCGTTAGAAAAAAATATATATGTAAAATTTAGTTTCGCCACGTAATTATTAGCGGCATATTTTTTTATTTCTTTTATAATTTCGTCCGTAAATTTATATCTGCTTTTATATATAGTATAAATATAGATATAGATAGTTCAGATATTAATATTATATTAAAATTTTAAAATTTTAATATGTAATATACCATCAAATATTTATAATATATTATATAATATAAATCCATACATCAATTCAAATCCGTCGGATTTTCGTTTTTTATATCCATATTCAAAATTTTATTCGTTTAGTACCAGTAAATTCTAAAATCGACTTTATATTTAATATTCACTTTTAATAGTATTCTCATTTCAGCGGACTGCGTAAGTATGAAAGTGATGAATGTTAACCGAATAATTCTCCGCTTGCCCACCTTCCAAAACCTATTTTTATAAATAAAACTGTTAGAAGTTTATTTTTAAAATAATTTTTTTTTTATGAAGGCTAGTTTACTAAATAGTTTCGACAAAAGTTGAGATTTTATAAAAATTTTGAAATCCTGTTTTGAAAAAAAATTTAAAATATGATGCTGTGAGTGAACATTAAATTGTTGAAAGGCATACCTCGAAATTTTGAATTTTATTTTAAAAATTGTAAATGTAAAGAAGTCAGAGCAGTTTAGTTACATTTTAACTTTCCGTTTACTTTTTTTTGATCAGCCCTTAACTATACCGACTTAAAACTAACATCTCAACTATTTTTTTTTTTTGACTAAAGTTTAAATTTTTGTGTCGCTCGTTCTCAGGAAACAGTTACTAACGATTAACAATTTCGTCAAAAAAAAGTGTATTTTAGGGTTCTCATCAATTTATAAAGTGTGTATTCACAAAATACGTGAGGTAGATGACTTCAAAGTTGCTGGACAGTAAAAATACAAGTGACGATGCCAAATACGTCTGAAAGAAGTGGATGACTCGAAATGTGTCCGAGTTAACAAAAATCTTATCGATTTCTCAGCAAATTTGGTGGATGATTTGATTTATTAGGAAAAAGTAATTTTTCCCTCCTGATGGTGAACTGGCCAAGAAATTAGTCACGCAGTAGAAAATTTTTTTTGAGTAAATCCATAGGTGCAATCGATGCTCGGAAAATACGATCCTTCCGAAATTTGTGTGATGTCTTCTTTTTAGTTATAAACTAATTATTTATTTATTTATTATTTTATTATTTATTTCAAAAAATACTGAGATATTTCATTTTTACAGTCTAATTCACTTACTTAAGCGTTAGAGCCTACTATTCTATATATAAAAAAGAAAACTAATTTTCTTTTGCCTTTTCTCTTATCTTCTAATTATTCTCTACATTAAATTGGAACTGGTTTGATATCGCACTATTAATTAGTAGCTAATGAAATTAGCAATTTTACCACCTGTAAAATATTTAAAGTAGTTAACAGAAGAATAACTGTTATATTTTATAATATTCGGGAATTAATTTATTAAATTAATATAAATTAAAAGAATAAAAAATTTCAATTTACTAAATAATCTTGTTATAATATATATTTCTGTCTTAATTTATTAAATTAATATAAATTAAAAAAAATTATTATTATGCTATCAAAAGATAAGATGGTGATGCTATATATCCTATTAGATTTAGGAATTGCTATATATCTTGTTAGTTAGTTGTAGAAATTATATCCGTTATTACGTTCATATATATATATATATATATATATATATATATATATATATATATATATATATATATATATATATATATATATATATATATATATATATATCCGTTATTACGTTCATAAAATGTGTATATATTCACAAAATACGTGAGGTAGGTGGCTTCAAAGGTGCTGGACAATAAGAATACAAGTGACGATGCCAAATACGTCTGAAAGAAGTGGATGACTCGGAATGTGTCCGGACGAATTAACAAAAATTTTATTGGTCTCTCAGCAAATTTGGTGGGTGATTTAGTTTATTAGGAAAAAGTAATTTTCTCCGGCTGATAGTGAACTGGGCTAAAAAATTAGTCACACAGTAAAAGAAGATCTCGAATAAATCTGTGGGTGCAATCGATGCTCGGAGAATGCGATCCCTTCGAAATTTTTGTGACGTCTTCTTTTTAGTTATAAACTAATTATTTATTTATTTATTTATTTATTTATTTATTATTTTTTTTTTATTTTAAAAAATACTGAGATATTTCATTTTTACATTCTAATTCACTTACTTAAGTGTTAGGAGCCTACTTTTCTATATATAAAAAAGAAAACTAATTTTCTTTTGCCTTTTCTCTTATCTTCTAATTATTCTCTACATTAAATTGGAACTGGTTTGATATCGCACTATTAATTAGTAGCTAATGAAATTAACAATTTTACGAACTGTAAAATATTTAAAAGTAGTTAACAGAAGAATAACTGTTATATTTTATAATATTCGGGAATTAATTTATTAAATTAATATAAATTAAAAGAATAAAAAATTTCAATTTACTAAATAATCTTGTTATAATATATATTTCTGTCTTAATTTATTAAATTAATATAAATTAAAAAATTTATTATTATGCTATCAAAAGATAAGATGGTGATGCTATATATCCTATTAGATTTAGGAATTGCTATATATCTTGTTAGTTAGTTGTAGAAATTATATCCGTTATTACGTTCATATATATATATATATATATATATATATATATATATATATATATATATATATATATATATATATATATATATATATATATATATCCGTTATTACGTTCATAAAATGTGTATATATTCACAAAATACGTGAGGTAGGTGGCTTCAAAGGTGCTGGACAATAAGAATACAAGTGACGATGCCAAATACGTCTGAAAGAAGTGGATGACTCGGAATGTGTCCGGACGAATTAACAAAAATTTTATTGGTCTCTCAGCAAATTTGGTGGGTGATTTAGTTTATTAGGAAAAAGTAATTTTCTCCGGCTGATAGTGAACTGGGCTAAAAAATTAGTCACACAGTAAAAGAAGATCTCGAATAAATCTGTGGGTGCAATCGATGCTCGGAGAATGCGATCCCTTCGAAATTTTTGTGACGTCTTCTTTTTAGTTATAAACTAATTATTTATTTATTTATTTATTTATTTATTTATTATTTTTTTTTTATTTTAAAAAATACTGAGATATTTCATTTTTACATTCTAATTCACTTACTTAAGTGTTAGGAGCCTACTTTTCTATATATAAAAAAGAAAACTAATTTTCTTTTGCCTTTTCTCTTATCTTCTAATTATTCTCTACATTAAATTGGAACTGGTTTGATATCGCACTATTAATTAGTAGCTAATGAAATTAACAATTTTACGAACTGTAAAATATTTAAAAGTAGTTAACAGAAGAATAACTGTTATATTTTATAATATTCGGGAATTAATTTATTAAATTAATATAAATTAAAAGAATAAAAAATTTCAATTTACTAAATAATCTTGTTATAATATATATTTCTGTCTTAATTTATTAAATTAATATAAATTAAAAAATTTATTATTATGCTATCAAAAGATAAGATGGTGATGCTATATATCCTATTAGATTTAGGAATTGCTATATATCTAGTTAGTTAGTTGTAGAAATTATATCCGTTATTACGTTCATATATATATATATATATATATATATATATATATATATATATATAGCATGCAGTAGTCCTCTCTCCCTGTTTCTGTTTCGTTAATTTCGTTAATTTCGTTAATTGGGTGGAAGGCGATACAGAATTGGAATTCGGAGACGATGGAAGCTGTGGCGTCAACGGCTGCTTACGGCTTCCGCTTCCAACCTTCCACGAGAGTCTGATCGTCAACTTTCTATAACCAAGAAATCTTGGCTACGATGTTACCGAGAGCAGTCCTATTATTTCTGACGATCCCTACCGCATGGAGCCGTGGAAACTCCTCGCGGCCCATCAGATTGACGTGCAGGAAGGCGCCTACTTCTTAACAAAGAAGGTGATGGTCAGCTCCAACGGAGTGCGGCGGAAACGCACCGTCGGTGACGTGAAAAAAATCATAGGTACCTGGAGAACTCAGTATAGTGATAATCGCAGCAACGTTGATCGGGTCCCGGCGAACAAGATCGTGGGGTGGCGCAAAACGCTCCTTTCGTACTACAAGGCCGACGACCGCAGCAGAACCACTACTGGGTACGTAATGTACGAGTACGAGCTCTTTAAGAACGATTACACCGGCGGTAGCAGCGAGGGTCGTCGCAGGGGTGAGACGCACGACTACATAATCTGTCACGTCTCGTTGAGCTGCCGGGAGATCTCGAGAAGGAAGCGGCAGAGGATGGAATCCGCCGCTGCTGCCGCCGCCGCTTCCAGGAGCAGCACCGGCCCCGTTACTTCATCCTCGGCTTCTACTTCTTCGTTTGGGTCGGTTCGGACTGACAGTGCTGACACTTACCTGCAATCTGCGGCTTTTTCTCCATCATTGTTTGAGCCGAGAACTCTTCTTGTCCCTAACCCTCACTTCGCGTTTTTATCCGCATTGCCGTCGTCTCCGGTGCTAGGAACTCTCCCTCAACCTGCTACATATGAAGAAACCTCTTTCGTCACCGCGGGTACCGCCTCCGCCCTGTATTCTGCGCCTTCTTTTGAATCTGCTCGTGAAGAAACCCCCTCCACCGGCATCACCTCGGCTAATCTGAATCCGTCAAGCTCGGCGATAAGCTACAGTTCGATGCTTCAATTTGGCAATAATCACGCCGAATATTACATTTACCCCAACTCCTGCATTGAGCCTCCCCTACCGTCGTACGCACTTCCGCCTCAGTCGTATATGCTTCCGCAACCTCCGGTTGCCGCTGCAACAGTGCCCTTTGAGACCAAACCGCAGCAGCAACCACCACCAGCTCTGCCGGCTGCTGCGGTACAAGGCATTGCTGAACCCCCTCTCGACTGCAACGGCGAAGCGGATATGGAGATGACTATGGATGAGATATTCGCAGCACTCGATGAGGGAGCCCTGAAAGAACAGCCGCAGATGCAGCAGCTCCCGTTATATGCATTCACCGATGACGACTACAACTTCTCCAACTTTTACATCGACGACGGTCGCAACGATGTATTCCCCGGCAGCTAGAGTAAGTATAGCGTGTTCTTCTTAGCGAGGAAAACAATGGTCAGAACGCAGGGGTGCCGCACCGTCGGAGCAAACGGCATGTGTAGGACTCAGACCAGCGAGAAGCGGCCGGTGGTTGATGGCAATCAGCGATTTCTCTGTCGGAAAATTCCGAGAGGAGAGGTCTTCTGGAACCTGCATGTGAGGCCCCTGTTGTTGTTGACTACACCGACGCCAACCGGAATTCCATGATATCTCTGTCCAGACCGCCAGAATTGAAAGCTTCAATTGAATCTGCAGGTGAAGCTCGCAACTTCATGGACAGAGACTCTGCGACATCTCTGTCAGGAACACCGGAGTCGAAAGCTTTTCCTGAAACTGCAAGTGAAGCCCCTGCAGTCATTAACCGCACCAATGCCAACCCTGATTCTGCAATATGTCTGTCGGAACCGCCAAAATCAGCACCTCTATTCGAATCTGCACGTCACAAGAGTCTTTTTATAGTTGCAGAAATAATGCATCAACATCTGTTGTATCTAGCTAATGTTTCTGATCTTTAATTTCAAAGATGAGTTACTTTATATTTCCAAAAAGAATTGAATGCTTGTTGCTTTAACTTGCTGTTTAATGATTTTGAGTACATATCTTAATAAAAATTCTGTTTGATATCAGTAGGAAAAAACAGATGACTGTTGCAAATTTTTAGCTATTTTGCTCCATATTTTTTCTCCCTTTCTTAATGATCCATTTTTTGTCCTGTTTGTTTATGTTAATCATTAGTCTCAGGATTATAGGTCATAGTATTAGAACATATTCTTTTACCTTGTTTGTGGCAAGGTGCATGCATTTTAAGATAGTCTTTTTATGAAACAACTATTAAGTAATTTTGATGCCTTAGTTTCTCACAAAATAAAAAAAAATAAAAAAAAAATTTGGTGCCTTAGTTAACTTGAAGAAACACCTATGGACAGTCACATGAGTACTCAAAACTTGATAAATCTCTCATTGTATCCTGTCAGAACACCGACAAAAGAAAATATAACATACATATAAAAATATATGAATGTGTATGCAATATGTATGTTGTCACCAAATACCCCAATATAAAAAATCATACAGAAATGCAGTCGAGCATAAGGAGATCTTCAAATTAAGTAGAAAGAGTATTGGCTTTGTTGATTTAGTTGTAAATTGCAAAACCAAGAGTCTTAGAAACAAAGTGTGCTCATTGACCGCATGTTTGTCAGCTGCCGCAAAAACAAAATTGTAATGACTGCATTAACTGAGTCTAACTTGCAGCCTTGAGTTCTCTGGTATTTAAAGAATAACAAACAAAACTAATGATTAAAAGTGCGCTAAAGATCTCAAAAATTTAAGTCTGCACTGCTTTATAAAAGTACCTACCATTGGCCATAAAAACAATAGACTAACACTCAAAAAAGAAAAGCCATAGAGCTTTCAGAAGGCTTCCACTAATTATTCTTCGTCCGAAAGGATTTAGTAAATGCAATAGTTTCAAATTATCCGACACTAATGCACCGTTCGGCAGCTCTCTCCAACTTAATTGCACACCGTCCAATTGCACGAACAACCTTCCTAACAAAATCTGCATCTACTTTCGTAGCATATTCTTTGAACTCCGACAAGAACTGCAAGACAATTTTGACGGAGAACCTAGGTGCAAGAATCGTCAATTATTTTAAATTACCATAATATTAGAGAAAAAAATGATTAGATGGAATTGAATGGATTATAATCGACAACTTGAGGGCTGAAGAAATAGGATTAGTTAGAACAGAACGAAAGTAGAAATCGGCGGATTTTCTTTTACTCAACATAGCAGAAACCTAAGTTGGCTACATTTTCCGTAAAATTCAAGTTAATTGGTTTACTGTTTAAATCAACACCATCTCCATTATTCAAGCCTCTCCAGAATCCAGAAATTGAAAATCAGCCATAGCAAGAATTAAAGATGCTTGAGAGTGTCAACGAACTTGACAAATTTTGACAGGCAAAGCCTTTAAAATTAGGTAAGCAAGTTGTATAAAATAAAATCATGTAAGCTAGCGGCATCATGTAATTTGCAAGGACAAACTCCATCAGAATAATGATCTCTCTTATTGGTTGCAGTTTAGTTTTTATAAATACTAAGAGTTATTATCTCAGTATGTATGAAAATATTTCAACACCCAATTAAAAAGAGTTTAAAGATACCATATAACGATAATTGGTAATTAAGCATGCCACAAAAGTAAGGATACATGAACGTTTCTTGGCCGGATCACGCATACATCATCATTAAAATACAATTAACTCATTATAAAGAATTATGAGAATATACATGTGAGTAGCTATGTCTAGAAAACAAAATAGGAGTCGTTGTCGTCGTCGAATGTATTGTAAGATGAGAAATAGTCGTCGGAGGAGAATTCATGGCAAACGGGAGCTAGCGCTGATGCATCTTCATTGCTCGCAGCGACGAGAGGGACTTCAAACGCAGCATCAGGTTGAGGAAGAATTCCTGGCCATTGAGACAACCGCAATGCCGGAGAAGGTGCGGAGTGAGGGTCAGAGGCAGGAAGAACCACAGATGGTTGGTAGAAGTTGGAACTGTTAGTCCGACCCAACCCAAACGAAGCATCGTCGGAGTAGTTGCCGGCGAATACATCGTTGCGACCGTTGTCGATGTAAAAGTTGGAGAAGTTGGAGTAGTTGTCGTCGAATGCATTTAACGGGAGCTGCTGCATCTGTGGCTGTTCTTTCAGGGCTCCCTCATCGAGTGCAGCGAATACCTCATCAATAGTCCTCTCCAAATCCGCTTCCCCGTTTCAGTCGAGAGGGGGTTCAGCAATGCCTTGTACCGCAGGCGGCAGAGCTGGTGGTGGTTGCTGCTGCGGGTCGGTCTCAAAGGGACTAAAGTTAGAACTGTTAGTCCGACCCAACCCAAACAAAGCAGCAGAAGCCGGGGACGCAGAAGCAGAGGACGCAGAAGCAGAGGATGCAGAAGCAATGAGACCATCGGTGCTGCTGCTGCAGGAAGTGGCGGAGGCGGCGGCGGATTCCCTCCTCCTCCGTTTACTTCTCGAGATCTCCCGGTCGCTCAACTTGACGTGGCAGATAACATATTTATACGTCTCACCATTGAGTAAGCCCTCGCTGCCTCCGCAGGTGCGGTTCTCGAGTAGTTCGTACTTGCACATCACATACCCGGTGGTCTTGTTGTTGTTATCGGCCGAGTAATATGAAAGAAGAGTCTTACTCCAATTTGTGCTTATCTGGTGGCTGATTGACGATCTTCCTTGTGGCTTGATAAAAAAATCATTTAGATTTATGCTTCTAATGCTTTCTGTATGTTTTCTCAATTGAAAATTTTCTAAGTTGTGCTATTAGTTTCTTTCTTATTCACATGAATATTTTTTGTGGCTATATATGTAAAACAAATACTATGGTTTAATAGCTTGAAATTGTTTTCTATTAAATTTGTATAGATGCCATCATTGCCACATTAGTGCAAAGGCTACTCCAATGATGCGTCGAGGACCTGAGGGACCAAGGACCTTGTGCAATGCTTGTGGATTAATGTGGGCAAATAAGGTAGACTCTTTATGATATTAGTTACTTCATCTTACAGAGCACTATATATTTTCTTCAAGTTAATAATTAATGGAAGCCTTCAGAAAGCTCTATGGCTTTTCTTTTTTGAGTGTTAGTCTATTGTTTTTATGGCCAATAGTAGGTACTTTTATAAAGCAGTGTGGACTTAAATTTTGGGGATCTTTAGTGAACTTTTAATCATTAGTTTTGTTTGTTATGCTTTAAATACCAGAGAACTGAAGGCTGCAAGTAGGACTCAGTTAATGCAGTCATTACAATTTGAACTGATTCATACTAAATTTGAAGTATCTACAACAAAATCATATGATGTTTAAATTTCCAGAAAGGAAAGAGCGAGATGGTGGTTTTTATTGTTAAATTCGCATTGCTTTTGCTAATTTGGAAAACAGAATATTATTTTCTGCCCGTATATTGAAAATCAACATTTTCCTACTCCGGATCAAAAAGTTAAGCACATTGCTTTTGCTGATTTGAATAATAGATTACTATCCTTAGACTCTTTAATCAGCTAAACCATGTTTAACGATGGGAATGTTATCCTACAATTTTAGATTTGGTTTGCAAATTGCAACTTTTAGGAGATTTCAAAGTCAAGGCCTTGATTAAAAAAGTTGGTGATGAAAGTGGACAAACTTTGTCAATGGTGTAGTAATCTCCATCTATATTAGATCATTAACATTTCCGAAGAAAGAATTTCCTAAGTCAGATCCCAAACAACCTTTGACTGTTCTCATGAACGGAAGGGGAAGTACATCTTAACAATATTTAGTGATAGTAATGCAGCGAGTGTAAGGGATTTTTATTTTGTCCGATAATAGAGCTGTAGATTTGTATGAATGGACACCAAAGTGGATGAGATTTTTCACGAGGTTCGAAATGCTTAGAAAGCAGGGAATAAAGTGATTTATTAAATCTGTTAAGTCACATCTGCCAAACTAACAAAATGCCTAAATGAAGATCCATGTTAGTTTTGATATTTAATGAATAAAACTTGTACTCAAAATTATTTGATATGCTTATTGCTCACTAGCTACAAACTGAATTTGTGGGGGCAAGTGATTGAGCATCCGCGATATCAGTTTGACAATATTCATGAATCAGTTTCGTATGTCTTTGAGGGCATCTACGAAAGCTGTGGGACTGGATGGATCATGAGGTATAGAGAAAGTAAGATGAGCTTGATCATAACAACTTTTGGTGGTGTTCTGAAGTAACATGAGTTGTGGAAATAACCTGATTCTTGCGTCATTTCCAAAATGAGTCAATCCTACAATTAGGAGGTGCAAGGAAAGTGCCAAATTATCTATTGCTTCTTTCAGGCAGGACTAGGTATTTCGTTTGCTTCATAACCTGTTTCACATTTGGGTGTTAATTGCAAGTTTATTATAAGCTTTCGCTTTCTTCCTGCAAATATCTTTTTCTCTCAATCTACAGAATTCTCAAGGGTTGTTACTTTCAACGTACTGGTGACTGCTTATGCTAATATAGGAGGTAGTATTGCCGCTAGATTTTATTGTTTTATATAGTTATATAATTCAGTGTAGACTACCGAACCCTAGCAAAGCGTCACTTTTCACTTGCAAAGTAGTTTACAAATTAGTGCTCGTAGGATTCTGTTAAGCTGTTCAACCTATGAAACTTGAAATAACAAATGCCGATTGAGTAGAAATAATACTTGTACATTATTTTTCTTTGTTGGTGGAGTGTATGTATATGACTTGCTTTCTATGTTCCTTGCTGTAGCACCTTGCTTTTTTGTTCAATCCAAACACTCTTTGTTTTTGCGGCAGCTGATGAACATGCGGTCAAAGAGCACACTTTGTTTCTAAGACTCTTGGATTTGCAATTTACAACTTAATCAACAAAGTCAATACTCTTTCTACTTAATTTGAAGGTCTCTTTATGCTCGATTGCATTTCTGTATGATTTTTTATATTGGGGTATTTGGTGACAGCATGCATGTTGCATACCTTTATATATTTTTGTATGCATGTTATATTTTCTCTTGCTGGCGTTCTGGCATGGTACAATGAGGGATCTCTCTCAAAGACCCTGCCTGTTCCACTCCAGACTTTGCTACCAGAACCAGATGATGGGGTAAGTCTTCTTATCTCAACTCACGCATACAATTCACCTGCTCTTGTTTTTTCCAAGCATCTTCGGTGTACTCTTTTTATTTATGGGAAATAAGGAAGTTCCTTAATGCCCTGAAGTTACTGATTATCTTGCTTTACATTTCTGATTCCATCTGCTTCTAAGATCTCTAACGTCTACCGGAAGCTATGCACACTAACTATAACTAGTTTTAACAGCTAATAAATCCGGGGATGTTACTACCCATGTAATTTATGGAAATACAGGAACTATCCATGCAATTTAACCTTTTGATTTTATAGATTCATCTCTTTCCTAAGGTGTTGATGTTCATTCTCTCCCCGCACAGACTGGAACGGTTGCCACAGCAGCCGTGGGTGAGCAACAATCTGCTGCCAGCACTGCTAATGGAATTGTACCTGTGCTCTGTGGGGAAGTTCTTTATAGTAGTTGCTTTGATTTCTCTGGGGCCTGTGTTTGGCAGATATTACAAGGGATTTAAAACTTGTTTTCCTAATTGATACTAATCTAGTCATCAGAAAGATCAAATCCTTGACCATCTTCATCATTTTAGATGCCCCAGATGTTGCTGTCAACCATACTAGTTTAGCATATTTAAGGGCTAGAATTTTAAAGTTGTTGACATAGATATATAAGGTGAATATAATATAAGATGATAAATATTTTTATTTTTAATAAATATAGATAAATTTTTTTGAATAATATAAATAAATTATGTATAGTGGAAAAAAAAATTAAAATATATGAATTTTTAATGAAAATTTTACTAACTTTCATTCATTCGTACGAAAAATTAAATAATATTTAATCAAAATTAATAATATATATATATATATATATATATATATATATATATATATATATATATATATATATATATATATATATAGAGAGAGAGAGAGAGAGAATCTGGCTAGAATACTATCGATAGCACCAAACAATTGGTACTATCAAGTTTTCAGCAGTTGAATGAAAAGATATGCGGTTGGGATTATAGTGGTCCCCTAAGATTTTTACTATTCAACCAACCATCTAGTAAACTCTAGGGGACTACTATAATCCCAACCGCATATTTTTTCATCCAACAGCTAAAAACTTGATAGCACCAATGGCTTGGTGCTATCGATAGTATTCTAGCCTAATTCTCTCTCTCTCTCTCTCTCTCTCTCTCTCTCTCTATATATATATATATATATAATATCACAATTTATTAGTGGTGTCCATTACGTGTCCGTAGTCTAATTTTTCTTAAACTGTCTAGTCGTCATGTCCGATTCGTATCGTGTTATTTTATGTTAGCGTTTAGACCGGCACCAATTTTGGGCTTGGCATCTTTAATGCACATTTAATATTGGGCTTGACGTCGTTGAATCATTATAGTAATAATGAAAAAAAAAAACCTAACTAATTTTCATTACTATTATTCGGCAATTAGTAATTAAGCATATCAGTAGGGGTGGCAATCAAGCTCGCTGTTCGTGAATAAGCACGTGTTCGACTCGAAATGAGCTCGAGATCGAATCGCTCGTTTAGTAAACGAGCTGAATACGAACCGAATTTTTCAGCTCATTTAATAAATGAGCCAAATAGACGCTGGGTCAGCTTGTTCGAGTTCGATTTGATAACAACTCGAATATATATATATATATATATATATATATATATATATATATATATATATATATATATATATATATATATATATATATATATATATATATATATATATATATATATATATATATATATATATATATATATATATATATATTTATATATTAATTATAATTATATATATAATATAGATTTTTATTATTTAATTTTTATTCCAATTTTAATATAAAATTTAATTCCGTTATAAAGAGACCTAATTATAAAAAATGCTCACTTCTCTATACTATAAGTTAGAATATTTTTAAAAGTATTAAAATAAATTAAACTTAAAACTGAAATATTATAATGCCAAAACTTTAGTACTTTCAAAAGCACCTTGGCTGAACTTTATGCGCGCGCATAAAGTACTAAGGCATTGATGCTTGTAAGTTTTTATCTCTTGGATGAAAAGATGTGTGGTTAGAATGATAGTGGGCCCCTTGGGTTAAGTGAGTAGTTGATGGAATAGAATGATGTAAGGGATGAAATTAGTCAAAAGGGTAGAACTAATGGTAAAAAAACTTATAAGCACCAATTGCTTGATACTTGTGCAAGCATAGTAGCCGAACTCTCTCTCTCTCTCTCTCTCTCTCTATATATATATATATATATATATATATATATATATATATATATATATATATATATATATATATATATAGAGAGAGAGAGAGAGAGAGAGAACTAGGCTACTATGGTACCGATAGCACCAAGTCATTGGTGCTATTAGGTTTTTAGCCATTGAATTAAGGAATGTAGAGTTAGGATGATAGAGGTCTCCTAGGCTGTGTTTGGATTGGGGTTTGCTTGGGGGATAAGGGGATATCCCCTTATCCTCCCAAACACACCAGGAATAATAGGAATAAAAATTTGCAAAATTACCTTTTGAATTTTTTTTGTGTAAAACTAACCCTCCTTTTGCCACCAGGGCACCACGAAGGTGAGACCATCTAAAGGCGCATAATGATTCAGCGCCTTCGGTGTGACACCCCCGGAATTTGGATTAGTCCTCTATATAAATGATATAATAGGACTAAATCTCTAACCCGGCTATAGCATTTTGGATGGTAGCAAGATCCAAGAGGAACATGAGAGTTAAGCGTGCTAGAGCTAGAGTAGTTCTAGGATGGGTGACCCCCTGGGAAGTGGGGCGTCACAGTTGGTATCAGAGCCATTCACCAGCCGGAAATGTGAGATGAGTCTCGGCTGAGCCAGGGTTATATAGCGGGTAGAGCGAGGCTCCCCGGCTAATGACCGTTGTGAGTGGAGTGCAGCTCCTCAAAAGGTCGGCTAAGGCTAGCGAGACGAGTCTCACATCGCCTGGTGCTTGTGAGTGTGCTTGAGCCTGACGTGGACGTCAGGGCTTAAAGGGGGGAAGAATGTGACACCCCCGGAATTTGGATTAGTCCTCTATATAAATGATATAATAGGACTAAATCTCTAACCCCGCTATAGCATTTTGGATGGTAGCAAGATCCAAGAGGAACATGAGAGTTAAGCGTCTAGAGCTAGAGTAGTTCTAGGATGGGTGACCCCCTGGGAAGTGGGGCGTCACATTCGGTGTATTTGCTGAAGGTACTGAATGATTCATCGCCTTCACAAAACCCCTATGAAGACGTTGAATGAATCAGCGCCTTCATCATATATGCTGAAGGCGCTCAGCGCTGATTCATTCAGCGCCTTCTGCATATATGATGAAGACGCTGAGTACTTAGCCAATTTTTGCAAAAATTGGTTAAGTCCTCAGATATAAGTGCTAAAGGCGCTGAACCATTCAGCGTCTATAACATCAATGTTAAAGACGCTGAACCGTTCAACGCCTTTAACATCAATGTTAAAGGCGCTGAACCATTCGGCGCCTTTAACATCATATGTGAAAGGCGCTGAACCATTCAACATCTTCTTCACCACTAAAACCCCCTGCGCGGGCTATAGTGCCCTCACTTTCTCTATTCAATCCCGCAGAGTTCTCTCTCTATTCTCTCCCCCTTTCCCGCATAGTGCCGAAGTAAGAGCAGATTGTCACCGTCGCCGAGAGGAAGCCCATTGTCACCGTTGCCGTCGCCGTCGCCGTCTCTCTCGCTCTCTAGATCTCTCACTGTGAGCCTCTCTCCCTCTCTCTCCCTCTCTTTCTCTCTCACTCTCTCTCTCTCCCTCTCACTGTGAGAGAGGGATCTCTCATAGTGAGATCGCTCATTGTGAGAGATCCCCTCACAGTGAGATCGCTCACTGTGAGCGATCGCTCACTGTGAGTCTCTCACAGTGAGGGATCCCTCACTGTGAGAGGGATCTCTCATAATGAGAGAGTTCTCTCACCGTGAGAGTTCTCTCACAGTGAGAGATCCCTCACTGTGAAAGACTCACAGTGAGATCGCTCACTATCGCCCTTAGCATTACCTTGCGAGATTTCACAGTGAGAGGTTTCACTGTCGCTCTCTCACTGTGAAGTTCAAATTAGTATTTTGAAATGCTTAACTTTTTTTTGTAGTTAAAATGGCTAATCGTCGCATGTCGCTAAGTGTTCATTGGGATGGATAGTTAGTTATCGATGAGAATGGTCCAAAATATATCGGCGGTCGAAAAAAATTAATCACGATACGTTCTGATTCTACATATACTAGTTTCGAGACGAGAATGTATCGTTTAACAAATTGTACAAGAGAAGAATTTCGTTTAAAATTCACTATTCGTTGCCCAAGTGTCGGTAATGAATATTTAGCTCACGAAGTAGTAGATGATGAACCATTGGAGGGAATGATTGGATTATGTGAACATTATGGTTTTGTGACGGTATATATGGAGAAAGAGCTACACCCGTCGGAAAATTTTTAACCGCAAGGTTATTACACGAGAATGCTCCACAATTATATTGATGTGGGTCCTTCCGCCAATGTAATGGGTGATCAAAATATTCCAAGCTAAGGTGGTGTAAGAATGACAAGGTTAGTAAAATAACATAATAAAATGGTGATTTGTAATTTTCTTTAAATGGACTTAATTATTATATATATTGTAGAGAAAGTGAGTATTCACCTATTGAGAGTGTTATACCTTGCTCGGTTAGTATGCCACCAACGACCACATGTGTGCCACCTACGACCACACACACGCAAGCCACAACCTCACGTGGACAATGCACGACCTCACGCGGACAATGCACGACTTCCTGTCTAGAACCTAGGTTGTCTCATTTACAACTAGAACCTTATGATTGGGGGTAAGTACAAATCAAATTAATTTTTAAATTAATGGGATGTGGAGGTGGTAATGTTGGAATTTTATATTTACCAAATGTGTAGATTATCTACTTCCTATGAACATTGGAATAATCCTGCTATTAATAATTTTGGTACTAATGTTGACGAAGGAGGTGATAATATTGATGAAGGAGATGCTAATGTTGACGAGGGTGGTGATAGTGATATTAATCATGAGGATTCACCAATAAATGATGATCACAATAGTAGTGAGGATGACGATTTGAATGATCCATCATTTGATATAGATGATGATCATGATGGAGGGCTAAATTATCTTGCAAATGCCATTTTCAATGAAATGGACAACCTAGAAATAAGCAACGAATATGTTGACAATCCTGACAAGGAAATTGAATTTGTTGATCATTCGGAACGTTTTCCTACAGATAATAATTGGATAAATCAGTATGTTGTAGATACTACAGAGGGTGATATTCGACAAATCAATATTGGTCTCCCTAGCATTGACCAGACTTGGGTTGGGCGCATCTTTCGTGATAAGGCATCTTTATTGAATGCTAAAGACCATCATAATGTACAAATAAAAGTATTGAAATCTACTAGAACGACTTACACTATCAAATGCTTCATAGAGTGATGTGCATGGAGATTACATGCTTTGGTACCTAAAGATACGACGTACTTAGGGGTAAAAACATATGCTGGTCCACACACATGTGTAATTCCAATGCTGAACGCGACACACCGTAATTGTAATTCGAGCCTTATATGTCAATTGATTCTCCCGACATTAAAGGCTAGACTTAATATGACGCCAAAAGAAATTCAAGAAACGGTGCGAGAGACTTACCATGTTGACATAACATATTGGAAGGCTTGACAATCAAGGAGTAAAGTTTTGCAGCTTATTTACAGGAGCTGAGAGCTGTCATACACAGGCTTGCCTCGTTACCTTAATATGGTGAAGGAATCTAATCGTGGTACTTTATGGCGTCTGGATCATAGGTGGCCCGCTGATGGGATTTGTCACTTTGGTTGTGTTTTTTGGTCATTTGAACATTCGATTCGTGGATTCGCACAGTGTCGGCCGGTAGTGAGTATTGATGCCACACATATGTACGGCAAATACGAAGGTCATGCTTTGATAGCGACGGCTGTAGATATAAATAATGGACTATATCCTTTGACATTTGCAATTTGTGAGGGAGAAAATGGCAGGAGTTGGCGATGGTTTATGCAAAACATGCGTCAGTATGTTACCGGCGATAGAGCCATTTGTTTTATATCTGATCGATTTCCTGGATTGAGGGAAATAGTGGCTACTATCTATCCTCCAGCACAGGGTCACTCGCATCGTTGGTGTCTTCGACACATGAAAGCAAATATGAATAAGCGCTTCAAAAACAAAACATTGTTAGATAAATTTTGGCAGATCGGAATTGCTTCAACACCGACGGAATATAATCAGTTGAAGGAAGAATTAGATATGTTGGATCACGATGCTTGGCAGTGGGTCCATGATCTTGATAGATATAAAGAGTACTGGGCAAAGGCATTTGATGGAGGTCGTCGGTTTGGATTGAATACTACGAATCTTTCTGAATCGTTAAATGGGGTACTTAAGGGCAGTCGTGGTTTGCCTATCACGACTTTTGTTGCGGCTACATTTTATAAGCTTAATAAGTATTTTTTTTTATCGCCGTGCTCACGGTGAAAGTATGACGGACGCGCTAACCCCTAATATCAAAAAAATAATTACCGAAAATATAGATACTGCGCGGGGACATCGGCTTGAACGATTTGGACTAATAGAATTTGAAGTCAGATATGGAGATTTCTCATTCAAAGTGATCGTGAATGGAACAAATGCAGAATGCTCATGTGGTGAATTTCATCTAACGGAAATATCTTGCTCGCATATCTTAGCAGTTTGTAGTACAACACATATGAGATTAGATTATCATATTTTTTGTTCAGTCTTGTATAGTACGGACTACTATCGTGCGATGCACGCACCACATTTTCATCCTGTTCGTGATAGACGGCACTGGCCACGACCCCAAGTGTCACGCCCCGGGGTCGAGCCTGCGACCCGGGCTCGCCAACAGACCCGCCGTCTGTGCGGAAACTGCCGCACAGACGAAGCGTCTAACCTGCAAGAAGGGATCTAGCCATACAAGTATCAGAGCAAAGGAGATGCAACACTAAAATAAAGTAAACTGCATACAAGAGTCACTAAGTACATAGTCCAGGTACAACATCCGCTACCTCCCAAAAAGGGGTACACCACCACTAACAGATACAAAAGTGGGAACCAAAAATACACGAGTAGCTCTACCTGTGACTCAACAGACCCAAGTGGCACTAGTCGGCCAAGCCCTTGCCACGGTCTGAAGACTCCGCACGCGCCGGCCCTGGAACGGCCTCCTCAGTAATACCTGTCACACACGGCGGGTGTGAGATCAACTAAAAGTCAGATCTCAGTGGGTACCGATGCCATATCCTCGGTAGCCCACCAAGTCCACTGGAGGCAAAAACAGATAGATAGATAGATAGATAATACTGGAATGAAAGCTGTAAGTAAATCTATCACTATATGCCTCAATGCAATGCTGTACTAAATGACATCTAGCACAATATGAAAATGACCACCCGCACATGTCATTTCCCCGCAGCCACCCGGTAGCCCGGCCGGGGGCGAGCTTCCGCTGGTATCTCGGCCAGGGAAGCACTCTCCTGGTAACGCAGCCAGGGAAAGGGTCCTCCCGGTAACTCGGCCGGGTAAACAGTCTTCCCGGTAACTCGGCCGGGAAAAGGTACCCTCCTGGTAGCTCGGCCAGGGACAAATGCATCCTCTCGGTAACTCGGCCGGGGGAAAACCCTCCTGGTAACTCGGCCAGGGCTTCGAATGCAGCTGTGCAATCCAAAGCGAACACCAATCAGCAAGATACACGTCCCGGTCGGAAACTATAACCCGCGACCTGCGCGGCCGACCCGCACTTGCCCGACAGCGTAAGGTCACGATACCTTTGCGTTCGTAAAGAAAAAGGGCATCCCGTGGTCCGTCGAAAGAAACCAACCCACCTGTGTAGAACCCGCAAAAGCCGCGCGCCCAACGAAGGTCTCAGCGCGATCTCACAACTCCTCGCGGCACAGCGCTCACCACTGATCACGTAGCCAAGCTGACACAGAGGCACACTGCGAAAAAGGTGGAAACGGGGATCAGAAAGGCCTGCGGTCAAAACCGCACTCAAAACGGCGGAAAACTCCACCCGGCGACGACGAACGCCGGGCGTTGCGCGGAAGGCCCATCGCGCATCCGCCACGGCGTACCGGCGTGTCGCAAACGAAGGCCCCGTGCGGCTCACGGCCGCAAAGCCCCCCTCCAAGAGTCCAGCCCCCGCACGGCCGGCAGTACCGCCCGGCCCAAAGGCTGCCCGCGCGGCGCCTCGCGGTGCCGTGCGCCACCGCGCGGCCCCAAGGGTGCCCGCGCGGTGCCCTGCAGCGCTGCGCGCCTAGCGCGCGGCCTGCAGGGCCGGGCGGCCCCAAGGGCCGCCCGCGCGGTGCCTTGCAGGCCCGCGCGCCTAGCGCGCGGCCTGCAAGCCCGCGTGGCCCATGGCCGCCCGCGCGGTGCCTTGCAGGCCCGCGCGCCTAGCGCGCGGCCTGCAAGCCCGCACGGCCCATGGCCGCCCGCGCGGTGCCTTGCAGGCCAGCGCGCCTAGCGCGCGGCCTGCAAGCCCGCGCGGCCCATGGCCGCCCGCGCGGTGCCTTGCAGGCCCGCGCGCCTAGCGTGCGGCCTGCAAGCCCGCGCGGTCCATGGCCACTGCGCGGGGGCTCTGCAGTGCCGCGCGCACAGCGCGCGCGGCCTGCAACCCGCGCGGCCACATGGCCGCCCGCGCGGCCCTGCAGTGCCGCGCGCACAGCGCGCGGCCTGCAACCCGCGCGGCCCCATGGCCGCCCGCGCGGCCCTGCAAGTGCCGCGCGCACCGCGCGCGTCCTGCAACCCGCGCGGCCCCATGGCCGCCCGCGCGGGGCTCTGCAGTGCCGCGCGCACAGCGCGCGCGGCCTGCAGCCCGTGCGGCCCCATGGTCGCCCGCGCGGGGCTCTGCAGTGCCGCGCGCACAGCGCGCGCGGCCTGCAGCCCGCGCGGCCCCATGGCCGCCCGCGCGGGGCTCTGCAGTGCCGCGCGCACAGCGCGCGTGGCCTGCAGCCCGCGCGGCCCCATGGCCGCCCGCGCGGGGCTCTGCAGTGCCGCGCGCACAGCGCGCGCGGCCTGCAGCCCGCGCGGCCTGCAGCCCGCGCGGCCCCATGGTCGCCCGCGCGGGGCTCTGCAGTGCCGCGCGCACAGCGCGCGCGGCCTGCAGCCCGCGCGGCCCCAGCAGCACTGCGCGCGCAGCGCATGCCGCTGCGCGCGTTGGTGGAGCTGCGCGCACCTCCCAGCCCGTCAGGGCACAGCGCGCCGGGCACTAGCAGCCGGTGGCGTCGCGCCCTGCTGCACCTCAACGGCAGCAGGGCGCCTGCTGCGCGCGGCACTCATGCGCGCCCGCGCAGCGGCAGCCCAACCAACAAAACGCCGGCAAAACACGAGCGCGGCTCGCACCACACCGCCACCTCGGACAAGAAGTCCTCCCAGCCACAACAGCAAAAGAAAAGAAAAGAGGAGGAGAGAAGAGAAGCAAAATAAAAACTCAAATCTCCAAAGCATTTACAGCAAGAAATAAATGCCTACCTCGCCGAGGCTCGCCGCGCCCACAGTCGGCTCCACGTCCTCGCGGCGAAGGCAAAAGGTCAAGAACACCTTTCCTTCCTCTTCTTCTTCTTCTTCTTTCCCTCCTTAGCTTCAGACCACCAAGAAAGGGGAGCTGGGAGAAGTTGTGGTGAGGTGGGCTCGAGAGAGAGAGTGAGAGGGAGTTAATAAAGTGGAAGGAATTAATTTCCCCCACCAACCCCCACTAATTAATTAGCATCCAGCCACTCACTTAATTAGCACACCCTCAGACATCTTCTCCACCAACAGCACTAGGAAAGGCAACAATACAACCAAATTTAAATAAAGCAATTAAATAAATAAAATAATCAAAAGGGTCACGATAACTCACTTTTCGACCCCGGCACCTCCGCCGCCGCCCGGAACCACCCGTGCACCGCTGTAAATCGAAAATACACGCACTCACGCCTTTTTCCAGTCAAAAGGCTCGTCGGTGGAGTCAGAAAGCTCAACCCAAAAACCGGCATACTACACTCTCCCCCCCTTCAAAATGGTTTCGTCCTCGAAACCCAAAAAGCTCAAAGGTCAGGAGGGGGCCTCAAAAAGGTGTGGGTAGGTATTCCTCATCTCATCCTCGGGCTCCCAAGTAGCCTCTCTCTCATCGTGGTGGCTCCACAATACCTTCACATAAGGTATTACCCGACTTCGCAATTCTCTCGACTCTTGAGCAAGAATTCGAATCGGGCGCTCCCGGAAGTGCAGGTCCTCGTCCAGCTCCAAAGAAGTGAAGTCCACAACGTGAGAGGGATCATAGACATACCTCCTCAACACAGATACATGGAAAACATCATGAGTACCGGCTAGCCGTGGCGGTAGAGCAATCCGATAGGCGACAGGGCCGACACGCTCAAGAATCTCAAATGGGCCAATAAAACGCGGGCTCAACTTCCCGCGCACCCCAAAGCGCCGAATCCCTCGAGAGGGCGAGACTTTCAAAAACACATGCTCTCCCACCAGAAACACCAAGTCTCGCCTCCTCTTATCGGCGTAGCTCTTCTGTCGGCTCTGAGCAGTGACCAAGTGGCGCCGAATAACCTTAACTTTCTCCTCAGCCTCCAAGAGCAAGTCAGGCCCCAAGGTTTTTCTTTCACCCACATCACTCCAACAAAGAGGCGATCGACATTTCCTACCATACAATGCTTCAAAGGGCGCCATCTGGATACTCGCCTGGAAGCTATTGTTGTAGGCAAACTCTGCAAGTCTCAAGTGTCGATCCCAACTGCCACTAAAACTCAGGACACAAGCTCTCAACATGTCCTCCAAGGTCTGAATCGTCCGCTCCGACTGTCCGTCGGTCTGTGGGTGAAAGGCAGTGCTGAACTGAAGCTGGGTCCCCATAGCCGACTGCAAGCTCCTCCAAAACTGAGAGGTAAACCGGGGATCCCTATCTGATACAATAGAAGCTGGCACTCCATGAAGCCTCACGATCTCGTCAAGGTATAACTGCGCTAATCTCTCCAAGGCCCAACCTGACTGAATCGGCAGAAAGTGAGCTGATTTAGTCAACCGATCAACGATCACCCAAATGGCATCGGCTCCTCCCTGAGTCCTCGGCAGACCCACAATAAAGTCCATGGTAACACAATCCCATTTCCACTCAGGGATTGGTAGGCTTTGTAACTTGCCAGCGGGAACCTGATGTTCCGCTTTAACCTGTTGGCAAGTTAGACAGCGGGCCACAAACCTACCAACATCCCTCTTCAAGCCCTGCCACCAAAACTGAGTCTTCAAATCCCTATACATCTTAGTTCCCCCAGGATGGAGGGTGTAAGGTGTATAGTGAGCCTCTCTCAGGATCAGCTCTCTAATATCCTCATCCGCCGGTACACAAATGCGGTCCCTGTACCTGAGTACTCCCGCGACATCCACAGAAAAGTCCCCGCTCTGTCCAAGCTGCATCTGGTCTCGAATCCTGAGAAGATAGGGGTCCCCACTCTGCTTCTCTCTAATCCTGTCCAGTAGCGTGGGCTGCAAGACCATAGACATAAGTCTTGCCGAAACCCCCGGGGACACAACCTCTATATCCAAACTCCTCAGCTGCTCTCTCAGTGGTCTCTTCTGGGTAATAAGCATACTCAAGGTCTGCCCTGCTCGCCTGCTCAAAGCATCCGCGACCACGTTAGCCTTGCCGGGATGATAGAGAATGCTCAAGTCATAGTCCTTTAACAGCTCAAGCCACCGGCGCTGCCTTAGGTTGAGTTCCTTCTGGGTGAACAGGTACTTCAAACTCTGATGATCGGTAAAAATCTCACAGCGCTCGCCATACAAATAGTGCCGCCAGAGCTTCAAGGCAAAAACCACAGCAGCGAGCTCAAGGTCATGTGTAGGGTAATTCCTCTCATAATCTTTTAACTGGCGAGAAGCGTAGGCAATCACCCTACCATGTTGCATCAACACGCAACCAAGGCCGCTGTGGGAGGCATCACTGTAAATCACGTACCCCTCTCCCATAACTGGTAGTGCAAGAACTGGTGCTGAAATCAACCTCTGCTTCAAATCCTCGAAGCTTTGCTGGCATTGCTCTGTCCAAACAAATTTTACCCCTTTCTTGGTCAATTTGGTGAGGGGAGAAGATAGCTTCGCAAAGCCCTCAACAAAACGACGGTAGTAGCCCGCAAGGCCCACGAAGCTCCGAATCTCCGCCACCGTCGTAGGTCTAGGCCAATCCCGAACTGAAACTATCTTTGCCGGGTCCACTGCCACTCCTGCGGCTGAAACAATGTGGCCTAGAAAAGAAACCTCCCGAAGCCAAAAGGCGCACTTCTTTAACTTCGCATACAGCTTTTTCTCCCTCAGAAGCTGCAGCACTAACCTCAAGTGCTCCTCGTGCTCAAAGTCGCTACGGGAGTAAATCAGGATGTCATCAATGAAAACCACCACAAAACGGTCCAAGTACGGCTGAAAGACTCGGTTCATCAGATCCATGAACGCCGCCGGGGCATTCGTCAAACCAAAAGGTAGCACTGTAAACTCGTAATGCCCATACCGGGACCTGAACGCCGTCTTGGACACATCCTCGGCCCTCACCCTCAGCTGGTGGTAACCGGACTGCAGATCTATCTTCGAGAAAACCGTGGCTCCCTGAAGCTGATCAAATAAATCATCAATCCAAGGAAGTGGATACTTGTTCTTGACGGTCACTTTATTCAATTCCCTGTAGTCCACACAAAGCCTAAGTGACCCGTCCTTTTTCTTCACAAAAAGAATCGGGGCTCCCCAAGGAGAAACACTAGGACGAACAAACCCGCGATCCATGAGATCCTGAAGCTGAGCCTTTAGCTCTCTCAATTCTGCTGGTGCCATTCTATAGGGTGCCTTAGAGATTGGCGTGGTTCCAGGGACCACGTCAATCACAAACTCAATCTCTCGATCCGGCGGCATAGACGATAGCTCGGGAGGGAACACATCTGGATACTCTCGGACGATAGGAATGTCCTCGAGTCCAGGCATCGCCGTAGGCGCCTCTACCACAGTAGCTAAGAAAGCAACACAACCGTGACTCATCAGCTGTCGGGCTCTAGCAGAAGAGATCGTCGCTGCGAACAGCGTACTCTGACAACCTCTGAAAACATACTCCTCCTGTCCCGGCTCCCTGAGGGTCACAGTCCTCTCTCGACAATCAATAGCAGCGTAATACCGAGTCAACCAATCCATCCCCAAAACTACGTCGAAATCCTGGAGCTGGCGAAGGACCAAAAGGTCAACAGATAAAGTCCAAGGCCCTAACTGCACAGGGCAGGACCAACAACACTCATCAACGCGTAGAACATGATCGGGTACCTGAACCTCACGAGCACAAGGCAACAGTCCTATCTCTAGCCCATGCATGAATGCAAAAGTCCTACTGATGAATGAATGAGATGCTCCGGTATCAAATAAAGCTCTAGTGCGAGTAGAGGAGATAAGGATAATACCTGCCACCACGTGGCCAGCTGCCTCCGCATCATCGACCTGTGCGGTGTACACCCTGCCGCTCGGGGGTGGTCGCCTGCCCGACTGTCGTGACGAAGTGGCCCTATCCCCCTGGCCAACCCCTGTCGAGGATCCGCCCGTCAGAAAGGGCGGTGTAGGAAGAACCGAAGCTGCCGGCGCTGCTGATGACCCCGCTCCAGGACAAGACCACGATCTATGCCCTGCCTGCCCACACCGGTAACATCGGCCCTGCCGCTGGTCACACTGCTGGGGGGTGTGGGGTCCGCCGCAAATCACACAACTGTCAGTGCGGCTCTGCTGCTGCTGCTGCCTAGGAGGCCGGGAGCCTCCCGATCTCTGTCTCCTCTGTGCCCCGCGGCCTCGAGGCGGAATCTGGGGCGGCCTCGGGGGCCGCGGTCTGCTCGTCTGCCCGGAATCCTGCGGTGCGGGGCGCTTCTCTCCAGAACTAGACCCCGGCGCCCTGCCCCTCTCAGCCATGATCACCCGCCCTCGAGAGACCCACCGTGCACGCTCCATGGCCGCGTCTAGCGTCAACGATCGGTGAGAATGAACCAGGTGATAGATATCCGGGTGTAGCCCTCGCTCGAAAAGGTCCACTCTCTGGGCCTCATCAGGGGCAACATGCGGCACGCTGCTCAATAAGCGCTGGAACTCTCGAATATAGTCCGGAAGGGGTCGGCTACCCTGCTGCAGTCGACGGAGATCCCCCTCAAGCTTCTGCTTTGCACTGTCGGGGAAGTAGGCCCCGAGCAGCAAAGCGCGGAACTCCTGCCAAGACACCACCGGAGCTCCTGGCGGTCCCGGGGGGCGGACACGACGCCACCAAGTCTCAGCGTCACCCTCCAGGAAGTGAGTAGCCAAATATACCTGATGCTTTTCCTTAATAAACAGGTTCTCGAACAACTTCTCTAATGCTGAAATCCAGTTTTCTACTTCCCGCGGCTCAGAACTCTGCCCGGCGAAACGCGGAGGACGGAACTGGCTGACATAAGCTAAACGATCCGTGAGCTCCCTCTGCTCCAACTCTGTCAAAGGGGCGATCTGAGATGAGGTCGACGAAGTCGCCGCTGGCGGTGCCGCAGATGTCCTCTGCTCAAGTAATCTCATCATCCGCTCCACATTTTCCTCCTGGCGTTTGGCAGCCTCTTCCTGGCGCCGCAACGCCTCAGTCAACTGGGCCACTTGGGCCTGCAGCTCCTGGTCAGACATCTGGGCCACTTGGGCCCGCAGCTCAGGAACCTCACCCTGTGCAACCTCCTCCTGCTCGGGCCTGTCCTCCGACGCGGAGTGCGCCCGCGTCGTCGCACGACGTCTAGGAGGCATCTCAGGCAACTGCGACAGGGAAAACAGGGTGTCAGAGAACAAAAACCTCACAACCCAAAGACAGCGAGAGTTTTAAGACATGTTTCCAGCTCAAAAGTGTTGTGTTGTCTGCAGCCAACAGAACTACTTTAGAGAGCTAACATGTAAGGTCACTCGCCCGACATCCCGGGGGAGTCACAACACAACCAAAACTCTCGCTATCACACAACTCTCCCGACAGTCACTCTACTGTCCAAACAAAAGCCTAGGGTCCCTAAGTCCCCAAAGACCTAAACACCTAGGCTCTGATACCACCTAATCTGTCACGCCCCGGGGTCGAGCCTGCGACCCGGGCTCGCCAACAGACCCGCCGTCTGTGCGGAAACTGCCGCACAGACGAAGCGTCTAACCTGCAAGAAGGGATCTAGCCATACAAGTATCAGAGCAAAGGAGATGCAACACTAAAATAAAGTAAACTGCATACAAGAGTCACTAAGTACATAGTCCAGGTACAACATCCGCTACCTCCCAAAAAGGGGTACACCACCACTAACAGATACAAAAGTGGGAACCAAAAATACCCGAGTAGCTCTACCTGTGACTCAACAGACCCAAGTGGCACTAGTCGGCCAAGCCCTTGCCACGGTCTGAAGACTCCGCACGCGCCGGCCCTGGAACGGCCTCCTCAGTAATACCTGTCACACACGGCGGGTGTGAGATCAACTAAAAGTCAGATCTCAGTGGGTACCGATGCCATATCCTCGGTAGCCCACTAAGTCCACTGGAGGCAAAAACAGATAGATAGATAGATAGATAATACTGGAATGAAAGCTGTAAGTAAATCTATCACTATATGCCTCAATGCAATGCTGTACTAAATGACATCTAGCACAATATGAAAATGACCACCCGCACATGTCATTTCCCCGCAGCCACCCGGTAGCCCGGCCGGGGGCGAGCTTCCGCTGGTATCTCGGCCAGGGAAGCACTCTCCTGGTAACGCAGCCAGGGAAAAGGTCCTCCCGGTAACTCGGCCGGGTAAACAGTCTTCCCGGTAACTCGGCCGGGGAAAGGTACCCTCCTGGTAGCTCGGCCAGGGACAAATGCATCCTCTCGGTAACTCGGCCGGGGGAAAACCCTCCTGGTAACTCGGCCAGGGCTTCGAATGCAGCTGTGCAATCCAAAGCGAACACCAATCAGCAAGATACACGTCCCGGTCGGAAACTATAACCCGCGACCTGCGCGGCCGACCCGCACTTGCCCGACAGCGTAAGGTCACGATACCTTTGCGTTCGTAAAGAAAAGGGGCATCCCGTGGTCCGTCGGAAGAAACCAACCCACCTGTGTAGAACCCGCAAAAGCCGCGCGCCCAACGAAGGTCTCAGCGCGATCTCACAACTCCTCGCGGCACAGCGCTCACCACTGATCACGTAGCCAAGCTGACACAGAGGCACACTGCGAAAAAGGTGGAAACGGGGATCAGAAAGGCCTGCGGTCAAAACCGCACTCAAAACGGCGGAAAACTCCACCCGGCGACGACGAACGCCGGGCGTTGCGCGGAAGGCCCATCGCGCATCCGCCACGGCGTACCGGCGTGTCGCAAACGAAGGCCCCGTGCGGCTCACGGCCGCAAAGCCCCCCTCCAAGAGTCCAGCCCCCGCACGGCCGGCAGTACCGCCCGGCCCAAGGGCTGCCCGCGCGGTGCCTCGCGGTGCCGCGCGCCACCGCGCGGCCCCAAGGGTGCCCGCGCGGTGCCCTGCAGCGCCGCGCGCCTAGCGCGCGGCCTGCAGGGCCGGGCGGCCCCAAGGGCCGCCCGCGCGGTGCCTTGCAGGCCCGCGCGCCTAGCGCGCGGCCTGCAAGCCCGCGCGGCCCATGGCCGCCCGCGCGGTGCCTTGCAGGCCCGCGCGCCTAGCGCGCGGCCTGCAAGCCCGCGCGGCCTGTTGGGTCGTATATAATACGGATCTAAATAGGGGAAGAAACACCTAGAGGGGGGTGAATAGGTGTAAACGTATAAACACTCCAAAAATCGTTGCGATAAAACCCAATGCGGAAAATAAAATAACACGCAAGATTTTTACGTGGAAAACTCCATCACCGGAGTAAAAAACCACGGGACCGATAACACGGCAGAAATCCACTAGAATTAAAACACGTACAAGGTGATTTACCGTACACACTTACGACTCAACCTTTTCCATACGCTCCTAGAGGATCTTCTCCGCTCGCTCCAGACGCTTCTCGAATCCACGATCTGCGCCCAACGCCGAATCCACGGCGTCCAACGTCGAATCCACGACGTCCGACCGAATCCACGGTCTTCACCCAATAGCACCGTTCGAATCCACGAACGTGCCTCGCTCCGAATCCACGAGAGCGATTGAACCTTGAATCCACAAGGACACGCGAATCCACGCGCCGATTCTTGGGGTAAATCGTTGTTTTTGGGTGGTGATGATCCGCCGAATACTTAGATCAAAGATAGATCGGAAATACCATCTAAGTATTCATTAGTTTGATTCAACTCAAGATGTGAGTATGAAAACCTAGAATCAAACTAATCAATATAGATGAAGAAACATAGAGTATTCTCTAATGATTTCCTTTCTTCTCTATATGTGGATCTATAGCCGTATAAGATGATACAAGAAAATGACGGCTATGTGGATTCACCCTAGAAAAAGAGTCATAGGGTGTATTTATAGGTTAGAAACCCTAGGAAGGAGATAAGAATCAAAAACCAACCATTTCTGGAATTTTACGGACGGCGATCCGGATCGTGATAACTAGGATCCGGATCGTCACAACGAAACAGCCAATTCCAGAAAAACGAAGGTTCGGGATCCGGATCATGTGACTACGATCCGGATCGTTCATACAGTTTACCAAACATCAACGTTCGGGATCCGGATTGCGAAGCAAGATCCGGATCGTTCAAGGTAGATGGTAAACTCAACGTTCGGGATCCGGATCAAGAGACTACGATCCGGATTGCGACGATGTATGAACGAACCACCTTCGGGATCCGGATCGAACAACCTGATCCGGATCCTGAACATGTCCCAAGTCCAGTTTTTGATTTTTATGCAATGAAAGATTCTTCCAAGTGTTTCTACACTACAAGAAGTATTCGGATCACACAAATTCTTTAGTTAAACATACCTGATCCTTTTGAATTCTTCTTTCTTGAGATTGAGTTAAATGATTCAACTTTCTTCACCTTCAATCTTCAAGACTTGAGACTTTCACGAAACTACGCCAACTCAAAATCCGTAACAATCTCCCCCTTTGGCGGTTTCGTGACAAAACATAGATCCACTAAAGAAAATTCAAAAAGATATTTTTGTTGCTATCACCATACAACAAAAATTTACAATGGAGATCCAAAATACAATACATGAGTTAAACTCCTAAAACAGACTCTAGACTTAGACATCTGTACTCTCTGCAAAAAGAAATCATTCTTGACAAAAGAAATCGTTAGATACCTCAAGAATTTTGTACTATTCAAAAACCACAAACAGAGATGAAGTTTAAACTCATTTATACTTACCATGACATTTATATTCAGATATGTAAACTGATCATAGTTAAATAACCACCAACATATCTTCTTTGCACGTAAAAACCAAATGTCATGAACATGTTTGTGACAAACTAATATATATATATAGATATGTAATTGATCAGAGTTAAGAACCAACATATCTTCTATGCAATCAAAACCAAGTGTCACAAACTTGTTAGTGAACATCAACTTGTTAGTTATATTACATGCCCAAATAGTTAGCAAATAGTTAGTCGAGGCATGCATTCATACAGCTGAAAAACCAAAAGTTGAAGTTGAGATCATACTTACCTTGATGTATACAAAATCTTCATCATCAAGATTTTCACAATCAATTGTTCAAGTTCCCTTACCTTGATGTTCATGCACATCATCACATCATCATCATTGTTCAAAGTTCTCAACAACTCTCTCCCCCTTTTTGTCACAAAACAAAGCCAAAATCACAAAAATTAAGGAGAGTTAAATAGAACAAAATAAAGAAATTCCTGAGAACTAAACAAAAACTTAAAAACCTGCAAAAGAAGGATTAGAGAAAAGAAGAAAAACTTTATGCAGAGTCGTCGGAGCTGATACACCCAAGCTTCTGAAACATTTTCTTGATCCGTTTGTTTATAGAAGCTTGTTCCTTCTTAACTTCTTTGATAACCTCTTTCATTTCAGCGACATCAGTAGCCATGCGCTCTTGCTCGTTTGAGAGTCGCTGTTGTTCCTTATAGATTGAACTCACTGACGCATCATCATCAGAAGTAGATGGAGGTGCTTGCTGTGATGGTGGAACAGGAGGAGTTTCTGCCGGTGCAGAGGTTGTCGCTCGTTGTTGTTGTGCTCGTTGCCGGTGAGGAGGTATTATGGGTTCATCTGGCTTCGTCGAGAGAGACTTCACAATTGTCGTCTCATTAATGGTGCCCAAACTGTATAGGTATGAGCTCGCGCTTGTATCAACTTTAAACTTTCTAAGGATGCGCATGATAATCATTGGATAGGGTAGTCTCTCTGAGGGGTGAGAGTGTTCCACATATCGCGCCATCCTTGACCAAATGAGATAAGGAATATTCAAGTTTGCTCCCATCAATGCGGCCGGGTTTCCAAGAAGATAAAGGTATAACATTCTGTCCCATCGAAGAACTTTCGTATTCATGTTGGGAAGAATGTTGTAGCAGACAATGAAGTTTATATACCGATACTCTGGTCGTAGCTCTTTAGAGAAAACAGAATTTCCGGTCGACCGAGTATTTGGAAGACAAATTCCATTAACTACAACTCTCCAGGAGTTGTCGTTGAAGCTTTGAGTTTTTAGGTAATGGAGTCCATCAGCTCTGGCTGCCATACCTAGCACAACTCCAATCAGCTGGGGTGTGACTTTGATTTTGATATTTTTAACCAAAGTGTAAAATTCTCGACGTCCATCCTCGTGATCAATCAGACTTGCAGCGTTCTGATAAAAAATTCGAACTGAGTGTGGACAGTACCCCGTAGTCTCAGGGAAGTTGCAAATTTGAGCAAGACCAACTTGGTCAAACAAAGTCCCAAAAGCTGCAGATCGTTCCTTCATTGGTTTGACATTGACATGTCTCTCGCCAATGCATTCCCTCTTCTCAAAATCCTTGATTCTGTCGGAGCTGATGAAGTCTTGTGGAGGAGGCTGCCTAGCAACTGGTTCCTCAATGGTAATGCCCTGAGCACTGCCTCTTTTTCTTGCACCAGTTTTTCTTTTTGTTCCAACTGGACTTGGTTCCATTGGTGCTTTTCCTTTTTCAGCTGCAGTAGGTTTTGAAGCTTCAGCAGTTGCTTTCCCTTTGGAGACAATGGGAGCAGCTTGCTCAATTTCGATGTTATCCCAGTCGATCGACTCTGTCTCTGATTCAGTGTCGGAATCAACCTTAGTCTTCTTTGCTTTCTTAGCCTTCTTAGGCTTGGCAGTATCCTTGACATGTACCATGGCAGCAAGTAGGAAAATAATCCAAGTGATCACCATTTTGAGTGCTAGTGAAAAATGTATCCTGTGAAGACGAACTCAAGAACACATGAAAAATTGTTAATTTTCAAAAATTTGAAAAATTGTACCCAAACAATCATAATCATGTAGAGAAGCCAAGAATCAAATTAGTTTTGCAAAAGGACTTTTAAAAATAGATCAATTGCATGAATTTCGAAAATCCTTATTATATGCCCTAAAACCGAAATTTTAGAAATCGAAGCCTAAAAATCCGTTAATCAGGAGAAAACCTAGCATATAATCAAAACTAAACAAACCAGAGTTCTTATTTCAAAAGAAATTTGATCAAAAACCATCCACAAACAAAGTTGATCCAAGAAATTCGTGCGTTTGAGGAGGAAAAGAGAAAAACGGTGAAAAACCGAGATTTTGATCAATAAAACTTACTTGGAATTGAAGAACTTTGAGTTTGAAAGCTTCCAAGGAGGATGAAATCTAGAGAGAAGCGCTCTGGAAACTTTTGAACAAAAGATTGGAGTAAAAGAAATCAAAACCCTTTTGTTCTTTATAAAAACCTAGCCGCGATCCGGATCCTCCCGAGTTTGCGATCCGGATCGGCTACCCGCAGTAAAAAAAACTGCGTTCGGGATCCGGATCGGCAGGTCCAATCCGGATCGTCAGCCTGCAGGAGAAAACCTGCGTTCGGGATCCGGATCACCTTGCCCGATCCGGATCGGCCCCAACTTTTTCTTTAGAAAAATTTCAGAGAAATTCAAGAAAAACCAGAAAAAGATTGTAAGCACAAAGATGTATCAACTTTAAACAAAAAGCATCGTTTCACACAACAAGAATTAGATTATGCTAAATCTATCAGTAATATCCAAAAATGAAACGAAAATTTACAAGAATTAAATCCCTTAAAGTTGAACACCTTCAATCACATCTAACTTGATCTTATGAGTAATGCCTTTATCAAATAATCAATTCGGTAAAGAAAATGAAATACAAAGATCAATAGATGTTTGAAATCCCAAATATAATAGATAATATTTCTAGACAATCTGTTGAAGAGAGTGGCTCTTTGAGCATCTTTCTTTAAAATCCCACCTTATACCAACCTTGAAATTTGACAGAGTCAAGTATTTCAATATGCATTTTACTTAATCAAAAATTTGAACAACCATGCTTGGTATACATGTGGTAGCTGCACACAATACTCGGACGACCGAGGTGGTAGCTCTTTCCTCCATGTGGTGGTAGTTTTCACACTCCTCATTGGGATGTAACTCTTTCCACATCTTTTGAGCATTTTACATTATCTATGACTCCCCCTCAATTGGCTATCAATTATTTAAGATATAAAGTATTCAACCAAAAATTGATCTCGATTTCATACTCGACTAAACAGTCAAATAAGATAATGACTATACCAAGAGATCATTGAGAGAGAAATTGACTTTGATCACTTTAGAAGATGATTTAATTAACATAAACGATCATTGCAACAATGAAATATTATGATGGCAAAAGCATAATAAATTTCTAAATGTGTGAACAGATGCAATTAAAGTCAATTAAGATCTATGCTCAATTAATGTCCTATGTATAAACATAGATATTGAATAGAACAAAACAAATACAAAACCTATTTTAAGCAAAGATTTCAAAAAGAAGATTATTTCAAGGAAAGCATCCCAATTGCTTTTCGTAAATGAATAAAACGTTTTTGATCCAAAGGTTTTGTTAGAAAGTCAGCTAATTGATCTTCAGTTGAAACATATGAAAGTTGAAGAGTATTTGATTCAACTAGCTCTCTAAGAAAATGATATCTAAGTTCAATATGTTTTGTTCTAGAGTGCAACACATGGTTTTTAGAAATGTTAATTGCACTTGTGTTGTCACAAAGAATTGTTACCGAAGATGCTGAAATGCGGAAGTCACTCAATACGCTTTTCATCCAAATGAGTTGAGTTGAGCAACTTCCAGCTGAAATGTATTCCGCTTCGGCAGTCGAGAGTGCTATGCAATTCTGTTTTTTACTGTGCCATGCAACAAGACAATGGCCAAGATAGAAGCATGCACCACTCGTGCTTTTCCGATCATCCACTGATCCTGCCCAATCGGCATCTGAGTATCCAACAATATCCAAACTTGTTCCCATAGGATACCAAATTCCGAAATTAATTGATCCTTTGATGTACCGGATGATCCGTTTCACCGCTTTTCAGGTGAACCTCCTTTGGTGCTGATTGATATCTCGCGCAAATCCCAACACTAAAGGATATATCCGGGCGACTAGCCGTGAGGTAAAGTAGACTTCCAATCATACTTCTATACAGTTTCTCGTCTACATTCTCACTATGTGATTCACTTCCAAGTCCCTTGTGGCTAGTTCCCATTGGAGTTGGAAAATCTTTACAATTTTCTAGATCAAACTTTTTGACCAACTCCAGTGCATACTTGGATTGACTCAAGTGAATACCTTCATCATTTTGTTTAATTTGCAATCCAAGAAAATAAGACAATTCGCCCATCATGGACATCTCAAATTCGCTTTCCATGGTCTCCGCGAATTTAGAAGCATCATTATCTTTTGTTGCACCAAATACAATGTCATCGACATAGATTTGTGCTACAATGAAATTATTTTGATAATGCTTCACAAAGAGAGTCCTGTCAGCTCCCCCTCGAGTATAGCCCTTCTCCAAAAGGTGCTTTGTTAACCTTTCGTACCATGCTCGCGGTGCTTGTTTCAGACCGTAAAGAGCCTTTTTCAAACGAAAAACATGGTTAGGTTGTTTATGATCTACAAAACCTTTCGGTTGAGCTACATAAACTTCCTCATTTAAAAACCCATTTAGAAATGCGCTCTTGACGTCCATTTGAAATAATTTGATTTTAAAATGACAAGCAATAGCAAACAATATACGAATGGACTCGAGTCTAGCTACAGGGGCGAAAGTTTCGTCAAAGTCTATACCTTCTACTTGAGAGTAGCCTTGAGCAACTAGTCGTGCCTTGTTCCTGATGATAGTACCATCTTCATCTTTCTTGTTCTTGAAGATCCATTTGGTACCTATCACATTATGTTGCTTTGGAGGCTTCGTTAATTCCCAGACTTTGTTTCGCTCAAATTGATGGAGCTCTTCCTGCATTGCTTTAATCCAGTAGTCATCCTGAAGAGCTTCATCTATTGTCTTTGGTTCGATAAAGATACGTAGCAAGCAAGTCCGCCAAACCAACTGCCTTCGAGTTCTAACTCCTTCTTGTGGATCTCCAATGATGTTCGATTCCGGATGATCCTTGGAGATTCGTAGCGTTTGTTGAAACGGAGTACTCGGAGGTACACGAGATGATTCCTGCACATCAGATAAACTAGAAGAACCATTAGATGCATCATTAATATTGGAAGCATTATTATGAGAAGATGCACTAGCAGGAGAATCATCATCTAGAGAGATATCGAGGGTAGATTTTTCAGATTCAAAATGAGAAGCTTCATCTACTTAACATTTATAGATTCTACAATCGTCTTAGATTCAATGTTAAATACTCGATATGCTCTGCTATTCGTAGAATAACCCAAAAAGATCCCTTCATCACTCGAGAGTCGAACTTTCCAAGATTTTCACGGTCACGTAAGATTGTAACATCGACTCCCGAAGATACGAAAGTACTTGATATCCGGTTTTCTACTAAACCACAGCTCATATGGTGTATTCAAGGTTCCTGGGCGCAAATACACTCTGTTAATGACATAGACAGCGGTGTTCACAGCTTCAGCCCAAAAATGTAGCGGTAATTTCCGGCTATGAAGCATCACACGCGCCATCTCTTGAACAACCCTGTTTTTGCGCTCAACAACACCATTCTGCTGAGGTGTATAGGGTGCCGAGAATTCATGTTTAATGCCATTTGAAGTACAAAAATCAATGAATTTTGAATTTATGAATTCTCCACCCCTATCACTTCTAACACGAATGATCTTTTCATTCTTTTCAATCATAATACGATGGCAAATCTCATGAAAAGAGTCAAACGTATCAGCTTTCTCTCTCAAAAATGCTACCCAAGAAAACCGAGAGAAATCATCAACCAATAAAAAGATGTACCATTTACCTCCCAAGGATGGTTGACGGGTCGGCCCCATTAAGTCCATGTGCAAAAGTTCCAAGGGTCGTTTTGTACCAACGTGGTTCAAGTTTTTGTGTGCAGTCCTAGACTGTTTTCCCTTTTGGCAACCACCACACACAACATTTGTTTAAATAAAAGCTTTGGAATCCCCTTGACCACGTCCTTGTTTGAAATTCTAGTAAGTTCCTTAAAATTTAAGTGACCTAGCCTTTCATGCCAAAGAGTTTCATTATTCAAAGCGGCTAAGTTACAATTTTCAGAAAATTTATTAGGAACAACATAACAATTGTTTTCAGATCTAACCCCTTTTAAAAAGAAGACATGGTCCTTATCAGTTACAACGCATTCAACCGATGAAAAGTTAACTGAAAACCATTGTCGCAAAGTTGACTTATGCTTATGAGGTTAGTCTTAAGGCCATCAACAAATAAGACGTTTTTTCAAAATCGGGGCCATCTGGAATAGCTACCGTCCCTTTTCCAACAATTTTGGAAGATCGACGTCTCCGAAACAACGTGTCCTCCGGAGATTTTCTCAAGATTTTGAAAACTATTTTTGTCACCGGTCATGTGACGGGAACACCCGCTATCCAGATACCAAGACGAGCTATCATATGCATGCAAGGAAATATTGGAAACAAGACAAGGGAAAATTTCACCTTTGCGCACCCCAAACCTTTTTGGAATGCGTCTGTAATGGTCGTGAAGTTTTGTGCCTAGGTGGAAAGCGTCTTGTTAAAACGATTGTTGCTCCTTGATGAAGTCGTCTTGTGCGGTGAACTACCAAGCCTCTTTTCATTTGAAAAGTTTGCTTTGATTTCCGGAAAGGAGCCTTTTTGGTAGTTGATGCAAGAGGTGCTTGAGATGAGCGTTCGACTCCCGTCTTGCAATATCTTCTTATGTGCCCTGAAACACCACAACGAAAACATACCTTATATCTTGACGATCCCAAAGAGGATGAAGTAGGTTTGTTGTCGTTGTTTGTCTTGAATTCCGGTGTCGGAGGAGGAGATACCGACTGAGGCACAAAAACTGTCCCACTCAAACTTGGACTGTTTCCAGTTTGAGTGTATCCGAGGCCGAACCTATTTGATTGACCAAGACCAAGAAGTCTATCCAACTTACTCCTTCCTGAAGAGAATCGCTGTAAGTCATTCTTGAGTTGGAAAATGGTCTTTGTCATTTCCAGGTTATCCTGTCGAGCCTCGTTGTAGAGCTTTGAGAAGTGATTCGCGTTATCCACCAGATTTGTATGTTCCTTCTCAAGTTGCTCATTGGACTCTTGAAGGGAAGCATTTTCTTTTATCAGGTTTTCCCTTTCCACTTCAAGAGCGTTTGAGAGAGAAGTCGCTCTTTTTGCTTCTTCTTCGAATCATGCACTCTCCCTCTCAAACTCTTGTTTTGCTTAGCCACTTTCTTTGAGTCCCTCAAAAGTCTGTGGTAGGCTAGAGCAAATCTTCACCTTCCGAATCATCCGATTCGTTGTCCGTTGCGTTCTTTTCAACAGTGGAGTTGGACAACGACTCAGATGTATTTGCCATAAAGCACATGAAGGGTGAAGATACGGACGCGTGGAATGCGGTGGAGCTCTTTTCTTCATCACTGAAGACGACTCATTTGACGTTGAGTTGTCATCCCAAGTGACGACTTGCATCGCCTTCTTCTTTGCGGATACTTGTTAGGACACTCCGTTGCAATGTGGCCGTAAGCCTCGACATTTGAAGCATTGCAGTTGTCCTTCTGAACTTTTCTTATCCTTTGAGAAGTCTCCTGCTTTCTTGACTTGTGACTTGGAGTACCCTTGCCTTTGTTCCCTTTCTGAAGGATGGAGATTTGCTTGAATTACCCCTTCGAAAGTTGCGGCGAAAATTCCTTGTCAAGGAGAGCGAGCTGCTTCTCAAATTCCTCCATAGAAAGGTTCTCGTCATCGCCGAGGAGGATGTATCCGCGTCTTCTTCCTTAGTTGTTTTCAACGCATAACCTGAAGACTTAGAAGTGGATGCTTTTCCAGAAGAATTGTTAGTATTAAAAGTCATTTCATAAGTTTGTAATGAACCAACTAATTCTTCTACACGTATTTCGTCCGGGTGTTTAATAGTTTCAATGGCAGTAACCTTTGGGCGAAATCGTTCAGGAAGAGTTCTTAAGATTTTTCTTACAATCTTAAATTCTGGAATCTTCTCTCCCAGATTAGCACATGAGTTTACGATGTCTTGCAATCGTGTATAGTAGTCCGTGAAAGATTCATTTTCTGCCATCAAGATAGAGTCAAACTTGCTCGTAAGCATTTGCAGTTTCTGAATCTTCACGAGGTTAGTTCCCTCATGTGTAACCTGGAGAACATCCCAGATTTCTTTCGCAGTCTCACATGCCGAGACGCGAGAGAATTCAGTTTGAGATAAGGCATTAAAAATAGCATTAATTCCCTTGCCATTGTAAGAAGATAACTCAAACTCTTCCTTGGTCCATTTCGACCTAGGTTTTAAGGTGTGAACATCAGAGATAAGTTCAGTTGGATTAGTCCATCCTGATTCAATTGAATGCCACACCCTTTCGTCGATGGAAGATAAAAAGGCTTTCATCCGTACTTTCCAGTACGCATAATTTGTTCCATCAAAGAAAGGGGGTCGATTGATGTTTCCACCTTCAACCATTGTTCACAACCCTATTCCCGCTCTGATACCACTTGTTGGGTCGTATATAATACGGATCTAAATAGGGGAAAAACACCTAGAGGGGGGTGAATAGGTGTAAACGTATAAACACTCCAAAAATCGTTGCGATAAAAACCCAATGCGGAAAATAAAATAACACGCAAGATTTTTACGTGGAAAACTCCATCACCGGAGTAAAAAACCACGGGACCGATAACACGGCAGAAATCCACTAGAATTAAAACACGTACAAGGTGATTTACCGTACACACTTACGACTCAACCTTTTCCATACGCTCCTAGAGGATCTTCTCCGCTCGCTCCAGACGCTTCTCGAATCCACGATCTGCGCCCAACGCCGAATCCACGGCGTCCAACGTCGAATCCACGACGTCCGACCGAATCCACGGTCTTCACCCAATAGCACCCTTCGAATCCACGAACGTGCCTCGCTCCGAATCCACGAGAGCGATTGAACCTTGAATCCACAAGGACACGCGAATCCACGCGCCGATTTTTGGGGTAAATCGTTGTTTTTGGGTGGTGATGATCCGCCGAATACTTAGATCAAAGATAGATCGGAAATACCATCTAAGTATTCATTAGTTTGATTCAACTCAAGATGTGAGTATGAAAACCTAGAATCAAACTAATCAATATAGATGAAGAAACATAGAGTATTCTCTAATGATTTCCTTTCTTCTCTATATGTGGATCTATAGCCGTATAAGATGATATATGAAAATGACGGCTATGTGGATTCACCCTAGAAAAAGAGTCATAGGGTCTATTTATAGGTTAGAAACCCTAGGAAGGAGATAAGAATCAAAAACCAACCATTTCTGGATTTTACGGACGGCGATCCGGATCGTGATAACTAGGATCCGGATCGTCAAACGAAACAGCCAATTCCAGAAAAACGAAGGTTCGGGATCCGGATCATGTGACTACGATCCGGATCGTTCATACAGTTCACCAAACATCAACGTTCGGGATCCGGATTGCGAAGCAAGATCCGGATCGTTCAAGGTAGATGGTAAACTCAACGTTCGGGATCCGGATCAAGAGACTACGATCCGGATTGCGACGATGTATGAACGAACCACCTTCGGGATCCGGATCGAACAACCTGATCCGGATCCTGAACATGTCCCAAGTCCAGTTTTTGATTTTTATGCAATGAAAGATTCTTCCAAGTGTTTCTACACTACAAGAAGTATTCGGATCACACAAATTCTTTAGTTAAACATACCTGATCCTTTTGAATTCTTCTTTCTTGAGATTGAGTTAAATGATCCAACTTTCTTCACCTTCAATCTTCAAGACTTGAGACTTTCACGAAACTACGCCAACTCAAATTCCGTAACACGGCCCATGGCCGCCCGGCGGGTGCCTTGAAGGCCCGCGCGCCTAGCGCGCAGGCCTGGCATGGCCCGCGCGGCCATGGCCCCACGGCCGCGGGGGGCTATGCAGTGCCCGCTTTAGGCGCATAGTGCGCGCGGGCCTGCAGCCCGCCGCGGCCCTGCAGTGGATCCGCGCGCGCACAGCGTGCGACCTGCAAACCCGCGCGGCCCC